>CM042379.1:947500-1675000 GCA_023634145.1 Thymallus thymallus | reverse complement strand
ATACTAATTGAGTGTATGTAAACTTCTGACCCACTGGGAATGTGATGAAAGAAATAAAAGCTGAAATAAATAATTCTCTCTACTATTATTCTGACATTTCACATTCTTAAAATAAAGTAGTGATCCTAACTGACCTAAAACAGGGAATTAGGCAAGTCAGTTAAGAACAAATTCTTATTTACAATGAAGGCCACCCTATAGGGTCAGCCCCTGTAGCAAATTAGGGTTAAGTGCCTTGCTTAAAGACACGTCAACAGGTTTTTTCACCTTGTCGGCTCAGGTACTTGAACCAGCGACCTTTCAGTTACTGGCCCAACACTCTAACCGCTAGGCTACCTGCCGCCTGAAGTGAGTTTGTGTGTCTCACCAGGATCCGAAGGCGAGGGGTCTGCTGTCGTAGTCTGGGAGCTCAGGCGTAGTCTTGCTGGCCTCATTGTTCAGATACTTAAATATATGGAACATCCCCTTTATACAAATCTGTGAATGACAGGGAAAGAAACACATGATAGACAACAGAAGGAACAGTTTGGTTATATTAACACATGTGGTGCAGGCTGAGAGTTGGTGTGTTTACTAGTCACTGACTAGGAGCTAAAACTGTATTTGTATATTCGTGATTGTATATTTAGACTGAATGTGTGTGTGTGTTACCTGTGCGGGTGGGTTCTGTAGTGGGTTGTTGTCCAGCACGATGCTCTGTAGGTGGCGCAGGTTGCGGTAACACACAGGTATGGATGTCACCTTGTTACAAGAGAAGTCCAGACGCACCAGGGGCAACTCAGCCAGCTCTGTATGGACACAGTACACACACAAACATCTAAATCAGCATAATACAAGATGGTCTGCTTAAGCTAGAGATTTTTTTGCATGGGCTGCATTCAATTCCACCGCCAACTTCTGTGTGTGTGTTGACCTGGAGGCAAGCGGGCCAGGTGATTGAGTGTGTGTGTTGACCTGGAGGCAAGCGGGCCAAGTGTTTGAGTGTGTGTGTTGACCTGGAGGCAAGCGGGCCAAGTGTTTGAGTGTGTGTGTTGACCTGGAGGCAAGCGGGCCAGGTGATTGCGGCGGATGTTGAGGTCTCGCAGCGAGTCCAGCCGACAAACCTGAGGAGGGAGTGTCTGGATCTCATTACAACTCACGTCCTGGAGAGAGGGATGAGGAGAGAGGGATGAGGAGAGAGGAGAAAAGGGATGAAGAGAGAGGAGAGAGGGATGAAGAGAGAGGGATGAAGAGAGAGGGATGAAGAGAGAGGGATGAGGAGAGAGGGATGAGGAGAGAGGGATGAGGAGAGAGGGATGAGGAGAGAGGAGAAAGGGGATGAGGAGAGAGGAGAAAGGGGATGAGGAGAGAGGAGAAAAGGGATGAGGAGAAAAGGGATGAGGAGAGAGGAGAAAAGGGATGAGGAGAAAAGGGATGAGGAGAGAGGGATGAGGAGAGAGGGATGAGGAGAGGAAAAGGATTCCCTGATTAAACGGTAATCAAACCACAACAAACACTACCAATAAGGGGAGGAAAGGGGTAAATCAACATGGTGGTTTTGTAAAGCAACACACAGCCAGATACCCACGGCCAATAAACACACAACTGTGTGGCTGTGTATGTGTGTGTACTGGCCTGTACTGACCAGCTCTGTGAGCTGTCGTAGTTGGCCCAGCTCTTCGGGAAGGGAGACCAGCTTGTTGTTACAGGCGATCAGGACCTTCAACGGCAGACTGCACACTGGGCTGGGCAGGGTCAACAACTGGTTCCGACTGGAACCCGGGTGAAAGAGAAAGAAAGACAGAGACAGAAACAGACAAAGACAGGAGAGAGAAAATGTAAGAGATGTTCATGACTAAACCCTTGGTAAATTCATGTCTCCATTCAAATAGTTGTGATGGTAGATGTTTTTATATGCGTACTGGCAAGATGGCGATTGTTATTGAATATGAGCAAACAAAAGGAAGTCACTATGTTCAACAATGTTCTGGACATTCTATGCCACTTTCTGGGTACTTCCTACTAAACAGGTTTCTGTTACAGACCAATCCTGTTTGTTTATCATACGGTGACGTTTCTCTATGAACACAACAGGTTTCTGTTACAGACTAATCCTGTTTGTTTATCATACGGTGACGTTTCTCTATGAACACAACAGGTTTCTGTTACAGACCAATCCTGTTTGTTTATCATACGGTGACGTTTCTCTATGAACACAACAGGTTTCTGTTACAGACCAATCCTGTTTGTTTATCATACGGTGACGTTTCTCTATGAACACAACAGGTTTCTGTTACAGACCAATCCTGTTTGTTTATCATACGGTGACGTTTCTCTATGAACACAACAGGTTTCTGTTACAGACCAATCCTGTTTGTTTATCATACGGTGACGTTTCTCTATGAACACAACAGGTTTCTGTTACAGACCAATCCTGTTTGTTTATCATACGGTGACGTTTCTCTATGAACACAACAGGTTTCTGTTTTAATCTTTGTTTATGAATGGGTTTAGGCATCACACATCTTTACATGGGTGTGTGTAGTATGCATGCATAGGCCGTCTTTTTATGGTTTTTACTTATTTACGGACAGACAGGGGCACACTAAAACTCAGACATCATTTATAAACACAGTATTTGTGTTAAGGTAGTCCGCCAGATCAGAGGCAGTAGGGATGACAACGTGTTATATTGATAGGTGCATGAATTGGACCATATTGCAGTCCTGGGCTCTCAAGTGGCGCAGCAGTCTAAGGCACTGCATCTCAGTGATAGAGGTGTCACTACAGTCCCATAGGGCGACGCACAATTGGCCCAGCGTCGTCCAGGGTAGGGGAGGCCAGGGAAGGGGAGGCCAGGGTAGGCCGTCATTGTAAATAAGAATTTATTCTTAACTGACTTGCCTGATTAAATAAAGGTTCAATAAAAAAACAATTATTTGAAATGAAACAAGTACTTTTGGGTGTCAGGGAAAATGTATGGGAATATTTCTAATGTACAGATACCCCCAAAAACTACATAAAGTGGCAATATGTAACCAAGCAAATGCACATAGAAATGTTAATTATAGATCTACCATTCTAAGAAGCATCAGATCTGTTCTGTGTGCTCTATTTCTATGCTTCCCGTTAGTATTATTATTTTTTTGGTCTTTTACTTGTGGTTTTGTACACCAGCTTCAGCTAAAACAATATTTTTGGTTCTAGAAAATTAACAGTATTTTCACAGCAGTTCAGATGGTACAATGATTCTCTACACCTGGGTTCATCAACTAGGTTCTGAGCTAATAGTCGGCGGGTCAGAATATCACTTGAACAATGAATTGGCCTACACTACAAATTGAACCTTTTTAACACATCTGATTAGTACATAATAAATTCAATGACTAATCTGATTACACTCATAAAATCACCAATGTCTCTATTCAATTATAATTTGTCTATTTCGCTGTGCATCGATTGTTGGGGGAAACTGGTCTACTATAGAGCTACATTACTATTTTTAACGTCAACATTCGTTCAGAACAATTAGCATGCTAGCAAGAGAAAACTCACTCAAGAAGCATCAACAGGTGGATGATGAAGAAATGCATTCATCTTAACATCTTTCTCAAATGCCAAGCCAGTGTGTCTTACTTGTAACGAAAATGTCACTGTTTGCAAAGAATTCAATCTCAGACGCTATTATGAATCTAACCATGGTACTTTCAGAGTGGTCTTCCGGCCCCAGACACAAGCATGACGCAGAAAAATGTAAGCGTTAACTGCAAGCTACACACACAGCAGCAAAATCCTCCTTCGTGGCCTGACCCAACAACTGAAGGTCAAGAGTGCCTCCCTAAAAGCATCCTGGGTTCTAACAAAACACAAAATGCCTGTCTGTGTCAAACAGCCGGCTGCTGCGTCCATGGACTGGCGGATGATGTACATAGGATTGTTCTGGAGAGGCTCAATCAGGCTGAGCATTTTTCCCTGGCTATTAGTGAGAGAACTGACAACACGGATGTAGCCCAGTTGTGTGCATGTCTGTTATAATGATGGAAATTAATTTAAAGAAGAGTTACTGGCACTGATTCCCCTGGAAGGACACACCACCGGGGACATCATATTCACAAAGCTGGAAGGACACACCACCGGGGACATCATATTCACAAAGCTGGAAGGACACACCACCGGGGACATCATATTCACAAAGCTGGAAGGACACACCACCGGGGACATCATATTCACAAAGCTGGAAGGACACACCACCGGGGACATCATATTCACAAAGCTGGAAGAATTGTTTAGGCAGCATAGCCTGTCATTAAAAAAAAAGTTTACTTTGTGGTCACAGATGAGGCTCCTGCTATGGTGGGCAGACACAAGGGCCTGGTCAGCAGGGTGAAGGAAATCGATCACCAAATGAATGGCTTGCATCGTCTCATCCGTCAGAGTGTGCTGTGTGCCAGACTAAACGGTGAGCTAAAAGATGTGATAGGTAAAGTAATGAGAATATTAGCTATATTTTCAGCACAAGGCACTTTTCACCTCCTATTGATTGGTGCTGTCGTTGCAGCTTTACGTTTCAGCACCTGCCTGCTTTATTCATCTGCACTCTCTCTTCTCATGAATGAAGTTAAAATGTAACTTTTGCATTATATAGGTAGGTTAACTTCCTTCTTGGGACATTGCATTTGGGACTTTTTGCATCTGGGGTCTGAGATTTTTAGTTAGGAATCCCTGCTCCTTATTTGTTACATAAACTGAAATTAGGCAAACTGTTAAAAGTTTTAGCAACAAGGAAATGGCGGAGCAATTTGTGCATAGTGCAACTTGAAGATCCTTTACACCCCTGGTGTGTGCATACTTGTTACCTTATATTCAAGTAGGTGAGGGCCTGGAGATTGAGAAGACTCTCAGGCAGCGAGCGCAGGCAGTTCTGGTAGAGGTTCAGGTGTTCCAGAGAGACAAACATACACACCTCCACGGGCAGCTCTGGCAGGCGGTTACGGGACAGGTCTAAACAAGAGGGGAGAGAAGTAGATGTCATGCCACAGTTTATTTCATTCATTTATTCAACCCTTCATTTGGCTTGTTTTGTTTTATGTTCACACCTTTGGGTGTCCTACTGTTGGGGCAGTTTGACACACATTTTCTATTGTGACCCTTATTTGACCAAGTTGGTTGAGAACACATTCTAATTTACAGCCATCTTGGGGTTGGCCACTGGCCAGGATGGCATGAAAGGCTGTGTTAGGGATGTAGCCAGGGTTGTATTCACTAGGTACCAAATGGAAGAAAGTGTACTGAAACAGGGACTGATTACTTGAACTAATTAATAAAACCTAGGAAATCAGGGCCCAACCGAACCAATACTCCTGCGACAAGTAAGGACACGTGTATTTGGGGAGTTTCTCTCATTCTTCTCTGCAGATCCTCTCAAGCTCTGTCAGGTTGGATGGGGAGCAATGCTGCACAGCAATTTTCAGGTCTCTTCAGATATGTTTGATCTGGGCTCAAGGACATTCAGAGACTTCTCCCGAAGCAACTCCTGCGTTGTCTTGTCTGTGTGCTTAGGGTCGTTGTCCTGTTGGAAGGTGAACCTTCACCCCAGTCTCAGGTTCTGAGTTCTCATCAAGGATCTCTCTGTACCTTGCTCCATTCATCTTTCCCTCGATCATGACTGTTTTCCCAGTCCCTGAAATACATCCCCTCAACATGATGCTGCCACCACCATGCTTCAGGATTGATGGGGAGCGTCGCTGCACAGCTAATGGCGCTTGACATTCAGGCCAAATAGTTCAATCTTGATTTCATCAGACCAGAGAATCTTTTTTCTCATGGTCTGAGAGTCCTTTGGGTGCCTTTTGGCAAAATCCAAGCGGGCTGTCGTGCCTTTTACTGTGGAGTGGCTTCCTTCTGGCCACTCTACCATAATGGCCTGATTAGTGGAGTGCTGCAGAGATGGTTGTCCATCTGGAAGGTTTCCCATTTCCATAGAGGAACTCTATCAGAGTTACCATCGGGTTCTTGGTCACCTCCCTGACCAAGGCCCTTCTCCCCAGATTGCTCAGTTTGGCCGGGCGGCCAGGTCTAGGAAGAGTCTTGGTGGTTCCAAACTTCTTCCATTTGAGAATGATGGAGGCCACTGTGTTCTTGTGGACCTTCAATGCTGCAGAAATGTTTTGGTACCCTTCCCCAGATCTATGCCTAAACAAAATCCTGTCTCTGGAGCTCTACGGACAATTCCTTCGACCTCATGGCTTGGTTTTTGCTCTGACATACACTGTTAACTATGGGACCGTATCTAAACTTAGCCAACAGAGTGGAAGTGTATGGGTAAGGCCAGTTATTGTTTTGGGGATTGAGGGTGGGAAAGAGGGAGTGGTGATGTTGCAATCCCATTCCCAAGCGTAGGCCTTTATTTTCTCCACTGCTAATCGTGAAGTAACGCTGTGATAAGTTCTCCAGCATTCACATCTAGTTCTCCAGCATTCACATCTAGTTCTCCAGCATTCACATCTACAGTTGAAGTCAGACGTTTGCATACACTTAGGTTGAAGTCATTAAAACTAATTTTTGTTAACAAACTATAGTTTTGGCAAGTCAGTTAGGACATCTACTTTGTGCATGACAAGTCATTCTTCCAACAATTGTTTACAGACACATTATTTCACTTATAATTCACTATCACAATTCCAGTGGGTCAGAAGTTTACATACACTAAGTTGACTATCTTTAAACTGCTTGGAAAATTCCAGAAAATTATGTAATGGCTTTAGAAGCTTCTGATAGGCTAATTGACATAATTTGAGTCAATTGGAGATGTAACTGTGGATGTATTTCAAGGCCTACCTTCAAACTCAGTGCCTATTTTCATGGGAAAATCAAAAGAAATCAGCCAAGACCTCAGAAAAAGATTGTAGTCCTCCACAAGTCTGGTTCATCCTCGGGAGCAATTTCCAAACGTCTGAAGGTACCACATCAAAGAATAGTACAAACACCATGGGACCAAGCAGCCGTCAGAACGCTTCTCCTTCCTGAGCGGTATGTCTCCTAGAGATGCACCAGTCCTATCTATATCCACAGTAAAATGAGTCCTATATCAACATAACCTGAAAGGCCTCTCAGCAAGGTAGAAGCCACTGCTCCAAAACCACCATAAAAAAAGCCAGACTACGGTTTGCAACTGCACATAGGGACTAAGATCGTACTTTTTGGAGACGTGTCCGCTGGTCTGATTAATCAAAAATAGTGTCTGGCCACAATGACCATCGTTATGTTTGGAGGAAAGGGGGAGAGGCTTGCGAGCCAAAAAACACCATCCCAACCGTGAAGCACAGAGGTGGCAGCATCATGTTGTGGTGGTACTTTGCTGCAGGAGGGACTGGTGCACTCCACAAAATAGATGGCATCATGAGGAAGGAAAAGTATGTGGATATATTGAAGCAACATCAAGACATCAGTCAGGAAGTTAAAGCTGGGTCGCAAATGGGTCTTCCAAATGGACAATGACCCCAAGCATACTTCCAAAGTTGTGGCAAAATGGCTTAAGGACAACAAAGTCAAGGTATTGGAGTGGCCATCACAAAGCCCTGACCTCAATCCTATAGAAAATGTGTGGGCAGAACTGAAAAAGCGTATGCGAGAAAGGAGGCCTACAAACCTGACTCAGTTACACCAGTTCTGTCAGGAGGAATGGGCCAAAATTCACCCAACTTATTGTGGGAAGCTTGTGGAAGGCTACCCGAAACATTTGACCCAAGTTAAACAATTTAAAGGCAACGCTACCAAATACTAATTGAGTGAATGTAAACTTCTGACCCACTGGGAATGTGATGAAAGAAAAAAAAGCTGAAATAAATAATTCTCTACTATTACTCTGACATTTCATACTCTTAAAATAAAGTGGTGATCCTAACTGACCTAAGACTGATAATTTTTACTAGGATTAAATGTCAGGAATTGCGAAAAACTGAGTTAAGGTATTTGGCTAAGGTCTATGTAACCTTCCGACTTCAACTGTGGTTCTCCAGCATTCACAACTACAGTAGTATTCATTTTATAACTACAGGTATTTTAATAGACCACTCATTCTGACTAAATGTGTTTTGTTGGGTGTGTAAATACGAGTAGGCCTATCTTACAGACAGAAACACAAATTACCATCACACACAGAAGTCTGAAAATAGCCACCAAGCTGACAGAGATAAACATTGTTGTTCTCCCCCCAGTCGTATCAAACGGCTCAGTTTCTTTAAGCAGCACTTCTAATGCTTGTCTAAATAAGAGATGCAGAACGTGATGCTGCATAGCTAAATAATCAGGCCCCCTTGGATGGCCGGTGTGTGTGTGGGGTTCGACAGATATTTTGCTGTGCGACCAGGAGTTTTATTTTAGGAAACAAATCTCCAAGATAATAATTGTTGTAATGATAGTGGTTGACTGTACCGTTGTTTCCGATTGCACTTGAGGAAAAAAAAGTGAGTGCAGATTTGTTAGTGTCAATCCTACAGAGAAAAACAGCTTGCTTCTAGCCCAAACAGTTCATAACATCTCATTTATATTACTTATCTTCCTATACTGGATCCTTAACCATTTGTTCAGTCATGTTACCTCATTGGCTAGCTGGCTAACCACCGGTTAACTTAACCAGTATATCCAAACAATTGGTGGCACAGAAAGAAAGGAAAAGGATAGCTTCTTCAGAAGATCATTATCATAAGCTGTATTCGAATACTCATACTAACCGCACTAACCGTACTATTTATGATGTAAATTGAGTATGCAGTATGCTTATTGACCATAGTATGGATAGAATTAGTATGCCAAAATTCCCGGATGTCGTACCACATTTACCAAAATATGAAGTATACACGCAGTGGACACTATTTCTGTACTTTTAGGGCCCATAATGCAATTCTTCTGAAAATGGACGTAGAGTCACGTTTTCAGATTTACAGAAAATATGCAGCCGAAGTCCGACGAGAGCGGATACAAATTCATTGCTTTAACGAATTGACAAATGTTGGGCAATGTAATGAAGTAATGACTTTTCAAATAAGTTACGCTACACGTTAAGTTGGTTGACAATGTGTTGACTATGCAATCTTTACGAACTGCATATCATTACAGCAGTATGTACCGGTATGTTAGCTAGCTACCTCGTTAGTTGACTACTAATACATCAAACTAGCCAGTATATTAACTAAATGCTATCTAACTAAATAGCCAATGTTTATTGACTTGATTATTCACGTCATTCTTAACTAAGTGGTATAGTCGTTATGCGTTCTTAACGGCCATAAATTAGTTCTGGCTATCTACTCCGATTTCAGAGCAGTCTCGTCTGAGCGTGCCAGAGTGCAGAATAACTGATGAATTTACGAACGTAGTATACAGTATGTTAGTATGGGTATTCGAACACAGCCATAGCAATGAATGAATGACATTTCTCTTGCCAGTCCTCATCACAAACCTGACGTTTTTAAAGAGAGTGTATAATAATCGATATAATAGGAAAACAGTGCTTTAACACAACGTAGAAACCTGATACTCCACAAATGATTGTCATCTCAATGGCAGGTAATAAACTCATGTAAATATTAGTATCCAGGGAACAACATTCATATAGGCTCAATATAGACTGTATCGCATGTGGTGCTCCTAATTGTGTGTTAGAGAGATACATTCCTGCTAATAATAATAACTGATGTCACCCAGGCTGTAAATATAACTACTTCTTTTGAAGCTATTGGTCCTGTAGGCTGAACCACTAAAAGCATGAGGCCTAAATTTGTGCAAACATGTGCATCTTGTTTTCTGGTTGTGGGCCTGGTTGTTTTGGATATGTGATCTGACTTTGCTAAGTGAGTACAGTCATGCATGTCAATGGTTTTCATTATGACATCCCTCGTGTCTCAGCGGGGCGTTCAATTACTCACCATTCAAAAACTTAGTTTTGGGCTTCGTTGTGCTTTGTTATTGTACAACTTCGTGGTCGACGTCTTAACTGTAGGATATATCCGACTCCTGTTTTTATAGATTTGATTAGGATCTCTTTTAGTCCTCATTTGGACTAATCTTCCAAGAGTCCTTAAACATTAAAATACAATTTATAAAAACAATCACATTTTCACATATAACATACTGTTACAAACAAACATAATACACTGACATACTGACCAGACAATACTCTTAACAGTCTAACAAGATAGATTGATTCCTTCATCTACCATAGTCCTGCACAACCTTCCTATTGATTACATTTAAATGGTTCTAAGTATAGTTTGAATTTATATAAATGAAAAACTTATGGTTTGTTCAGATAAATTATTCAATTTTTTATTGCTCTAAATCTAAATGTTATTTTGCCTATTTCTTTATGTCTGGAAAACACACAGATGGTGGACAATCTATTCCTAGTATTGACTGAATGTTTGTCTCTTACCAACTGAATACCGTTTTAGATGTACACTATCATGTGTTTTTTAATGATCTTGTTGATTGATGACCAAGCAAGAGCATTGTGCATGACTACAACAGAAGAGCCATATCTCCACCTTAAAACAGTCCTTGCTGCTTTGTTCTGTCCAATCTGCAGCCTCCTAATCTCACCTGCTGGTGCATTTCCCCAGACCACAGAACAGTAGTTCACCTGACTCCCAATTAATGCTTGGGTTGTTTGTTTAAGAATCTTTTCTGGTAAATATTTAGCTATCCTTCTGATCATGCATGCAGTTTAAATCATTTGTCTGCAAGCAAGTATTTCAGTGTGTGTGTGTGTGTGTGTGTGTGTCAGTATCACTGCAGTGTGTTGCTGTATCCTGATGGCTTTCCCAGCCAAGTCATCTATATTTATCACCTGCAGCTGTGTGAAGATTCAGGATACAGGAAGCTGCTGCTCTCCACAACGCTGCCTACTTCCTACACCAGCCAGGCGCTCCCAGGCCGAGATATGCCCAGACAGAAATATGGGCTATGTCCCAATTCACTCACCTTTATCCCAGTGTGCACACTTAACTTCCCTTCACTAATTTCAAGCTTTAATGTCACGTGCACAAGTACAGTGAAATGCCTTTTTTGCAAGCTCTAAACCCAACAACGAAGTAATCGATATCAATGTAGTAAAAATAACATGGGGTAGAACAAAAACACACAGGAAATATGAATAAGAAGAACATGAAAACGTAATGATACTATATACAGGGTCATTTCCAAAACCATATTTACAATGTGCAGGGATAGTGGAGTGATAGAGGTAGACACACTATATATACACACACACAAAAGTATGTGGACCCTTCCAATTAGATTTGGATATTTAAGCCACAGCCGTTGCTGACAGCTGTATAAAATCGAGCACACAGCCATGCAATCTCAAAAGGCAAACATTGGCAGTAGAATGGCCTTACTGAAGAGCTCAGTGAGAAGAAAAAGCCATATGTCAGACTGGCCAATAAAAAGAAAAGATTAAGATGGGCAAAAGAACAGACACTAGACAGAGGAAGATATGGCTTTCTTCGCAACTCTGCCTAGAAGGCCAGCATCCAGGAACCGCCTCTTCACTGTTGACGTTGAGACTGGTGTTTTGTGGGTACTATTTAATGAAGCTGCCAGTTGAGGACTTGAGGCGTCTGTTTTCACAAACTAGACACTCTAATGTACTTGTCCTCTTGCTCAGTTGTGCACCGGGGCCTCCCACTCCTCTTTCTATTCTGGTTAGATACAGTTCGCACTGTTCTGTGAAGGGAGTAGTACACAGCGTTGTACGAGATCTTCCGTTTCTTGGTAATTTTACACCTAGAATAGCCTTCATTTCTCAGAACAAGAATAGGCTGACGAGTTTCAGAAGAAAGTTATTTGTTTCTGGCTATTTTGAGCCTGTAATAAAACCCACAAATGCTGACGCTCCAGGTACTCAGCTAGTCTAAAGGCCAGTTTTATTGCTTCAGCTGTGCTAACATAATTGCAAAAGGGTTTTCTAATGCTCAATTAGCCTTTTAAAATACTACATTTGGATTAGCTAACACAACGTGCCATTGGAACACAGGAGTGATGGTTGCTGATAATGGGCCTCTGTACACATATGTAGATATTCCATTATTTATTTATTTTTAAAGCAGTTTCCAGCTACAATAGTCATTTACAACATTAATATCTACACTGTATTTCTGATAAATGTTATATGGACAAAACATTTGCTTTTCTTTCAAAAACAAGGACATTTCTAAGTAACCCCAAACTTTTGAATGTTAGTGTATATGGGTAAGGTAACTAGGCATCAGAATCAATTGTGGCGTCAGACATTTCACCGGCAGCATTTAAAATTTACCGGACCCATATGCATTGGGTGCGTAACCTGGTTAGTGTCCACCCATGGTGACAGAAATTAACTTGCTTACCATTATTTTACACCTACATTTCTAAATGTCTCTTTTTCCTGTCTGTAATATTGCTGTCCTGTACTTTGACAGAATGAAGCCAGCCAGCTGACCCTGACCAGCAGTTAGACAGTTCTATGTCTCAGTGAGTATTGTGGCTATATTTTAGCATCTCATAGCTCAATGGGTGACATGTCTGGTGAGGTCCCAGTTCTTCCATGACCTGCGTAATTTTCAGCTCACAGAAATTGGATGAATGGCACGACAATGGGCCTCAGGATCTCCTCACGGTATCTCTGTGTATTCAAATTGCCATAGATAAAATGCAATTGTGTTCGTTGTCCGTAGCTTATGCCTGCCCATAACCCCACCACCACGGGGCACTCTGTGGTGGTTGACATCAGCAAACCACTCGCAGTGGTCTGCGGTTGTGAGCCCGGTTGGACGTACTGGCAAAATCCCTAAAATCGACATTGAGGCAGCTTATGGTAGATAAATTAACAGCTCTGGTGGACATTCCTGTAGTCAACATGCCAATTGCTCGCTCCCTCAAATTTTGAGACATCTGTGGCATTGTGTTGTGTGACAAAACTGCACATTTTAGAGTGGCCTTTTATTGTCCCCAGCACAAAGTGCACCTGTGTAATGTAATCAGCTTCTTGATATGCCACACCTGTCAGGTGGATGGATTATCTTGGCAGAGGATGGATGGATGGATGGATGGATGGATGGATGGATGGATGGATAAAAATGAAGTGTCCATGACTGATGTTCAAATTATGTACATTGAGTAAAAATGTGCTTAGTCACCATGGCTTCTCTATTGTTAGCAAAACATGCTAAGGTTCCTCATTCTCCGCAAAACCATTCTTAAGGCCAGTTGCAGTAGAACTATTAATTCAAATAATATTTACTTTGCTTTATGTCCTGTTTAATTACAGACCGTTAGCAAGTGACAAAAAGAAAGCTTTAGCGAAGGCTAGGCTGACAATTCTGAGAAAAAGTTTACACCAACCCAGAACTGCTGGAAGAGTACAGAACACAATCAGTAAGCCATTTAGTTTGTACTATAGGATGTCTCCACACACACACACACACACCAGGGCTCTACAGTACGACCATTTTACTTGCATATGCTACTAAAAATAAATGTTCGCTAACGGCAAAAGTCAAGTAGGCGCACACTTGCGAATTAGCAATTTACACCAAAATAAACATACTGTCATAGTTGTAGTATTTCTGCTATTTTGTTTTATTGTTGTCAAATGAACGAAGAACTACAAATAGCATAACGCAACACGCAGCTTAGTAAGCCAATCGAAGCCTAGTTTAGTGAACAACTGGAATTCTCAGTTGTTCAGTTTCGCGGTTTGATACCGCGAAACTTGTAATAGGTACGTAGCTTAAGACGTTATACAACGTTGAAAGATGAAGACAATAAAATAGTATTTTATAGGGAAAGATGAGCAGAAACCAGATCGGTCTGTCAGTGATGTCGATGATCGAGGCAGTCGTAGTCAAGCCGGCAACAACACAAGAAGGTGCTATCGCTAGCTATTTGTATTGCCACAGCTAACAATGCAAAAAGTACAACGTAGAGTGGGAAAAAACGTTCCCTTGGTTACAGTTTCAATCTGAAACAAAGCTTATGTTTCTCAAATACTGTAAAGCCGAGACAAAACTTGCAGACACACGTTCAAGTTTTGTAGTGGGGAATCCTAACACAAAAAAAAAATTGGTTGTTAAACACAACCTGTCAAAAAAGCATACCCAATGCAGAGATGGCTATGTAATAAAAACCAACAAAAAACACCCCCGGACTTTTCAGTCAGCCTTGAGGAAGCAGGTGGATATTTCAGGACAAGAGGTGAGAAGACAACTCAAAATAAAATTCAATATAACCTACTTCATAGCTAAAGAAGAAGAGCCCTTCACCAAATTTGGACCAATGATTGCCCTCCTCAAAAAAAAAAAATTGACTAGACATCGACCCAACCTATGACAACGATGTCAAATGTGCCAAAATGGTAGGAGAAATAGCTGAACACATGAAGGAGAAACTTACCCACAAGATCAAAGAAGCAAGTTTCCTCTGTCATGATTGATGGAGACACGGACATCTCCAACACAGAGTGCGAAATAGTCTGTGCGCATTTTAGATGAAGGGAGACATGTTAACCTTCTGGTGGGACAACAGAAGTTGGAACACTCCCATGGCCTTGGTGAGTAGTGTGTAGCTATATTTTTTATTTAGTGTAAGGTATTTTTAAGCATTCTTATTAATATTATATTTTGAATGTTTTTATTTAAGGTGTCTTAAATGCCACGAAGTCTGCATTAAAATCAATCTGTCTAGAGGAGGAGGAGGTAAGATTGTGGAAGCTTGTGTCCCTGAGAGCAGATAACACATGGGTGTTATTGCCCACTTGCAGAGGGAAGGAAGGGCCCATGTAATCCAGATCCACTGCATACCACATAGGTTTGTATTGAACATACTGCCAACCAAATACATTTAATTACACTGAATTCAGTGGCACAGAACAGGATACATAAAACATTATTTGTGACAGAATAACACAGGGTAAATGTGTGTAGATTTCTTGGGTAGTTTGGTTAGTTAAACATGATGTAAATTTGAAGTGAAAGGGAAGTTGGTTATAGAGGGAACACTGTTTCCTGTGTCCTGACAGACCTGAGCTGGCTATTCTGACGGTGCAGAAGAAGGAGCCCAAAGTGGCTGTTGTCTATGACCTGCTACACCTTGTCTGGAAGACATACCACTACAGTGGGAAATACAAGCGAGAGCTCTACAATCTCGGAGAGGAGCTCGGAGTGGACGTGTGCAGTCCTTCCAGCGTGAAGGGAACTCTGTGGATCCCACACATTCACAGGGCCCACAAAGTATTTCTGTGTCAAACTGGGCAAGATAAAGACCAGGCCACAGACAACGGACAGTACTCCCTAGTTCAAAAGCATATGGAGCATGTGGCTGCAGCTGGTGAAGCAAGTGTTGAAAACCAAGGGCGGGCAAAGAAGGTTTTTTTCATTGATAACTAATTGGAGCACTAAATATTTCCATGTATGACATTTTCAACTACTTAATGAACTTAGAAGATAAGATTAAATGTTATCTTTTGGAAATAGGGTTAAAAAGTAACTTTTCTATTAATATTTAAACTCACTACTAGATAAAGAAGGAAATGGAGAATGCACTGTTTTGTGTATTCTGCCACTTCCTGGCGGACATGTTTGAGGATCTTGCAGTTCTTAGCCAAACACTCCAGAGGAACCTAGAAGCTCAGAAGTTGAGGGCAAAGCCTGGTGGCAAGATGGAGAGGATCTTGGCTTCTTTGTCTCAACAGCAGCCAGATGCAGTGAAATATCAGGTGTGTCAGTTATGAAAAGATAGTATAACGCTCTTTGTGAATCGGAGTACATTGGCTGGGAATATCAACTCAAGACTAGTTGTTTTAAGAATAGTCAGAGCCATTGAAGTGATTGTGGGGGGGTTCCCAGACACAAATTAGGCCCAGTCCTGGAAGGAAGATTATTTTCATAGAAATTTTACAATGAGCCTGCTTTATAGTGATTTATAGTAATTTCCCCACAGGGATCAATAAAGTATCTATCTAGTCAAGGACTAGGCTTAATTTGTGTCCGGCTGTGTTTCTGTGTATAATTTCTGTTATAGGGCATACCACTGAAGGGGAACCTTGAAGACTTCATCAACCTCACCAATCCTCAGCTGAAACATCACATTGAAGCTGCAATCAACATTGGTGTTAATGATCTCAAGGCAAGGTTTGGCAGTTTGGAGTGCGATGATGGTGCCCAGCTGTCCATAGTGGACGATTTCAGAGACTTGAAGCTGTAATCACTGCCAAAGGTGTTCTAAAAAAAAAAACTGGTATTGTGTGTAGATTGATGAGGATTATTATATATTGTTTTATCCATTTTAGAATAAAGCTGTAACGTAACAAAATTTGGAAAAGGTCAAGGGGTCTGAATACTTTCTGAATGCACTGTATGTCCTCACAGGCCCACCCACGGCTGCACCTCTGCCCAGTCATGTAAAATCCATAGATTGGGACCCAATTAATTTATTGACTGATTTCCTCTTATGAACTGTAACTCAGCAAAATCTTTGAAATTGTTGCATGTTACGTTTATATTTTTGTTCAGTGTAGATACATGCATCTTGTCTTCTGTCATATGTTGCCCTAGAATAAAACAAACCCTTGCTCAACAGAATAATGTCAAATGTATAGAATGAATGCTTTAATCTAGTTGACATTAGTAAAGTTAGCAAAGACGTTTAGGGACAGGGGAGACAATTAAATTGGCCCTAACTAAAGAAACAGGAAAGATTTTATTAGAAACATTTCCAAATGACAGTTTGTCTGGTTATAAGGATATAGATAGCTGTGAAAATAGCCCAACATGTTTCTGATAATATATAATATTTAAACTCGTGGTGTAAGAACTTCACTGGAAACCACATATCCTGAGGCTGCATTTATTCTAGCTGGGGATTTTAACAAAGCAAATTTGAGGAAAAGGCTCCCGAAGTTCTATCAACATATCTGTTGTTGGACTCGCGCTGCTAAATCTCGAGAACTTCCGGAATGCATATAAGGCCGTCCCCCTCCCTCCTTTCGGAAAATCTGACCACGATTCCATCTTGCTCCTCCCTTCCTATAGGCAGAAACTCAAACAGGAAGCACCCGTGCTTAGGTCTGTTCAACGCTGGTCTGACCAATCGGAATCCACGCTTTAAGATTGTTTTGATCACGCGGACTGGGATACGTTCCGGGTAGCTTCAGAAAATAATATCGACATGTATACTGATACGGTGACTGAGTTTATCAGGAAGTGCATAGGAGATGTTGTACCCTCTGTGACTATTAAAACCTACCCCAACAATAAACCATGGAGAGATGGGAGCATTCACGCAAAACTGAAAGTGCGAACCACCGCATTTAACCAGGTCAAGAAGACTGGGAATATGGCAGAATACAGGTGTAGTTATTCCCTCCTCAAGGCAATCAAACAGGCAAAACGTCAGTATAGGGACAAAGTTGAGTCTCAATTCAAAAGCTAAGACACAAGACGTATGCGTCAGGGTCCACAGACAATCAGATTATAAAAGGAAAACCAGCCACGTCGCGGACATCATGCTTCTGGACAAGCTAAACACCTTCTTCGCTCGCTTTGAGGATAATACAGTGCCACCAACGCGGCCCGCTACCAAGGACTGCTGGTCCTCCCTATCGGCAAGACATTTAAGCGTACTAAACCTCGCAAGGCTGCCGGCCCAGATGGCATCCCTAGCCGCATCCTCAGAGAATGCGCAGACCAGCTGGCTGGTGTGTTTACAGATATATCCCATCTCTCCCTATACCAGTCTGCTGTATACAACATGCTTCAAGATGGCCACCATTGTCCCCGTACCTAAGAAAGGAAAGGTAACTGAACTAAATGATTATCGCCCCGTAGCATCACCTCTGTCATCATGAAGTGCTTTGAGAGACGAGTCAAGGATCATATCACCTCCATCCTACTGGCAACCCTAGACCCACATCAACTTGCTTACCGCCCCAATAGATCCACAGACGATGCAATCACCAACACACTGCCCTAACCCATCTGGACAAGAGGAATACCTATGTAAGAACGCTGTTCATTGACTATAGCTCAGCATTCAACACCATAGTACCCTCCAAGCTCATCATTAAGCTTGAGGCCCTGGGTCTGAACCCCGCCCTCTGCAACTGGGTCCTGGACTTCCTGACGGGTCTCCCCCAGGTGGTGAAGGTAGGAAGCAACTCCTCCACTTCACTGATCCTCAAGACTGGGGCCCCACAAGGGTGTGTGGTCAGCCCCCTCCCGTACTCCCTGTTCACCCAAGAGTGCATGGCCAAGCACGCCTCCAACTCAATCATCAAGTTTACAGACGACACAACAGTAGTATGCTTGATTACCAACAATGATGAGACAGCTTACAGGGAGGTGGTGAGGGCCCTGGGAGTGTGGAAATAACCTCTCACTCAACGTCAACAAAATAGAGATGATCGTGGACTTCAGGAAACAGCAGAGGGCGCACCCCCCGATCAACATCGATGGGACCGCAGTGGAGAAGGTGGAAAGCTTCAAGTTCCTCAGTGTACACATCACTGACAAACTGAAATGGACCACCCAGACAGACAGTGTGGTGAAGAAGGCGCAACAGAGCCTCTTCAACCTCAGGAGACTAAAGAAATTTGGCTTAACAACTAAAACCCTCCCAAACTTTTACAGATTGAGAGCATCCTGTCGGGATCTATCACCGCCCAGTATGGCAACTGCACCGCCAAAAACCGCAAGGCTCTCCAGAGGGTGGTGCGGTCTGCCCAACGCATTACCTGGAGCAAATATCCCGCCCTCCTGGACACCTACAGCACCCGATGCCATAGGAAGGTCAAAATGATCATCAAGGACATCAACCACCCGAGCCACTGCCTGTTCACCCCGCTATCATCCAGAAGCGAGGTCAGTACAGGTGCATCAAAGCTGGGACCGAGACTGAAAAACAGCTTCTATCTCAAGGCCATCAGACTGTGAAATAGCCATCACTAGCACATCAGAGGCTGCTGCCCTATATACATAGATTACAAATCACTGGTCACTTTTAGAAATGGAACACTAGCCACTTTAATGTTTTAATATCTTGCATTACTCATCTCATATCTATAAACTGTATTATATAATATTCTACAGTATCTTAGTCACTAATTGTTTACCTTTCTTGAATCACTCATCTCATATGTATTTAATGTATTCTATACTATGCTACTGTATCTTAGTCCATGCTGCTCGTCCATATATGTATATATTCTTAATTCCTTACTTAGATTGGTATATTTGGGTAGGCCTATATGTTGTGTAACTGTTAGATATTACTGCACTGTCGGAGCTAGAAGCACAAGCATTTCGCTACACCCCCAATCCGCAATAACATCTGCTAAACACGTGCATGTGACCAATAAAATTTGATTTATTGTGTGTGGTTGAAATACTATCAGCTTTTATGATGCTGATAAAGATAGCATCTACATACTAACTGCAGATTTGCATTATCTGTATTGTACCTACATTTGGTGTATAGTTTTACTGCAAAAAATGCTTGATTCTGCAGTTAATACTAAGTCTGTGAGAGGTTATAGACCGTGTCCAGATTTCAGTTTCCATTCAACCCATCTAAAGAGTAGGTTACAGTTCCCTTGACGTGCCATAGGCCTTTTTGAAGTCCCTGTCTTGTGACTGTCAAATTTTTATAGCACCTCACAATCACACATAACATAGCTGGCTATCATCCTTTACCACTTAAACAAATCTTTCCCAAACATAATATTTCTGGCCCTCCCGTCTCTTTATTTCCCACTCTCCATTTCGCAGTGTTTCTGCCATGGAATTAAACTCAGACATTGTCGTTTTCTTAAAAGCATTTGGCGATTGGTATGTAGGCTATTTGGTGTGCACACAGTTATAGGACCTCAAGCTTAGATTTACACACTAATTGTTTTCTCTTTAGGCTATTCAACCCGGCCGCCACACATCTGCCCTTCATCCACATCAATATTTAAAGTGGAACTGACAACATTTTATCTACTTTGCATATATGAAACAAGAGTCACATATCAGTCAGAAATATAAAATGCCCAGTTTATGCTACAAAACCAACTTCATGGTTTTCAAAATAAATTATATTTGACTCAACGTTCCATGACGTACACTAACGCATTGTTGGCGGAACACAGTCATGTGAAAAAGTATGTACACCCCCTGGAAAGTTCTATTTTTTTTTTTTACATATTTGGACAGACGGATATCTAATCTTCACTTCAACGCTATTGACAGAAAGGTTACCCAATTTAACAAAATCACACACAAAAAAAAACTTTGAAAAAATAAACAAAAATGACTACATGGGAGGTCAGGAAGGAAGGAGCCTCTGCTCTCAAAAAATAATATCAAGACACAACTGACTTTTGCCAGACAACACCTGGGTAAAGCCAGTTGTGTCTTGATATTATTTTTTGTGAGCAGAGGCTTCTTCCTTCCTGACCTCCCATGTAGGCCAAGTTTGTACCCATGCACTTTGACATTGATTGTGGCAAGAGAGGCCTGTAGATCCCTTGATGTTACCCTGGGGGTCTTAGAGACTTCTATGAGCATCTTTCTGTCAGCTCTTGGGCTGACTTTGGTGGGACGACCTGTCCTAGGTAGTTTGAAATTGATTTGTAACTCCTCCCAGACTCATGGGCATCAATAATATTTATTCTGAGGGCCTCGGGTAGGTCTTTTGATCTTTGAATGATGTGTTACCCCACACCAATATGGTTAAGACCAAACCAGACCAATGTTCTTATCTTTATGGAAGGCTGGACCCTCCTAAGTTTCTCTCTAATGTTTTCTAATCATTTGCACTTGTTTTGGTACCTAATTCTGTATATGTACATGACTGTATATGTATGCAGTTCAATGCATGATTAATATAATTCACCAATACATTTCTTGGTAGTCCAAAAAATATTGCTACCAGGTTGTAAATCACAACTGGCCTGGTACATTGTTTGCTACCTCCATACTGTTTCAGTTTCAATGACTAAATATTTTTAACAAAAACGGACGAATGTAACTAAGGCTGGGAATGTTAATGCAATCAGACTACCAAGGGCAATGAAGACAAGTCCGTCATAAAATGGCTAATAACTCTAGGGTTTCTACGTGACATGGGTAAAAGAAAACTATAGAAGCCAGAAGTACTGGTATGGCATGAGCCATCCAAACTAAACATGTGTGTTTGGTGGCCGTTTGTGACTGTCTGTCAGTCTGGTGTTTTCTGTAATGATCTTAGTGATCACTGTTTTACAGCCTGTGTTCGTAATGGCTGCTCAGTGAAAAGACCTGTCCTGATTTGTTATAGACGCTTGCTAAAAAAAAGTTTAATGAGCAAGTCTTCCTTCATGAACTGGCTTCTGTAAAATGGAATAGAATCAGCTTGATCCCCTCTGTTGAAGACGCTTGCTCATTAAAATTATTTTTTTTATATTTTCAGTGGTATTGTTAACAAACACGCCCCCATAAAGAAAATGAGAATTAAAAACAGGTTCAGCCCCTGGTTCGACCGTGATATTGCAGAGTTACTCCACCTCAAGAATTGCATTTGGCAAAAGGCTCGGCACACGCTTACTCAGGCTGACTGGCTCTCGTTCAAGCAAATGAGACATAAGTGCACTCAGGCTATCCGGAAGGCCAAAGTTAGTTACTTTAAGGAAAAGTTCTCTCTCTGTGGGTCTAACCAAAACCAAAAAAGAAACCAAAAGAAATTCTGAGAAATGGTTAAAGACCTGGAGAATAAACCCTCCTCCTCACAGCTGCCCATGTCCCTTAAAGTTGATGATGTGGTTGTTACTGACAAGAAGCACATGGCTGAGCTCTTTAATCAACACTTCATTAAGTCAGGATTCCTATTTGACTCAGCCATGCCTCCTTGCCTGTCCAACATTTCCTCATCTGCAACCCCTTCTAATTTCCCCTGCCCCGCTACAAAGTTTTTCCCTGGAGGCAGTTACTGAGTCCGAGGTACTAAAGGAGCTCCTGAAACTTGACCCCAAAAGTGGTTAGTCTTTCATTTAATCAAGATCAAGCTGATCCTAACTGTTATAGGCCTATTTCTATTTCGCCCTGTTTATCAAAAGTGTTGGAAAAACACATTTCCGCTCAGGTTATGGATGTGCCACTGCCCTTGATTCTAAGCAATGTTGTGCTGCTATTTTTATTGACTTGGCCAAAGCTTTTGATACGGTAGACCATTCCATTCTTGTGGGCCGTCTAAGGAGTATTGGTGTCTCTGAGGGGTCCTTGGCCTGGTTTGATAACTACCTCTCTCAAAGAGTGCAGTGTATAAAGTCAGAACATCTGCTGTCTCCGCCACTGCCGGTCACCAAGGGAGTAGCCAAAGGCTCAATCCTAGGCCCCACGCTCTTCTCAATTTAAGCGCTCTCATCCATGTATATTTCGATGATACGGTCTTATATACTCAGCTGGCCCTTCCCCGGATTTTGTGTTAAATGCTCTACAACAAAGCTTTCCTAGTGTCCAACAAGTTATCCTCTCTTAACCTTGTTCGGAACACCTCCAAAACAAATGTCATGTGGTTTGGTAAGAAGAATGTAATTACTACCTCTGAGGGTTTAGAGCTTGAGGTAGTCACCTCATACAAGTACTTGAGAGTATGGCTAGACGATACACTGTCCTTCTCTCAGCACATATCAAAGCTGCAGGCTAAAGTTAAATCTAGACTTGGTTTCCTCTATCCTAATCGCTCCTCTTTCACCCCAGCTGCCAAACTAACCCTGATTCAGATGACCATCCTACCCATGCTAGATTACAGACACATAATTTATAGATCAGAAGGTAAGGTTGTTCTCCAGCGGCTAGATGTTCTTTACCATTCGGCTATCAGATTTGCCACCAATGTTCCTTATAGGACACATCACTGCTCTCTATACTCCTCTGTAAACTGGTCATCTCTGTATACCAGTCGCAAGACCCACTGGTTGATGCTTATTTATAAAACGCTCTTAGGCCTCACTCCCCCCTATCTGAGATATCTACTGCAGCCCTCATCCTCCACATACAACACCCAGTCACATTCTGTTAAAGGTCCCCAAAGCACACACATCCCAGGGTCGCTCGTCTTTTCAGTTGCAACAAACACTCAAACTGGACAGTTTTATCTCAATCTCTTCATTCAATGACTCAATCATGGACACTCTTACTGACACTTGTGGCTGCTTTTTGTGGTGTATTGTTGTCTCTACCTTCTTGTCCTTTGTGCTGTTGTCTGTGTCAAATAATGTTTGTACCATGTTTTGTGCTGCTACCATGTTTTATTGCTACCATGTTGTTGTCATATTGTGCTGCTACCATGCTGTGTTGCTGCCTTGCTATGTTGTGGTCTTGTGTATCTCTTTTGGTAGTGTTGTTTTGTCTCTTGTCTTGATGTGTTTGGTGCTATATTTATTGGTATTTTTAACCCCAGCCCGGTCCCCACAGGAGTCCTTTTGATAGACCGTCATTGTAAATAACAATTTGTTCTTAACTGACTTGCCTAGTTAAATAAAGGTTACAAAAAAATAATATTAATAAAGTGCACCATGCCAACGATGAGCATCACGTCACAAACAAAAATAGTTAACCGTGTTCCGCCCTGATTTAGTCAGCCACAAGTTAACCGCTAAAACAGGTCGAGGTGACCACACTGGTTCTGTCGGTTCTCGCGCCACGTATTACAACGTTGACTGCTGGTCTGGGATAACTAGTTATAACACTTTACATCTTGAATAACCTACATCCCTATGGAAATATGAGCTGGCGAAAGTTGGCCTGGTAATTGAATAACTCAGGTAGTTAAGTTAGCGTCAACTAGTCAGTCAAACAACTGACGTTACGTTCTAACCAGTCAGTCAGTTAACTTATAACGTTACAGTTAACGTTGGCTAGATAATGTTAGCTAGCTCGACACATAAACATTGTCACATAGCGCTGTGTTAAATAAGTTAGCTAGTTGAGCGATAATTTGCTCACTTCCCAAAGCAAATAGTTAGGTAACTGTAAGTAAATGATCTAGTTCGTGTGTTAGCGGTCATCGTTGACGAGAAGACGTCATGACCGTTCACACCCGTGTTTACCATCTCTGGAGACGTTATCTGGCTACCGTTAGTGTCCTGACGTTAGCTAGCAGGCTAACTTGGTAATCCGTGTCAAAACAAGTTTATTTTTCGTTTAACGTTAACTAGCTACCCACTGCCGTCGTTGAAGTGTATTTTGGGGTTTGTTCCATAACATGTAATGATCAACATTGGTCGGGACATGTAGTCAGACTCACCGGCCCGAGTAGAGTCTGTGAGGTCGTGGTTGGCGGCGCTCCTCGGGAACTCCTTCAGTTTCCTGCCGCTGAGGTTGAGGCAACCAGTTGCCGAGGCGTCGTCTAATGCCCTGTCCAGTGACCGATTCCAAGACGCAAGACCCGGTGCCCCTACTCCATTCCCGGGAGCCCCTACGGTTCCAGAATTGCCGACAGCAAAATTTGGTCCGGTGTTCTCCGCAGACAGCAACACCGAGGCCGCCATTACACAGCTAGCGAACTCCCACCGATTCTCCCTATACTGGAGCCGCTAGACTGATAGTACGCATGCGCAGAATGTGAAGGAGCGTTGTAGAAGGGAGAGGCTAGTTTGGGAATTGGGCATGCGCAGTGATGATTAAAAAAAGAAACCCCAGCAATACTTTCAAAAGCAAGAGATATGAATGACGTCATCTACCTGCTGGTGTGACGTTCCTGAGGGATTTGGATTTTACGCTGAAAATCATTTTGTGCGACTTTGTCACTGTTTACTAGGCAATCATTACGCATTTAAAAGCCTAAAAATGACATCTATAGAGTAGCGGTTCTCAATAGGGGTCCTAGGGAGTTGTTTACAGGGGTCCCTGAAAAAGCAGAGATGAAACAAAATAACCATAATATAAAACGAACTAAGTAGTGGGCCTCAACAATAGTACTTAAGTCATGGTTTATAACGATACTATAGCCCGAGAATGGAAGTGTGTCTGCCTGACAACTAATGAAAACAGATAGATTGGTTGAACCTTTTTTAATCCAAAAGGTAACAAGCTCAAAACACATTCAAGAACAATACAAACAAACGAAACAAATTGGGCAAATTGACATATCGCGTGTATAACATATCAGTTAATTACTATAGCTCCCGACTTGAGCCAATCAGTGTACTTTTGTAAATGTCGGATCTTCATGGCAAGACTCATCACATCCTTCATCCAAGTTTTCACCAGTGCTGTCAGATATCGCGTGTGTCTAACATACTAACGGACAGAGACAGATCCACAGTCCCCTCCCCGATTTCATCGTAAGGGTAAATAATCTTTCTAAAACATCAAATGCTTACCAGAGCTTGATGTCCGTCCATTGACAGAAATGTTATGTTATTCAAAATGATATTACATAGAATCATATAGACCACTAAAACAGATGATAGTGGACTATCAGGGCCAAGAAAAAGCCGCTGATACAAAACCTTTCTCCACTGGACTGTCCACTATCCAACATCAGTATTCATTAATTGTATTGCAACAATACATAATTTATTCAACAGGTATCAGTCAGAGCTCAAATGAATGATGAGAATAAACAAAATAAGACAAAGTTTACAAAGTCTGGAAAATATTGTGCTGCGAGACGTTTGTCCATAGATGCCACATACAGTGCCTTCAGAAAGTATTCATTCACATACCCATTAACTAATTCCACATTTTTGTGTGTTACAGCCTGAATTCAAAATGTATTAAATAGATGTTGGACTTCTGGACTTCTGCCCCATTGAAGTGTGCGTATCGTTTTCGTGATGTCAGCTAAGCCATCTATGGCTAAGCCATCTATGACAAGGCGCATCATTCACCCAAGTTTTGTCAAAATCTGTCCAATGCTGTCTGAGATATTGCGTGCAGTGTGATGTAGTCAATATAACTATTTGTTCAGAACTTTTGAAATGTACAGTGACAGAATTCCTAACATGGGCCGTTCTTACAGTATTCTCCCTGTTCGCCGAGTCAGAACCGTATAATAAAAAAGGGGGCACATACAGTGGTGGGAAAAGTACCCAATTGTCATGCTTGAGTAAAAGGAAAGATACCTTAATAGAAAATGACAAGTAAAAGTGAAAGTCACCCAGTAAAATTCTACTTGAGTAAAAATCTAAAAGTGTTTGGTTTTAAATATACTTAAGTATTAACAGTAAATGTAATTGCTAAAATATACAAAAGTATTAATCATTTTTTTTTTAAATCCTTATATTAAGCAAACTAGACGGCACCATTTTCTTGTTTTTTAATGTACGGATAGCCAGGGGCACACTCCAACACTCAAGACATAATATACAAACTAAGCATTTGTGTTACAGGTGGAGGGAGGTAAAGATGGAAGCAAAATATCGCATAGAAAACACTACAATACCCAAAATGCATAGTTTAAGGTAATGACTTGTCGCATATTGTGGGCGCATGCGCTGTTCTTGTGTATGAGCCGGTGTATCATGGCGACTTACGTGGATATTCTGAAGAGCGAGTTTCCCGAAATTGACACCGAAGTGTTTGAATATATCACGGGTAAGCGACTGTAAATGAATGGAGAGGGTGTGTGGATCTCGTACTCTTTAAAATGCCACCGGCTAGATGAGTGGCGGACGGCTTCTTCTCCTCCTCTGCCACGTGAAGTAACGCTAGCTAGCATAGCCGTCCAGACACGGCAGGGGAGACGAGCTGACTAGCTGTTAGACAACACGTAACATGCCGGTAGTTATTTTAGAATCGGCCCGTTTCAACCACTAACCGGATGAGCTAGGCTTGTTGACTTATTGCCTTCCTTCACTAGCCAGCTAACTGCTTCTGTGTAAGTTTACCGGCTTCTAATAGTAAATGGGACTTAATTAAATAGCGATTTAAGGACCCAAAGTCGCAAAACAAAGAAACTGGAGTCGCAACAAAACATCAGCCTGAACATGAAGAAAGAGAGTGGTGGGTTTAAGGAAGGCAAAGCGTATTATATCAGCGTATGGGGAGGTTTGGGCTCTGATATGAATCCGGTTTACATGGGGTTTTCACCACTGACCGATTCGTCAGACGGAATTCCTCCCATATTCATTTTTGGGGGCACGTGGTGCAAGGCGCAGGGGATTGTGGGAAGGTCAGAACCCTACAAGCCGAGCATTAGAAAAAGTTAGTTACTCCTGGATCACACCACCAGTTATTGAATTGTGGTACACCAGAAGTACATTTGAGACTTCTGTGGGGTGAATCCGTTGGATTTATCGAATGTACAGATGAAGTCAGAAGTTTACATACACCTTAGCCAAAAACATTTAAACTCAGTTTTTCACAATTCTTGACATTTAATACTAGTAATAATTCCCTGTTTTAGGTCAGTTAGGATCACCACTTTATTTTAAGAATGTGAAATGTCAGAATAATAGTAGAGAGAATTATTTATTTCAGCTTTTACATTCACATTCCCAGTGGGTCAGAAGTTTACATACACTCAATTAGTATTTGGTAGCATTGCCTTTAAATTGTTTAACTTGGGTCAAATGTTTCGGGTAGCCTTCCACAAGCTTCCCACAATAAGTTGGGTGAATTTTGGCCCATTCCTCCTGACAGAACTGGTGTAACTGAGTCAGGTTTGTAGGCCTCCTTGCTCGCACACGCTTTTTCAGTTCTGCCCAGAAAATGTATATAGGATTGAGGTCAGGGCTTTGTGATGGCCACTCCAATACCTTGACTTTGTTGTCCTTAAACCAGCTACAAAAAAGCTAAAAAGATACTACTGACAGGATACTAATATGCATTCCTGAGTGAATGACTACTTAAGTTCAGTCCCAGAATTACTTACAATATTGCATGTGATATGATATAACAACTGTACATGAATATACAGTCCTGAATGAATGAGTGCTGAATAAATACGTCCTGAGTGAATGAGTGATTACAGACCAGAGAGTTACTCACGGATGGATGCATAATTGTTAAACTAGGTCCTAACACCCCAACAGTTCCAGGTCTATGTTGCTGACGGGACGGGACTCCGGTGAGGCATTAAATAGTCTAATAGCCGCCGGCAGGAAGGACCTCCTGTAGCGCTCTCTGGCACACCGTGGTGGGATCAGTCTGTGACTGAAGGTGCTCCTCTGCATCATAACCATGGCATGCAGAGAGTGGGTGACGCTGTCCATGATGGCCAGCAGTTTGGCTAGGATCCTTCTCTCCACCACCACCTCTAGAATGTCAGGGTTAATCCCCAGAACAGAACTAGCCTTCCTGATCAGCTTATTCACTCGAGAAGCATCACCAGCCTTTATGTTGGCGCCCCAGCACACCACTGCAAAAAAGATAGACTGGTAGAAGGTATGCAGTAGTTTACTGCACACGTTGAAGGACCTGAGCCTCCTCAGAAATTAGTCGGCTCTGGCACTTTTTGTACAGAGCCACGGTGTTACCAGCCCATTCCAGCCTGCTGTCCATATGGACTCTCAGGAACTTGTATGAACCAACCATTGCCACATCCATCCCCTGTATAGGGACTGCAGTCAGTTGGGCCTTGGTTCTCCTGAAGTCCACAACCATCTCCTTTTGTTTTGCTTATGTTAAGCTGAAGGTAGTTTTGCTCACACCACACCACAAAGTCATTGATTGTGCTCCTGTTCTCCTCCTCCTGCCCACCCCTGATGCACCCTACAATTGCGGAGTCATCCAAAAACGTCCGCAGGTGTCATGTTTCAGAGTTATATCTGAAGTCTGAGGTGTAGAGGGTGAACAGGAAGGGGGACAGGACCATTCCCTGGGGGGCCCCTGTATTGCTCACTGCCCGTTCTGACACACAGCTCTGTAGCCGCACAAATTGTGGCCTACTGGTCAGGTAGTCCGTGACCCAGGAGACTAAGGGTGCTTCCACTTTCATCTTCTCACCCAGTAGCAGGGGCTGAATGGTGTTGAAGGCACTGGAGAAGTAAAAAAACATAACCCTCACAGTGCAACCTGCGTTGTCCAGGTGAGAGTAGGCCCTCTGCAGAAGGTAGATGATTGCATCATCCACCCCGATGTTGCGCTGGTATGCGAACTGCAGGGGGTCCAGTGATGTACACACCAGGGATCTGAGGTGAGCGAGGACTAACCTTTCCAGGGTCTTCATGGTGTGGGATCTTAGCGCTACAGGTCTGAAGTCATTCAGGACAGTGGGGTCCGCCTTCTTGGGCACTGGGACCAGGCAGGATGTTTTCCACAGCACAGGGACCCTTTCCAGGCTCAGACTAAGGTTGAAGTAGCGCTGGAGTATTCCACACAGTTTGTCAGCACAGACCCTAAGCACCCTTGGGCTGATGCCATCAGGGCCCGCCGCTTTCCACTGATGTAGTCTCTCCAGCTCTCTCTTCACTTGGTTGGTGGTGAAAGCCAGCCCGGGGGGGGGGGGGGTGTTGCAGATCAGTCCAGAGGGAGCTGGGGTCGAGGTGGGGAGGGGGTCACTGATTGTCTCAACAGAGGTGTTGTGAGCAAAGTGGGGGTGGGACAGCCGTGAGGGTGTGTGGTCTGGGGAGCTGGACGGGAGGTGGACAGGGCTAATATCGAACCTGTTAAAAAATTGGTTCAGCTCATTGGCTCTGTCCTGGGTCCCCTCCGTCTTCCCACTGTTTGACTTTTTGAAGCCAGTGATATTTCTCATACCATTCCACACCTTTCTCACCTGGCTCTGCCTCAGCTTGTCCTCCATCTTTTCCTTATACACTCTCTTCCCCTCAGCAATCCGCAACTTCAGCTCCCTCTGGATGCATTTCAATTTGTCCCTGTCCCCCTCCTTGAAGGCCCTCTTCTTCTCATTCAGCAGGGCCTTCAGGTCGCTGGTGACCCAGGGTTTATTATTTGGAAAACAGCGTACCTTCCTGGTGGGTACGGTGTTGTCTACACAAAAATGTATATAGTCCGTTAAGCAGTCAGTAAGTCCATCAATGTCCTCCCCATGAGCCTCACAGAGCACATCCCAGTCTGTTGTCTCAAAGCAGTCCTGTAGGGTCTCATTCCACTCCGGAAACCATCTCCTAATGGTCTTAATGGTTGCTGGCTGCTGTTTGACCATAGGCCTGTAGGGTGAGGTGGACAAGGTTGTGATCCGATCTACCAATGGGAGGGAGTGCAGTGGAGTTGTATGCATCCTTCACATTAGCGTATAACAAGTCCAGAGTTTTATTATTCGTGGTTGGGCACTTCACAAACTGCTTGAACGTGGGCAGCGTTGAAGAGAGAGATGCATGATTAAAATCCCCCGAAATGTCAATGATCATGGGTCTGATTTCTCTGTCTTGTTCATGTTGTTCATCTGTGCAAAGGTGAGACTCTCACAAACACGTACCTGTCGTTTGCTTTGCTCTAGGACTCCCACAGGCCTCACAAGACTTGTCTGGAGGTCCCAAGTATGAGTTGAAAAATATAATGGAAGTTCTGTATATAAGGAGACTGTTTAGTGACATACATGTTACATTTTATTTTTTGTGATGTTTCTTATATGTCTCAGATATAGGATAGACACTTTTTTTTTTATACTTGAAGAGTTCCTAAAATTCTAAATCAAATAGTCAAATTATCCTTAGTATAACTTTATTAAAACAATCCCATATAGTCTTACAGGTTGTTCCTCAAAAAGTATTGCCAAGAACAGGTTAGTAGAAAAATCTATGGCGTTCGTTTGAATGGGGCTTTCCTGTAACGCCCAGTAATGGACACCAAAGGGCCACATTATTAGCCTTTTTCTATCTGAACGTTCCAGATGTTGCCTTCTGAATGCCCCCCTGATTTCCATCCTGTGTGATAGGTGTGTTGGACTGTGGAGGGGCGGAGTTTGAGGATGGAGAGGAGGTGTATGATGCGATTGGAGGGCTGTTGCAGGGCTCGTCGGCTGACTATAAAAACGAGGATGACATCCGGGACATCTGTCAGCAGATGTTCAACACTCTTAAACTGTAAGTGCAACACACACACACACACAGCTCTTTCACAACCAGCATACAACACAAAGATTAACTAATTGTCACACACCAAAAGCTAATTTTTGATGTAATTCACTTGCTGAATTATCAAAAATATACTCTCTCATGTCTTTTCCATCAGGAGTAACGGCCATGCCGCTTCAAAGCAAGTGCTGCTCGACGTTCCGGTACAGTTGTCTCAGATATCTGCAGAGTGTGGTAAGTCCCTCGTCTTATTCATTGTTCTCAGCTTTACGGACCAGTATACAGATGTGTATATGTGTGATATTCATTCTGGTAGCCTGTAATAGTCTTATCTACTGTTTTTCTTCTTACCTTCGTCTCTCACGTCCTCTACTGCTCAACGTCTCATTCAACTGCCTCTGTCTTTCCTCTCTTCTCTCAGTAACTGCCACTAACGATGTCCAAGGGATCTGGATGATGAAGAGGGGCCAGAATACAGTAAAGTATTTTTGTTGCATAGTGTCTTCTTGTGAATTATGGTCTTTGTCTAAGCTACAGGGCTGACTTGGACCTATGTTTTTCTCCTGTTAACTTCATCCACTTTGTCGTCTTACACACACACCACCACCACCACCATCTCAGACTGTGGACGCGAGGAAGCTAGAGAAGGCCGAAGCCAAGCTGAAGCAAAAACAAGGGAGGAGGAATGAACGTGATTCGCAAAAAACGACTAGTCCGCTGTGAGTTTCATATGATTGTCATCTACACCTGAAGACAGTTTATCATTGGTGGACAAACTACTTGAGTTAAAGTAAAGATATGTTAAGAGAAAATGACTCAAGTGAAAGTAACCCAGTAAAATACTACTTGACTAAAAGTCTAAGTATTTGGTTTTATATATATATACTTACAGTACATTCGGAAAGTATTCAGACCCCTTGACTTTTTCCACATTTTATTACGTTACAGCCGTATTCTAAAATGTATTAAATAGTTTTTCATCAATCAAACACAATAGCAAAAACAGTTTTTTATACATTTTTGCAAATTTATATAAAAAACTACTGAAAATCACATTTCCATAAGTATTCAGACCCTTTACTCAGTATTTTGTTGAAGCACCTTTGGCAGCGATTACAGCCTTGAGTCTTCTTGGGTTTGACGCTACCAGCTTGGCACACCTGTATTTGGGGAGTTTCTCCCATTCTTTTCTGCAGATCCTCTCAAGCTCTCTCATTTTGGATGGGGAGCGTTGCTGTACAGCTATTTTCAGGTCTTGCCAGAAATGTTAGATCGGGTTCAAATCCATGCTCTGGCTGGGCCACTCAAGTACATTCAGAGACTTGTCACGAAGCGTCCTGTTGGAAGGGGAACCTTCGCCCCAGTCTGAGGTCTGGAGCAGGTTTTCATCAAGGATCTCTCTGTACTTTGCTCCGTTCTTCTTTCCCTCGATCCTGACTAGTCTCCTAGTCCCTGCCGCTGAAAAACATCCCCACAGCATGATGTTGCCACCACCATGCTTCACCGTAGGGATGGTGCCAGGTTTCCTCCAGACGTGACGCTTGGTAGTCAGACCAAAGAGTTCAATTTTGGTTTCATCAACCAGAGAATCTTGTTTCTCATGTTCTGAGAGTCTTTAGGTGCCTTTTGGCAAACTCCAAGTGGGCTGTCGTGCCTTTTACTGAGGAGTGGCTTCCGTCTGGCTACCATAAAGGCCTTATTGGTGGAGTGCTGCAGAGATGGTTCTCCAATCTCCACAAAGGAACTCTGGAGCTCTGTCAGAGTGACCATCGGGTTCTTGGTCACCTCCCTGACCAAGGCCCTTTTCCCCCAATTTCTCAGTTTGGCCGGGCGGCCAGCTCTAGGAAGAGTCTTGGTGGTTCCAAACTTCTTCCATTTAAGAATGATGGAGGCCACTGTGTTCTTAGGGACCTTCAAAGCTGCAGAAATGTTTTGGTACCCTATCACAGATCTGTGCCTCGACACAATCCTGTCTCGGAGCATTACGGACAATTCCTTCGACCTCATGGCTTGGTTTTTGCTCTGACATGCAGTGCCAACTGTGGGACCTTTTATATAGACAGGTGTGTGCCTTTCCAAATCATGTCCAATCAATTGAATTTACCACAGGTGGACTCCAATCAAGTTGTACAAACATCTCAAGGATGATCAATGGAAACAGGATGCACCTGAGCTCAATTTCGAGTCTCATAGCAAAGGGTCTGAATACTTATGTAAATAAGTTTTTTCTGTTTTTAATTTTAATACATTTGGCCAAAAAAACATGTCTTCTGTTTTCGCTTTGTCGTTATGGGGTGTTTTGACGTTATGGGGTGTTTTGTCGTTATGGGGTGTTTTGTGTAGACTGATGAGGAATACAATTAATTTAATCAATTTGTATGTATGTGTGTGTGTGTGTGTGTGTATATATATATATATATATTTATAACACACTACATGACCGAAAGTATGTGGACACCTGCTCGTCAAACATCTCCTTCCAAATCATTGACATTAAAATGGAGTTGGTCTGTCGCCGTCTGTCATTTCCGTCTCTGTCCCTCTGACCCTCTGTCTCTGACCCTCTGTCCCTGTCCCTCTGTCCCTGTCCCTCTGTCCCTGTCCCTCTCCCTCTGATCCTCTCCCTCTGTCTCTGTCTCAGTGTACTGGAGGAGGCATCAGCCAGCCAGGCCAGTAGCAAGAAGGACAGTCGCGTCGACTTGTCCGGGAAGAATCGCACCTACGACATCCGCATCGAGAACTTTGACGTGTCGTTTGGCGAGCGGTGAGTGGTTTACACTTACGCTGCGTCCCAAATGGCACCACATCCTATTAAGTGCAGGACTGTTGACCAATAGGGATAGTAGTGCGCTATGTAGGGAATAAGGAGCCATTTGGGACGAAGCCGTACTCACTCATTCTTCCAGCACTGGAGCAGGTGGTTCATTCTGATCAGCACCAGGTAATGCTGTGTTGGCTGGACACCGTTTCCACCAGTATTTACCTCGTATTTAGAAGGAGTTCATGTGGTTATTATAGTTACTTTCTGCAAATTACTTTAAAGAATTCAACACAACTACTTGATATCAGATGGTTGTTTAAATTAATCACCAACAACTAAATGAGTAAATCAGGTTATTACTGTGTAGTGACTTTAGTCTGTACTGTAAAGCAATGTACAAGCAACTAGTCTCTCCCTCCTTCTCTGTCTCTGTCTCTGTCTCTGTCTCTGTCTCTCTCTCTCTCTCTCTCTCTCTCTCTCTCTCTCTCTCTCTCTCTCTCTCTCTCTCTCTCTCTCTCTTTGCTTTTCCAGGTCTTTGCTGCAGGGGGCGGAGCTGTCTCTGTCGACAGGTCGCCGCTACGGCCTGATTGGCCGCAATGGCCTGGGCAAGACCACGCTGTTGAAGATGCTGGCGAGCCGCAGCCTGCGTGTCCCCGCCCACATCACGATCCTGCACGTGGAGCAGGAGGTGGCTGGCGACGACACAGGGGCGCTGCAGAGCGTGCTGGAGAGCGACACGGTCCGGGAGGGGCTCCTGACGGAGGAACGCCTGCTCAATGCGCGCATCGCCAACGGAACGTACGTCAGTCTTACTTACACAAATACTCTGCAAAGCTGTCAACGGAGGTCTTATTGGAAGGAGTCAATACTGGCAGCCTTGGCAGATTTAAATGTTGTTACAAGATTCTTAGACTTTTGTGTTTGAAACTGCAACGCTCACTAAACCAGCTGTTTATTCTGTTTCCATGTTAGTGCTGAAGGAATGGAGACTGTTCGACTGTCTGAGATCTACGCTAAGCTGGAGGAGATTGAAGCAGACAAGGCACCTGCCCGGTAAACAGCCACACTAAACATGTCTGCACGTTACATTAGCAGTGCATTTATATCTATATATATAATGCCATTGGTGTGTATACTGTACATTACATTATCAACTCATTACATTATACTGTATAACTGTAGCAAGAGTTTATGTATTTTCTGATTTGATGAGTTGATTGTTTGCTGTTTCTCTCTTCCTCTTCCTCTCTCTCTCTCTCACTTTCCTTTTTATACAGAGCTTCAATCATCCTGTGTGGCTTAGGTTTTTCTCCCAAAATGCAAACGCAGACAACCAAGTAAGTTGCCGTGTGTGTGGTGTGTGTGTGTGTGTGTGTGTGTGTGTGGTGTGTGTGCGTGTGTGGTGCGTGTGAGTGTGTTTGTGGTGTGTGAGTGTGTTTGTGGCGTGTGTGTGTGTGTTTGTGGTGTGTGTGTGTGTGTGTGTTTGCGTGCGGTGTGTGCCCGCGATTAACTGATCTCTCTGTGTGTTCTCTTCACAGGGAGTTTTCTGGAGGGTGGAGAATGAGATTAGCTCTGGCTAGAGCTCTCTTCGCCAAGTGAGTCTCTCCTTGTCACTTCTTTATCCAAAGGACAGTCTTCCCAATTAAAATACAAGGATAGATATTATATTAGAATATTTATTTACATGTATTAATCTCCTATGAGCTACTTCCTGAATATTAATGTATAGACCATCAATTCAACAGACAGTTTATCAAGACAACATGTGGCTCTGCTAAATATTGTAAAGTGAGCTTCAAGTCTCTAAATAATGTGTATTTCCTCTTTTTAGGCCTGATCTTTTGTTACTTGATGGTGAGTGATTTAAACCACATTAAGTATTTTAGTTTTGAGTATCTTTGAACAGTTCAATGGTGTCCAGTAGTCAAGGCAAACGCTCTGTGTTTCTGTCTGTCTGTTTCTCAGAGCCCACCAACATGTTGGATGTCCGAGCCATTCTCTGGCTGGAGAATTACCTGCAGGTGGGTTATTCCTGCTTACCGACACTCTTACAATTGCATGCCGAATCCAATCCGGTGCCCTTCTCCCCAGTGTGCACATTCTCACTCCAGGATTTAAAAGTATTGGATTGGTGAAAGCACAGGCAATTGTGGAGTAGAGGGACTTTCAACCATATTTCTTACCTCAATCCAGGGCAAGGCTTGTTAGTGTACATTTCAGGGAGAAGGGATAAGAATAGCAACATTCATTAACATTTATTTAACTAGGCAAGTCAGTTAAGAACACATTCTTATTTACAATGACAGCCTCCCTACAGGGTCAACCCCTGGAGCAAATTAGGATTAAGTGCCTTGCTCAAGGACACATCGAAAGGTTTTTCACCTTGTCGGATCGGGTATTTCACACATGATTTCGACCTTTCAAGCTCTAACCGCTAGGCTACCTGCCGCCCCAGGGTATGTTGTTTTAATTTCCAGAATGTGGTGAATAATTCAACTTTGCTTTCAACGTTTACCTCTGTGGGTGTTCTTGAGATAAAAGGAGTCTGCTAAATTGGCAGAAAGGGGCACACCTGCTCACACCCAAGAGCAGAAGCCTACATGGTTAGCCTCAAATGGATTGTGTGGTATCACGAGTTATGAAATTGCAAACACTCAAGCCAAAATGTGACTTAAAGTTTGTGTCCCAAAAATATTTCCCCTCTCCTGAAGTGTGCACTTGTTCAGTACTTTCTACAAATCTAAAGACATTGTATTAGTGGAGGCATGGGCTAGGTGGAGTTTACCACCAGTTATTTCCTTTCAAATCAGTGAATGGAAGTGAACAAATGCACACTTTGGGAGGAAGGAGGGACATGGCTAAAGGAAGGAGGAAGGAGGGACATGGCTAAAGGAAGGAGGAAGGAGGGACATGGCTAAAGCATGAGCAACAAGTTAACCTTCCGTATCGCCGTTTAACTCCTCCGCCCCCCACAGACCTGGCAGACCACCATCCTGGTGGTGTCCCACGACCGGAACTTCCTCAACGCCGTGGTGACTGACATCATCCACCTGCACTCACAGCGGCTGGAGAGTTACCGCGGTGACTACGAGAACTTTGTCAAGACCAAAGAGGACCGCCTGAAGAACCAGCAGAGGGAGTACGAGGCCCAGTTTCAGTACAGAGAGCACATCCAGGTTAGGAACCCACACACCGGCCTACACACACACATTTTCTCTCCCATTGAGGTACGCACAGACAAACCTATGACAAGCGTAATAACAATGCTCTTCCTAAGCATTTGTCTTTGCTGATTGGTGTGTTTATTTTATAAGATGTTGGTATGCTAATCAACATCCTGATAAATACATATTAGATGATATACAGTCAGCCAAATACATTTAAACTCAGTTTTTCACAATTCCTGACATTTAATCCTAGTAATAATTCCCTGTCTTAGGTCAGTTAGGATCATCACTTTATTTTAAAAATGTGAAATGTCAGAATAATAGTAGAGAGAATTATTTATTTCAGCTTTTATTTCTTCCATCACATTCCCAGTGGGTCAGAAATGTACATACACATTAGTATTTGGTAGCATTGCTTTTAAATTGTTTAACTTGGGTCAAACGTTTCGGGTAGCCTTCCACAAGCTTCCCACAATAAGTTGGGTGAATTTTGGCCCATTCCTCCTGACAGAACTGGTGTAACTGAGTCAGGTTTGTAGGCCTCCTTGCTCACACACGCTTTTTCAGTTCTGCCCACACAATGTCTATAGGATTGAGGTCAGGGCTTTGGGGTCATTGTCCATTTGGAAGACCCATTTGCTACCAAGCTTTAACTTCCTGACTGATGTCTTGAGATGTTGCTTCAATATATCCACATACTTTTCCTTCCTCATGATGCCATCTATTTTGTGAAGTGCACCAGTCCCTCCTGCAGCAAAGCACCCTGACAACGTGATGCTGCCACCCCCGTGCTTCACGGTTGGGATGGTGTTCTTCGGCTTGCAAGCCTCCCCCTTTTTCCTCCAAACATAACGATGGTCATTATGGCCAAAGAGTTCTATTTTTGTTACATCAGACCAGAGGACATTTCTCCAAAAAGTACGATCTTAGTCCCCATGTGCAGTTGAAAACCGTAGTCTGGCTTTTTTATGGCGGTTTTGGAGCAGTGGCTTCTTCCTTGCTGAGCGGCCTTTCAGGTTATGTTGATATAGGACTCGTTTTACTGTGGATATAGATACGTTTGTACCTGTTTCCTCCAGCATCTTCACAAGGTCCTTTGCTGTTGTTCTGGGATTGATTTGCACCAAAGTACGTTAATCTCTAGGAGACAGAACGCGTCTCCTTCCTGAGCGGTATGACGGCTGCTTGGTCCCATGGTGTTTATACTTGCGTACTATTGTTTGTACAGATGAACGTGGTACCTTCAGGCGTTTGGAAATTGCTCCCAAGGATGAACCAGACTTGTGGAGGTCTACCATTTTTTTTCTGAGGTCTTGGCTGATTTCTTTTGATTTTCCCATGATGTCGAGCAAAGAGGCACTGAGTTTGACGGTAGGCCTTGAAATACATCCACAGGTACACTTCCAATTGGCTCAAATGATGTCAATTAGCCTATCAGAAGCTTCTAAAGCCATTTTCTGGAATTGTCCAAGCTGTTTAAAGGCACCTTCTGACCCAAATGATCTGTCTGTAAACAATTGTTGAAAGAATTGCTTGTCATGCATAAAGTAGATGTCCTAACCGACTTATATAGTTTGTTAACATGAAATCTGTGGAGTGGTTGAAAAATGTTGTTTTAATGACTTCAACCTAAGTGTATGTAAACGTCCGACTTCAACTGTATTATAGTATCTTACTATGTATAATAATTGTGTATTGATCACCTCCCTCTGTGTCCCAGGTGTTTATCGACCGGTTCAGATACAACGCCAACAGAGCAGCACAGGTGCAGAGCAAACTGAAGCTCTTAGAAAAACTGTGAGTAACACGCAGGTAGTGCACCCTGGGAATTACAGCCTGAAAGTCCAATTCATTGTAAAGGATAACTCCTGTCTTGCACACACATGATTTACCTCTGTGTGTTCGTTTGCCTCTGCACAGGGGAATGGTCATTGTAAAGAATATATATCGTTGTCATCCGTCGTCCATCCCTCATTGCTCTTCTCTCCTGCAGGCCTGAACTCAAACCTCTGGAGAAAGAAACCGAAGTCACCTTAAAGTAAGAGACCACTCCTCCTGTCTGGTTTAATTTCTCATATTCATCTGAGGGCTAACGTGTGTGCGTGTGTGTGTGTGTCCACAGGTTCCCTGATAACTTTGAGAAGCTGTCCCCCCCGGTGCTCCAGTTGGATGAGGTAGAGTTCTACTACTCCACCGACCAGCGCCTCTTCACACAGCTGTCTGTGTCTGCGGACCTGGAGTCTCGAATCTGCATCGTACGTATTAAACACACTGCTCTCAATCCTGATTGATGAGCGTTATAAATCACATGCACTGCTAATAGCAGGGATACACCCTGTGACCTTTCTGGGCAGATACCAATATCCAATATTTTCTTTGCAATATCGACCGATTTCAGATATTTTTTTGTTTTATGGCCCTTTTTAAATGTCCTAGCACAGATACGAACTGCAACCAAGTTTCTATGTTCTTAAGGCTAATAAGAACATATTGGCCTTTGTCCCCACATCGGACCAATATGGTCACTGATATATTGTGCATCTACTAATCTACTTTATTGATCCCCGGGGGGGAAATTTCATTAAAGTACGTATCTATCTAATATTGTGCTTTATGCCTGTGAAACACTTCCACAGCCAATGCTCTGTGCTCCTTCCAACTGCTGAAGTAGTACCTACAGTCTCTCTCGCTCTCGCTCTTCTTTCACTCTCTCTCTCTCAGGTGGGTGAGAACGGGGCGGGTAAATCCACCATGCTCAAGCTACTGATGGGAGAGTTAACGCCTGTCAACGGCATCAGACACGCCCATCGGTGAGGTTCCATGCTTGACGTCAGCCATGTTCCTCTGCTGCTAGTGTGTGTCTCGGTGTGTGTGTAACTCATAACTTTCAGAAGCTGCGTGTGCGTGCAGGGAAGTAAACGACAGCTTTATTTCCCTTTCTCGCTCAGGAACCTGAAGATCGGTTACTTCAGTCAGCACCACGTGGATCAACTGGACCTCAATGTGTGTTCAATTGAGCTGCTACTCAACAAATTCCCAGGTGACCAAAACCTACCAATACTGATCATTGTCAAAGCCTGGGCTGTGTTCATTAGGCACCAAATGCAAAGGAAACTGATTTGGAACAGGCTACCTGGACTTGGTCCAATAAGAAATGCCCAGTTCTTTTCGTTGCGTGCCGTAATGAACACGACCCTGATGGTTGTTACGGGTCCCTATAGACGGGTGAGCTGACAACGTCACGAAAACAATGCGCTCACTTCAATGGGGAAAAAGGCAGTGTGTTGTGATTCTGGATGGCCAGATAGCTAGCAACAATGACAAGAAGCTGCCATGTGAGGAATCGTAGGTGGCTGGTTTCAGCTAGTTTTAGCTTGTTCTGGATACCATGTCTTGTTTTGACTGATGTCATGTCTATGCTAAAATGTCTAAGATTTGCGAGCTAGCTAACCAACATCTGTAAAGATGAATTTGATAAACAAGTGCCCATTGTGCAAATGTATTTATGTTTTCAATAAACATTGGATACTAATTATAATTTACATTCTGGTAACAATCTAAGCCAACCATGTCTGTTTTGGCCCACGTTGCTAAACATCCAACCCATCTATAATCTTTGTCGTCTGTAACCCCTTTTTTCTCTCTTTCCCTCCCAGGTCGTAACGAGGAGGAGTACAGACACCAGCTGGGTGGCTATGGGATAACAGGGGAGCTGGCCACTCGGCCGGTGGCTAGTCTGTCAGGAGGGCAGAAGAGCCGGGTGGCCTTCGCCCAGATGACCATGCCTTGGTAATGCCTTCTATTATGACACTCCATGACCCCAACATTTCACACATGATTTCGCACAATGTTCTGTTACAGATGACAAAGTAGTAAACTGGTTTTAGTTGAGTTGAAAAAACGTCCTTGTACAAGCAGTATACAACCTCCTGACCATGACGTCTAATAATGTCATGGTAACTAGATTTTCCCGCTGGGTTAAATCTCTCTATCCTTCAGATGTTAAACGGACTCTGTGGTCACTCAAGTGTTAAGATCCTAATGCTGAGACATTCATCATCGCAGAAGCTGTTATTATTAGGGGCGCTGGTAGCGGAATAGCTCAATGCCCGGTTGCTAAAAAAAATGTCTACTTTGGCTACATCTAAGTACATCAACCTCACTACTCGGACACCAAAAACTGCACCAATTGCCCATAGGTGGCGCTGTATTAAGTATTTAAAGTCTTAAGGCTTAGCCACACTGCCCCGTTGGACATACAACCACGAAATTTGGGATGTCAGTGTTTCTCATCATAAGGAACACATTTTCCTCAAGTACACGAGGTCGGCCATATTACATTTTTTGACTTTTTTTTTTTTTTATCTTCAAAGATCTTCTTCACGTGAACCGTATATCCAGTAGAATGTATGTTGATCATATCAGTCTACTAAGTTTGAGAAAAGCGGTATATCAAAACATGGAAGAGAAAATGGCCACTTTGTTAGAAATATAAAAAAAAGTCACTTGTCTTCACTCTATCACCTTGAAACTGATTAAGGGTCTTGACGACACCAATAGGAAGATTTCAAAGCAGGTGTTGATATATAAAAAAAAAACAAAAAACATGGAAGCAGCAAGCAATTCAGTTGTCAACCTCAAACAGCTAGCATTTATGCTAATACTAAAAATATTAAATGAAGTCTTGAGATTTGGCGACTACAGTGTTTGTTATTCCCTACAAAGTTTGCAGAGGAATAATTGCTACGTCAAACATAGCCACTTGATGGCACTATAAATAATGTGCTATTATATTTAGTGAACACTTGCATAGTACATGGATATGTAATGCTTCAGTAAAGCCGTCTCTTTCAGCCTGCTCATAAGCCAGCATCCCGTTTCATTGCTGCTTGCAGCTATATTTGTATCTCTTACTCAGGTTTTCTCTCTCTCTCTCTCTCTCTCTCTCTCTCAGCCCAAACTTCTATATCCTTGACGAGCCGACCAATCACCTGGACATGGAAACGATCGAGGCTCTAGCGAAAGCGCTCAACAAATTCAAAGTAAGTTTGTTTCACTGAGAAAATGTCCTTTATGTATCTTACAATGTTAATCAGTAGAGTAACTCTGTAATAATGGATGGGTTTTCTTTAAACGGACACTATAAGCTTATTTTGGCCACTAGCTAAGTCAATGGAAGTGGTAGCACTTGAACACTTGAATGTGTGTGTATATATCCTTTTTAACTCTATCCTCTCCTCAGGGTGGGGTGGTCCTTGTCTCTCACGACGAGCGTCTGATCCGGCTGGTGTGCAGAGAGCTGTGGGTCTGTGAGCACGGGAACGTGCGGCGAGTGGAGGGTGGCTTCGATGAGTACCGGGATATCTTGCAGGAACAGTTCCGCAAGGAGGGCTACCTGTGAGGGGCAACTCGCCCGTTACGCCAACTCTGACAGACATGCCAAGTTGCCAATTGACTTCAATTCCCAATAACCTAAAGCCCCTCCGCTCTTCACTCCCCGCCAGTCATCATCCTCAGGGGGAGAACTGAGTTTAACTGGCTGCTGTCCCAGCATCCTCTCTGCTCCCCCACACCACCGTTTTGGTTTTGTTTGTGATTTAGTTCGGCCCGGCAGTTAGAAGTGGCATACTATTTTCCTGAAGCAGACACGTTTTAGGGTACATGGAGTGCAACCTGTCCACATGGAATGTAAATTGTGCCTGCACTCTGTGTACCCCAAAACTGCTCGGGCCTCCCCACTCCCAACCTTCCTGATCATAATAGTTTGCGCTGGTTTTGTTCAATTAACAACAAGGAGGATATTCCATCCTGTGAAGGTGGGGGTGTTGTACTCTTTAACTGTTAACCCCATGTGGGCAGCCATCTTGGAATAATGCTACATATTTTTAGCTCTCAGTAATATCAGTGAAGGGATGAATATGTACATCAGAAAAAGTTTTTTTTCTTTCTCAATTTCTTCATCCGTGTTGAATATGTGTGTGCGTTCATGTGTTTTATGTGGGAGAGAGAGGATAGAACATGTGATGGAGAGGAAGCATCTCTTAATCAGTGGAACCCGGGGCGAAGCTGAAATGGCACCCTGTTCCTTACATAGTGCAGTATTTTGGGAACTAGCCAAAAGTGCACTATAGCGAAAATTGTGTCATTTCAGACACCCCTGGTTGTGTTCATTAGGTACCAAATGGAAGAAAACAGTCTGAAACAGGGATGGACTATGTGGACTTGTCCAATAAGAAACGCTCGTTTTCTGTTGCAAAACGTTTTCCGTTGCGTTCCCTGATGAACACAATCCTGGAAACATCCATATCTGTGTTAGCATGGGAAACCCCCAGCACAACAACAACTTCTACAACAACAGCAGCTGGCTGCAGGTCTCTCTGGGGAAGAAGCAGCAGTATCTCCAAGTAAAGAGGGGTATTATTATAAATATATATATATATAAATAATTCTTAAAGAAAAATCTTGTCCGAATAAAAAAAAAAACTAAATTCCTTCTGCTTCAATGTTATATCGCTAACTTATAAATAGCTGTCTTAAGAACTATTCAATCATAACACCATGCTAATAAAAAAAGCTTTAAATCATCCATCTGCCAGGTCTGATGATCTGCTCTGCTATTTTTAAACTAACACCATGCAACATTCCTTTATTATTTTGACAAAGTGGACCCCATATTATAACGATCTAGAGAATAACTATGGATAGAGTAACTACCAAACAACAGAAAACACTCAAATAATATACATTTTATGTGAAAATTGTAAACTGATGCTTAATCATAAACGTGTGGAGTGCGTGCATGTGCATAGACCTTCAGTCGATTACTTCAAAGCTCTGTACAGATTGGTGTACTTATAGAAAGTAGAGCTAGTCATTTGACACTGAGGGGTTCGTTTATCAGGCCCGGGTTACCCCAGTGGGAGGAGTTTGAATCGGGTGAAAAGTGACTGCCTCCCCGGTGTGAGCCAGGTGCCCTGCTATGGCCGTCAGCTCAAAAGTGACGTAATTAAGCATATGGAGTAAAGAGTAGGATTCTGTGATTGCTTTATCTGCCTTTTCAAATTAAAAACACATTTATTTTATGGAAAAGATGTATGTTTCTGGACGATGCACCATGCTGCCTTGTTGACAACATGACCTGCGCAAATTACTGTTTGATTTGAGAAGGGTGCTCCTCTCTCCCCACTTTCACCCGATGATGTGACAGGCCATTGCCTGGTTCAACCTGGACCAGCGTAATAAAACACCCTCAATGTAAATAACAGTAGTCCTGGTGCCTGACTGTTTCTGCATTTAACAACACTGCCATGCTGCCCGTCTAAATCCGAAACAGACTAAACGGATGGACGATACACAACGCAATGACAGAGCTTTGAGAAAAACATGAGACTATTTTAATGGAACAGTCGGTGAAAATATGTGGGTGTGATGGGATGTTCGAGATCATTACATTACAATATAAATATAGTCATATTCTGCATACCGTATATTCTGCTGTCCACAACACTGACAACACACACAGACAGTGATGTGCTTTACCCTCAATTACTATGCAAACACCTGCTTGAATAAAAACAAACTCATTCCCTGGCACAGCGCTCTTACAATGTTAAAAATAATCAGTACCATAATTCTTGTACATTTCAAATCCATTTTCTTTTCGTGACCTGTCATATGATCAGTTGTTATATGATCTCCTCCAGAATGCTTTGCCTGTCCCAGTCAGGTGGTTGTTCCATTGGCAGCCCTGCTATGTCCTCAAACACTGGGGCGTAGGTGTCAAAACACACACACATGTTCAGGAGCGGCTCCCAGTGCTGTGGGGAATTACCAGATTCAGCCGTCCTAATCCTGTACTGGGCCTGAGAGGGGGGGGGCACAGGGTCTCTAAATGGGGAGAGGACAGGCAGTCTCTCCTCTGGTTCTCTGTGGGTGTGGGCGGTGACCAAGCCCTGGGCGCTTAGGAGAGAGAAGGCCCTGTCAAAGTGGACCTCTGAGCAGGTAAAGGAGCTGTGGGTGTCGCTGTCTGAGGAACTGTCCATCCCTCTATCCATCCCTCTGGTAGCTCTGCCAGGTCTGGACCGTTGAGCCAGCTGACCTGACTGCTGATGTAACTGAAATGGTTCCCTGTGATGCTGTGTTTGGGCCAATTCCCTGTGGCCCACAGGGCTGTTCAGCCTCCTCACCTCCTCCACAGAAAGACACTGAGGAGGACCCCTCAGCCCGGGCACTGCCAACCTCCCAGGGAAGTGCAGCTCTTCACTCTCTACCCACCTATCATCATCTACCTGGCTCAGCAGCCCACTGGCCTTACCACATCCTCCGTCTCTGGAGACTCTTTGGTCAGGGTGTGTCAGGGGCCTCTGCCACAGCTCCACTGGCCTGTCTCTGTCATCTGGATTTGGGGAGCCTGCCGTTTTCTTCTGACGTCCCCTCAATCCTCCTCCCCTCACTCCAGTCTCTGTCCTCTCCCAGTCTGTGTTCTGGAGAGGCCCAGTGAGCCTTAGAGAGCCAGTGTCAGATTGGAACACACTATAGACACTGTCTATCTCCCCCTCCCTCGGTCTGTCCGCCCGGATCACGTCAGGTGGCTTCCCTCCCACCGCAGGTACAGCCCTAGTGGTCCTCTGGCCTTCGAAACAAAACGCTCCGTTGTCCATCCCTCCCTCTCTCCGCTGCGGTGAGCCACTGTCAGCCTGGCGCTTCTGTAGCCGGTGGCGGCAGGCGTTAGCGTTGCGTCTCCCCAGGCAGAGGAACACACCCAGGCCCAGGCAGAGGAGGAAGGAGGTGACTGGGAGAACCACGCCGATGACCCACAGAGGAGCGGAGGGGCCCCTGAGGGCCTCCTGGTCAGAACACACTCCTCTTGCTCCTCCCCGGAAGTCCTCTGGTGGAGGGGAGGAGCAGAGCTCACAGGAGCCAGCCGTGAGGCAGATACAGGAGCTATTCCTAGTGCCAGCCGGGCCACCGCAGGCTGGAGCAGTGGGACAGGACAGAGAGAAGCAAGGTAGTCTGGCGTTGGTGGGGACATCCTCAGGGCAGGTGGAGGAAACACAGGAGCCTGGATGTACCAGAGGAAATGTGTGTTACAGTATGGACAGGTAAGAGGAGCCTATCTGTTAGATGTAATATGTGCGTGTCGGTGACTCACATGAGGAAACACAGGATCTTGGGGACTCACAGCTGGACTGAAGCAGGGTAGAACTGGGCCAAACCTCCACTATCAGACTGTAGCCACTGACTGGCAGGACATGGCCATTGTATCGCACATACTCCACACAACCAGAGAACCCTACTGAGGGAAGGAAGAGGAAACATACTTGCCTGATCCCAAAAGTAAATCAATATGGTATGATACCTCCACTTTGCCTTCATATACACTACTGTTCAAACGTTTGGGGTCACTTAGAAATGTCCTTGTTTTTGAAAGAAAAGCAAAAAAGAATTCCATTAAAATATCAAATTGATCAGAAATACAGTGTAGACATTGTTAATGTTGTAAATTACTATTGTAGCTGGTACATAGGTCCATTATCAGCAACCATCACTCCTGTGTTCCAATGGCACGTTGTGTTAGCTAATCCAAGTTTATCATTTTAAAAGGCTAATTGATCATTAGAAAACCCTTTTGCCTTTTAGACTAGCTGAGTATCTGTAGCATCAGCATTTGTGGGCTCGATTACAGGCTCGATTACAGCTCGATTACAGCCAGAAACAAATAACTTTCTTTTGAAACTCGTCAGTCTATTCTTGTTCCATGCAAGTAATTGCCAAGAAACTGAAGATCTCGTACAACGCTGTGTACTACTCCCTTCACAGAACAGTTCAAACTGGCTCTAACCAGAATAGAAAGAGGAGTGGGAGGCCCCGGTGCACAACTGAGCAAGAGGACAAGTACATTAGTTTCTAGTTTGTGAGAAACTGGCGCCTCACAAGTCCTCAACTGGCAGCTTCATTAAATAGTACCTGCAAAACACCAGTCTCAATGTCAACAGTGAAGAGGCGACTCCGGGATGCTGGCCTTCTAGGCAGAGTAGCAAAGAAAAATATCTCAGACTGGCCAATAAAAAGAAAAGATTAAGATGGGCAAAAGAACACAGACACTAGACAGAGGAAGATATGGCTTTTTCTTTGCAACTCTGCCTAGAAGGCCAGCATTCTGGCGTCGCCTCTTCACTGTTGACGTTGAGACTGGGGTTTTGCGGGTACTATTTAATGAAGCTGCCAAACAAGGACATTTCTAAGTGACCCCAAAGTTTTGAACGGTAGTGTAGGTAAAGTGTATTTCTGTGATGGGAGTTCCAGTCACTTTATTTCTTTTGACAGGACAGATGTAAATACAGATTGAGAGAGAGACAGAGAGAAAGTAGTGAAGGTCTTGAACCCCTGTCGACGAGGGGGAATGAGAGTCAGGAGCTTAGACAGCTACACCAGACTCCAGCACAATAATGTGGATTTTTGACCATATTGCCACACCTATCCAATCCACTTGGATCTATGCAAGTACATAGGGGTGGATTTGGGATTGACTGTACATCTTGACACTGCAGGTCACGACACGATCAGTAATACCCTCGGAGAACACGATTACAGTAACACACACTGTTAATGAACACAGCTCAGCAGTCTGTCATTTACTGACAAATTTAAAATGTCTGTAAAAACAAAAATGGGCTCCAGGTACAAGTCAGATGTAGGATTCCCCTCCTCAAATCTAACTCCAGGTACAAGTCAGATGTAGGATTCCCCTCCTCAAATCTAACCTTAACCATTAGTGGGGAAAATGCTAAACAGACTGAAGATCAACATCTAAGGGCAACTTCATCCTACTCTGTTTCTTCCCACCTGGGCGTTTGATTCTGGTGTCTTCGGGTGGCGGTGGTGTTGGAGTCGCTCCAAGGACGATCTTCTCCACATTGACAGAACTCAGGTCCAGAGCTCTGTCATCGCTGGTGTTCATGACTGACTGTCCGTCCATCAGAAGGACAATGCTCTGTCCAACTGTGGACAGATGGAGGACGTGCCAGTCCCCATCTGCCATGCTGATCTCTGTGGCTACCTAGCATGATAAATAATGATAATAACGGTATTTAGGCTATAGCACTGACAGCTAACACATATATTTAGAATGAGGCCCATGTAGGAATTGAACCCAAAACTCTGGTGTTGTCAGCAGCACCATGCTCCAACGCTGGTGGTTACCTCTGAGAGGACGCCTGATGTTCTGTCTCTGGAGACGTACTGGAGGTTTCCGTCCATCACCTGAACGTGTCAACAGAAACTTGGTTTAGAATACAGACAGCTAAGAGGCAACACTTCTACTCTGAAAATGCAGACGCCAACAGAACTCTGTATGTAGAGTGCATTCAGAAAGTATTCAGACCTCTTGACTTTTTACACATTTTGTTACGTTACAGACGTATTCTAAAATGGATTAAATAATTGTTTTACTCATCAATCTACAAACAATACCCCATAATGACAAAGCAAAAACTGTTTTTTAGACATATTTGCAAATGTATAAAACGTTTTTTTTTTAAGATTACCTTCATAAGTATTTAGCTCCTGTTTTCATTGATCATCCTTGAGATGTTTCTACAACTTGATTGGAGTCCATCTGTGGTTGATTCAATTGATTGGACATGATTTGGAAAGGCACACACCTGTCTATATAAGGTCTCACAGTTGGCAGTGCATGAGGGAGCAAAAAACAAGCCATGAGGTCGAAGGAATTATCCGTAGAGCTCCGAGACAGGATTGTGTCGAGGCACAGATCTGGGGAAGGGTACCAAAAAATCTCTGCAGCGTTGAACGTCCCCAAGAACGCAGTGACCTCCAACATTCTTAAATAGAAGACGTTTGGAACCACCAAGACAATTCCTATAGCTGGCCGCCCAGCCAAACTGAGCAATTGGGGGAGAAGGGCCTTGGTCAGGGAGGTGACCAAGAACCCTATGGTCACTCAGAGTTCCTCTGTGGAGATGGGAGAACTTTCCAGAAGGACAACCATCTCTGCAGCACTCCACCAATCAGGCCTTTATAGTAGTGTGGCCAGACGGAAGCAACTCAGTAAAAGGCACATGACAGCCCGCTTGGAGTTTGCCAAAAGGCACCTAAAGGACTCTCAGACCATGAAAAACAATTTTCTCTGGTCTGATGAAACCAAGATTGAACTCTTTGGCCTGAGTGACAAACGTCACGTCTGGAGGAAACCTGGCACCATCCCTAAGGTGAAGCATGGTGGTGGCAGCATCATGCTGTGGGGACAGCCAAGACTCTGTATATCCTTGAGTGGCCCAGCCATAGCCCGGACTTGAACCCGATTTGAACATCTCTGGAGAGACCTGAAAATTGCTGTGCAGCAACGCTCCCCATCCAACCTGACAGAGCTTGAGAGGATCTGCAGAGAAGAATGGGAGAAACTCCCCAAATACAGGTGTGCCAAGCTTGTAGTGTCATACCCAAGAAGACTCAATGCTGTAATCGCTGCAAAAGGTGCTTCAACAAAATACTGAGTAAAGGGTCTGAATACTTATGGAAATGTTATATTGTATTTAAATTTGTAAACAAGCTTTTGCTTTGTCATTATGGTGTATTGTGTGTAGATTAATGAGGGAAAACAATTCAATAAATTTATAAATATAGAAGAAGTCAAGTGGTCTGAATACTTTCCGAATGCACTGTATATGCTGTATAGGCTTCGTCCCAAATGGCACCCTATTGCCGTTATAGTGCACTACTTTTGACCAGTGCCCATAGTGTTCTGGTCTAAAGTAGTGCACTACAGAATAGGGTGCCATTTGTAACCTAAGTTCAACCAAAGAATGTCATTTAAGAAGCTCTCACCTCCACTCTCCACTGTATCCTATAACTAAACTTTATACATTCAAATTCTCTGAACACATACTGGTGTGAACATTAGAGATACTGCTCTGTGAAATACCGATAATCACCCTGAGCTCAAAGTGTCCTTTCCTTCCCAAAACGAACAGCAACACCGCGTCTCTCTCCACAGTCTTCACTTTGACTTCTATCTCAGCGAGATCTCTGCTGGTGTCCGTCTCTCCTCTGTCTTCGTCCAGCAGGTCTCTCAGCTGCTGCTCTCTTCTGTAGTGCTCTCTGACCACATACTGTATGTAGCCGCTACTGCCCAGCCGTAACACACGCTCCTCTGAAATCTCTGTTCCAAATAAAATACTTTGTCAGTAGAGCAGCGAGTCATTGAACAGGTTGGTCACACTATGAAACAGAAGCATAGTCAGGTTTAGTGGGACTGTAGTACCAGGAAGGCTGGGGTTCATTTGGTTTTTAATTCAGTCAATACAAGGGAAATAAATTGTGTAAATTTGTTTTTGATAAGGTTTTCTTGAATTCAAAGTGTAATTGTCCCCATGAGTGTAGGCCAGTACCTGTGTTACAGGTGGTTCCAGTGTAGCGGTGTGTACACTGACAGATGTAGTGAGACCAGAGGTCCTGACACACTCCTCCGTTCAGACACGGACCACTGAGACACGGAGACACTGCTGCTCGAGGACACCTAGTGACCATACCATCCACTGGTTATACCGTACGTTAACTGCCAATACCATCTATCTGTTCTACTGTATGGATTCCCTCATCTGACATAAGAATTTGACTACAACAACAGCTCCTCTACAGCTAAGACAACCGCTACATCCCACCATCCTCCTCTACAGCTAGGACAACCGCTACATCCCACCATCCTCCTCTACAGCTAAGACAACCGCTACATCCCACCATCCTCCTCTACAGCTAGGACAACCGCTACATCCCACCATCCTCCTCTACAGCTAGGACAACCGCTACATCCCACCATCCTCCTCTACAGCTAGGACAACCGCTACATCCCACCATCCTCCTCTACAGCTAAGACAACCGCTACATCCCACCATCCTCCTCTACAGCTAAGACAACCGCTACATCCCACCATCCTCCTCTACAGCTAGGACAACCGCTACATCCCACCATCCTCCTCTACAGCTAAGACAACCGCTACATCCCACCATCCTAGGCCAAATCCCTTTTAGCTATATAGTACAATTATTTTGGACTCGCAGAGGATGTAAATCTGAGCTCATACCTCTCCAAGAAGTTGTAGGCCGCCAGAGCTTTGGAGGGTCTTAAAAGTATACCGTTTACTTTCATGTTTCTCACACAGCCAACAAAGTCATGAGTCTGGACTTGACCAGGTCGCAGCAGAACAGACTCCATAGACCTGACTCCTCCAAACGTCATGTTACTGCTGCCGACATCCAGGGTCCTGGGAGGGACAGCAGAGACCAAGAACACCATGTAATAAGTGAGACTGTATACAACACATTGATATGACATTCAATTAAATACAACCCACATATGATGTAATAATGAGTAGACAAGTACCTTTTGGAGCCAATGCCTTTACTTTGAGAGAGACAAAATCCAGTAGCCTTCACATCAGGACAGTGGTCCACTTGTAGAGAACCTATCTGCAAGATGAAAACTAAAATATGTATGCGTGTGTGTGTGTGTGTGTGTGTGTGTGTGTGTGTGTGTGTGGGACTCACATTTCCTATCCTCCTGATGGTGATGCTGTGAAAGCGTCCATCAGCCACCTGCCTCTCCGTCTGCAGATGGACAGCTCCAGAGCCCAGGTCGTATGAGAGACAGACCCTCCCTTTCACAACCTCCAGTGCCAAGTACTCAGCACTTCCTGGGCCTGATGCCATGGTCAAGGACCATAAAGGAAAACATTTTTTGGGGTAGTATCCTTAATAATTTTACAACGATACAACTTTATTGTCCATTAGTTACAGCGATCAACGGAAATATGTTTTCTGCTCCATTCTCAATCCCCCCCAGACAGCACACACCACACATACAGTTTTTAAATGCAGTCTATCACTAGTTTTTACATTTGTTTTTTATTCAAAGCAATCTGTCTGTCCGTCCGTCCAACCCGTCCATCCATCCATCCATCCATCCATCCATCCATCCACCTACCTGCAGGGTTATACAGCAGAAGGCTGTTCTGCTGCAATGTGGCCAGTTCCAGGGAGATGAAGTTACTCCTGGGATCCAGAGGAGGAAACTCCATGTAGGACAACTCCTCAAAGCCATAGCTGTCCTCTTCACAGCGGACGCCACTTACACCTGAGGGAGAAGACCAAGGCTGATGAAGAACTGACAAGAGGTTCATCATTGAGGAAGGAAGATCAGAACATACATTTTTGAAGGGATTCAAAGAAATCCTATCAGCATTCGGGTTACACATTGTAAGGACTGAGCCCCCATTCAGTGGCCTCACAAGCCGTCTGATCTCGCAAGCTTACATGAATCGTTCGTTACATGGACACTATCAGTGTTGCGAACCATTCATGTAAGCTTGTGGGATCAGACGGCTTGCGAGGTCACCCATTCAGTGGTCTGGTAAATGTTGGGTTTTCTGGTCGCAGCACACAACAATTAAGTCAAATGTATGTATGTTGGTGTGACAGTTTTACAGACAGTTTAATGCCACAAATACAATCATATGAGTGACTTAACTGATGCCTGGACAAGAAGCGTGTCTGTTAACAGATTGTATCATTTCTCACCAAAAGGGCAACGACATGTGTATCCTGTCAGACCATTTGTGCAGTTGCCTTGGAGACAAGGTGCTGATGCGCAGTGGTTAACAGAACGCTCACAAAACTCTCCTGAAAATAAAAAAAGGTTAGAGACAACAAATCATCTCTTTATCTCTGTTTTGATACTAATTTTCATTTTTTCCTGTACAGTATTTGGAATAACTGCTACAGTACTGTGTGTGTGTAAAGCCATCGTGGAATGCAGGTGTTCATCTGACATCTTAGTGTTGTGATAACAGTTAGTCTTTTAGTAAGTTGACCTGCGTTGACCTAAGAATTGGACCCACCAATTCTCAACCCTCAGTTTTAACATGAATTTGTACTGACTGGGTTACATGCATTATAAAGGAACTGTTTGTGTGTAAATCAATGTTGAGATGCAGGTTCAATATTACTTACCCTCGTATCCAGGACTACAATCACAGTGAACCCCGTCCTCCGTGTTCAGGCATGTCCCTCCATGTTGACAGTTGACCTCTAGGCATACATCAACGTCAGCCGAGCAGTACAGGCCAGAGAAGCCCCTCTGACAGTGGCAACGGAACCCTCCTGGGTTATTAACACACACATTCTCGTTCTCGCAGGGTCTCTCGTCACACTCATCAATGTCTAATTCGCACAGGGTGCCGGTGAAGCCCGCTGAACACAAACAATTAAAGATCTCATTCTGCGGCGACACAAAGATGACCGGTAGGCTCTCCAGGACAAACAGTTCTGGGCTAATGTGGACATTTTTGTTGCAGGTGGCCCCGTTCAGACAGGGGTTGACAAGGCAGGGGTCGCTGGTGACGTAGGACAGAGTGATGTTGCTCTGAGACTCCAGGAGTTGCCGGTGGGCAGCAGAGATACTGCTGGCGACCTCTCCATTCAGGTACTGACCGTTGTAACTTTTCACCGCAGCCAGGAGCAGGACTTTATCACCTGTAGGCTTAATCCCAAACATGTGAGTCTTGGAGGCCTGCAGGTTGAACAGGCTGTCCAGGGCTTTGACAAACTTCAAATAATTGAGAGACAAGAAGTCTTTGACCGAGGTGGACGCCACATAGAACAGTATACAGCTGTCCATGGAAGCGTTGGTGAAGCCTTTGTAGTTCACGTAGATACTGTTGTTAACAGGAGGATGGAGGTGGTCGGTGGCCTCGACGGTGATGTTGTACGTAGCTTCTCCCTGGTATGGAGAGGACCAGAGCTCACAGGTGCCGTCAGGGATCATGAACATATTGAGAGGTCCGTTCCTGATGCTGCAGTTAAACGCGTCCACCACATCCTGGTCCTCGGGTCTAACGGTGCCGATGAAGCCGCCGGGGAAGGCACTGCCATAGTACTTCACCTCGATGTAGACGGTCCTCGGGACCGATGGGTTATCGTTCTCATCCTCAACTCTGACGTTAAACATTGTGGTGGAGGACAGCGGAGGAGTCCCTGCGTCACTGATCACCACCGACAGATGAAACACAGAGTTGACCTCCCGGTCCAAAGGTCTGGAGGTGGAAAGGACTCCATCAGAAGTTAGAGTGAAGCTCCTCCCTGAGGCCGGCTGGACCATCCAGTAGGAGAACGGCCCCTGGTTGGGAGCTAGATCAGCATCGGAGGTGTTGAGCCTGGCCACTATGGTGCCAGCAGGCTGGTTCTCCTTCACCTGCCCCTGTGTGTTGACCAATGTGGGGGCGTTGTCATTGACGTCAGTAATGGTCACCACAAGGTGAGCGGTCCCTGTGGCTGGCGGAGAACCCTGGTCTGTGGCCGTCACAGTCAGGTTGTATAGGGGCCACAGTTCTCTGTCCAGGGGAGCGCTGACAGACACAAGTCCACTGACAGGGTCTACAAAGAAGGATGAGTTGACGTTTCCATCCCAGATGCTGTAGGAGAAGCGGCTCCACTCTGGAACAGAGTCCTGGTCCAGAGCAACCACACTGCTAACAGAATTCCCCACAAGGCTGTCCTCCCTGACCTCCGCCCTGTAGAGCACCGAGGAGAACTCTGGTGGGTCGTTAGTGTCCACTATATTGATGTGGACCAAGGCTTCATCCACATCTAGCCCTGTGATGACGCCTCGGTTCTTAGCTAGGATTCTCAGGGTGGCATGGCTGTAGCCCTGCTTCCTCAGATCAGCGGTGATGTAGATCTCACCGCTCTGTTCGTCTACGTCGAAGCCTGTCCATCGGCTTTGTCCAATGAGCAGGTAGAAGACCAGTCCGTCCAGACCTTCGTCAGAGTCTGTGGCGGTTACCTTGCCAACTCTAGTTCCAACAGGGTCACTCTCGGAGACGGACAGGTTGAACTTGTGTTGCAGGAACACAGGGCTGAACTCATTGACTCCAGAGACTTGGATATTAACGCGCGCAACGCTGAATGAATGGCTGTTCCCTGCGTCTGAGGCCTTGACGGTTATTTTGAAGGTCCGCTTGAGCTCAAAGTCAAATATATCCAGAGTGGTGACTGTTCCATTCCTGGAGTCGATGGCAAACTGGCCAGAGTGTCCACTGGCCATCAGTGAGTAGGTGATATATGCATTGGTGCTGGAGTCTGCATCGGTAGCTCCAACCTGGAGGACCGGTGTTCCAACCGCAGAGTTCTCCAGCACTGAGGCTGTGTACTGCGACGATGTGAAGACCGGAGGGTTGTCATTCACGTCACTGACATTCACGATCATGTTTACCGTCCCAGTCTTAGAAATCCAGCCTCCGTCTTCGGCGGTGATCTGAATACGATAAACTCCTTGTTTCTCATAGTCCAGCCTTTCAACCAGAGTCAGCAACCCTGATCTCTGTCCTAAAGAGAATGGTGAATATTTGGTTCCTGACGTTATGGAATACGAGAGCAAACCATTAACTCCATCATCCCCGTCTTCGGCCTGGACTTTCCCAATGACTGACCCCACTGGCAGATCCTCAGGGACGGAGAAGGTAACATACGTCTCTGAGAACTGCGGGGAAAACTGATTCTCTCCTGTAACCTCAAATTGAACATCCACCTGTGATGACAAAGGAGGGAACCCCTGGTCCGTTGCTATAACTACGAGCATCAACAGGGAGTTAAGGCTTTGCCTCAATGTCCTATTAAGCATCAGTCTCCCATCGTCCACGTTTATTACAAAAAAATCGGATGTGTTACCTACGGCGAGACTGTATATTATAGTAGTGTTGCTGTGATTGGAGTCCCGGTCCGTGGCTGTTAGCTGCACAACCTCTGTTCCCATGGCGATGTTATAGGGGATGAACAGGAGAGGCGGGAAAGGCAGGAAGCTGGGAGGGAAGTGGTTATACTGAACAACGGTTACCATGACCATGGTGTTACTGTATGAAGGAACATTGCCACAGTCGGAGGCTACAACTGTAATACTAAGGCTCAGAGAGGCAGACTGATGTAGTAAAGATATGGGTTGCTTGGTGAGAATATCCCCAGTAGATGCATTGACCCAGAACTGCTCACTGGGAGGGTCGATCAGATACACTATCTGACTGTTTTGTCCCAGGTCAGCATCCGTAGCGAGAACTCGCATAACAAACACTTCCTGGTCCCTGGTCTCCGTGACAGCAGCGGTGTAGACCTGTTTAGTAAAGACAGGTTTGTTGTCATTAACATCAGTCACGTCTATCGTCACGTCTGTACTAATGCTCCAAGCTGAGTCGTTGGCGTTGACTTTCACCACATAATGGTCCTGTGTCTCTCTGTCCAGGGACATCACCACTGTTATATGCCCACTAGTCTTATCAATACTGAAGGGAAGAACGTCATCCCCCTGGTCAATTATGGAATAAGCAACCACAGCATTGGCACCTATGTCGTCATCTGTTGAGATGATCTGTAAGATGGTGTGTCCAATAGGAGAATCCTCAGGTATCTCAGTGTAGAAGATCTGTGTAAACCGAGGCGCGTGGTCGTTTGTGTCCAAAACCACCACTAGCATGACTGCAATATCTTTATAGAAACTGTTGTTTTTATCTGCAGCTACTATGGTTAAATTGTACTCAGGTATTTCCTCGCGGTCTAAACTCGTTGTTGTGCTCAGCATGCCATTTTCTGAGTCGATGGTAAAAACGTTATCAATATTCCACTCTAAAATGCTGTACTGCACCTTTCCATAACTCCCAGAGTCCGCATCGATGGCGAGCACGTCACACACCCACGTCGCTGGAGAGTTCTCGGTTACCTCACACCTGTATTCACTCTGAATGAACTGTGGTGCGTTATCGTTCACATCGGTGACATTCACGTGGATCTCTGCATAAGAAGAGAACGGTGGGGAGCCTGCATCTCTGGCCTCCACCAGCAGTAGAAACTCCCTGTTGGTCTCATAGTCCAGAGGGTGATGGATGGTCAACTGGCCAGTGGCCTGGTGGAGGCGGAACAGGTGGTCAGAGTCTCCAGACACCAGGTAGAAGGAGACTGGACCTGGTCTGGAAGTCCTGGCTGAGACCAGAGCCACCAAGGTTCCCTCTGGGTCCTCTTCAGAGAGAGATGATCTGAGAACATCTATACCAACTGTGGGGAACTCTGAGGCATTCTGGAATCTGGTAAGCAGAGGAAAAAAAAGAGAGGTGAGGTGCAGGCTGGCAGTTAAAGAGTAAACCCCTTTATTCACTCCTAAACCCACAAACTCCCAAAGTAGACAAATGAAGATTAGAACTTTGAACCTGATGGTAACAGTTGTTGTGTCTAATTTAGGGTTGTCTCCCCCGTCTTCCACGTGCACATTGATAGTGATGTCGTTTGTCCCTGTCAGGGCACCAGAGGTGAAAATGGTTCCCCTGTGTGGGCTGATGAAGAACTGGCCAGTGTTCTGCCCGTATAAGAAGAAGTGGAGCTGTGCATTGATCCCTGAGTCACCATCCACAGCTCTCACCGCACACACAACAGACCCTGCAGGAAACAGGCACAAACAGCATTAAAACAAACCATAAACACATTGTACACCTATCATAATCACATAAATACATGTAATTAATCAAATTAAATTGTCAAACTCCTCGACAAACATAGCAGTAAAGGGCATTTGTAATAATATGAATTACTTAGTTCTCCTTGTTTATCTATGATATCTAAAATGGCTGCTGTTACTAAACCCCCTCACCTGGAGCAGTTCTAGCCGGCATGTAAGCCACATAGGGGCTGTGGAGGAACTGAGGCCGGTGGTCGTTGACGTCCGCAACCAGGACAGACACCTGTACAGAGCTGGACAGAGGCTGTGTGGAGTGTGTGTCCCTGGCCACCACAGTGAGTCTGTAGATTGCCACTGCCTCCCTGTCCAGCACGCCAGTGGTCAACAGCTTCCCGGAAGTGTCCTCAATAGAGAAGGGTCCATCAACACTCTCTACGGAATACCTGGAATACGGCACTGAATCAAAAATGATACTACAGCAGTAGATCTGACCATGTATTCTTTCTAAACTCCAGGGACCCACAGGACTTCATATTTTGTTCCAGCCAAGGGAACTGTACCTTATTTGTCCATTGACACCTTCATCCGCATCATAGGCTGTGACCACGGCAAACACTGTGCCTGCAGGGCTATCCTCATAGACAATGGTGGTGTAGACCTGCTCACTAAACACTGGCCGGTTGTCATTCATATCGTCCACTACAACATGGACCGTCACAGTCCCTGTCAGAGGAGGCAGGCCTGGAGAGATATCAACATCAACAAAAAGATACTTAAAGCCTGCACGCATTATCTTCATTACTTGCTATAAGCATGTATGAGCTTTTATGAAGCCTTATTATAAGCTTTTTATTTGTGATGTCTCAACAAACACAAAATAACATCTTATACCAGATTCAGAGAGAGCTTAGCTAAATCCTACAATCACACACAAATCACTGCATTTGGGATTCACAATGTGATATACAGTATAGAAATTAGGGATAGCTCTAATGTGAATACATTATACTTGTAAAGCAGAAAAAAACGTTGAGTTCTGATATTTCTTAAAGGAATTTCTTAAAGGAATTTCTGATATTTCTTAAATGTTTTTGTCATACAGATGCAGAGATCCTGGTTACCTGAGTCGACAGCCATGATGTCTAACTTGTAAAGTGATGTCATCTCCCTGTCCAGGTTCTGTAGCGTGTGAAAGGTGCCGTTTGGGGACAGAGAGAAGAGACCCTCCCCGTCTCCTCCGTCTATGAAGTACCTCAGCTGGCTGTTCACCCCTACATCTTCATCCCTAGCTGATACCTGGTCACAATGGTAGAATGTATTACTTGTATTGGAATCAACTCATGATACTACTGTGTGTTATGTCATACTGTATGGCATGTGGCAACTGTTTAACAGACTCAAAATGGCTAATAATAACTAGTTATGAGATTACTCTAAATGACAAATCTTACAATGCATTATTGGCCGCATCAAAATTCTGTTGGTAAAGTGGTAACATGATGTGATTGTCTCCTCTCATAACATCAGTCATAGTCTCTCGTGACAGACATATCAAGGAGCTGGCCCAATACATCAAAGATTTGGTTCTGGATTCTTAGATCAAGCGCAAAATCACCTGTTTGTTCCTATGAAACTGGTACTTCAGTCAGATGAATCCATATCGTTATAACAAAGGATCCCTTGCTCCTAATGACTTACCTAACTAAATAAGGGTTTAATAATAAACCAATAACCCTACCACGGAAGTTACCTGGTGGGTGAGCTGAGACGAGTCTCCGCCATTCTCCAACACATGGAGCGTCAGTGTGTCTGGAGAGAACTGCGGGCTGCAGTCATTGACATCCAGGACAGTGATGTTGACCACAGCAGTGGCTGACCTGGGCATGCTGCCCTGGTCCATGGCTGTGACGGCTAGCAGGTGAAAGGAGGTTCTCTCTCTGTCCAGCCCGTCTATCAGGGAGACGACACCTCGGACTGAGTCCACCAGGAACGGACTCAACTGGGACAGCTGGTAGCGCACCTGTCCATTTAGAGATCAGAGTTCTTACATTTGTCTTCCCAAACAGACATTTCAGAACATTAAAAACAAATACAATACATGACCAAAAGTATGTGGACACCTGCTCATCGAACATCTCATTCCAAAATCATGGGCATTAATATGGAGTTGGTCCCCCTTTGCTGCTATAACAGCCTCCACTCTTCTGGGAAGGCTTTCCACTAGATGTTGGAACATTGCTGTGGGATCTTGCTTCCATTCAGCCACAAGAGCATTAGTGAGGTCGGGCACTGATGTTGGGCGATTAGGCCTGGCTCGCAGTCAGCGTTCCAATTCATCCCAAAGGTGTTTGATGGGGTTGAGGTCAGGGCTCTGTGAAGGCCAGTCAAGTTCTTCCACACCGATCTCGACAAACCATTTCTGTATGGACCTTGCTTTGTGCACGGAGGCATTGTCATCCTGAAACAGGAAAGGGCCTTCCCCAAACTGTTGTCACAAAGCTGGAAGCACAGAATCGTCTAGAATGTCATTGTATGCTGTAGCGTTAAGATTTCCCTTCACTGGAACTAAGGGGCCTGAACCATGAAAAACAGCCCCAGACCATGATTCCTCCTCCACCAAACTTTACAGTTGGCACTATGCATTGGGGCAGGTAGCGTTCTACTGGCATCCGCCAAACCCAGATTTGTCCGTCAGGCTGCCAGATGGTGAAGCGTGATTCATCACTCCAGAGAACGTGTTTCTACTGCTCCAGTCCAATGGCGGTGAGCTTTACACCACTCCAGTCAACGCTTGGCAATGTGCATGGTGATCTTAGGCTTGTGTGCGGCTGCTCGGCCATGGAAACCCATTTCATGAAGCTCCGGATGAACAGTTCTTGTGCTGACGTTTCTTCCAGAGGCAATTTGTAAATGAGGACTGGCGATTTTACACGCCACGCGGATCAGCACTCGGTGGTCCCATTCTGTGATCTTGTGTGGCCTACCACTTTGCGGCTGAGCTGTTGTTGCTCCTAGACGTTTCCACTTCACAATAACAGCACTTACAGTTGACCGGGAATCTCTAGCAGGGCAGACATTTGACGAAGTGACTTGTTGGAAAGGTGGCATCCTATGACGGTGTCACTTAGCTCCTCAGTGAGGCGATTCAGGGTTTTTTTTCTTCTCCCCAATCTTGTCTCATCACTGCAACTCCCCAACACGCTCGGGAGAGGCGAAGGTTGAGTCATGCGTCCACCGATGAGCCAAGTAAAGCCCCTCCGGCCAAACCCTCCCCTAACCCGGACGACGCTGGGCCAATTGTACGCCGCCCTATGGGACTCCCGGTTACGGCCGGTTATGACACAGGATCGAACCCCAGGCTGTAGTGACGCCGCAACACTGCGATGCAGTGCCTTAGACCGCTGCACCATTCAGGAAGCCTCAGTGAGGCCATTCTACTAGTAATGTTTGTCTATGGAGATTGCATGGCTGTGTGCTCGATTTTATACACCTGTCAGCAAAGGGTGTGGTTGAAATAGCCAAATCCACTAATTCGAAGGGGTGTCCACATACTTTTGTGTGTATATATAGTGTACATTAAATGTAATCCCAATGTCTCTTTTCTGGGTGTCCCAGAATGTAAATGAAAATGTAATCCCAATGTCCCCGGGACAGCTCATAGTACCACACCTGTCCGTTAAAGCCAATGTCCCCATCCAGAGCACGGAGCTGCAACAGGCTGGTTCCTCTGGGGGTGTCCTCTCTGACTGCCAGCCTGTAGTAGTTGAGTGTGAACTCTGGGTTGTGATCGTTGACGTCCTCTACATGCACTGTGAGGTCCATAGAGGAGGCCAGCGGAGGAGAGCCTTGGTCTGTAGCTGTCACTGTGACATTCAGTGTATCCAACTGAATGTACATCACATTTACATTTCAGTCATTAGCAGATGCCAGTTTAAACTTCCGCCAACTTTAGCTAGCTAAAACTCTGCGGGAGTGATAGGGGCATGGGGCACACAGGTGACAGTCACCTTTTTAAGTAACATGAAAACAAGTAATCAAGTTGATGTTAGTAGATTTCAGTGCCAGCCCCTATCACTTCCATTTCATTTGTAGCTAGTGATCGCTAAAGTTAGCTGACGTTTGTAATGGCTTTTTAAAGAAAACCGAACCATGGATTACGGTTTCTCCTGACCCACAAACTATTGTCAGGGTGAGGAACCATCAAAATTATAATATCCCCTTCAATTTCAAAGTCAGTTAAGATCCCTGGGTCTGCCACTTGTATGTTCTCTATCTGTCTCAGATGTATCCCATTCCCTATCCCAATAAATACAAAAAGAAGATTAAAAAAACGTAAACTTAAGTAGGTAACACTACCTACCATATAATAATGATTTATTGAAAGTAAAACCGTGCCATTATCAGCTAAATCATTGCTAGAAAGAGTAAAAGGTTAAAAGGTAGAGTCAGTTTACCTGCTCTCTGTCCAGAGGCTGCTGCAGATACAGATGACCAGTAGTACAGTTGATACTGAACACACTGACTGACGTGTCCTCCAGGGTGTACACCACGCCCCCGTTGGATCCTGAGTCCACATCCACTGCCTGTATCACCATGACAACAGTCTGGAGAGCAGTGTCTTCTGGGACGGTGACACTACCGGCTGACGTGAAAGACGGAACGTTGTCGTTTATATCGTCTACATTGACGATAACACGTGCTGTGGCAGTGAGGCGTCTAGAAATGGACAGTGCACGATCGGTGGCCTGGACTGTCAGGCGGTAGTCTGAGCCGCGCTCTCTGTCCAACTCTATGTTTAGGCAGAGTGCTCCGTCTGGGTTGACTGAGAATGTAGTGTCGTCATCTCCGGCTGTCACTTCTATGTCCACCTCTCCGTTCATACCTGACAGACAACATCAAGGAGGATTATTCAATACTAAGGATAGGATCTCTGAAAGATACATCATCTATGATATCATGTAGTCTACCGATAAAATGGACAGATTGATAACTATCATCGTTTGAATACAAATGTGTAGAAGTACAAGACATTCAGAAAGTATTCAGACCCCTTGACATTTTCCACATTTTGTTTTGTTACAGACCTATTCTAACATTGATTAAATATATATTTTTCCCTAATCAATTTACACACAATACTCCATAATGACAAAGGAAAAATTGTTGTGTTTTTTTAAACATTTTTGCAAATGTATTTCCATAAGTATTCAGACCCTTTACATTTTAGAATAAGGCAAGGGGTCAGAATACTTTCCGAATGCACTGTATGTAGTGTGTGATCTGCCTTTAGACTATAATTGTTGTATGATATATCGACAACACAAACCACTTACTCTCACATAGAGGCTAAGAGGAAATGACGAAGAGTTGAGCTAAAAATAACAATCTTATCTGTAACCTACAGCCTCTCTCAAAGCGTCTTGTTTAAACAACACTTCTATGGAAGGGAGTAAAATATATGTAACCAGACTAAAAGAAGCTGCTTACAGACACAACACAGTTTACAGACAAAGCAGTGTAATTACTTCAGGTATTCATTCTACTGGACTAGGAATCCCACCAACATCTTGGTTAGTGCATCATTATGCTTCTCAATCATTTATCTCATTGGATAAATTGACCTTCACTGGATAAAAGAACTCAAATGGACAAGACCTCGAGGCTGAAAGTGATTCTCTTGAACAACCTCCAGGACCAGCTTCACTATCACCTTCTAAGTGGTCAGTGTCTCTTCTTCGCAAGAAACATCTGTCTGGTCTTTGTTCAATTTGGACTATTCACGGTTTGTTTGGATCTTTGGATCCTGGGGTTGAATCTTCTATGATCAGTCCATCCGGTACTGGAAGCGCATTCACAGCTACGGCCCTTACGGCAACCTAAGTGCAATTTGCTGGGTTGTAAGTGACCTCAAACTCAACTTCTCTGTTGTTCCCTCAAACTCTGTCTCGAGATCAGGAATGGATCTCTGTTGCAGTCTGTCGCTCTCTCTCGCTCTCTCTCTCTCTCTCGACTGTCCACCATTAGAGCAACTTGACCTAAAGGGCTGTCCCTGGCACCTTTAAGTGGCTGTCCAGTGTGAAGGCACACTCTCTGCCCTGCTATATGTGTTACAATTCATCACTTCTTTCTGACACCTTCATTGACCTGAATTATCTGGAGAACTGTCCATTATGAACTACAGGCTTTCAGGCATTACGAGGGATCCCTCTTTTAAAGAAACTCAAAGTCAACAGCTGTACACAGGAGCATGTTGTTTGGATAATGATGCATTTCAATGCTTTGATAACATATCACTTCTCTATTTGGCTGGTATTGAGAGCCACAGACACAGCTGCTGCAGTCAGAAGATATCAGAAGGTTATAAAAATATCATTTTTATTTTGAGAAATGCATTTATTTTGAGACTGTTTGTGAAATGGTATTCAAACTATTGATCACACAACTTGATGTGAGTCACCATAAAACTGAGAACTACTCAATGTATGCATTGAAAAACTGTCAGACGATCAGCGTTAATCTTGGCTTGATCCATTTGAAGAATATATATCACTGACTTGACAGTTTCTGTTCATTCCAATGTTTACCTTGAGTTCCATTTGCCATGTCACATGGCTGAAGAGACTTCCTATACCTGGTAATCAAATCACAAACATCTCCTCAGAGCAGTTATATTGCTTGATGAATCTGCAACAGCTGTATTTAGATGTGAATGATATCACCACTATTGTAAACTTCACATTTCAAGGGATACTTCGGGATTCTGATCCCTTAGGCTTTATGGCCCAACCGTGATCTTTCAGGACTGCTGGAGGCCGTTCTTCCAGTCGGTCATCAGCCTCACAGCCATAACGGAGCGTCTCCTGTGTGGAGTATTTTGACTTCCAGTCATGGTTGTCAGCAGAGTTTGTGGACATGACTGACCTGAACAGTCTTGTGCAGCTGAGGTATGTATATATTGATTGATCTGTTTGTTAAAATGTAAAAAACAGAACAATAATTACTTAGCTGGTATATACTAGGAAATTATGAGGTATCAATGGGTACATACTTTCTGGTCCTTACACAATTGGTAACTATCTGTTACCAAATAGTACAGAGTGGTGGTACTTGTTGTAATGAGTCCCAAAGAAACAAATACATAATACACTATCATTGTATAATTCCCATTTTACCAGCCTGAGGTACACTATCCATTTTACCAGAGCCCCTGACCAGCCTGAGGTACACTATCCATTTTACCAGAGCCCCTGACCAGCCTGAGGTACACTATCCATTTTACCAGAGCCCCTGACCAGCCTGAGGTACACTATCCATTTTACCAGAGCCCCTGACCAGCCTGAGGTACACTATCCATTTTACCAGAGCCCCTGACCAGCCTGAGGTACACTATCCATTTTACCAGAGCCCCTGACCAGCCTGAGGTACACTATCCATTTTACCAGAGCCCCTGACCAGCCTGAGGTACACTATCCATTTTACCAGAGCCCCTGACCAGCCTGAGGTACACTATTCATTTTACCAGAGCCCCTGACCAGCCTGAGGTACACTATTCATTTTACCAGAGCCCCTGACCAGCCTGAGGTACACTATTCATTTTACCAGAGCCCCTGACCAGCCTGAGGTACACTATCCATTTTACCAGAGCCCCTGACCAGCCTGAGGTACACTATACAGTGCATTCGGAAAGTATTCAGACCCCTTGAATTTTCTACATTTTGTTACGTTACAGCCTTATTCTGAAATTGATTAAATTAAAACAAATCCTCATCAATCTACACACAATACAATACAATACAATACAATGCAATATCCCATAATGACATCAATCTACACACAATACACCACAGTTAAAAAAATTGATACCTTTTATTACATAAGTATTCAGACCTTTTGCTATGATTAAGCTCAGATGCATCCTGTTTCCATTGATCATCCTTGAGAGGTTTCTACAACTTGATTGGAGTCCACTTGTGGTAAATTCAATTGTGATTGGACATGATTTGGAAATGGCACCCACCTGTCTATATAAGGTCCCACAGTTGACAGTGTATGTCAGAGCAAAAACCAAGCCATGAGGTTGAAGGAATTGTCCATAGAGATCTGAGACAGGATTGTGTCGAGGCACAGATCTTGGGAAGGGTACCAAGAACACAGGGCCTCCGTCATTCTTAAATGGAAGAAGTTTGGAACTACCAAGACCCTTCCTAGAACTGGCTGACCGGCCAAACGGAGCAATCTGGGGAGAAAGGCCTTGGTGAGGGTGTTATATCTTCCCCTGCCACGCACTCTACTTCTCATCCTGGGTCTCCCTAACCTGCCACCCCTCCCCCAGTGTGCTCTCCCTCTCTCTCTGTGTGTGTGTGATTGTGTGAGTGGAGACAGGTGTGCTGGAAGCAGAGCAGATCCCCACCAGCTGCAACCTGTTCCATAATCAAGACTCCCACAAATACTCAGCCCTGCCACTTCCACGCTGCCGGATCATAGCCTCTGTTCAGTCAGTCTGCGTTTCTAGCCGTTTGTTCCTGTTTGGATCTTGTTATCCTGTTGTACCTGTGTTACCTAGCCTGACACTGTTTTTCTCTCCACTACAGTTCTGTCTGGTCCCTCGTCTCCAGTCCCTTGTCTCCAGTCCCTCGTCTCCAGTCCCTGTCTCCAGTCCCTCGTCTCCTCAGTCCTGCTTCCCTGCCCTGGACCCCAGCTCTACTGCTGCCTTGGATTCCGCTCCAGACCTGCTTACCCTGTCCCTACTCCCCTTGCCTCAGCCTCAGTTCCTGGATCCCTGCTACCTGCCCTCCATAGAGCTTCCCCTGTCCTGCACCCCATTGCCTTCCCCACCTTTCAATAAATACCTCAGTTACCTGCATTTGGGTTCACCTGCTCCTCCCCATGTAACAGAGGGAGGTGACCAAGAACCCGATGGTCACTCTGATAGAGCTCCAGAGTTCCTCTGTGGAGATGGGAGAACTTTCCATCTCTGTAGCACTCCACCAATCAGGCCTTTATAGTACAGTGGCCAGACGGAAGCCACTCCTCAGTAAAAGGTACATGACAGCCCACTTGGAGTTTGCCGAAAGGCACCTAAAGACTCTCAGAACATGAGAAACAAGATTCTCTGGTCTGATGAAACCAAGATTGAACTCTGTGGCCTGAATACCAAGCGTCACGTCTGGAGGAAACCTGGCAGCATCATGCTGTGTGGATGTTTTCAGCGGCAGGGACTGGGAGACTAGTCAGGATCGAGGGAAAGATGAATGGAGCAAAGTACAGAGAGATCCTTGATGAAAACCTGCTCCAGAGCAACCAGGACCTCAGACTGGGGCGAAGGTTCACCTTCCAACAGGACAACGACCCTAAGCACACAGCCAAGACAACACAGGAGTGGCTTCATGACAAATCTCTGAATATCCTTGTGTGGCCCAGCCAGAGCCCGGACTTGAACCCGATCGAACATCTCTGGAGAGACCTGAAAATTGCTGTGCAGCAACGCTCCCCATCCAACCTGACAGAGCTTGAGAGGATCTTCAACAAAGTGCTGAGTAAAGGGTCTGAATACTTATGTAAATGTTATATTTCAGTTTTGTATTTTTAATACATTTTCAAAAATATCTAAAAAAAACTGTTTTTGCTTTGTCATTATGGGGTATTGTGTAGAGGGGAGAAAAAACAATTTAATCAATTTTAGAATTAGGCTGTAACGTAACAAAATGTGGAAAAGGTTTAGAGGTCTGAATACTTTCCAAATGCACTGTATATAAATGTATGTGGACACCCCTTCCAATTAGTAGATTTGGCTATTTCGGCCACATCCGTTGCTGACAGGTGTATAAAATTGAGCACACTGCCATGCAATCTCCATAGACAAACATGGGCAGTAAAACAACGAAGAGCTGAGTGACCTTCAACGAGGCACCTTTCCAACAATTTACAGACATGTTGCTTTTTACGTTCTGTTCAGTATTACCTGTATCTTGTTTAACCTTTTTGAATCAACATTTTGTGTATGTAGTATAATAATGTATCTTTTAAACGTGCTGTTTTTGTTCTCTCTCACTCAAGAGAGTTGTTTTAGTCACTTACAATGACCTCAACTACTGTTGAAATGATCATAGATTAGTGATCAAATGTCCAGGTTAATAATAATTGTGATTTGATTAAATATATACAGTAGTGCCTGTTTTCAGCAGACAAGCCTTGATGTGGCTTTGATCATGTGACAGGGCTGATTAGTAAATAGGACTGAAACTGGTAGTGCCTTGTCCGTTTGATACCTAATGAACACAACCCTGGTCTATACAGCACCTGTCTGTGTCAGGTGGTATGTTAAACATGTTCCCACACTCACCGTCGTCCGCATCGGAGACATTGAGAGAGAGGAAGCAGGTTCCAACCGGGCTGTCCTCTGGTACAGAGACAGAATAAGAGTCCAATCGGAACACTGGAAGGTTATCGTTGACATCCAGAACGTTAAAATAGACCCTGACTCTGCTGGCCCCTAAGTCCCCATGCTTCACTACCACTGTCAGGATGTAGAGTCTCTGGGTTTCGTAGTCCAGGGAGCGTGACAGCAAAAAGTCACCGGAGAGAGGGCTGAGCAGGAACAGGCCCTCCCCGTTGTCCTCCAACACAGAGAAGATGGTGTTCGTCGATCCTTTGCTGTGCTGTCCTGTTTCCACATTCCCCACTATCGTTCCTGTCAATACATGGAATAAGACAGTACACTCAGGATGAAATTCTCTGATGGGTCTGATGGTTTGGTAACTTACTATTACCAATGCTGGTTCCAATGGCTCAGTGAGGTTAAGTATGGTGCTGGCAACACCAGTGTTGTGCCTTCATTTCCCACATGGGCCACGCACTCATAATTGTGTCATCATCACCATTCTCTAACATGAGGGAGGTGGAGCAGACCAGGAGGTATGTAATCCTCTAACAAGTGAGTTGGTGGAATTTCAATTAAAGCCATGAGGTTTAAAACATTAAATGAAATACTGAGCATTAACTGTCAATCACTTCCTAAGGCGAGCAGTCAGTAGGGGTCAGCCTGAAGACTTCATAACTGAGGCATGTGACTCTGGATTAAATAACAAACACATGAATAGCCTTAAACAATCTGAATTTAAATATCTGAGAGAAGGACAGGGGTAAACACTGCTCTACCTGGTTGTGTGTCCTCTCTCACTTGAAAAGAATAGACAGGTCTGGAGAAGGACAGTGGTGTGAGGCGTCTGTGTGGAGAATGTGTAGCGCCTGGCTTGTTGTCACCAGGCCAATGAGATCTCTGGTACCAGGAGGACAGAGGGTGCCGCTCCACCAAGGTCATATTGGACCACTTCTCTTGGTTGCTGGCAGGTTGGCTAGCATCGGCCATATTGGATATGTAGTTGACAACCTGTTCAAACAGACAAAGCACAACCGATGAAGGCATTAGAGCAGAAATGTTAGTGGCAATACAAAAAAGTTAATTGCAAACGGAGTGTGACTTTCCTTTATTTATATATATATATATTTGATATTATATATTATATATATAATCATACAACATGTGTGGTTCAGTATTTTATATAGAAATAATAGAATAACTACTCCAGTGTGGATACCACTATATAATTAATGTTGACAGAGTAACATTTTGAAGGAAAAACATCTATGGTGAACTGAAACCTACATCAACCGGAACAGAAACTTCTTAGTCCCTCAGTCCGACACAAAGAGGAGAAAACAGCCTTTGTGTCGGACCTTTTCTGAAGGCAGTAACATTACACTTTGAATAGGAGGCGCTGCACTTTAGCTGCTCCACTTTTTCACAGCACAAGAGACCCGTCCTGAATATGTTGAATTCTTCTCCTCCCCCAGGATCCTGCCTTTGACAGTCCCTACAACGCCAACCTGTTCTGCTACTTCTGACAGTGACTCTAGAACCGTTTCTGTCTGCTGCTTTCTCAGTCTTTCAATTGGAAAACGAGTTCATAGCCAGCAAACTTTAAAGGTCCAATGCAGCTGTTTAGATAGATAGATAGATAGATAGATAGATAGATAGATAGATAGATAGATAGATAGATAGATAGATAGATAGATAGATAGATAGATAGATAGATAGATAGATAGATACTTTATTGATCCCAGAGGGGAAATTTCTGGGTAACAATTAAGTACCTTACTGTGATTGTTTTCAATTCAAATAGTCAAAGAAAATGTGGAAATATATATTAAGTACAGGAAAAGCACATTGAATATGAACGATTCAAAATTGTAAATGTTTTTTTTCCTCATGAGAATTATGCATCTATTGAAGAATAAAAATACAAAACAATAGAAAAATGTTGGCAGCTGTAATTTAATTTGCATTGAAAAGGCAGCACATAACTGACTGTGGTGCAGTAAATGGTCACTGACTGTGGTGCAGTAAATGGTCACTGACTGTGGTGCAGTAAATGGTCACTGACTGTGGTGCAGTAAATGGTCACTGACTGGAATTTGGAAGTGACTCCAAAGCTACAGTGGACTACAACTAGGCAATACAAGACTAAACATTTCAGGACATCAGGTGAAGAATAGAGATAATTTTATGAAAGCAGGTTGAATAAAACAGAATATGTTATCTCTAATCAAAAAAGGGGAATGTTAAATCACATGTAGGTGTATTGATCTCTGAAAGTACTGAATGATTTTCGGAATTCGAGGAAACTTACCATTAGATAAAAAATAAAAGTTTTGCATTTGATCCATGATCCAGTGTCCATTTTCGTGATCAAAGTCTGAAACAACTGAGTTCAAAGTTACCTCTCCATTGGTGTTTTCGCTAAAGTGATCATAAAGTGAGAACGTGTGTCCTGAAGGTACGTTCCGTGCTGGCGAAACGCATGTAGTCTAGTCTAGGAGTTGGTCGTAACACAGGCAACGGGAAACTTGTAGCCTATCGCCGGTGAATAGCGCTAATAATGACCGAATGAGATACTGTCGCCTACGATTGAACGTCTGTCTGACTTAACCAACGTCTGATTAACGTCTGGGTGACACTTGCGTCTTAAAAAATAGCACTGAGCTACATTGTTCAACTGCTGAGGGTCTACTCTACTCATACCATTTTGATTAGATTCCGCTATTTTCCCCGCTATGTAAACACCATGGAAATTACGCACTCACTTTCAAAAAAAGATTGCTGTTTTGAAACTGGTTATTAAGCAAGACTGTGTGAATACATGTACCACTCCGAATAAATACATACTGTGCCTTTGAAGATTTGTCTATGGTCATAAAACTAAAGTACAGTAGTACATGTCTAAACAAAGTCAATTCTGAATGTCAAGATTCAGATTTATTTATTCATTCTCATCAATGATAACATTCTAGAACTGAGTTATCACTCATCGAAGTCTGGTCTCCTGGGTATTCTGATTAATGATTATTTCATTGATTAGTTAGTATGGTCTCCTGGGTATTCTGATTAATGGTTATATCATTGATTAGTTAGTCTGGTCTCCTGGGTATTCTGATTAATGATTATATCATTGATTAGTTAGTCTGGTCTCCTGGGTATTCTGATTAATGATTATATCATTGATTAGTTAGTCTGGTTTCCTGGGTATTCTGATTAATGATTATATCATTGATTAGTTAGTCTGGTCTCCTGGGTATTCTGATTAATGATTATATCATTGATTAGTTAGTCTGGTCTCCTGGGTATTCTGATTAATGATTATATCATTGATTAGTTAGTCTGGTCTCCTGGGTATTCTGATTAATGATTATATCATTGATTAGTTAGTCTGGTCTCCTGGGTATTCTGATTAATGATTATATCATTGATTAGTTAGTCTGGTCTCCTGGGTATTCTGATTAATGATTATATCATTGATTAGTTAGTCTGGTCTCCTGGGTATTCTGATTAATGATTATATCATTGATTAGTTAGTCTGGTCTCCTGGGTATTCTGATTAATGATTATATCATTGATTAGTTAGTCTGGTCTCCTGGGTATTCTGATTAATGATTATATCATTGATTAGTTAGTCTGGTCTCCTGATTAATGATTATATCATTGATTAGTTAGTCTGGTCTCCTGGGTATTCTGATTAATGATTATATCATTGATTAGTTAGTCTGGTCTCCTGGGTATTCTGATTAATGATTATATCATTGATTAGTTAGTCTGGTCTCCTGGGTATTCTGATTAATGATTATATCATTGATTAAGTGACTCTTTCCTTCTAGAATGTTGACATCTATAGAACACATTGTATAGCTAAGATGCTCAAACTTAACTTAATAGCTACACTCAACGACACAGGATAACTTTATCCCTCATGCTGGTCCTGACCAAACCAGTAAGTTGCCCCTCTTATGCTCATCTTTGAAAAATGCCATGAGGTCTGAAAGACACCAAAGTCGACATACTGTACAAACAATTATCTAGGCTATGTAAAACAAAAATATGTTTTGATCTACTGCTCTGCTAACTAGTTAGGTAAAGTGTAGTCAGTGGCTAGCTAAGACAGAGAAAGGGGAAGTAAATTCATGGATTGGGCACAGGTCTCTGGGCACAACGGTATGGAGCGACATCGCTGCCAAACGGTTGAATGTACGTATCATTAGGATCGTAAGAAAATCCATACGTAAAATGTTAGGATCGTGACAAAAGCAATGCGTGAAAAACGTTAAATCAGATCTTTATACGTACAAACCCTGTGAATATTCTTACTTTACGTCCCCCTTTACTCGGTTACAGATCTTTTTTATACATACAAACTTTTGTCAGTAATGTGGCATCTGCATCCTTTACTCAACTGAGTAATAGAGAATGGAGACTTTTAACTTGAAAACTTGCAGGATACCTCTGTCCGTTTCCCTGACTTCCGGTTTTTATAGTGTGTTGTGTTTGTTCTCGTAGCACTCCTCACAGGCCGTTTGATGTACGTTTTTTTTTGTTGGTGAGATGAAACTGCTGTGGTATCCCGGGAGGTCTACCCCGGATGTTGGTGATTGAGGGGAGGTACGTGCCGCGACGTTGGCTCCCTCTGCTGGGAGTAAACGGGCACCCTGACGCTGATGGCCCCAAGTAGAGGTAATTAGGGGAGAGTGCCAACCAGCCGTGCAGGCCACATAAAGGGACCACCATGGAACACCGCGAGGAAGACAAAGAGAGAGGCAAGGAGTGAGCCTACAGAGGGGAACAAGCTCCAGGAGGCATGGAGCCGAATATGAGAAGAAGGACGATTCAACCCTAAGTTATTTTGTCGTTATGTTTATTTTTGTTGCCTAGTAAAGTTGTGTTTTCTGACTAGAACCTCCCTGTCTCTGTGTCCATCTCTATACACTCAACCCAACACCCTACGGTTGACCAAATATGGTAGAGAATGAGGGCAACTCAGTAGCTTTGGGTACCGTGGGGTCAAGTGTACAGAGATTACCATGGAGGAACTAGTGGCTCAGTTTATCCTCAGCCAGCAGGAGCAAGAGCTGGAGGAGCAACGCCAACAAAACCTCAGACTGGAGGTAGCCCAGTTGAAGGGTGGTATGGCTCAGGAGTCTAGCTCAAATCAGTTCCTGGTCAAGCTAATGGAGGGAGATGATGCACCGGGAAGGATGGCCCAAGCCTAAGCCTTTTGGCACCCTAGGTCTCCGGGAAGGTCCAGAAGGCCTACTTCGACTTGAACACCGACCAGGCAGCAGACCTTGCACGCCGTGCGCAACTGGTCCACAACTGGGCCTTTGACTCCACCATCTCTCTCCGCGCTCAGATGAGCGACCTGGTGTGCCTTACCAAGGGCTGGCTACTGACCTACATACCGTCCCTCCCGATAATGGATCGGTACCTTCCAACGTATCGTCCTGAATCCCGATAATGGATTGCTACTGACCGACATACCATCCTGGATCGGTACCTTCGGCCCTCCCCTACGAGATGAAGAAGGCGAAGAGCATGCAGAATCCCCAGAGCCTGGAGGAAACCCAGGACCTGCCTAAGGTGCCCGGGCGAAGAGAGCGGAAGCGAGAAGGGGGTAGAAAAACACAGAGAGAGGCGAGGGGCTGAAGGGGGCCCGGACGGAACCAGCCGAGGCGACCCGAACCGACGACGACGTCTGCTGCTAGACCTAGATCAGAGGCGCTGCTATTTTTATTTTATTTTTTAATTTCACCTTTATTTAACCAGGTAGGTCAGTTGAGAACAAGTTCTCATTTGCAACTGCGACCTGGCCAAGACAAAGCAAAGCAGTGCGACAAAAACAACACAGAGTTACACAGAAAACAAACATAGTCAAAAACACAATAGAAAATCTATATACAGAGTGCAAAATGTAGTGCAAAATGTAGTAAGGTTAGGAGGTAGGACAATAAATAGACCATAGTGGTGAAATAAATTACAGATTATCATCATTAACACAGGAATGAAGGATGTGCAAATTATGATGTGCCAATAGATATACTGGAGTGCAAGATTTGTGAAAATAACAAAAATAAATAGAATATGGGGATGAGGTAGTAGTGTGGGCTATTTACAGAAGGGCTATATACAGGTGCAGTGATCGATAAGCAGCTTTGACAGCTGATGCTTAAAGTTAGTGAGGGAGATAGGAACCTGTAGCTTCAATGATTTTTGCAATTCGTTCCAGTCATTGGCAGCAGCGAACTGGAAGGAATGGCGGCCAAAGGAGGTGTTGGCTTTGGGGGTGACCAGTGAGATATACCTGCTGGAGCGCATGCTACGGGTGGGAGTTGCTATCGTGACCAGTGAGCTGAGATAGGGCGGGGATTTACCTAATAAAGACTTATAGATGACCTGGAGCCAGTGGGTTTGGCGACGAATATATAATGAAGGCCAGCCAACGAGAGCATACAGGTCGCAGTGGTGGGTAGTGTATGGGGCTTTGGTGACAAAACGGATGGCACTGTGATAGACTACATCCAATTTGCTAAGTAGAGTGTTGGAGGCTAGTTTGTAAATGACATCGCCGAAATCAAGGATCGGTAGGATAGTCAGTTTTACAAGGGCATGTTTGGCAGCATGAGTGAAGGAGGCTTTGTTGCGAAATAGGAAGCCAATTCTGGATTTAATTTTGGATTGGAGATGGTTGATGTGAGTCTGGAAGTTGAGTTTACAGTCTAACCAGATGCCTAGGTATTTGTAGGTGTCCACGTATTCTAATTCGGACCCGTCGAGAGTAGTGATGATAGTCCGGTGGGCGGGTGCTGGCAGCGTTCGATAGCAAAGCATGCACTTAGTTTTACTAGCGTTTAAGAGCAGTTGGAGGCCACGGAAGGAGTGTTGTATGGCATTGAAGCTTGTTTGAAGGTTAGTAAACACAGTGTCCAAAGAGGGGCCAGATGTATACAGAATGGTGTCATCTGCGTAGAGATGGATCAGAGAGTCACCAGCAGCGAGAGCGACATCGTTGATGTATATAGAGAAAAGGGTTGGCCCAAGAATTGAACCCTGTGGCACCCCCATAGAGACTGCCAGAGGATCGGACAATAGGCCCTCCGATTTGACACACTGAACTCTGTCTGCAAAGTAGTTAGAGAACCAGGCAAGGCAGTCACTTGAGAAACCAAGGCTGTTGAGTCTGCCAATAAGAATGCGGTGATTGACAGAGTCGAAAGCCTTGGCCAGGTCGATGAAGACGGCTGCACAGTACTGTCTTTTATCGATGACGGTTATGATATCGTTCAGTACCTTGAGCGTAGCTGAGGTGCACCCATGACCAGCTCGGAAACCAGATTGCATAGCAGAGAAGGTACGGTGGGATTCGAAGTGGTAAGTTATCTGTTTGTTAACTTGGCTTTCGAAAACTTTAGAAAGGCAGGGCAGGATGGATATTGGTCTATAACAGTTTGGGTCTAGAGTGTCTCCTCCTTTGAAGAGGGGGATGACCGCGGCAGCTTTCCAATCTCTAGGGATCTCAGACGATACGAAAGAGAGGTTGAACAGGCTAGTGATAGGTGTTGCAACAATTTTGGCTGATAGTTTCAGAAAGAGAGGGTCCAGATTATCTAGCCCAGCAGATTTGTAGGGGTCCAGACTTAGCAGCTCTTTCAGAACATCAGCCGTCTGGATTTGGGTGAAGGAGAAGCGGGGGGGGCTTGGGCAGGTAGCTGCCGGGGGTACAGAGCTGTTGGCCGGGGTAGGGGTAGCCAGGTGGAAAGCATGGCCAGCCGTAGCAAAATGCTTATTGAAATTTTCGATAATCGTGGATTTATCGGTGGTAACAGTGTTTCCGAGCCTCAATGCAGTGGGCAACTGGGAGGAGGTGCTCTTATTCTCCGTGTCCCAGAACTTTTTGGAGTTAGTGCTACAGGAAGCAAATTTCTGTTTGAAAAAGCTGGCCTTTGCTTTTCTAACTGACTGTGTGTACTTGTTCCTGACTTCCCTGAATAGCTGCATATCGCGGGGTGTGGCGAGTGTGGCGAGACGGGACACATCGCGTGGAGCTGCCCCGGCCGGGAGGAGTCCATTCCCTCCACATCCCCCAGCTCCGGGGTAACCTGGATGGTGAATTATGTCACCTCCTGTTAGGCGCACACCGAGAAGGCACCTCCGATGGTTCCAATATGAATCGATGTCGTCGGCACCAGCGCTCTGTTGGACTCCAGCAGCATGGTGACCCTGGCCCAACCGCAGTGGCTCATACGAGAGGGGAAAGACGAACCGGAGGACGAGGAGATGACAGTGTCCTGTGTACCTGTGTACAGTTCCTAACCTGCGTCCATTCTCTTCGGTAGAGATTGCCCTCTCTTCCAGGCACTGTGGAGGTGGAGGAGGGACCTGGGGAGGTGCACATGCGAGGTAGGAAGGAGAGGAAAAAGGACGGTCGCCTGCGCAATCCACGCACCGGCGCGAGAGCTGTCCATTAAGACCGAGTCTGACCAGGAGGAGGGAGACGACCCCGCGCCGGGAAGCGAGCCATCGTCTGAGGAGGACCTCAAGCTACGCGTTATGGAGTTGGAGGCATCAGATGGGCCGACCTAACTTGAAAACATCCCGACAGCATGATGCTGCCACCACCATGCTTCAGCGTAGGGATGGTGCCAAGTTTCCTCCAGACGTTACGCTTGGCATTCAGCCCAAAGAGTTCAATCTTGGTTTCATCAGACCAGAGAATCTTGTTTCTCATGGTCTGAGAGTCTTTAGGTGCCTTTTGCCAAACTCCAAGTGGGCTGTCATGTGCCTTTTAATGAGGAGTGGCTTCCGTCTGGCCACTCTACCGTAAAGACCTGATTGGTGAAGTGCTGCAGAGATTGTTGTCCTTCTGGAAAGTTCTCCCATCTCCACAGAGGAACTCTGGAGCTCTGCCAGAGTGACCATGGGGTTCTTGGTCACCTCCCTGACCAAGGCCCTTCTCCCCTGCTCAGTTTGGTCTATAAACATAGCAGGGTGGAATATGAACATAACAGGGTGGAATATGAACCTAACAGGGTATTAATTCTAATAGATCATGTAGAAGAAATTCCAGACCACCGGCAAACTACCTAGGACAGGTCGTCCCACCAAACTACCTAGGACAGGTCGTCCCACCAAACTACCTAGGACAGGTCGTCCCACCAAAGTCAGCCCAAGAGCTGACCGAAAGATGCTCATAGAAGTCTCTAAGAACCCCAGGGTAACATCCAGGGATCTACAGGCCTCTCTTGCCACAATCAATGTCGAGGTGCATGGGTACACTGTCAGAAAGAGACTGCACAAACTTGGCCTACATGGGAGGTCAGGAAGGAATTAGACTCTGCCCTCAAAAAAGAATATCTAGACACAACTGACTTTTGCCAGACAACACCTGGGTAAAGTAGGTTGTGTCTTGATATTATTTTTTGAGAGCAGTTGCTTCATTGGGCAGGTCCGGGGCAACTCCCATAAAACACATTACTGAGTACCACTCTCTATATTTTCAAGCACAGTGGCTGCATCATGTTATGGGAATGCTTGTATTAGTTAAGGAATGGTGAGTTTTTCAGGACAAAAAATAAACCTAATGGAGCTAAGCCCAGGCAAAACCCTTGAGTTCACCTTTCAGCAGGTGTCACGAAATGGGGTTTGGAGAGACCAAGACGCAGCGCAGGGATAGTAGTTCGACATTTCTCTTTATTTTACTATGTTTTCTTTTCTCAATGTAATAAAGAAACACAAATGACGAACTACAAAACGAAACCAAAACACAAATTTACAACGTTACGTTAAAACAACACACGACAGTTTAACGTAACCAAAAGCACACTTACTTCACCCGTGACTGCGACATATACCTCGACATGTACGATAACAACCCACACCCGCGTGAGGGACAGACTCAACATATATTGGATCCCTAATTAGAGACAATGGTAAGCAGCTGCCTCTAATTAGAGATCCACCCAAACCCCACAAAGAAACAGAAAAGAACGACACTGTCAGACTCTGCCCATAGCTACATAGAGATGCCTATTGCTTCTCTATGGCCAGAGCCTGACAGTACCCCCCCCCCAAGGCGCGGACTCCCGGACGCCTAAAAAAAAACCCACACACAAAACACGGGGGGGTAAATGGGCGGGAAAACTAGTCCATCGGGGGCGGCTCCGGCTCCGGCGATGTGGACAGTTTTGTCCCGTGCCCCTTCCTTATCACCGGTCCCGGGCTGTGGACCGGTGGGGCAAAAGGCTCCGGCCATGGAGCGGGGAAAACAACCGGGCCCGGACTGGGCACCGGTGGGGTAAACGGCTCCGGCCATGGAGCGGGGAAAACAACCGGGCCCGGACTGGGCCCCGGTGGGACAAACTGCTCCGGCCATGGAGCTGGGAAAACCGCCGGACCCGGACTGGGCACTGGTGGGACGAACTGCTCCGGCCATGGAGCTGGGAAAACAACCGGGCCCGGACTGGGCACCGGTGGGGCAAACGGCTCCGGCCATGGAGCGGGGAAAACAACCGGGCCCGGACTGGGCCCCGGTGGGGTAAACGGCTCCTGCCATGGAGCGGGGAACACAACCGGACCCGGACTGGGCACCGGTGGGGTAAACGGCTCCGGCCATGGAGCGGGGAAAACAACCGGGCCCGGACTGGGCCCCGGTGGGACAAACTGCTCCGGCCATGGAGCTGGGAAAACCGCCGGACCCGGATTGGGTACCGGTGGAGCGGACTGCTCTGGCACTGAGGCGGAGCAGGCGGCTGGACCCGGACTGGGTATCGGCGGAGCGGACTGCTCGGGCACTGAGGCGGAGCAGGCGGCTGGACCCGGACTGGGTACCGGCGGAGCGGACTGCTCTGGCCCAAGAGCGGAGCAGACGGCTGGAGGTGCAGGGACGCTGACCTTCGCCGGAGGTGCAGGGACGCTGACCTTCGCCGGAGGTGGCGGGACGCTGACCTTCGCCGGAGGTGGCGGGACGCTGACCTTCGCCGGAGGTGGCGGGACGCTGACCTTCGCCGGAGGTGGCGGGACGCTGACCTTCGCAGGAGGTGGCGGGACGCTGACCTTCGCAGGAGGTGGCGGGACGCTGACCTTCGCAGGAGGTGGCGGGACGCTGACCTTCGCTGGAGGTGGCGGGACGCTGACCTTCGCTGGAGGTGGCGGGACGCTGACCTTCGCTGGAGGTGGCGGGACGCTGACCTTCGCTGGAGGTGGCGGGACGCTGACCTTCGCTGGAGGTGGCGGGACGCTGACCTTCGCAGGAGGTTTAGAGGCGCTGACCTTCGCAGGAGGTTTAGAGGCGCTGACCTTCGCAGGAGGTTTAGAGGCGCTGACCCTCGCTGGAGGCTCAGGGTGGCTGACCCTCGCTGGAGGCTCAGGGTGGCTGACCCTCGCTGGAGGCTCAGGGTGGCTGACCCTCGCTGGAGGCTCAGGGTGGCTGACCCTCGCTGGAGGCTCAGGGGCGCTGGCCTTCGCTGGAGGCTCAGGGGCGCTGGCCTTCGCAGGAGGCTCAGGGGCGCTGGCCTTCGCAGGAGGCTCAGGGGCGCTGGCCTTCGCAGGAGGCTCAGGGGCGCTGGCCTTCGCAGGAGGCTCAGGGGCGCTGGCCTTCGCAGGAGGCTCCGGGGCGCTGGCCTTCTCAGGAGGCTCCGGGGCGCTGGCCTTCGCAGGAGGCTCCGGGGCGCTGGCCTTCGCAGGAGGCTCCGGGGCGCTGGCCTTCGCAGGAGGCTCCGGGGCGCTGGCCTTCGCAGGAGGCTCAGGGGCGCTGACCTTCGCAGGAGGCTCAGGGGCGCTGACCTTCGCAGGAGGTTTAGGGGCGCTGACCTTCGCAGGAGGTTTAGGGGCGCTGACCTTCGCTGGAGGTTCCGGGCCAACCATCTGCCTCGCCACGAGAGTCATCTGGCGCTTGAAGGCCACCAACGCCTGAATAACCAGCGGATCCCTCAGCTTCTCCAGAGGAAGAGCATTCCAGGCTCTCCACCACCTCGTCCGCTCCTCCTCCGGGTATTCCTCGAACCCCTCTGGCCGCTCCCGATCCAGATCTGTGGGCATCCGAAGTGGTGTGCGATCCCCCTTCTTCCTTCTCTCTCTCTCCATCACTCTCCATTGCGCCATGAACCTTCCACGGTCCTCTGGCTCCACCCTAGGCCACGTGGGAAACGGCACTGGCACTTCCTCCTCCGTCTCTCGCCAGCTGCGCTGCTTGGTCTCCAGGTGGTGGGTTGTTCTGTCACGAAATGGGGTTTGGAGAGACCAAGACGCAGCGCAGGGATAGTAGTTCGACATTTCTCTTTATTTTACTATGTTTTCTTTTCTCAATGTAATAAAGAAACACAAATGACGAACTACAAAACGAAACCAAAACACGAATTTACAACGTTACGTTAAAACAACACACGACAGTTTAACGTAACCAAAAGCACACTTACTTCACCCGTGACTGCGACATATACCTCGACATGTACGATAACAACCCACACCCGCGTGAGGGACAGACTCAACATATATTGGATCCCTAATTAGAGACAATGGTTAGCAGCTGCCTCTAATTAGAGATCCACCCAAACCCCACAAAGAAACAGAAAAGAACGACACTGTCAGACTCTGCCCATAGCTACATAGAGATGCCTATTGCTTCTCTATGGCCAGAGCCTGACAGCAGGACAAAAAACTAAAACACAAGGCCAAATTTACCAAGAAGGCATTGAATGTTCCTAATGGCTGAGGTACAGTTTTGACTTAAATCTACTTGAAAATCTATGGCAAGACCTGAAAATGGTTGTCTAGGAAAATGGTTGTCTAGCCATGATCAACAACCAATTTTACAGAGCTTGAAGCATTTTGAAAAGAAAAATGTTGCACAATCCAGGTGTGTAAAGCTCTTAGAGATTTACCCAGAAACACTCACAGCTGTAATCTCTGCCAAAGGTGCTTCTATAAAGTACTAACTCAGTGGTGTGAATACTTATGTAAATGAGATACTTATGCATTTAATTTTCAATGAATTAGCCAAAACATTTCAAACATATTTTCACTTGGTCATTAGGGGGGTATTGTGTGTAGATAGATGAGAGAAAAAACAAATATTTAATATATTTTGAATTCAGGCTGTAACACGACTAAATATTGAATAAGTCAAAGAGTATGAATACGTTCTGAATGCCCATTTATGTACATTGCACTTAAAAAATCAGCCAAACAACCAGTAGAAACAGACCAACATGAGGAAAAACCAAACCAATTATCGAATAACTCTGACACAGAGACCAGGGCCATAAAGATTGTAAGCTTACCATTTAGAAGAGACGCCATCGCGTCAATTGCGTCCAAACTTTCTCACAAAGGAAGCTCATTCACTGCAAGAAACTCCACAATCGCTGACACACACAGATGACTTTTTCCTGCTCTGTATTCACAAGAGTGGACATTTTCTTGTGCTTGGCGTTTGTATTGTCTGCCATTAAATCATGCATTTAAATGGTCTTGACAAGAGGCAGTCCCTTAGTGTTGCCTTTGTCCTGTTTCCGACTTGAGTAGCCAGTTCTGTCCGAATTAGCATTGAAGCCACTCTCTAGTCCAGCATTCAAGCCACTCTCTATGATTGAACCAGGCGCTACAAAAAGTCAGCTTTTCCCCACTGAACATGCAGCTTGGGTATGTTACAAGACAAACAGGTGCTTGGTGTGGTGGAACCCTTGTGCTGCTGGTGCTAGGTGTGGTGGAACCCTTGTGCTGCTGGTGCTAGGTGTGGTGGAACCCTTGTGCTGCTGGTGCTAGGTGTGGTGGAACCCTTGTGCTGCTGGTGCTAGGCCCTGGCTCTTGTGCTGCTGGTGCTAGGCCCTGGCTCTTGTGCTGCTGGTGCTAGGCCCTGGCTCTTGTGCTGCTGGTGCTAGGCCCTGGCTCTTGTGCTGCTGGTGCTAGGCCCTGGCTCTTGTGCTGCTGGTGCTAGGCCCTGGCTCTTGTGCTGCTGGTGCTAGGCCCTGGCTCTTGTGCTGCTGGTGCTAGGCCCTGGCTCTTGTGCTGCTGGTGCTAGGCCCTGGCTCTTGTGCTGCTGGTGCTAGGCCCTGGCTCTTGTGCTGCTGGTGCTAGGCCCTGGCTCTTGTGCTGCTGGTGCTAGGCCCTGGCTCTTGTGCTGCTGGTGCTAGGCCCTGGCTCTTTTCGATCTTGTTGGTCAGCAGGCGGCATGGGCGGGTATTGCTGCTCCTCGACCTTGGTGGTCGGGCTAGCAAAATGCTTCTTGAGCTCGGCATCGCTCTCAGCATGGTGGTCCTCAGTTTGTTTTTCCTTGGCGGTTTTCGGATATCCATGCTGATGGAAGCTTAGCCATTAACTAGCTATAATTATTCAGCGCTACCAAAACTTAACGAAGCTAGGTACTAGCTAGCCCAGTAGCTGTAGCTAGCTGTCTTCACTGTCTGTGAGAGTAAATTTGACCTCGCCCTGGGATCCAACGAACTTCCTAAACTAGGTAATAAAGGTGATATGACATTGCAGGGCTAGGTTTCCAATCAGAATGCATTTTGGGATTTTAACGACTAAATATTGCATTATTACACCCCCTCCCCCGATCATGAGTTGAAACCCGGCATATAGTCTTGGTTCTTGTCTGCACTACTGGCAGGCCTGGCGGCGTTACATTGGCAAAACCTGGCATGGTAATTAATAATAATTTGGCTGTGTTTATATATATATTTTTATTGTTTTTTCGCCCATGATTTGTTACTTCTTCATAAAAAAATAAATGCATATATTATTTCTACTTGAAATTATTTTAATGTATAAGGTTGCTTTTTCAATGAGGGAAAGAGGCTGTTGAATGCAAAGAACAGAACAGCTGAAACCCCAGAATCACTGTGTCATGTCTAGTTGTTTTCCCCCTTACCTGGACCCATGCCATATCCTTTGTGATCCTGAATTAACATAGACCAACAATGGTCTATTTAAAGATCCTGCCTTCCAATGTCAGAAGGAGAATTCATTCAGCTGCTTGGCATTTACTCAGACAAAAGGTGAATGGGGGAGAAAAAAAATACCCACCAGAGTCTTTGAAGGCTATGGCTTCCGAGGGGGCCAGAGAGAGAAGATATGCATAGTAGCAGAGAATATCCATTTGCACTGAGCGGATATTAAGAGACTGTTTATCCCATCCTGACATAATTGAAATCTCTTCAGATATCCACATAATGAGTGAACTAATGCAACACCTCAAGCAGATAATATCATGCTACAAGCTGTTACGAAGCATTTGAAGAGTTTCATTACAAAACAGAAATATACATTTTCTGAAATGTTGGTAAATTACCTTTTTTTTGTTTAAAGAACTTATGAAAGATTGGTGTGTTTTTTTTGTATACACAGACGTGTATTTGTTTGAAACCTATCACTAGACAGTTTCATTTCAGACAGACAAATTATCACACTTTGATGCAAAACAAGATAAATCCGCCTCGCTCTGAGAAAATAGTATCACTGCAAGTATCACTTTGACTTTTTCCACATTTTGTTATGTTACAGCCAATGTCGTTTTTTCCCCAACAATCTACACACATTACCCCATAATGACAAAGCAAAAACAAGCTTTTAGAAATGTTTTCTAATTTATATATATATTAAAAAAAGAAATATCACATTTACAGACCCTTTACTCAGTACTTTATTGAAGCACCTTTGGCAGCGATTACAGCCTCAAGTTTTCTTGGGTATGACGCTACCAGCTTGGCACACCTGTATTTGGGGAGTTTCTCCCATTCTTCTCTGCAGATCCTCTCAAGTTCTGTGAGGTTGGAGGGGAGCGTTGCTGCACAGCTATTTTCAGGTCTCTTCAGAGATGTTCGATCAGGTTCAAGTCCGGGCTCTGGCTGGGCCACTCAAGGACATTCAGAGACTTGTCACAAAGCCACTCCTGCGTTGTCTTGACTGTGTGCTTAGGGTTGTTGTCGTTTTGAACCTTCACCCCAGTCTGAGGTCCTGAGCGCTCTAGAGCAGGTTTTCATCAAGGATCTCTCTGTACTTTGCCTCGATCCTGACTAGTCTCCCAGTCCCTGCCACTGAAATACATCCCCTCAACATGATGCTGCCACCACCATGCTTCACCTTAGAGATGGTGACAGGTTTCCTCCAGATGTGACGCTTGGCATTCAGGCCAAAGAGTTCAATCTTGGTTTCATCAGACCAGAGAATCTTGTTTCTCATGGTCTGAGAGTCTTTAGGTGCCTTTTGGCAAACTCCAAGAGGAAAACCTGGTTCAGTCTGCTTTCCAACAGACACTGGGAGAAATTCACCTTTCAGCAGGACAATAACCAAATATACACTTGAGTTTCTTACCAAGACGACGTTGAATGTTCTCAAGTGGCCTAGTTACAGTTTTGACTTAAATCGACTTGAAAATCTATAGTAAGACTTGACAGAACTTGAATAATTTCTAAAGATTAATGGGCAGATATAGTACGATCTATGTGTGCAAAGCTCTTAAGAGACAGCTGTAATCACTGCCAATGGTGATTCTAACATGTATCGACCCAGGGATGTGAATACTCATGTAAATGAGATATTTCTGCATTTCACTTTCAATACATTTGCAAATAAATTATAAAAACTTGTCATTATGGGGTATTGTGTGTAGATGGGTAATTATTTTGTATTTTTTATAGATTTGGAATTCAGGCTTTAACACAACAAAATGTGGAATAAGTCAAAAGGGTACGAATACTTTCGGAAGGGACTGTACGTACTGTGGAAGCATTTATCGAAGTCAACCAGATGCCTTATTTAGTTTATGGTAAATCTTCAAACAAAAACAATTAATTAAAAAAGACCTTTATTTAAGACATTCCTGAATGTCAGCTGCATTTGTTATCAGTGGTATTCAAAAAACAATAAAAAGACCTTGTGACAAACGTATGAAAAAATATATTTTAAAACAAATACAGAAAAAATAATAATACACTAACTATCAACCCAGAAATCTGATTTGAGAGTTTCACACCTAAAGAGAACGTATTACTTCCACACTGATTTATAATCCTCCAAAGCAGTTCAAGGGCTACTAAAATAAAAAATAACAGAAAATACAAGACATGTAGTGTTAACTTTAACCAGTTAGGGAGCAATAACACAAGCATCATTAAAACATTAAATATACACAAAGCCTAATGTGTTCTCGTTGCGTCTGGGTCTGAGATGTAAAGTGTGGACAACAGGGTTACATAGCATTAAACAAGAATGTAGGCTCCAACAGCAGGGAGGCTACTCATCATCATCCTCCTCATCATCTTCCTCCTCATCATCATCCTCCTCTTCGTCATCGTCATCATCAGCAGCTGCGGAGGAGGCCGTATCCACTCTACCATTGGTGCGGTACGATGCGATATCCTATGGGACACAACAGAATTATTTATAGAGCTCGAACCGATGTGTTTGGATCCAATACCGATATATCTGCCGGCATACTGTTATACAGCAGGAAAATAAAAAAAAATAGTTTAATTTTCCCACACTGATTTCTCAAATTGCCATCCAAAAGAGCAATTGTCCAAGAAATATTCTTCAAGTGTTGATTTCGTACATTGTGACAATGGCGTCATGGGAATGGCGTTCAGATAAACACGAGATTCCATTTTCCCCTCCTATTTATTGAATATCGGTGGAATTATCTGCATCCCATCATATTCAAATTAAATGTCACTGCATCGTGATCAGGAAATCAGACGTTTTGTAGATCAACTTGAAAGCCGATTGAATCGAGGATAATCACAGAAAAGCAGGAATTCCAGTCATCGTGAAAATACAACTTACAGAGATGGGGTTAAAGCCCTGCTCACCTTGTCGTATTTCTCCTTCAGCGTGGCGGCCTTCTTCTCGTACGGCTTCTTCTCCTCAGCTGCAGAGCTGTTCCACATCACTCCCAGCTTCTTAGCAGTGTCTCCGATGGACAGGCCTGGGTGCTCACTCTTTATCTTGGCCCGGAAGTCAGCACAGAAGATGAAGAACGCAGACCTGAGAAACAAAAACAAAAGAAAGAAACTATGTAAATCCACAGGGAAGTTGAATTCACCTCTATAATTGCTATCCAGTCTATCTGCCATGCAAACCCAGTAAATGATGGTAACACACGGCGGTCTCTTGGGGGCGTTGGGATCCTTAAACCTCTTCTTCTTCTGGCCATTGGGTGGGATGTAGTTCTTCATTTCTCTCTCGTAGCGGACCTTGTCTTGCTTTGCCATGTCTTCAAACTTGCCTTTTTCATTAGGAGACATGGGCTGGATGTAGAGGTATACATTCAGATTACACATCTACATGGCCACAAGGTCACTCAAGTGTAACAAAACATTAATAAATCCATAACCATTCTGAATATGTACCAGAAACATGTCACTTCACAATCATTCACTGGTGTGTAATGTCACCTTCCATCGCTCTGAGCATGTCTTGGAGAACTCAGCAAAGTTGACGCTGGCTTCGGGATGTTTCTTCTTGTGCTCTGCCCTGCAGGTCTGCACGAAGTAAGCATATGAGGACATCTTGCCTCTCGGCTTTCTAGGATCTTTCCCCATGGTGACTTGTGTAGGTCTAGCAGGAGAGGATATAAAAACAGTTTCAAAAACACAAGGCCAAATTCACACTGAGCTGTTGTCATATTAAATGAGTGTCCATCCCTGGTCCATAACAAAGAATGAGGGCTGGGGGTGTCCACACGTCTCACCCTTTCTTGGAAATAAACTATTGTAATCGCTAATAACGGTAACTAGCTGCATGAAGAAAAACGTTTTAAGTTACTAATTAAAGGTGGAATTATGCAGCGGGATGGTGTGAGATGGTGTGGGATGGTGTGGTGTAGCTGGACTCCAACCCCTTAACACCAAAACACAGCATAGAAAGACTAACTAACTAACTATCATGGATCCATCCCATTGTTGTGTCGGGGGTAATAGTTAGTTAACTAGCCTTGTAGTGGGCTAATGAGACGTTATAACTAACTAACTAACTAAAATGAAGATCTAACTCGTATGAAATGGGACAAAGCCAAAACAACTAGCTAGGTTGTAGCAAAGAGGATGCTCCGTTACCGCCGCTATGTAACGGGCTTGTTTGTTAGCCACGGCTAGCAGCTACCTGGACTAGAGCTGACATAACTAACGTTAGATAGATAGCTAGCTATATGTAATACAACATAGCTAGTTAGATATGTCTGGCTTCCATGAGTTTTTAAAACCAACAAACGTTATTGAATCCATGGAGATGTTTTAGGAGGTGCCTGATAAAATGTGCTGGCAGGCGGGTGTTTGCTGTCTTTGTTAGCCCACATTTACATAGCTAGTTAGCAAGCTAATGCTTTATGAACTCTCAGCAAAATGCACAAATGATTTGAACAGAAATAACTCATTTCCATGTTGATATTTCCCATAATTGTCTATATATTGTGGGTGTAAATACATACCCAGAGTTAGCTAGCCAGCTAACCTTCTGCTTCTACAGACAATGGGACGATGATCACTGTTACCATAGCAGCACACACAGTGACGTCACCGCCCCATGCTAATGACCAGCCCTTCACAATAAAAGCACACCTTGCCAAGCATTGAAATGTGGATCTTCTTCTTCGGTTTGAAAAGTCCTAATAATAAGACACTTTAGTACACAAAACATCTATTGATTTATTAAAATAATTGTCACTGAGGCCGATTCCCCCCCCCCCCCCCCCCCATCACTCACAGCCGAAGATTACGTTTCTAGTTTATATTCATCCAATGTCTGCCATGTTTTTGGATGATATGATGAAGTTGTTGCTGATCGAGCTGATCCCTGTGTGCACTGAGTGCTAGTGTGCCTGTAATGTTGGTCCTATAAACTGGATGCTAATGCTGGTCCATGCAACCCGGTGACTGGTTTTAGTAGCCTCGTACGAACCATCCTGATTTAGCAAAACAGATTGTATGCTTACGAGATCAGGATGGTTCGTACGAGGCTAGGGTTTTAGGGCAGACGACATCCAAAATGTTGTATTGCCACCCACTACTGTTTTCAAAGTAAAAAATAAAAACATATTTGATGGGGAAAAACTTACTTGCTCATCACAACTAAAATAGTCGACAAAACGAAACTTGGCAAATTTCCATATCTCCCTACTCAGGCTCTGGTCCTTTTCTATTGTCCATTCTTCCTTGCTTTTAACGCCATTAGTTTCAAGTTCACCACCTGCTCCAGCTTCCACCATCTTTCACCAAAGAGCAACCCACTAGTTCCGTCCTCGTCAGGAGTCACCCCCCGACATCAACCTACCCTCTTGCAATGTGGAGAACTCATTCAAGAGATATTAAATGTTAATAGAGAAATATATATTATTATTAATAAATATATTCTATGTGTCAAAGTATTGTCTGTATAATCTATATACTGAGTGTACAAAACATTAAGGACATCTTCCTAATATTGAGTTGCCCAATAAGGGATCATAGCTTTCACCTGGATTCACCTGTTTTGTATACTCAGTGTATAGGTTGTTATTTCTTGGGGGACTGAGGTATAAATACCAAGCAGCATTTCCTACTCCACCCACTTCATTCGCCACAGTGCAATACACAGTTTTTGAAACACCAAAGACCTTTTGGCCTATAGTATATTGCTTTGGGACCAATGGAATGGGGGATTAGAAAGTGATGCTGGATATTTAAACCACAGTCATCCAAGAAATAACACTAGATATAGATTCTACAGACCTTACTCAGTAATCCCAACCCCACTTTCACCTCAGCACATATCATATTTTTTTTCTCTATGAGCCAATATGTATCTAATAAAGCCTACAGTGAATGGAGTAAGAAATCACCAGCACTCTGTATTAAACCCGTTGGTCAGCACAAGAGACCAATTTACGAGTCATTCTAATTACATATGTTTGTATTTGATTAAAATTAAATTTCGTTAACTATAGCCTACACAACAGCTTTCAACATACTAGTACTGGTGTAAACTTTCTGAGGAAATGCTGGTATAAATAATACATATTATAAATAAAAGTATGTCAAATTATCCAAAGGTGTTATTTTTCAAAGGTGGTTGCAATACTGTGAAAAACAGAGTGCAAAAACAGAAAATCGATATTCCCAAAGTTTAGCTGGTCTTTTTTTTTTTTTTTACATCCCTTGATCGTGCTGGCAGCATAATATCCTGCTGCTAGGAGAACGGTAATGTGACGACGCTGAACAGCTCTGATGAGCGGTATTTTCGGTGTGCGTTGTCTCCATACATTGTGGCTCCTATTGGCTGCCGCCAACTCCTTGGAGCGTCTGATTGGGCGCTTGCTTTTCACATCTTCCTGGATATGTCGAATGATTGATCATCTTCTTAGACGCTTCAAAGTTTGAGGTGATTCGATTATTTGTCCCGGGTTGCTGGGTTTTCCCTGACACCCAAAAGTAATCCTTACACGTTGAGTGCTTAGCAGGACAGGAAAATGGTTCAATACACACACTTATCAAGAGAACACTTGGTCATCTACTGCCTCTGATCTGGAGGACTCTATAAACACAAATGCATCTTTTGTAAATGATGCCTGAGTGATGGCGTGTTCCCCTGGCTATCCGTACATTTTAAAAACAAGAAAATGGTGCCGTCTGGTATGCTTAATATAAGGAATTTTGGTACTGAAGTATATTTAGAACCAAAGACTTTTAGACTTTTACTCAAGTAGTATTTTACTGGGTGTCTTTCACTTGAGTGACTTTTTATTAAGGTATCTATACTTTTACTCAAGTATGACAATTGGCTACTTCTTCCACCACTGGTCTTGTATGAGGAGGAGGGGCTTTCAGGGCATTGGGAGGGGCCTTCTGCAGGTTTGGGAGGGGCCTTCTGCAGGTTTGGGAGGGGCCTTCTGCAGGTTTGGGAGGGGCCTTCTGCAGGTTTGGTGGGTTTCCTTCCTCTGAGGATGCAGATGGGGGTGATGAGGGTAATAATGTCCTAAGCCTTTTGGGTCTAAATATGTCAGTTATTCATTATTAGAATTTATACAATAGGTTGGCCAAAGCAAGGATAGCAATAGCAATGGGTACACCTATATGACACAAAAATAGCCTATTGGTTTTCTGATCTATCTGAGAAATCACTGCACATCTACTGTCCCATCAGCCCAGTCAGGCAATTCATTAACTTGTGTACGCTTACCACATGCATGCCACGGCAAACCATTCATCATGCAAAAGAAACCACACATTTTAATACAATATAGACGAAACTCTGATTGAAATGAGGAAAAATTCATGGTCAACAAGTAATTATGTGCTCACCTTTTCCGTTTTCTGACTGTTTGGCTTTCGTGGTCATTGTTCAGGTCTGAGGTTACATATGACAATTTTGTTGAATAGCTAACATTAGATAAATTTGCAGCTACACGTTACTGTTAGCTATGGGCAACCGGCAGTACGATAGCTAGCTAGCTACAGTAGATGATATAACGTTAGCGATAATATTTTAACATTAATGTTAGTTAGCATTTACAAACATTTAGTTAAATTCAGTAACAATTACATGTAATAATAATAGATAATTACCCAATTTGACAGTTAACGTTAGCTTCTTCAGCTTCAACAAGTAGCTACTGACAACACAGGCAACCAACGGTCAAATCATGTCCGCGCGCTAGGTCTAATTAAGGTTTCACATGAACATCATCTTTGATGTCTGAATGTAGCCTACTGTTTATTGATTAGGTAGATTTATTTTAAGATTGTGACACCTCCCAATTTCGATGTCTACACGGGCGACTCTGTGATGCTGTGACCGTGCAGCGCGCATGCAATTCGACCTATCACACTCACAGCCGCCCTCCCGCTGACGTTTTAAATGGAACACTATCTACTAATGATATATCGCTGTCTGGCCGACATCGGCTAGATGTTTGTGTGCCGTCTGGGTGATCAAGCTCCACTGAACAAAAATATAAACGCAACTTGTAAAGTGTTGGTCCCATATTTCATGAGCTGAAATAAAAGATTACAGAAATGTTCCATACACACAAAAAACGTATTTCTCTAAAATGTTTTAGATTTGTTTACATCCCTGTTAGTGAGCATTTCTCCTTTGCCAAGATAATCCCTCCAGGTTTGCAGATCAAGAAGTTGATTTAACAGCATGATCATTACACAGGTTTTTGCTGGGGACAATAAAAGGCCACTCTAAAATGTGCAGTTCTGTCACACACCACAATGCCACAGATGTCTCAAGTTTTGAGGGAGCGTGCAATTGGCATGCTGACTGCAATATGTTTGCCTGTGCTACAGATGGCTATATCAGTCTGCTAATACAGGACTATTAAAGGCCTAGTGCACAAAAAAATATATATATATTAAAATAATGTGTAAAAAAGTGTCTACACATGATTTTTCCACGCTATTTTTAATGATTATCATTTCAAAAATATATTTTTCAAGGGGTGCGGCAGCACCCCCAGCACCCCTGCTTCCTGCGGCTATGGTAACAACTGTTATAGTTGGTGAGTCAGAGCTAACCAGGCTAGTATGTGTTGTTAATAGTGATATTTACGTTGATGGCACACGAGTGGAAGAACTGTCCATGGTCCTGGTGTTGGTTGGTGACAGCCAACGTCCCACTCCCATCGTTCCCAGCTAAAATGGCACTCCAGCGCTTTCTGATCTCCATGTTAAGGGCTGCCAATAGCTCTTGAGTGAGCTCTCACACCGATGGCCACTCTGCAGTCCCAGCCATGATTTCCCTCCAGGCCCGTATTGGATAACTTTTGCATTCTGAAGTTGGTACACAAGCAAGTCGTTAGTTATTTTCTCATGTTTTCAAATCATTCTATTTATTTCACGTTGTTATGCTAAACAAATCATTAGCCTGCAGCTAGCAGGGATTTAATGATGATGAGAGACAATAACTGTAATAAATAATTATTTCATAAATATCTAATAGCCTTACATAGGCCATACTGTGCTGGTTAATGAATGAATGGAATTCTTGTTATTAGTTTCATGTTCATTCTTGGGCTAGCTACACTACTGGCAGAGCAGAGATCCCATTTGTAAAATGATACATTGTTGCACAGGTCGTAGAGGCAGTAGGTCTATACAACCCCTAACTGTTGCAAACCAAATAATAGCATGAAAAAATAATGTGTAGACACTTTTTTCCAGAGGGAGATGATGTTTAGGAATGTCCTGTTTGGGCTGCAGGACAGTAGGATTAATAGGTCATGGTAATCAGCATCCAGGATCCAAACAACCCGTTTTATATTTAAGCAATAAGGCACGAGGGGGTGTGATATATGGCCAATATACCACGGCTAAGGGTTGTTCTTATGTATGAATGCAACGTGGAGTGCCTGGATAGATAGATAGATAGATAGATAGATACTTTATTGATCCCCGAGGGGGAAATTTCTTAAAAAAGGAGTTGTGTAAACATAACAATGGAGATGCTGGGGATTGAACCCAGGACCTCATACATGCAAAGCATGCACTCTACCACTGAGCTACATCCCCTTCAAATACCCTTAGCCGTGGTATATTGGGCAAATACCACAAACTTTGCTATTATAAATTGGTTACCAGCATAATTGGAGCAGTAAAAATAAATGTCAGCCAATCAGCATTCAGGGCTCGAACCACCCAGTTTATAATGATCGATTTGCCCATTCACGTCACGGGCCATATAATGGTGCACCACGGTTCAGCACAATCAAACTCCCTCATTATATCAGTGCCAATGAAAATAATAACTCTTTGAAACCTCTGAAACTTCTGCAAAATAAAATAAAAAGAGCATGAAAAATATATATGAATCAATCAAACATACACTTATTGGAGAGGTTGTGATGGGCTTTGGGATATGGTCATCTCGTCTTTCTAGACACGTTTTTGTCAGCAGTGGAGTGCATATCATTTACATTTCTGAAGTTGAAGACTTCTTTGCAAGAGGAAAATCTAAGAAAAGAGGATGTAACACCAGTTCCGGAGGTCTACGTCACCGGCCTCGAGGCACTGAACTGTCATTACACACACCTGCTGCCCATTCCCCACTGATTAGGACTTTTATAATTGCGACTTTGTTTCAACAATGGGTTGTCGATTATCGTTTCCATGTCCGTTGTGCCGTGTTGTTTCGGCCTTCATGCTGTATGTATTGTGCACTGGTTGTAATACGGGTCTCGTCTCCTGTACTGGCGTACACCTGTCATTTCTGGTCTCGTCTCCTGTACTGGTGTACACCTGTCATTTCTGGTCTCGTCCCGTGTATTTATTCGAGGCTCTCCTCGCTCTTTTGTTTGGGTTCAACCCTGTGTGTTTTTGTAAACGTGTTTGTTTTGGGCTAGATTCCCCCCGTGCTGTAATTTGGGTGGAAAAATAAAACCCTTATTACGCATTCCTGCGCCTGTCTCACGATCTTTATACACAAGTGACGGTAGTGACACATATTAACCTCATTAGGAGGTTCGGACCTCTTGGCGTAACGGTTAAGTTGTTGGCTTTGGTTCAGATATAAATCATATTTTAAAATGCAACTCCAAAACGTTTTAGTTTGTGCCTGGTCTGCCCCATACAATGACTGCGTTATGGCTCCACCACATTTCATCATAACCGCTGGCCATTGATGGAGAGAAAAACGTTGGCTTTGCTTGTATTCACGTCAGGCCTTTTACAGAAACGGACTCTTGCAAACACAACAACATAGTCTATTCGGCAGGCTTTAATACAACAGTGTAACGACCAGTAACCCAGTCCACCGCCCTTGGTGCACCTAGACAAACGTGATGCTGAATCTTTCATGCGGGTCCAAACCCCCCAGGCAGCACAGCACAGCATTGCCCTCGCGGCTATTGTGTAATTCACAGGAATTGTTGTGCGTCACCTATAACAACCAAGGCCTCCAGCACACTCTCGCACCACCGAGCCCTGAAATCAAGTTTGATCGTTTTCAAATGTAACAATGCAAACTCAAGATGACGAATCATGCGAACCGGGTGGGCCTACAACTGAGGTGTCGTAATTTCTGACGTCATAAATGTTGTCAGGTTAAATTGCATTGGTTGCGTATTTTTCATGACTTTCTTTCACTTGTGATTTAAGCACCAAGGAACTCTGCCGGAGCATCATCAAACGGATGATCGGCAAGGTTGCCTGACAAATCCATCCCAGGCAGAGAAGAGATGTGTGCATTTGTATCCAGACATTGCGCCTAATAACCAAGATATTGAGATTTCTGGAAACGTTTTATCACGAGCGAAAACAGCCATGGCAGCGGTGGGTGAGTAGCCTCAGATCACCTGGCATGATACTTATTGGGGCGGTTTCTCGGACTCAGCGTAGTCTTGGACCAAAAATGTTTTTGGGGGAGATTCTCCATTGAACTTGCATTTTAGGACAATGCTTATTAATGCCCCGGAAACCGCCCCTTTATACTGATTTAAATTGGATATTGTCTATTAACTTGATATTTTATATTTCAGATGACAGACATATGCGGAAGTGGGACCCATATGAAACATCTCAGAAAATAGATTTTATTTATCGACCCAGTTCCTCAACACCAGTTTTACCGTAGGCCTGAAAAGATTATTGACTATTCATGAATTAATTCCCATTTCATTATGTTGTTTATATTATTCACATTTAGGCTGTCTCTCTATACATATTCCCCTTTTGTGAAATCATTTTCAGTCCTACAACGACAAGAGCCTATAGAAACTCCTATGCACTAGCAGGTCCTGTGGGCGCCACTGTGTACAATGACGACTTCTGTTGGAAGCCAGCCACTAAAACTGACAGCATTCGCACAGGATCAGCCTCTGGGAACAGGAGGAACAACCCACATCCCAGTCAGGTACAGATCCACATCCACACTCAATCCTCTGGACATGAAGTATTTAGAAAAGTCTAAAAACGTTCATACATTTCCATGACCTTTTAAAAGCTTCTTAACAAACATGAATCTAACATTTAGCTAACTAACTTGTCTGTACCCTCTGGTGCCCCTATCAAGGGTTGCATTTCAAAAGGCACCCTATTTCCTACATAGTGCACTACTTTTGTACAGGGCCCATAGAAAAAATGGTTTCAGAAGGGTTCTTCGGCTGTCCCTGTAGGGGAAACCTTGTTGGTTTCAGGTAGAGCCATTTTTGGTTCCAGGTACATGGAACTCAAAGGTTCTACTTGGAACCAAAGGGGTTCTCCTATGGGGACTGCCGAAAAGCCCTTTAAGGTTCAAGATAGCACCTTTTTTTCTAAGAGTGTAGGTGCCATCTGTGATGCATCCCTGTTAACACTACGTTCTTATTTATATACATCTTTATTACTTACAGTTTTAAGCTCTTTGGGCAGCGATGTATTGTATGAAAGGTGCTAAACATGATATATATTTTTCCCAGTCATTCATGGTGTGGCGACTGCCCAAGGGCCAGAAGCAGAGCTCTGCAAGTGGTTGGTCCCAATTGAAAAGTCCTCCTTCTGAGGAAGAGATCCGAAACGCTCTGACTGCCCAGTATCGGTCCACCTACCAGACTGACTACCTGGGCATGCCTCAAGGTAGAGAGACCAGGGGGCATACAGTGTTCAGATCCCTTGACTTTTTCCACATTTTGTTACGTTACAGCCTTATTCTAAAATGGGTTAAATAAATACAAATCTCAGCAATCTACACACAATACCCCATAATGACATCTATCTACACACAATACCCTATAATGACATCAATCTACACACAATACCCCATAATGACATCAATCTACACACAATACCCCATAATGACATCAATCTACACACAATACCCCATAATGGCATCAATCTACACACAATACCCCATAATGACATCAATCTACACACACTACCCCATAATGACAAAAAAGATCAGCCCCCCCCCCCCCTCCATGTAATCTTATTAATTTAAGCTCTTAAAGGCTCAACCTAGATCATCACTCCTACCATAAGACGCTTTATGAATGTAGGCTCTGAGCTGTGTCTGAAATGATACCCACACTCATCTTGTCCAGAGCCAATTTTTTCCAGAAGTACTGGTGTTTTCAAAGTACTCCCCACCATGAGTATCTCAATGACAGAGTATGATACTGTAGGCTTACAAAAGCTGTCTTTTTACAGGACTTCAGTTGAACCACCCAATTCTCGCTCCGCTGAGCCACATACGCCAAGTCCCACACTGCACTCTCACAGAGATGAGGCACAACTACCGCCAGCCCAGGCAACGGTCTGAGCTGCAGGGCAACATATCTCGCTACGGCTGCAACGCACTGCACGGCGTGGCCCCCAGGGGTATTGGTAAGTTATAGGCTGCCTGGCTGCATCCTATGAGTAGACTGAAGTTGCCCCTAGACAGTGATCTTGAGTCAGTTTTGTATTTTCCCCACTAATGGTTAAGGTTAGGGTTGGGGGAGTGGAAGCTGACCCTAGATCTGTTCCTAGGGGAAACCCTGGAGCCACCCTATAAGGCAGTGGCGGCTGCTGATTGGCTGAATACTGGGGCGCGAGGTGGTTGGAGTTGTCAACAAAGCAGCATGACAGAAATATGATACCAGGTTTCTGAACTACCAGTAGTTTATTTGAGAAGATATATAAAGCCATCGGTGCATTTGAACAACAGCATAAATACACCTATTTCACATTTGCATGTCAAAAACCGAATGACCACTGCTGCACATGCTGCCATTGTTTTGAACAGATTAGATGATACTATTTAGAACAAGCAGCCAGCTCACATCACCAACGAGTGCACCGGGGAGAACGCAACAAGCATACAGATACAATAAGTTAACTAACTAACTGGGGAGAGCTAGCTAACATAATGTCACAAAGCATGATGTGCTAGGCAGTTAACTTTCATTCTGAAATAACTTCATATTTCAGAGTTAGTCGCATATTAGTTGAGAAATACTTAAAATTGGCACAGGAGCTAACTAGCTAGCAAGCTGCTGCTTATCAAAGGTAGATAACTGGTTAATTTGACCAACAAGTCTGTGTTTCTCAAAATGACTAGCTGGCTAATTAATTTGATCATGCTTTGTGAATCATCTGGTTTTATGCTGTTTCAGTCACACAACATCACTACAGTAGAACCTGATGAACAACATGGGGGGGAAACAATACATTTGGCCATGCTTTTTTGTCCTACCAGATATCTGCGATGAGAAGGTTCTAGCTGGTGTGTCCCTCTGTCCTTCGATTCTTGTTGGAGGTAGTTGTCCGGTTTATCAGGTCCAAGGCTCCTATGACTGTTACGATTATTTATTTAAAAGATAATTATTGCTTTTTGCTTTAGTGCCGTCTGAACCTGATAGAGCAGATCTATCTTTAGTGCGGAAGTAAGAAATCTGGCATGAGAGACTCATTGGGATGGAGACTAGAGCAGACTTTGAAGTTCTGACTGAACGGACCACATTTGAATGCCCCAGGACGGTCCATTTACAATGTGCTGTTGTAATTTATTCTATGAAATCCTGCGATTTCATTGGGGGCAGTTCCCCCTCATAACAAATAGCTGGCAAAACAATCCAACCAATGTTCTCATGGCCTACGCGCCACAGAGGCGGAGCTGCTGCTGCTGCTGGCAGTAACTTTGTGCCAGAGTAGTAACTGAACAGCTTGTTTTGAACAATATATATTTTGATGAGGAGAATGTACATTTACAGCACTTTTATGAACATTTAAAACAATCTTTGAACTATATTTTATATATAAATAATACAAATATTATTATAATTTTTTATTGTTGTTGACCAATCACAAGTGGGGCGCCGCCCCAAACCAAGCTCATTTATGGGCGGAACGCCACTGCTATAAGTCCTTTTATTTCCTTTAATTTTTGACATGTAGGGAATACTATATAGGGCAAGGATGGGCAACTGTCAGGGTCTTAACTTACTGTTGAATTTCAGAATGTGCTTGTGCATCAGCAGGTTTTCTCTACTCCCAAAATGTGTAGAATTGCAGCAAATGTGCAAATTTTTCCACGCTGCACAATGTTGCTCAGCGGTAAAATAAGGCTAAGTGATCTACCTGGCTAATCACTTAGAGCTCTCAGTGTATCTCTCTCCCCTTTCTGTTCCAGTTCCTACTGTTGTTAATAGTCACATCCACAACCAGGAGAATAGGCCCCAGTTGACCACCTACGACAGACACTTAGGAGGGAAAACGACCGATGTCTCGGCTGTCCTCTGCTCTCTACAACCCCAAGAGCTCCAGCAGTTCTGCAGACATCTACCAGGCAAAGGTGAGCTATGGACTCTTGTTATGAACTCGGACCCTATACTCCTAGTTACAAATCACTTCCCTGTTTGGTTGCTTGAATTTGCCCATAAACGCTGATCCTGGGTCTGTTTTGTATTTTCCCCACTAATGGTTAAGGTTAGGATTGTAGCAGGGGAAACGTCACCCCGTAGCACTGTATTTATGTTGACTGATGTGTTGTTGTGTTTACAGATAAGGAGGTTGTACAGACATTTTTGCAACGAGCGCCCCCTGCTGGCCAGGTGAAGAGAGGACCAACACCACCTGTCCTCCCCTCTGCGTTGTCCGGGCCAGAGTGGATGTCTGGCTGGCCCGGGCCTCTGTGATACTTTCTATACCATCCCACCACAATCATGTGACAACCAGAGACACAGTCCAGTTAACAAGTGCCTTTGTTGAACTGTGTGTACAAGTGTTCATGCTGTGTTTGTGAGTTTTATTTGCGGCGTTGTAACTGTCTTGACATTTTCTGAAAATAAAGCCAATGAATCTAATGCAACTATACTTCCGTTTACTATAAAAGTACCTAATAACACCATTGTGCTACTTTTTTAGCATGTTGTACTGTGTGTATATCAGATGTAAGTGCAGTTTTACTTGCTGTGTTTTACCCAGTTGAATCAAATGCTTCTTTGGTACAGTGTTAACATAATTCCAGAACCAAACCTCAGATTTATCAATAGTAGGCCTACTTTTTTAGAAGGCGTCAGAATGAGTTTTCATCGACAGTCATTAGTATAATACCATCATTATAACATGGTAGTATGAAAATGTATGCATCCACTACAGAGTCGCTCTAGTTAAGAGCTTCTGTTAAATTACTAAAAAGTAAATGTAACATAACACATGTTTACACCAATAGTAAATGTAGTAACATGACAATAACACATGTCTACACCAATAGTAAATGTAGTAACATGACAATAACACATGTTTACACCAATATTAAATGTAGTAACATGATAACACATGTTTACACCAATAGTAAATGTAGTAACATGACAATAACACATGTCTACACCAATAGTAAATGTAGTAACATGATAACACATGTTTATAGTAAATGTAGTAACATGATGATAACACATGTCTACACCAATAGTAAATGTAGTAACATGATAACACATGTCTACACCAATAGTAAATGTAGTAACATGACAATAACACATGTCTACACCAATAGTAAATGTAGTAACATGATAACACATGTCTACACCAATAGTAAATGTAGTAACATGATAACACATGTCTACACCAATAGTAAATGTAGTAACATGACAATAACACATGTCTACACCAATAGTAAATGTAGTAACATGATAACACATGTTTACACCAATAGTAAATGTAGTAACATGACAATAACACATGTTTACACCAATAGTAAATGTAGTAACATGATAACACATGTTTACACCAATAGTAAATGTAGTAACATGACAATAACACATGTTTACACCAATAGTAAATGTAGTAACATGATGATAACACATGTTTACACCAATATTAAATGTAGTAACATGATAACACATGTTTACACCAATAGTAAATGTAGTAACATGACAATAACACATGTCTACACCAATAGTAAATGTAGTAACATGATAACACATGTTTACACCAATAGTAAATGTAGTAACATGACAATAACACATGTCTACACCAATAGTAAATGTAGTAACATGATAACACATGTTTACACCAATAGTAAATGTAGTAACATGACAATAACACATGTTTACACCAATAGTAAATGTAGTAACATGATAACACATGTTTACACCAATAGTAAATGTAGTAACATGACAATAACACATGTCTACACCAATAGTAAATGTAGTAACATGATAACACATGTTTACACCAATAGTAAATGTAGTAACATGACAATAACACATGTTTACACCAATAGTAAATGTAGTAACATGATAACACATGTTTACACCAATATTAAATGTAGTAACATGATAACACATGTTTACACCAATAGTAAATGTAGTAACATGACAATAACACATGTTTACACCAATAGTAAATGTAGTAACATGATAACACATGTTTACACCAATATTAAATGTAGTAACATGATAACACATGTTTACACCAATAGTAAATGTAGTAACATGATAACACATGTTTACACCAATAGTAAATGTAGTAACATGACAATAACACATGTTTACACCAATAGTAAATGTAGTAACATGATAACACATGTTTACACCAATATTAAATGTAGTAACATGATAACACATGTTTACACCAATAGTAAATGTAGTAACATGACAATAACACATGTCTACACCAATAGTAAATGTAGTAACATGATAACACATGTTTACACCAATAGTAAATGTAGTAACATGACAATAACACATGTTTACACCAATAGTAAATGTAGTAACATGATAACACATGTTTACACCAATAGTAAATGTAGTAACATGACAATAACACATGTTTACACCAATAGTAAATAGTTATCTTAGTCTCTTAGTTACCAGAGTGTCTTAGTTACTAGAATGTCTAAGTTACCAGAGAGCCGTCCAGGTGAAATGCTTGAGTGTCAGGTAATGTGAGACCTGGAGAAGCAGAGGCTGTGGGCAGGACTGGCTCTGAAGGGCTGAGATCCTACATTTGCCTCCACTCTAACAGACAACTGAACACTGGACCGGGCTGACAGACAGACAGACGTACAAAGGCTACTGGGATGCCGCTGTGGAAGAAAGTTCACCCTTCTTCAGCTGCTGGGATACTAGAGATTCAGAATGTGTCCAGGTATTCTGCCTCTGCTCTGCTCTGTCTCCTGTCAGTTTGACAGTCAGTCATGAGCCACTGCTTTGTTGTTGCTTTTAACAGCAGATCAGCTGTGATTCCATGCTGTTTTTTTAAATTGATTATCAACATTTTTGCTCTGTTGTTTTCTACTGTGGGCTTTCATCTCAGCATGGGGCTGACTGGGTTGAGCTGCGTTGTTGCTCTCCACAGGAGCACAACGCCTGTTTTTCAGAGCCTGTTGTCGAGGGGCTGTAGAGGCACTGGAAGCCATGTAGCACTGGAAGCCTAATTCATTTGAGCTCCGATACATTTCCCAAGATTTTATTAGATTTGAATGCTGTTATTCCTAGACCCCCTCCCACCTGTTTTGGTAAACACAATTTAATTGCCAGAGCATGCAGAGTTTGTCGTAAAAACAGTTTTGGCTGTGTCAAGCAAAGTTTATAACCTCACAGTGAAGTTCTGCTATACACACAGACTCCCGCTGATCTACAGATCTACGTAAGGAACATCTTCATTTGCAACCCCCATCTTCTCTGAGTTTGCTGTGTGGTTGGTTTGTCTGGAAGGCTTTTGAGACTGACTCAATTATCTGCTGAATGTAGCTGCAAACAGGGCTTTCCTCCTTCTCACAGCATTGACACTGAGCTCCAAGCTCTAAGTCTCCAAGACTGCGTTTATACAGGCAGCCCAATTCTGATATTTTTCCCACTAATTGGTGTTTTGACCAATCACATCTGATTTTTTTACATCTGATTTTTTTCAGCGCTGATCTGATTGGTCAAAAGACCAATCAGAGAAAGAAAATTCAGAATTGGGCTGCCTGTGTAAAAAATTGTTTTCAATCATTTGTTTTTTGACAAATCACATCAGCTCTGAAAAAGATCTGTTGTGAAAAGAGCCGATGTGATTTGTCAAAAGACCAATTAGTGGGGAAAATATTTAAATTTGGCTGCTTGTGTAAAGAGTGAGGAAATGTAAGGTTGGATCCCCTCTAGGTCACAACAATCACACAACACTATGAAGTCTGAGACCTGGAATTTATACTGTAATTATTCAGATTTGTATATTTAAAACATATTTTTGGAAGTTAAACCAGAACTTGCATAAAACACTACTGCGTAGACATGCCACCCACAGACAAAATTATTACAATGATTAACTTTTATTTATTTTAATGTTTACCAGTCCAGAAACAACCCCTATCCCCTACTTCCTTGGCAATTGTGGACATCTGAAAGGATTTGATTGGGACGGTGTAATAAATATGGTGAAAATCCTACCAAGCCTATCAGAGGGCAAGGTGGAGCTACTACCATCTGTTGTTTTATGTCTAACATTTCATGCCCAGGGGCTGTAGGGTTTATCCTGCTGGAATATTTTAACAATGCATCCTTCTGTCTTCTTGAATAGGCCAACATTCCTGGATTGGTGAAAGCTGTGGTAGAACCGTTGCTTACACCTATCAAGTTGTGTTAGTTCAGTGATTACTTCAAGGAAGGGCGGAAGGAAGGATGCCTTTTCAAAGTATTCAAACAGGGTCTTCTTTTCTGGATTTAACCTGAGACCTTTGGGTTCTTCTTCCACAGCATCCTTGCTGAGCTGGGGAGATCGTCCCATGGTGTCGCAAGGGTGTGCCTTGGGGCCATGTCAGAGGACAGGCCACCTCCTAGGTGGCTGCAGCTTGAGCTGCGGAGACAGGAGAGCAGCCGCCACTCTGTAACCCTGGGAGACTAGGTCAAACTGAGGTCACGACTGCCCTACAGTCCCACACGTAGCCTAAGCAAGCCCAAGGTATACCACCATAAAGGACAGTTTCCCGGACACAGATTGAGCCTAAAACTAAAAAGCCTGGACTAAAAAGCTAAAGATAGATAGATAGATAGATAGATAGATAGATAGATAGATAGATAGATAGATAGATAGATAGGTACTTTATTGATCCCCCGGGGGGGAAATTTCATTATCAAGCAGCTACAACAAAAACACAGGGCAGGTGCAAAATGCCACAACGAAAAGTACACAAAAGACAGATACACGGTACATGATACATAGAGCGGCAGTATGAAAAAGTATAGAAATACAGGATATCTGGAGTGCAAAAAAAAGCTATAAAAGGACATTGCATAGTATGAGTGGTTGGCTGAATATGTACACTATACATTGGTGGATGTTGGATGGTTAACTATACTATACAGGTCGATGGCAGAGAAATACTTCAGTAGCTAAAAATGCATATGATATGAGCGAGGGTAATAACGTTGTTGCCCATTATCTTGTATTATCTAGTATGCTTTTTAATTATTAATTTGAATATTTATTCTCGTTGTAGGTCTTCTAAACTCATTTTGGGAGATGAATGTGGTTTGATTTTGTGCGATTATTATATAGTGGCAAGACAAAGTATGTGAACCTTTTGGTCTTAAAATTGTATCAAGTCACAACAATAGACACACACAGTCTGCTTAAACTAATAACACACAAACAATAAGTTATGTCTTTATTGAACACATCGTGAAAACATTCACAGTGCAGGGTGGAAAAGTATGTGAACCCTTGGATTTAATATCTGGTTGACCCTCCTTTGGCAGCAATAACCTCAACCAAACGTTTTCTGTAGTTGCGTATCAGACCTGCACAACCGTCAGGAGGAATTTTGGACCATTCCTCTTTACAACATCGGGGTGGATGATGCAATCATCTACCTTCTGCAGAGGGCCTACTCTCACCTGGACAACGCAGGTTGCACTGTGAGGGTCATGTTTTTTGACTTCTCCAGTGCCTTCAATACCATTCAGCCCCTGCTACTGGGTGAGAAGATGAGGAGGATGAAAGTGGAAGCACCCTTAGTCTCCTGGGTCACGGACTACCTGACCGGTAGGCCACAATTTGTGCGACTACAGAGCTGTGTGTCAGAACGGGCAGTTAGCAACACAGGGGCCCCCCGGGGCAACACAGGGGCCCCCCAGGGTACGGTCCTGTCCCCCTTCCTGTTCACCCTCTACACCTCAGACTTCAGATATAACTCTGAGACATGCCACCTACAGAAGTTCTCGGATGACTCTGCTATTGTAGGGTGCATCAGGGGTGGGCAGGAGGAGGAGTACAGGAGCACAATCAGTGACTTTGTGTTGTGGTGTGAGCAGAACCACTTTCAGCTCAACATCAGCAAAACTAAGGAGATGGTGGTGGACTTCAGGAGAACCAAGGCACAACTGACTGCAGTCCCTATAAAGGGGATGGATGTGGATATGGTTGAGTCATACAAGTTCCTGGGTGTCCATATGGACAACAGACTGGAATGGGCTGGTAACACCGGGGCCCTGTACAAAAAGGGCCAGAGCCGACTCTACTTTCTGAGGAGGCTCAGGTCCTTCAACGTGTGCAGTAAACTACTGCATACCTTCTACCAGTCTGTGGTGCCATCTGCCAGTGCCATCTTTTTTGCAGTGGTGTGCTGGGGAGCAAACATCAAAGCCGGTGATGCTTCTCGGGTAAATAAGCTGATCAGGAAGGCTAGCTCTGTCCTGGGGATGAGCCTTGACACTCTAGAGGAGGTGGCGGAGAGACGGATCCTCGCCAAACTGCTGGCCATCATGGACAACGTCACCCACCCTCTGCACGCTATGGTTATGACGCAGAGGAGCACTTTCAGTCACAGACTGATCCCACCACGGTGTGCCAGAGAGCGCTACAGGAGGTCCTTCCTGCCGGCGGCTATGAGACTATATAATGCCTCACCGGGGTGCCGTGCCGTCGGCAACATAGATCTGGAACTGTTGTGGGGCTAGGACCTAGTTTAACAATTATGCATCCATCCGTGAGTAACTCTGGTCCGTCAGCACTCATCCACTCAGGACCTATTTATTCATACAGGTCTGTATATACATACTCATGTACAGTTGTTATATTATATCACATGCAATATTGTAAGTAATTATTGGACGTAGGCATTCACTCAGGAATGCATATTAGTATCCTGCCAGTTGCACCTTTTTCAATGCTTTTAGTATATCGAATGTGCAATAAGTGCAGTTGTCTGTAATTAAACCCTGCGCACTAAGGACTGTATTTTAAGGGAATTACTATTATTACCCCAAATGATATCATACACACATTTAGCTATTAAAGTATCTCTTCCTGTCATTTACCTGTACAGTTTGTGTAAACATGCAAGTATTCACTTATCTGTAAATATAACTGTATACCTAACTGTACAGCTAATTTAACCATGCAAAATGTTCACTTACCTGTTCATTTACCCAGTCTGTCTATTAAGTAAACTATTATTACCCTCGCTCATATCATACGCATTTTTAGCTACTGAAGTATTTCTCTGCCATCGACCTGTGTAGTACAGTTAACCATCCAACATCCACCAATGTATAGTGTACATTTTCAGCCAACCACCCATACTATGCAATGTCCTTTTATAGCTTTTTTTTGCACTCCAGATATCTTGTATTTCTATACTTTTTCATACTGCCGCTCTATGTATCATGTACCGTGTATCTGTCTTTTGTGTACTTTCGTTGTGGCATTTTGCACCTGCCCTGTGTTTTTGTTGTAGCTGCTTGACAATGAAATTTCCCCCCCGGGGGATCTATCTATCTATCTATCTATCTATCTATCTATCTATCTATCTATCTATCTATCTATCTATCTATCTATCTATCTATCTATCTATCTATCTATCTATCTATCTATCTATCTATCTATCTATCTATCTATCTATCTATCTATCTATCTATCTATCTATCTATCTATCTATCTATCTATCTATCTATCTATCTATCTATCTATCTATCTATCTATCTATCTATCTACAAAACGTTCAGTTCAGCAATATTCTTGGGATGTCTGGCGTGAACCGCTCTCTTGAGGTCTTGCCACAGCATCTCAATCAGGTTGAGGTCAGGACTCTGACTGGGCCGCTCCAGAAGGCGTATTTTCTTCTGTTGAAGCCATTCTGTTGTTGATTTACTTCTGTGTTTTGGGTCGTTGTCCTGTTGCATCACTCAACTTCTATTGAGCTTCAATTGGCGAACAGAAAGCCTTACATTCTCCTGCAAAATGTCTTGATAAACTTGGGAATTCATTTTTCCATTGATGATAGCAAGCTGTCCAGGCCCTGAGGCAGCAAAGCAGCCCAAACCATGATGGTCCCTCCACCATACTTTACAGTTGGGATGAGGTTTTGATGTTGGTGTGCTGTGCCATTTTTTCTCCACATAGTGTTGTGTTCCTTCCAAACAACTCAACTTTAGTTTCATCTGTCCACAGAATATTTAGCCAGTAGCGCTGTGGAACATCCAGGTGCTCTTTTGCGAACTTCAGACGCGCAGCAATGTTGTTTTGGACAGCAGTGGGTTCTTCCGTGGTGTCCTCCCATGAACACCATTCTTGTTTAGTGTTTTACGTATCGTTGACTCGTCAATAGAGATGTTAGCATGTTCCAGAGATTTCTGTAAGTCTTTAGCTGACACTCTATGGTTTTTCTTAACCTCATTGATCATTCTGCGCTGTGCTCTTGCAGTCATCTTTGCAGGACGGCCACTCCTAGGGAGAGTAGTAACAGTGCTGAACTTTCTCCATTTATAGACAGTTTGTCTTATCGTGGACTGATGAACATCAAGGCTTTTAGAGATACTTTTGTAACCCTTTCCAGCTTTATCCAAGTCAACAATTCTTAATCTTAGGTCTTCTGAGATCTCTTCTGTTCGAGGCATGGTTCACATCAGGCAATGATTTTTGTGAATATCAAACTCACATTTTGTGAGTGTTTTTTATAGGGCAGGGCAGCTCTAACCAACATCTCCAATCTTGTCTCATTGATTGGACTCCAGGTTAGCTGACTCCTGACTCCAATTGGCTTTTGGAGAAGTCATTAGCCTAGGGGTTCACATACTTTTTACAACCTACACTGTGAATGTTTAAACTATTTATTCAATATAGACAAGAAAAATACAATAATTTGTGTGTTATTAGTTTAAGCACACTGTGTTTGTCTATTGTTGTGACTTTGATCAAGATCAGATACAATTTTATGACGAATTTATGGAAATATCCAGGTAATTCCAAAGGGTTCACATACTTTTTCTTGCCACCGTATGTATGGTCTGTGACTTCCTGTCTACCAACCCATTACCCTCCTCATACCCTGGGTGGTGTTACTAGGCATTGGTTACCAGCCAGCAGCAGAGGAAGGTTTGTTGGGCACTGGTTGCTAACGGACCAGTGGCCTGCCTGTTCACTATCAATGAACGTGTCTCCATAAGGATTTAAAAAGCGCTGGAATAGTGGAAGTGCAAATGTACTTTTCTTTGTGTTGCTTCTGAATAAAAAAACGATTTGGTGACTAAAAAGTTAATGTCACACAAATTAATGTTAATGTTTTTTGACCCATCTATGATTTTGAGAGGGGTTCAATTTCCCCAGGCTCATCCTTTAGCTTTCATACCAAACTGATTGGTGGTCATTGGGCTGAAACTTTGACTGACTGACTCATAGAATCTCTGTCATGGTGCGTTTAACCTCAGGGCGTCATTAGAGTGTCAGGGGAGGACCTGCCTCGTTCCACAAAATTGAAGCAGATATCCATAAGAAGAATCAATTTGAGGTTATTGCCAGAAATGACATTTTCAATCAAGTTGAGAATCAATTTTCTCATTACCTGACTGGGCTTCCGGCAGGCAGCGAATTAGTGTCAATTTATCAGGACCAGCGAAGGCTTTTAGATCCGAACTAAAACAAACACAATTACTGGGTCTTGCTAAAAGGATTTCCATTGATACAAATAACAGCCTTCAACCTGACTGGAGACAGGGGAGCAATCCTGAGGTTGGTAATCGCAAACTACAGTGTTATCCCACTACAGTTAATTCAGTAAATTCAGTCCATTCCAGAAATCCAGGAATAAAATAATAATTAATGAATTGACTGTATTGAAAATGGAATTGAGCCGAACCCTGGCCACTACAGTTACCTGTCTATCATTGTCTCTTCACTGCACTATTCAGTCAGAGAATAGGGAAACAGAGTAATATTCAGAGTGGATTCCAGGCTAGCCTCTTCTGGCTTTGGTCATCTAATGAGAATACTGTTCTGCTGAAATAGCTCGGCTAGAGGGAAGATTATCTTCATAGTTGAGCTGTTAATTAAAGGGCCAGGAGAAATGTAACCACTCTCACATTCAAGGATGGAGCTACGGATGCAAAGACTGACCATCCATGAGATCAAAATGATAGTTTTAACCAAGTTTTGAAGCTCTTGTCACGGAAAGGGGTTTGGAGAGACCAAGACGCAGCGCAGGGATAGTAGTTCGACATTGATATTTATTTATACTATATGTCAACGAACAAATGGCGAACTACAAGACACAAACACACTATAAACTAACGTCACGTTCACCAAAACACACGAAATGAACGGACGTAAAAAAATGCACACTCACTTCTCACCGTGACTGCGACATATAACGACATGTAACGATAACAACCCACACCCGAGTGAGGGACAGACTCAACATATATGGAATCCCTAATTAGAGACAATGCGGTGCAGCTGCCTCTAATTAGGGATCCAACCCAAAACCCCACACAGAAACAGAAAAGAAAGACACTGTCAGACTCTGACCATAGCTACATAGAGAAGCAAATAGGCTTCTCTACGGCCAGAGCCTGACAGCTCTACAATGTATTTGAAGCTTTAAAATGTATTCTAGCAGTGTGATGCCTCCTGTTAAAACCCTGGCATAGTCCCTGTGTTTGATTATGAATACTGTGGTTAAACATGTTTCAAATGCACCCAAAATGTAATTATTGATTCTCCACTAGTGAGTTTAACTGGTAATATACAGTGCATACACATATTTCCCATCAGTAAACTATCAAATTAAAACAAATTCAACTGCAGAAAATATCTAAATGACTTGACAGTATTGGCTATTAATAAGTATTAATAATCAAATACCTCTGGCACAGGTACAGCAGTATTGCTTCCAACCCATTCTTCCTACTGAACAAGAGGCTGAGTGAAGATTGAGCCATTTTGTAACATCCAGGGCCAGAGCGGGTTAGTGAGGGGGAGCTGTCTGTTTGTCCCCCTCCCTGAGTACACACACACACACACACACACACACACACACACACACACACACACACACACACACACACACACACACACACACACACACACACACACACACACACACAACCAGTCCGGGACTTGGTTAGTGTGTTTATCCCTGATATTTCTTAATTGTAGCTCAAAAAAGAGGCTCCCTGGATGAGAGGCCTGTTGCTAGGAGACCCTGGCTGTCACATCTGAGAGAGGCCATTATTACAGAGAGCGTGGCATGCCCCCTAGGAACATACAGAGATGTATGTTCCTAGCCCTCCCCATCCTCCACTTTGTGTGTGCAGTGTGAGTTTGAATGTATATGTGTGTGTGTGTGTGTGTGCCACAGTACAACTGATTTTATCACTATGCCACAGTACATAATAATAGCCAATCATAGCCTGTTAGTGTCTTGTGTTAGTGCAGCCTGTTAGAGTCTTGTGTTAGTGCAGCCTGTTAGTGTCTTGTGTTAGTGCAGCCTGTTAGTGTCTTGTGTTAGTGCAGCCTGTTAGAGTCTTGTGTTAGTGCAGCCTGTTAGTGTCTTGTGTTAGTGCAGCCTGTTAGTGTCTTGTGTTAGTGCAGCCTGTTAGTGTCTTGTGTTAGTGCAGCCTGTTAGAGTCTTGTGTTAGTGCAGCCTGTTAGTGTCTTGTGTTAGTGCAGCCTGTTAGAGTCTTGTGTTAGTGCAGCCTGTTAGTGTCTTGTGTTAGTGCAGCCTGTTAGTGTCTTGTGTTAGTGCAGCCTGTTAGAGTCTTGTGTTAGTGCAGCCTGTTAGTGTCTTGTGTTAGTGCAGCCTGTTAGTGTCTTGTGTTAGTGCAGCCTGTTAGTGTCTTGTGTTAGTGCAGCCTGTTAGAGTCTTGTGTTAGTGCAGCCTGTTAGTGTCTTGTGTTAGTGAAGCCTGTTAGAGTCTTGTGTTAGTGCAGCCTGTTAGTGTTTTGTGTTAGTGCAGCCTGTTAGTGTCTTGTGTTAGTGCAGCCTGTTAGTGTCTTGTGTTAGTGCAGCCTGTTAGTGTCTTGTGTTAGTGCAGCCTGTTAGTGTCTTGTCCCATATACCCATGGTACCAGTTAGAGGGTGTGTCCCAAATGGTACCTTATTCCCTATATAGTGTACTACTTTTGACCAGGGCCTTGCACTAGGACTAGGGAATAGGGTCCCGTTTGGAACGTTCCTGCCAGTGTGCCCTGTGTTACAGAGACAGACAGATCCAGGTGAGCTACCGGTGAGCCTCTAGTCACTGGCAGCCTAAACACTGTCCTTCACTGTCCTACACTCACACTCACACTCACTGGCAGCCTTAACACTGTCCTACACTCACACTCACACTCACTGGCAGCCTAAACCATGTCTTACTAATGTCCAACCTGATTTGAGACTTGCTTTAGTGGTATTCCTGATCTGTTTCTCTCTACCAGCAGCTACATTGGACCTGATGAGTGTTCTGTTCTGTATGGAGACCCCAAGGCAGGGTTGGAGAGTAAGGGATTACAAAAAAACAGTAACTGTAATCCATTACATTACCAGTAAAAATATATGAGGATTACTTTTAATTAATAAAGGATGTTTGCAAAAAAAAATCTTTGACACTTCTCTGTTTTCTCAATGACATTCAAATCAGCGTTGAAAAATGGTGCAAGTTTAAATTTGTTCCACCTGAGCGAGTCTGACCACCAATCAGAGACCACTATGATGACACACCAAATGATGACCACCAATCAGAGACCACTATGATGACACACCAAATGATGACCACCAATCAGAGACCACTATGATGACACACCAAATGATGACCACCAATCAGAGACCACTATGATGACACACCAAATGATGACCACCAATCAGAGACCACAATGATGACACACCAAATGATGACCACCAATCAGAGACCACAATGATGACACACCAAATGTGTTTGATGGATCGCGTGAAAAGAGCAGGAATAGGCTTTTGTAGGCTACAGTCCAAGTTATGTCTTCCAATGGTGCGACTGCTGTCGGCATCCAAAGATTATCCAACTTGAGTAAACTCTTGGTGGTAAGGATGACAGCAGTGGTGTAGTCTACGGTGATACGAATATCACTTATTATTGATATCTACAAAGCACATTGATGTGAATCACAGTGCTGCTCTCTCATTTAGCTATTTGAACCTTACGGATTGTGGTTGTTGTGGATGGCTGTTCACAAACCTAAATGTGTATTTGAACCCAATAATGGTTGAATTCAAGAAGTTTAATCTGCCTATCAATCATTGTTTTTGACACCAGTGGACAGCCAGTGAAAAATGTGCTCTTGCAACAGCTGCATAGTGCGGATCCCAGCATATGGAATAAAAGTGGGGCTTTTATTACTCAATCTAATTCATGCTGATAAAACCTGTAATGGACACGTTCAAATTTCCACACTTCTGATAGACTTAATGAGGCAATCTGTAGCTGATAGACTTAATGAGGCAATCTGTAGCTGATAGACTTAACGAGGCAATCTGTAGCTGATAGACTTAATGAGGCAATCTGTAGCTGATAGACTTAATGAGGCAATATGTAGCTGATAGACTTAATGAGGCAATCTGTAGCTGATAGACTTAATGAGGCAATCTGTAGCTGATAGACTTAACGAGGCAATCTGTAGCTGATAGACTTAACGAGGCAATCTGTAGCTGCTACATCCATTTTTGGACTTAAAAATGATATCTATTAATGTAAAGATATAATTTAATCATATTATTACATGTAGTAGAAAGCGATGGGTTAGAAGAAGCCTACATAACCAACCCATAAAGTAACATGTAACATCCATATATGGCCAGCTATGTAAACTTTAACATAGATTTTTTTTTAAATGTTAACTTTATTCATCTATTGAACTACCACAGGAATGCAACCGTTAATCGTCTTCTTAAAGGCAAATTGTCAAGGCAACAAAAAAGCATCAGGAAAAAAGGCAAATGTTCCTTAAAATGCCTGTCTGCTGTTTCCATGACGATTTATGGCTTTGTAGCCTAATTGTAGGTTTTGAGTGAAACACAAATCTACTATTTCTGTCTTTTGATTATGTCATAAGAAGAGGGTGGTTTGCACATAAAAATAGACACACTTCAAAGTATTCCTTTACTGGTAACTAATCATGGGAATGTGATGTCATTGAAAAGATTTTGTCGTACTCGCACAGAACATGTGACAGTAACAGATCTTTGTGCCAACACTGTAACTGTAACTTAATGTTAGTGCTATTTCATTACATCTTTATTTGCAGCATGTGGAAGAAATTACCAAAGATTGAGAATGTGCCTAACATAGGGATAGACAACGCAGTGGTTTCTCTGAATGTGACATACATTTGATGGAAGGTCCACCAGGACTGGGTGACAAAGGTGATGTTTAGTATTTCTTGAAGCACACACCTGCTTGTCTATCTATGGAATAACAATTTCTGCCGGTTAGATGATTATCTGTATGGTACAGAAAGGGATCCCCCTCTCCCCATAGACTCAACATGGGCTTGACTTTTTCATCAGGATTTTAATGCAATTTAGCTGTCTGGGTTCGTTCATACATCATCTCAGAGTAAGTGTGCTCTGCCTTTTAGATAATAATGAATGAATGGTGGATCTTAGATCAGCACTCTGAGACGCTTTATGTATACTGTTCCTGATGTACAAATGTGACCGACCGCCTTGATTCGGTCTTATTTAAAATAGTGTTTTTTACATTGAATAAAAAGCAGAGACTCAGAGCTACACAATGGTATATCATACACTGTATTTAAGGGAACAATGGGAAAGTAATTCTGCTTTGAAAGTTGATAAACTTGTAATCTCACTTTTGAGAAAATGGACTTTTAATTTTTTGGTATCTATTGAAGAGCTCTTCTTTGTCTACACCCATTCAGCATCGTTCACACCCTCTTAAGCTTTAGCCCCACCCATCTCGTTTCGCTATTGGAGCGCATAGAGCGCACACTTGACGCTCCCGATGAGTAGGGTTCATCCGAGCATTTAGACCACACAACGGCAGTCAAGCACCCAAGCTAACTGGCTAACATTGGCTAGCTTGCTATTTACTTCCAGACACAAATTTGGGATTATGGTTAATTGTTTTACTCTGGATAACATGAAAACAGTTTAACCAGCTCTGCTGGCAACAATTTAATGATGCTTTTTTGTCTACTTTTTACTGACACCGGCCATATTAAATGGGTGTTGTGCGTTTGTCAATTCATCAGTTATTCTGCGCTCTGTCATACTCAGACTGAATTTACGAACGCACTCGAAAGGGTTACTTGCATAGTGGAGTCTTTTGTTAAGACATGTAGCTATCTAGTTAGGTAAACAATGAACCTAGCTGTCTAAGATCATACATGTCACTTTAGCTAGCGAGCCATCCAGCTAATGTTAGCTAGCTAGTTAAACAATGAACCATAATCCCAACTCATGACGTTACTACCCTGCATGAATTTCCTGGTAGCTAACCAACCAGGTTCAATGTTTGCTAGCTAACATTAGGCTCTAACTAGCCAAGCAAATGGATCTGAGATACGAATAATAACATCATACGCGTAACGTTAGCTAGCGAGCTAGCCAGCTAATATTAGCTAGTTAAACAATGAACTGTAATCCCAACTCATGACTTTACTACCCTTCATGAATCTGCAGGTAGCTAATCAACCAGGTTCAATGTCAGTAAGCAAATGACCTGATATATGAATAATAAGATCATACACGTAACGTTAGCTAGGGAGCCAGCCAGCTAGGACAAGATAACCGCGTTGCGCGTGAACATGCGTTCATATGCATGTGCACGAAATGAAACTTGCGCTTCCCAGCAGCAACCTCTGTGGGGACCAGTCCAGACAATATATGGGCCTGATGGCTCTCCTCATAGGAAGCACATCATTATAAAACAAGACAATGATTATCTAGTCTCTCAGTCAAGGTTTAGTTACAACTCTGGACTAATGCAAGATGGAAAGCAATGGATTGACATTGACTATCGATTTATATATTGAATTTTAAATGTTGATTAGCTGGGTATACTGGGCAATATGGATGCACATCTCTCAGTAAATAATAACCATCAAGTATTCAGCCAAGCCATAGTATAAATAGTATTTTATATTTGAAAATGTATAAAAGTAAATCTGGGGGAGCCAGTTTGAATGATCCTGATGCAGCTGATAAAATTTATAATAGTATTGTTATCTATAATTTACAGGTGCTATGCTTAAGTTTGTCAGTAGAGGAGATGCTGGATCATCAGCCAGTACAAGCACAGACTCAGTTGATCCACATCCAGCCTCAGCCAGTACTAACACAGACCCAGTACAGCCGGCTTCAGCAAATACTAACACAGACCCAGTATAACCGCCTTCAGCAAGTACTAACACAGACCCAGGTGAAGTACAGGCAGCCTCAGCCAGTACTAGCACAACCAGAGGTGTACAGCCAGCATCAGATACAAGCAGCTCAGTGGGTTGTGTGAGGCTACACTTTACAAAAAGTACAAGATAACTGGGCTTGGTGGGGACTGGCCCCTGTTGGCCTTGGTGGGGACTGGCCCCTGTTGGCCTTGGTGGGGACTGGCCCCTGTTGGCCTTGGTGGGGACTGGCCCCTGTTGGCCTTGGTGGGGACTGGCCCCTGTTGGCCTTGGTGGGGACTGGCCCCTGTTGGCCTTGGTGGGGACTGGCCCCTGTTGGCCTTGGTGGGGACTGGCCCATGTTGGCCATGGTGGGGACTGGCCCCTGTTGGCCTTGGTGGGGACTGGCCCCTGTTGGCCTTGATGGGGGCTAGCCCCTGTTGGCCTTGGTGTGGGCTAGCCCCTGTTGGCCTTGGTGGGGAATGTCCCGTGTTGGCCTTGGTGGGGACTGGCCCATGTTGGCTTTGGTGAGGACTGGCCCGTGTTGGGCTGGTGTGGGGTAGTCTGTGCTGGGCTTAGTGTGGACTGTCTGGTGTTGGGCATGTGTTGTTGGCTAGCCTGTTTTGGACTGGTGTAGGATTGGTGTGGGCTAGCCCGTGTTGGGCTTGTTTTGTTGGCTAGCCTGTGTTGGGCTTAGTGTGGACTGGACCATGTTGGGCTAGTGTGGGCTAGCCTATGTTGTGCTGGTTTAGGCTAGCCTGTGTTGGGCTGATAGATAGATAGATAGATAGATAGATAGATAGATAGATAGGTACTTTATTGATCCCCCGGGGGGGAAATTTCGTAATTTGGTGTGGGATTGGTGTGGGATTGTTGTGTGCTAGCCCATGTTGGGCTTGGTGTGGGCTAGCCTTTGTTGGGCTTGGTGTGGGCTAGCCTGTGTTGGGCTTGTGTTGTTGGCTAGCCCGTGTTGGGCTGGTGTAGGATTGGTGTGTCTAGCCTTTGTTGGGCTGGCGTAGGCTAGCTATGTTGGGCGGATTTGGGATTGGTGTGGGCTAGCCTGTGCCCACCTTGCCCACCGAATACCACATTGGGCCAAAATAGGCCTAATGAAGCGTGCATGCTTAGCCTATGTTGCAAAGCTATTTGTGCAGGCTATCATCTAGTTACATTTTTATATTGTACCATTGAGCAGTGAAGCAGACACAGGAGGCACGGAATAAAGGAGACAGAGCAGAGGTTTCTTTTGCTAGCTCTAATGAGCCCAGATATATTTCCTTGTGCTCCGCATGACAGCTAACCCCGGGGTTGAGACGTCTACCTCAAATCAAATAACAGGGTTGGTGAGTCCCACTATTCTCCACTCTGTGGTCTTTCTAGTAGGCACTTGACTTCCCTCAGCTACTCCACGTCCAGTAGTGAAGAGAGCTTCCTGACACCTGTCTCCTCACTCTCTATCCCTTTTCCCAACCCCATAGCCATTCCACCAATACCCACAAGGCACAGACGTCTCCCCCAATCAACTCTCACATGAACTAGTGAATAACATTTCACGTTAACTAATTAAACCCTATTGGATAGCCCAACTCTCTCTCTCCTGCAGCCCCTCCCCCCAGGGTCCCACACCACAGCGTTACAATATAAATAAAGATAGCATTTTACATTTCGCAGTTATCCTGTGATTTTTTTGTTTTGTTTTGCTTTGAAAGCTTTGATAGATACAATTGTGTCCACCCAAAAAGATGAAGTGTTTGTGTTATTGTAGCCTGGTCCGCACGACTATGAACAGTGCAGCATTTGGCCGCAAGAGTGCGAGCCTGAGCCACACCAGAGGAGGGGAAGATGCCAACAATCTCGTCTCCTTCTCTGGTCCGAAACATTGTGGGCAAAGTAAAGCATTCCTTTCCAAACACTGTCAAAGCCACACCGGAGACTGTCAGCAGTTTATTTACACACACTTCAGTATCTCTCTCTGTCTAGCAGGATGATCCCTGACAACACAGAACTCGGACACAAAATTGCTTTTTATTTAATGTTTCTGTCGTTCGGTAAGTATTGTTTGATTTACCGTTTTATTTGGAGCTATTCACATTTGACTCTTGCTTTATGTGGCAAGTGGCTGCTTTAAGCAGGGAGTAGATCAAGCACGGTGTCTCCATGCCTTGTTGTGGTGTCCCCATGCCTTGTTGTGGTGTCCCCATGCCTTGTTGTGGTGTCCCCATGCCTTGTTGTGGTGTCCCCATGCCTTGTTGTGGTGTCCCCATGCCTTGTTGTGGTGTCTCCATGCCTTGTTGTGGTGTCCCCATGCCTTTTTGTGGTGTCTCCATGCCTTGTTGTGGTGTCTCCATGCCTTGTTGTGGTGTCCCCATTGCCCCATGCCTTGTTGTGGTGTCTCCATGCCTTGTTGTGGTGTCTCCATGCCTTGTTGTGGTGTCTCCATGCCTTGTTGTGGTGTCTCCATGCCTTGTTGTGGTGTCCCCATGCCTTTTTGTGGTGTCCCCATGCCTTGTTGTGGTGTCTCCATGCCTTGTTGTGGTGTCCCCATTGCCCCATGCCTTGTTGTGGTGTCTCCATGCCTTGTTGTGGTGTCCCCATTGCCCCATGCCTTGTTGTGGTGTCTCCATGCCTTGTTGTGGTGTCTCCATGCCTTGTTGTGGTGTCCCCATGCCTTTTTGTGGTGTCCCCACGCCTTGTTGTGGTGTCCCCATGCCTTGTTGTGGTGTCCCCATTGCCCCATGCCTTGTTGTGGTGTCCCCATTGTCCCACGCCTTGTTGTGGGGACACCGTGTTGCACATCTTGGAAGAGCTAACGCTAGCTAGCCACGTAGCTAGTCAGGAGATGACTGGACATTGGAAATATTTGCATCAGATTAGGAATTTAGAAAATCCTAAAACACATTTGTTAACGACTCTTGGTGTTAAATTGTGTCTTTAGTTCGTTTTTACTACGACAGCCAAGAACATAGGAGCTGTGGAAGCTAGCTATGGAGAACTATCTAAACTTCCTGACCAGGGGCATATTCATTACGACAATTCTGTTGAAAAACGTTTATTAAACGGGAGTAAACGGAACGAAACGGGGCGGGAACTAGAACAATCTGTCCAATATAAACTCTGGTTTTAACTCTGTTTGCTTCAGTTTGGTTCTTAAACGGTAAACGGTTTCTTTAATGAATACGCCCCAGTGTTTGGCTGGCTGCTGAGTGTGCAGTTTGTTGGTGTGCAAGTTCTATGAAAATGACTTTTACAATTGTAACCCATTACTGTGCTGTTACGTTTGAATAGCTACATTGTATTCATTGATAACTCGGCCAAATAGCTCAAAAGGTCATGCATGTGCGACAAATGGCGGCAAATACAGCAGCTAACTAAATTAGGTCTCCTATTGCATTATTATTCTGCCAATAATAGTTCAGGTAACAGATTAGCAATACCTCATGACTGCAGCCAGGCATAATGCATTATGATGTGGTAATGCATTGTAACAAGACTTGTCATAAGCATGTATGACCCATAAGTATAAATATGATCAAGATCCTTGAACCTGACTAAATAATATCTGTTAAATAAGAACGTGTAAAGTATGGAAATTCTTGTTATTCACCAAACCTGGGTTCATATACAATTCGAAATCTTTCAAAAACTTTGATTGGGGAGGTTTCAAATCAAATTGTATCGGTAACATACACATGTTTAGCAGAAGTTATTGCTGGTGTAGCAAAATGCTTGTGTTTCAAGCTCCAACAGTGCAGTAGTATCTAACAAGAAAACAAAATACTGCAATGTTCCTTAGGAGCTAGAAGCAGAGCTAGAAGCAGAGCTGCCCTATCTGTTGGTACCATCTTGCCACAGATGAAGCATAGTCCTTGATGGTATCCAATGGATTATAATAATTAGTTGGTTAAAAAGTGGAGGTGCTAAAACATGTTTTAATTTGCTCCATGGCTCAGGCAGCCAAGCGTAGGCTACGGCGAAAGGCTGTTTGGCTCAGCCAAAGATATATTATATTGCTCAGCTCAGTCGCAACTTGTGAAGAGGAAGAACTTTGCAGGTGTTTGTGATTCATTAACAATGCCATGCTGGTGGGTGGTAACATTCAAATAAAACCCAGCCCTGAAAAGAAACGTAGACTGAAAAGTATTAGCACGTCATATCATACACGGTATTGGCATTGGAAAATATCAGAAGTTAACACTACAGATTTCCCACTTCAACCTCAAATAAATCATACTTTGACTAATTTACTTAAATCCTTGTGCAACATCATGAGTAGGCTAAACTATAGTGGGCATTGTCTTTCAGATTAAATAAAAGTGAATCTCCGCTCTTGTGGGTCTAGCAGAACCCAGGTCTGCTATTCATTATTCAACATAGTGGTTACAGATTATGTCACCAATTGTCCACACTGTACTTTTGTTACTAACAGCCTCATGAGCATTCATGTAATTGTTGAATGGCATAAGTGAATGGAGTAGATTTTACAAGAATGTATCTGTAATACCACAGTTTTGTAGATTAGCCTATTGTATGGGCAACCAACTCACTGGCCTTGTGGTTAGTGTCTGCCCTGAGATTGGAAGATTGGGAGTTCGATCCCTGGCCGAGTCATACCAAAGACTGTAAAAAATGGGACCCAATGTGTCTCTGCTTGTCACTCAGCAGATAGATTGGCCGGGGTAAGGCCCTGCGATAGACTAGAGTCCTGTCCAGGTGGTGTACTTGTACGTCAAGCTGCCTCGCGCCACACAAACAGGATATGGGCTACGGCTCCTATGAGCTGTTCCGGCTCCTACTTACTTACTATTGTAAGGGCAGATAATTTTCTTGGTGTGGTTCAAGCAGATCTGTGTCAAAAACCCAATCGGTAATTTCAACAGCCTGACCCTAAGTAAAACACTGAGGGATGGGATGAGGAAATGTAACCACTTTCAAATTCATAGACGGAGCTATGGATGCATAGCCTGGGTGACGGGACTCACGTGGTACTCAGCGAGGAGTCTGTTTGTTGGTGCAATATTCTCACAGAAATTGGCTTGAGCTTTGATTGGTTCTCTAGTTTTTTCCCCTGGGGATTGAGAACTCTCCTTGTTTGGATTAGAAAATTCTACAGTTGTGTTGGAAGGGGGCGGTGCTCGGTGTGTGTGTGTGTGTGTGTGTGTGTGTGTGTGTGTGTGTGTGTGTGTGTGTGTGTGTGTGTGTGTGTGTGTGTGTGTGTGTGTGTGTGTGTGTTTGAGTGAGGAAAAAAAACAAGGCGAACTAAGCAGTAAAAAAGCACAGCCCCAGCAGCTCTGTTATAGTTTTTGTTTTGTGGACGTAATGGAGGTGAGGTGCATTGTGGTAAAAGAGATTGCAGTACATATTCTGCTGTTTCATTGTTTGCAGACTTGGCAGTTTCACCATTAAGGATTCCAGGTTTAAATATACTTTGGTGATATTATTTGTTCACAAAGCCTCAGAGGACTCGACAAAAACATAAACATGTGAGATTTTGTAATATGATAGGATAAGACAGGTGTGCTATGTACATTAAGCTTTAACATTAGGGAGCATCTAGATTTTCATACTGTCATCCCATTGGTTCTACACTATACCGGGGTAATCGGTATTACAGGAAGTGCACACCGGCGCTATAAAAAATGGTTTTAACGCACAAAACAATTAAGGCAACAGAGATCTTGGGAATTGAATGTCTCAGCTGTAGCCACTTAACTAGAAAGTTAGCAAACCAAATGCATAGCTGGAGCCCTGAGTTGGATATAATTTATTTTACTCATCTTAGATTTTGTATAGTTATACTTAACTCATAGTTAGTTATAAGCAGTGGTGTAACTCCCGTTACTCTCCAAAACCCTGTGTATGTACAGTTGAAGTCAGAAGTTTACATACACCTTAGCCAAATACATTTGAACTCAGTTTTTCACAATTCCTGACATTTAATCCTAGTAAAAATTCCCTGTTTTAGGTCAGTTAGGATCACCACTTTATTTTAAGAATGTGTAATGTCAGAATAATATTTATTTGAGCTTTTATTTCATTCATCACATTCCCAGTGGGTCAGAAGTTTACATAAACTCAATTAGTATTTGGTAGCGTTGCCTTTAAATTGTTTAACTTGGGTCAAATGTTTCGGGTAGCCTTCCACAAGCTTCCCGCAATAAGTTGGGTGAATTTTGGCCCATTCCTCCTGACAGAACTGGTGTAACTGAGTCAGGTTTGTAGGCCTCCTTTCTCGCACACGCTTTTCCCCACAGATTTTCTATAGGATTGAGGTCAGGGCTTTGTGATGGCCACTCCAATACCTTGACTTTGTTGTCCTTAAGCCATTTTGCCACAACTTTGGAAGTATGCTTGGGGTCATTGTCCATTTGGAAGACCCATTTGCGACCAAGATTTAACTTCCTGACTGACGTCTTGAGATGTTGCTTCAATATATCCACATAATTTTCCTTCCTCATGATGCCATCTATTGACAGATAAGGATGAGGCCGAACGGAGCACGTGCAACACTCACGTGTCTAAAATAATTACTATAAGCGCCCAAGTGACAACCGGGGCTCGGTACACAAAGGAGTGAAGACAACAGAAGGTTTCAGACCTTACCTCTCTAAGGTGTCCCTCAGTCTTTTTCTCTTGACCATTCGGCACAGAGTAGTATGGCACATCCGTGCCAACAAAGCCAAAGCTTGGCTTCTCCTCTTGGCCTTTTGGCCCATACTTCTCCACATGATGAAGCAATCCCTCCCCGCTCACTTTGTGCGGAACGCCTTGACAGAATTGTCAAAAACTTCAGGACCTTTGACCCTGTTTCAGGGAAGCCAAACGATACTGAGACGTTCTTAGCAGACACACAGGACGCCTTGGAGGGCTACCCGAACGCTACGGATACTGACAGGCTTTATCTGTTGAAGCAAACGTCGAATAGACATGTGACAAGATTCATCCGTCTACAACAGCAACACGCTAAACTTGCCACGGCTTTGAAAATAGAATTTTGTGGTTCTGCGACTTGCAAACACGACAGCTCGCTGGCTAACACTGTCAAACAAGTTTTGGAATGAACACCCACAAGCATACTCTCATAGGCTTCGTTCAGCTTATTTTGGCCTACTCACCCGAAACAGGAATGAGCTATTACCATTCAAACAAATGTTTCTGTCGAACATGTATCCCAACTTCATTACCTACTTGGGCCCTACAGCCCCCGTTGGTTTGAGGCATCAAAAGTGAGCCGTGCTAAGAGACCTGACATCACGGTTTTCAATATTGATCTGGAACACTCACTCCAGTTAGAGGGTGTGGAATCAGGGATATGGGCGGTGACTAGGCGTGGAATTGCCGGAGAACGGGTACGCTGAAATGAACACCATTTGCGTGGACGAAAATTATCAAATGACCCCTTGCTCTCACTCAAAACCCTATCCAGGGCTCGATCAAGAAACAAGCCCACAGGCTTTGACTATAGACTCTGATGCAATTTTTGCGACGCACAAGGTAAGCAACATCGCAATAGCAGATTCCACTCAAATTCCGATAGAGGACCCACTTTCACGAAGTACGGTCGTCTGTCTTGATAACACACCACACTGTTCTTCCAACCCACTCCACTGAGTTGGTGATATGACAAGATCGTTAGGGATTCTGTACAATCTGTAAATAGCCCACCCTACTACCTCATCCCCATATTATTATTTTTGCTAATTTGCACTCCAGTATCTCTATTTGCACATCATCATCTGCACATCTATCACTCCAGTGTTAATTCTAAATTGTAATTATTTTGCCACTATGGCCTATTTATTGTCCTACCTTCCTAACCTTACTACATTTGCACACACTGTATATAGATTTTCTATTGTGTTATTGACTATGTTTGTTTACTGTGTAACTCTGTGTTGTTGTTTTTGTCGCACTGCTTTGCTTTGTCTTGGCCAGGTCACAGTTGTAAATGAGAACTTGTTCTCAACTGACCTACCTGGTTAAATAAAGGTGGGAAAAAAAAAAAAAATGTACCTCTAATGGATTGGAAAAACAACCAAGTATGGTCACAAGTAACCATGCCATCTCCACTGACACCACTGCCTTCATTAAAGACTATCTGCAATACATTACACAATGACGGCAACAGCAACAGACAAACCCCTGGTGAACTTGGTCACGTGTCCGCCATTGGTGGCGAATGACAGTGTGGCAAGTTCAACTTAAAAGTTGAAAGAAAATACATTTTCCTGTGTGGCTTGGTTGAGGATGCCACACTGGCAACCTGGTTGGAAAATTCAGCAAACCTGATAGACCATTCTTTTCATGATTTCATGCCAGCAGTCTCTGTGAGTAGACTCGTCCTTGGAGTCATGCAATACTGTAGCTAAGATTAACTTCTCTTGTCCTTCCGCAAGCACTGCGGCCGTCTCAGGAAACAAAGCATCAACATTTAGAGTGGACGATGTTTCCGGTGAACCATTATTGGGTTCAAATACACATTTAGGTTTGTGAACAGCCATCCACAACAACCACAATCCGTAAGGTTCAAATAGCTAAATGAGAGAGCAGCACTGTGATTCACATCTATGTGCTTTGTAGATATCAATAATAAGTGATATCCGTATCTCCGTCATCCTTACCTCAAGGCGTTTACTCAAGTTGGATAACCTTTGGATGCCGACAGCAGTCGCACCATTGGAAGACATAACTTGGACTGTAGCCTACAAAAGCCTATTCCTGCTCTTTTCCCGCGATCCATCAAACACATTTGGTGTGTCATCATAGTGGTCTCTGATTGGTGGTCATCATTTGGTGGTCATCATAGTGGTCTCTGATTGGTGGTCATCATTTGGTGGTCATCATAGTGGTCTCTGATTGGTGGTCATCATTTGGTGGTCATCATAGTGGTCTCTGATTGGTGGTCATCATTTGGTGTGTCATCATAGTGGTCTCTGATTGGTGGTCATCATTTGGTGTGTCATCATAGTGGTCTCTGATTGGTGGTCATCATTTGGTGTGTCATCATAGTGGTCTCTGATTGGTGGTCATCATTTGGTGTGTCATCATAGTGGTCTCTGATTGGTGGTCAGACTCGCTCAGGTGGAACAAATTTAAACTTGCTCCTTTTTTCAAACAGAGAAGTGTCCGCTAAATTTAAAACTAATCCTCGAAGTAATCATCTAGTTTTTCAAAAGTATCTGTAATCTGATTATAATATTTTTGCCGGTGACGTAACGGATTACAGTTACCGTTTTTTAAAATCCCTTACATGTAATCCGTTACTCCCCAACCCTGGACACACATAGAGAACACAAGGTTAAAACACATGCAAGACATACATACTAATGTTATAATATGATATGTAGCATCAATAAAACAAAGATAATACAATTGTACAAATGAAAAAAATCCAAATAAAAATTATAACAATGACAGCCTGATTTAAAATATTATTGAAGAATGTTTATGACCAACGTGACGGCATGTGCTATCCAAATCGGCCTCAAGATTCTAACAGACAACGCAGCCCCCAGAGTGAGCAGAACCCCAACCCGCTATCGCCACACAATGGAGACTGAAGTGGAGGCACCCGATACAGGAGGACTCAGATGGAGATGCAAGTTCTTTGAAGGGGTGGATCTGATGCAATCAGAAGTGGAGAGAAGATTAGACTAGGAAGGGCTCGGGATATCAGCAAGATGAGAGAACCGTCATTGACGCAGCAAAAGGAAGCATAACTCAACTGGTCACAGTCCCTTGACTCCCTTCAACTCCCCATTAGAGTTCTCATCGGGCCTGAAAATTTGAGACTGGTCCGACCCAAGCGCGGTGTGCTGAACCCCGAACCCAGGCCTGATTTCTAGAAAACAGTGCAGTATATTGATTTAAACATTATGATCAACTGAATGACACAAATATTGTAATAAAGTAGGCTGATGCAAGTGAGGGCGTGCATGTATTCAATTCTTGCTTATAATGTAGTTTTACGAAAGTTAAATCAGGAAGGCTGGTCTGAATGTTCGTTTAACTTCATAAAGTAAGCATAACATAATTCACTCAGTTTCCTATTCTATGGGCACAGTGGGAATGAATACACACGTATCATCATCATCCGCTTAGCGTCTTGTTCCTTATCCTCTTCCCTGATGGAAGTTCCATGGATCTTGTAGATTTAGGTCTACTTCATCACTGGTAGTATCAGGCTGAATAGCTAATTATGTTTGCTTTGACTCAGTACATTTGTTAGCTAGCTAGCGATTAGCGATAAGCATTAGCGGCTAACAAGATTTAGGCCCAACTTGCTAAGAAAGGAGAAACAAGGAGAAACTAGCTGTGTGCAGATCCTGTGATGGCGGGACATTTCCTGGCGACAGGAGTCCTTGTAGTGCTTCTGCTGTTTTAGTCCTGGAGGCCCAAAGACTTCTCGGCTGCAAATATAATGGTTTACAACTTCTTGGACACTTATAATAACTGTGGCTGTAAATGCTACAAAATCCACCTTCTTCAAAATAAGTGTATCCAGATTCACGTATTCCGTTTACAACTGGTTGTGGTGCATCCACCACCATATCTTCTTCAGAACTGTGGCCTCTTGCCCCTTCAACTGTCTTCACCGCCTCCACATAGGAGATTTGCTGTACAGCCCTGATCCTTGACACCTCAACCTCCACCTCCACCTCAACCAATAAAGTATCTGTCTGTCTGTCTGTCTGTCTGTCTGTCTGTCTGTCTGTCTGTCTGTCTGTCTGTCTGTCTGTCTGTCTGTCTGTCTGTCTGTCTGTCTGTCTGTCTGTCTGTCTGTCTCTTTCACCCTAACAGGGCATTCAGGAAATTCGGAAATATTAGCCCTACCACATTTGCAACATTTACAGACTCTTCAATGACATATTCCTTCCATCTGCAAACACTTGACGCTCTTACAGAGTATGTTATATATTACAACTTTACACGGGGTGGTAAATACTCATCAAACATAATACAGATAAACGTTGCTCCTTTTTCCCATTCTCCATACGGGTCAAGCGACGTGCATGAACTACTCCTGGAATTTTTAGCCTAAGATATTGATTATCAACGTAACACCTTTTAACGGTGCCATGCGTTTGCTCTTTAGATGCACACGATATCAACACCATACCCCTCCTGGTTACTTTTCCCAATGCCTTCTTCACCATCCTCTTGACTTCAAAAATGGGTTTCCCAAATAAACATCCTTATCCAAAAAACATACTCATTTTCCACAACAATATAGCACTTTTTGTTCCATTCTTGGACTTCACGGTTGTCCAGTCATCTTTCTCGCTAACTGTACTCGACTTACTTTCAACTTCAAACGACACTTCTGCTTCCGCCATCTTCCCAGCCCTCCCTCCTCCTCCAAATGCGCTCCTTGAGTGACATGAGGCGGGCCTAGATCTGTGTGGAAAGAGCAGAGATAGATGACTCAAGTAGCTAAGTGAAATATAAAAATGGACGTTACACACAGTGTATAACATTTAACAAACCAAACATTCAAATACCAGTATAGAAGGTACAGTAAAAACCCAAACCGGTCCCTGCATCAATACCATTATAGAAGGTACAGTAAAAACCCAAACCGGTCCCTGCATCAATACCAGTATAGAAGGTACAGTAAAAACCCAAACCGGTCCCTGCATCAATACCAGTATAGAAGGTAAAGTAAAAACCCAAACCGGTCCCTGCATCAATACCAGTATAGAAGGTACAGTAAAAACCCAAACCGGTCCCTGCATCAATACCAGTATAGAAGGTACAGTAAAAACCCAAACCGGTCCCTGCATCAATACCATTATAGAAGGTACAGTAAAAACCCAAACCGGTCCCTGCATCAATACCAGTATAGAAGGTACAGTAAAAACCCAAACCGGTCCCTGCATCAATACCAGTATAGAAGGTACAGTAAAAACCCAAACCGGTCCCTGCATCAATACCAGTATAGAAGGTACAGTAAAAACCCAAACCGGTCCCTGCATCAATACCAGTATAGAAGGTACAGTAAAAACCCAAACCGGTCCCTGCATCAATACCAGTATAGAAGGTACAGTAAAAACCCAAACCGGTCCCTGCATCAATACCAGTATAGAAGGTACAGTAAAAACCCAAACCGGTCCCTGCATCAATACCAGTATAGAAGGTACAGTAAAAACCCAAACCGGTCCCTGCATCAATACCAGTATAGAAGGTACAGTAAAAACCCAAACCGGTCCCTGCATCAATACCAGTATAGAAGGTACAGTAAAAACCCAAACCGGTCCCTGCATCAATACCAGTATAGAAGGTACAGTAAAAACCCAAACCGGTCCCTGCATCAATACCAGTATAGAAGGTACAGTAAAAACCCAAACCGGTCCCTGGATCATCTGAGACCAGCCACCCGGACAGCTGATGAAACTGTGGGTTTTGCACAGCCAAAGGATTTCTGCACAAACTGTCAGAAATCGTCTCAGGGAAGCTCATCTGCGTGCTCGTCATCCTCACCAGGGTCTTGACCTGACTGCAGTTCGATGTTGTAACCGACTTCAGTGGGCAAATACTCACCTTCGATGGCCACTGGCACGCTGGAGGAGTGTGCTCTTCACGGAGGAATCCCGGTTTCAACTGTACCGGGCAGATGGCAGACAGAGTGTATGGTGGTGTGTGGGTGAGCAGCTTGTTGATGTCAACGTTGTGAACAGAGTGCCCCATGGTGGGTGTGGTGGGGTTATGGTATGGGCAGGCATAAGCTACGGCCAACGAACACAATTGCATCTTATCTATGGCAATTTGAATACACAGAGATACCGTGAGGAGATCCTGAGGCCCATTGTCGTTCCATTCACCCCCCTTCATCACCTCATGTTTCAGCATGATAATGTATGGTCCCATGTTGCAAGGATCTGTACACAGTTCCTGTGAGCTGAAAATGTCCCAGTTCTTCCATGGCCTGCATACTCAGGATTCTCTGGGTCGACGTGTACGACAGCGTGTTCCAGTTCCAACCAATATCCAGCAACTTCACACAGCCATTGAAGAGGAGTGGGACAACATTCCACAGGCCACAATCACCAGCCTGATCAACTGTGTGAAGGACATGTGTCACGCTGCATGAGGCAAATGGTTGAAACACCAGATACTGACTGTTTTTTTGTTTTTTTTACCAACATGCATATCTGTATTCCCAGTCACGTGAAATCCATAGATTAGGGCCTAATTAATTTATTTCAATTGACTGATTTCCTTCTATGAGCAGTAACTCTAGTAAAATCTTTAATTGTTGCATGTTGTCGGAGAAACTGTAACTTTAAGTCACCTAACCCAGCTCATTATACTAACTATTGGTTAAGTCCTCGAGGGAAAGGTCATTGTGAGATCCTTGATCTTGTCTGATGACTTTTAACATGAGTCAAACAAAGTAGAAGTTGGCCTTGGTGTGAGGGTTCCTATTCATTACCACTGACCTACATTCATAGCCTCGGCACGGCACCTGACTAGAGAACATAGATTCTGATTGTTTCCACCATACTGTAACTGCATTATTTATGATTGGCAGTGGGAGACTCAAACCATCATATCCACACTGCATCTAACTGTGAACAAGGCCTGGGCTAAATCTGAGGATTTTTTAAAATTCCATTTTTATTTACTCAGGTTTAGTTGCAGTGTGCATACTTAAGCTCCGAGCTCTAACAACGCAGGTGTGACAAATATTAATCATATACACAGAGTTCACCCCTTTTGCCCTCAGAACACCCTCAGTTTGTCGGGGCATGGACTCTACAATGTTGACTCCAATGCTTTCCACAGTTGTGTCAAGTTGGCTGGATGTCCTGGTGGACTATTCTTGATGCACATGGGAAACTGTTGAATGTGAAAAACCCAGCAAAGTTGCAGTTCTTGACACACTCAAACCAGTGCGCCTGGCACCTACTACTGTACCATACCCAGTTCAAAGACACTTAAATGTTTTGTACAGTAATTGTGTGCATGTTTACAGAATGCCCTGCTTTTAAATGTAAATAGCAGCTTCTTAATAGCCCATGTTCTCCAGAATATTAAACCATTACTCGGCTTTCACATCTCCCAAGGACATATACACATTTAAATTAATTAAAAACTGAGCCTTAACAGATAAACTAAATAAGTGGCAAAATAAATACTGAAAAGAAAGCAAGGCGAGGAGGTTTGAGGGACACACTGCTGAAGTGCTACAGTGTTAGTGACACACTGGGACAGCATGAAATCACGTTGGCTGTGGCAGAGCGGCAGACTGGCTCGGCTTATCTGAGGCAGTCAGCCTGAGATTTGGCCCGCAATGGAGATGGAGAGAGCCACAGGCGTAGCTAGACAAGCAGCAGACCAGCCATGTGGGCTAGCTAGCAATGTGTGGGAATCTACAAGTCTCAGGGAAACCGTGGGCCAGGGCTACTTACGTAACTGGTGCTGCTTAGTCAGTTTAGAATAGTCTACAGCTACACAAGAGCATACATATCAAGCTGTCAGTCATATAACAACAAGCATTCAGATACAATAAGTGAAAAAACATGATCTAACTGGGGATAGCTAGCTAACATAATGTCATGAAGCATGATGTGCTAGCTAGTTAACTTTCATTCTAAAATAACTCAGAGTTAGTCAGATATTAGTTTAGAAATACTTAAAATTGGCATGGGAGCTAACTAGCTAGCAAGCTACCAACTATAACTGGTATAACAGATATATATATATAGAGATTATATACTGTATATGTATATAACCTGGGGGCCAAAAATTTGGAATATTAGTCATCCAAGGGTTTTTCTTTATTTGCACTATTTTCTACATTGTAGAATAAAAGTGAAGACATCAAAACTATGACATAACACATATGGAATCATAAAGTAACCAAAAAAGTGTTAAACAAATCAAAATATATTTTATATTTGAGATTCTTCAAAGAAGCCACCCTTTGCCTTGATGACAGCTTTGCATGGTGGGTTTGGCGTAGGCAGAAAGATAGCCATGAAGAAAAGTACCTCATCCCCACTGTGAATTATGGTGGTGGTTCTTTGATGTTGTGGGTTTTTCTTCCAAAGGCCCAGGATACATGGTATCATGGACTCCATCAAGTACCAGCAGATATTAAATCAAAACCTGACTGCCTCTGCTAGGAAGCTTGAACTGGGCTGTGGTTGTATCTTCCAGCAGGACAATGATCCAAAGCACACTTCAAAATCAACATAAAAATGGTTCACTGACCACAGAATCAAGGTTTTGCCATGGCCATCCCAGTCCCCTGACTAAACCCCATAGAAAACCTGTGGGATGAGCTGAAGAGGAGAGTCCACAAGCGTGGACCTCTGAATCTGAAGGATCTGGAGAGATACTGTACGGAGGAATGGTCTCAGATCCCTTGCCATGTGTTCTCCAACCTCATGGCTCATTACAGGAGAAAACTCAGAGCTGTTATCTTGGCAAAGGTTGCACAAAGTATTAAAGGTGTGGCAATAATTGTGGCACACATGTATTTGAGAAAAATATTTGTTTTATGATAAGAATGTTTTTTTTATTAAAAAATTATTTTACTTGAATTAAAGGTTCAATTTTTGTAAATATTTTAAATGAAAGACCAAGAGGATGAACAATACATGTTTTTCACAGTATGTCTTGCTCATATTTACCAAGGATGCCAATATTAGTGGAGGGCACAGTAGAAAATATTCCTAGTCCTCTCATTGTGGGTTGAAGGTGAAAACAGTTCTAAGCTGAACAAATGTAGTCGTCACGACCAGTCAGAGGAAGTGGCTTTGAGGCACAGGAGATCACTTATGCATGAAATGTGGTGACACATGAAAAGCTTTCAAACAAAGTTCCCCTCTCTCTTAGACCATATACATTGCTAAAATATGAAAGGCCGTAGTGAGCTGTCTCTCTCGTTGTGAGTTGGAGAGTGGAGACGTTGAAGACAACAAGGCTAACCTAATTTTACTGCAGGGTGTGTAGTGAGGTCCTCTCAGCAGTAGCACTAGTGACATCATGCAGGCAGCGCACGCCGATCATGTGCAATTCAAATGCCCCCCCCCGTCAGTCTTTGCCCATATTTCTCTAGGGACCGCCATGAAAAGATGGCAAGTTGCGACAGATGTAGCAGAATGGGGAGTGAACTTGGATGTATTCCTGCAGGAAGCTGGGTTTCGTATCCTAGCTGACAGGATTGAGAGCCTGGAAGACCAGATAGGAATGTTGTTGCATCCAGTCTTTCTGTGTGATGATCTGTTTTTTGTTCGAACCCAGATTGATACATCATTGATTGGATCTGATTGATACATCATTGATTTGATCTGATTGATACATCATTGATTGGATCTGATTGATACATCATTGATTGGATCTGATTGATACATCATTGATTGGATCTGATTGATACATCATTGATTGGATCTGATTGATACATCATTGATTGGATCTGATTGATACATCATTGATTGGATCTGATTGATACATCATTGATTGGATCTGATTGATACATCATTGATTTTAGACTTCTTCCCATTTCTCAACTATTCATCAGGATTGGGATTTCACCCTCCCAACTTTTGTATTTTATCTTTGGAATAATTGACATGCTACTGTATCACACTTTCTCTCTAAGCTGATCAACTGGCAATAACGAAGTCTATCGTATCTACTAGCATGCTAGCAGTTACCTTAGACTTCCAGTCTATGTGCTAATGCTAATGCTTCAAACTGCACGCAGAGACATACAAATGGTATCCACGAGTTAATCTCTCTCTGGGGAAGTAGATACAAAAATCAGCCGTACTGTAGAACTGTGTGTGTTTTAGCTATACTGTAGGTGTGTGTGTCACATACACGTAGTTGATGTGACACCGAAGAATAGTATAGTGTACAGTTTAAACATATGAGATGAGTAGTGGAAGATACGGAAACATTATTAAAGTGACTAGTGTTTCATTTCCTTAAAGTGGCCGGTGATTTATAATCAGTGTCTATAGGAAGCAGTCTCTTAGTGATGGCTGTTTAACAATCTGATGGCCTGGAGATAGAAGCTGTGTTTGAGTCTCTCGGTTCCAGCTTTGATGCTCCTGTACTGACCTCGCCTTCTGGATGATAGTGTGTGTGTGTGTGTGTGTGTGTGTTACATTGTTCCTGTCATCAGCTGTTGTTGAACGCTTCCCTCCAGTGAAACCTGTTCCTGTTCTGCTTGGTCATAAAGAAATGCAGCATCCATGAGGGGGGGGGGACATGTGGGTGTGTTTGCACGTGGCAAGCGTTGGTACATTCTCTCTGCTAAAACAGTACACAGTTATTCACTTACCCTTCTAGTTAACCTGAAACAGTCTAACCAGGTCTTGTGTATTGAAGTTGTTTAGGAGCAATTCCACGGTAACGTTATTACGCCTTGAAAAATGTAGTTTAACAAACCATACAACTCTATGCACAAGGACAACTTTGAACAATTTACACAAAACATTTAACAATATGACATTTACTGGAAAATCTGTGCAGATGCAAAGTTTGGTAACAGGATCTCCCTCAGTTTTTTATGCGACCATTCCACCAATCAGGCGTTTATGGTAGAGTGGCCAGACGGAAGCCACTCCTCAGTAAAAGGCACATGACGGCCCACTTGGAGTTTGCCAAAAGCACCTAAAGACTCTCAAACCATGAGAAACAAGATTCTCTGGTCTGATGAAACCAATATTGAACTCTTTGGCCTGAATGCCAAGCGTCACATCTGGAGGAAACCTGGCACCATCCCTACGGTGAAGCATAATGGTATCAGGATGTTTTTCAGCGGAAGAGTCTGGGAGACTAGTCAGGATCGAGGCAAAGATGAATGGAGCAAAGTACTGAGAGATCCTTGATGAAAACCTGCTCCATAGCACTCAGGACCTCAGACTGGAGCAAAGATTCACGTTCCAACTGGACAATGACTCTAAGCACACAGCCAAGACAACGCAGGAGTGGCTTTGGGACAAGTCTCTGAATGTCCTTGAGTGGCCCAGCCAGAGCCCGGACTTGAACCCAATCTATATAGAAAAGGCATCCTGGGTAGACTATGCAACAGACGGTTGGAACAGACGGTTGACCAGCCAACCGAGTCTTGTGAACCTGACATGCCGCCTGAGGCATGAAAGCCTGACCAGCCGGCTGGGGCATCCTCGGTTGTTCTGGCAGCGGCACCCAGACCCGACGTCACCTTCCAACACATAAAATAATAAAACACTCCTTGATGCTTCCCTTTGGCGAGGTGTTATTCTGTAACGAGTTGGGAGGCAAATACAGGGAGTGAATAATTTAATAAATAAACAAACATAACAAGCGTACAGACATGAAACTGTAACAGAAACAACAACACCTGATGAAAGAACCGAGGGGAGTGACAGATATAGGGAAGGTAATCAGGGAGGTGATGGAGTCCAGGTGAGTCTGAGACAGGTGTGCGTAATAAAGAGCAGCCTGGAGAGGGAGTATACGTAATTCCCATATATTTCCAATAGCAGCAAGTGTAACATAACTCCACCATTCCTAATCATAATATAATTAATAAATATAAGAATATAAAAAAAATCATTAACCATAATATTTGTTCGGTCTTTTTAAACAAACATGTCTTACAAAATATAACAATGTGCATTTCATAAATATTCTAATAAAGTATTAGTTCATGTCGACATTTACAACATAACATACATAGGCATTTTATCATGGCAGCCCTAGCTCACTGTTTGAGAGACCGACATACTAACAAATACCTGGCTGAATATGTTTTAACATGTAACTATTTCAGGTTTGATGAATACTTCCTCCAAAGGAATGGAACATTGATGGGCTCCACATTGGCTCAAGCTATGCTAACCTTTACAAACTGTCTTCTGTTAATCCCTTCATTGGTGAGAGTCTATAGAGTCTTTCACATATGATGGCAATGCTTGTTCATGAGATTTGATAAAAGGAGTCCAAAAAGTTTGACAAAGTTTGACAATGGCTATAGCATTGAGCCTATTCCTGCGGCCATTGGTCTGCCTGAATAATTGCCTGTGTTTTGGGTTTGTGTCATTTAAGCAAAATGTACAGGCATGGACATATGGCACATTTGCAGCAAAGGTATTCATATTCAGGTTTTGAGAAAAAGCTTGCTCCATATGTGAGCTAATATCCCTTTGGAACACCTGTGTGGGATCAACACTCAGTTTTCTATAGAAACTTTATTTATTCATTTGTTCAGTGAGTACTTGTTCTTCTTCTAGGCCAGAAACAATCTTTGGGGAAAACACATGTCTAAGTTTAATCTTGAGAAAGAATTTAAACAAATCTACTTTCATATTGAATGGTTTGTCTATACATGTAGGTACAAATGAGAAGCCCTTAGATAAGACTGAGACTTGTGCGTCAGTGGAGAGGTTAACTACCGCGTCCTGCTGTGGCTCCATGTTCCTGATCCCCTCTTTGGTTTATTTTCTTTAGTGGAGCCTTGTACTGCTTTCGGGCAAAAAATACCCTGATTGTGTGGTAGCTGGAGTCACAGTCCGCGGGGAATTCACTCTGTGTCTCCCACCTGCTACCTATCAGCCCCCCGGCAGTGGTGCATCCATGCGTCGGCCTCTCGGTGCTCCCGCTGGTAGTCCTCTGTGTCTCGCTGGTATTTCTTGATCATTGTTGCTTGTGGCAGGTCTTTGTACAGAATTTCCCAATGGACTGTTTGATTGAGTCGTCTATGGCTGTGAGGTCTGGGCCTAGAATCTCCTTCATTATACCCTTGTGTTCACTGATCTTAGCTTCAACCTCTCACTTCCTTCGACACATGTTCAACAATTAATAGCATTCAATCTAAAGAGCATTTGTTGAGGATTTCCACCATTTTCTGCGCAAGTTCAAAGTATATGTGGTGGTGAACGTTACTGAGTGTTCTTTAGTGCTAGTGGGTCTTTTTTGTAGCAGTTCATCTACGAGAACTTACTTGATATGTCGATGTGGTTTTACAGAGGTGTTTAATACTTTATTTGAATATTTATGAAATGCACATTGTTATATTTGGTAACATTTTATTTATCTTTCCTTGACTCCCTAACCCTATTGAATATTGAATGATCCCCAGTGATCCATCGCATCTCCTAAAAACGTCTTCAACATACATCTGTAAAATGATTTGGTTGTCTTCCTCTCAGGCTTCCATGTCTTCTCCCTGGACCTCCTCAATGTCCACCTCTTCAACGTCAGACTCTGAGGCCTCATCTTCACTGTCACTTTCCAACCTTGTTGAGAATGGCTCGTTGTCAGGCTCAAAAAGCCTCAACTTTGTCCGCAACAGGGGAAAGAGCCTCAGATCCACAAAGTCCCTTCCAGCAAGTGGCTGATGAGATAAGTTGGCACGACTGCCATATTGCATCTCTATCCAAAAGCCCTTGCTTGGAAGTGTACTTCGCCAGACTGCCAAGAACCTTGCCCTCATCCAGGCCAAGGTGGCGAGACACGGTAGTGATGACAGGATGCTCTTGCCAGCATACTTGGGGTCTAACATGTACGCTGTGGCGTGTATGGGCTTAAGGCAGAAGTTTTCATGCTTTTTGATGCATTTCAGAACTGCAGTTTCCTCTGCTTGGAGCAACAGTGAAGTGAGCAGGTCAGTATGGATTTATTCTCTTACATCCGCAAGCACAGTCTAAACATCAGACAGGATGGCATTGTCTCCCTCAATCCGTGCAATGGCTACTGCTATAGGTTTCAGGAGTTTCAGGCTGCTTACCACTCTCTCCCAAAATACATCATCCAGAAGGATCCTCTTGATGGGGCTGTCCATATCGGCAGACTGTGATATGGCCATTTCTTGGAGAGACTCCTTCCCCTCCAGGAGACTGTCAAACATGATGACAACACCACTTTAACGGGTGTTGCTGGGCAGCTTCAATGTAGTGCTCTTATTCTTCTCACTTTGCTTGGTGAGGTAGTTTGCTGCTATAACTTGATGACCCTTCACATACCTAACCATTTCCTTGGCTCTCTTGTAGAGTGTATCCATTGTTTTCAGTGCCATGATGTCCATGAGGAGCAGATTAAATGCACGAGTAACACAGCCAATGGGTGTGATGTGAGGGTAGGACTCCTCCACTTTAGACCAAGCAGCCTTCATGTTCGCAGCATTGTCTGTTACCAGTGCAAATACCTTCTGTGGTCCAAGGTCATTGATGACTGCCTTCAGCTCATCTGCAATGTAGAGACCGGTGTGTCTGTTGTCCCTTGTGTCTGTGCTCTTGTAGAATACTGGTTGAGGGGTGGAGATGATGTAGTTCATTATTCCTTGCCCACAAACATTCGACCACCCATCAGAGCTGATTGCAATACAGTCTGCTTTCTCTATGATTTGTTTGACCTTCACTTGAACTCTGTTGAACTCTGCATCCAGCAAATGAGTAGATAAAGCATGTCTGATTGGAGGGGTGTATGCTGGGTGAAGAACATTCAGAAATCTCTTTCAATACACATTGCCTGTGAGCATCAGAGGTGAACCAGTTGCATACACAGCTCGAGCAAGACATTCATCAGCATTTCTCTGACTACGTTCCTCCATTGAGTCAAAAAAACGTCTGATTCCAGGAGGACCATGAGCTGTTGCTATCGATAAGGTGTCTGATTCATCATTTTCACCTCAAATAGAACTAGAGGGACTTTGTCAGAGGTTGCTTGTTGTGAGCGCTGAGGGAACTTTATGCACTCGGCCAGATGATTCTGCATCTTTGTTGCATTCTTCACATATGATTTGACACAGTATTTACAAATGTACACAGCTTTTCCTTCTACATTAACTGCAGTGAAATGTCTCCATGCATCAGATAGTGGCATTTTCCTGTAAAGATTAGAATAAAATGAGTAAAACAAACCCAAATACAATTCCATGTACAGATGAATAGTTAAGCAGTTAGATTAAACAACTCCTTTGTAAGATACATGTTTTAAAATGAAACATGTATAGAAACAGGTGAATTAACACTCCTCAGTTAGCAGGCTCAAGCAAGCTAAAACCCACATGGTAACAAAAACTAACTAGCAGAAAGTTAGAAATGATTTAAACACACTTTGCTGTAGGCTACTATTTACTAGTTAACAAAAAATTATGTATGTCATATAAAATATATTCACCCCACCCAGTATTGTAATCAAAACTTACCAGAAAGCATGTAGTCCTTGGCTCAGACAGTGCAGTAGTGTGGGCTCAATAGCATCTCATTAGTGTGCAAGATCTTGAGAATCAGCTGTACATGTGATGGAACAATGCACTGTGCATGCAGAGGGTTTCAATTACATTGAATTGGGGATAGTTTAAGATAGATAGATAGATAGATAGATAGATAGATAGATAGATAGATAGATAGATAGATAGATAGATAGATACTTTATTGATCCCCGAGGGGAAATGTCTTTAACCAAAATATGCCACAAGACCAAGAATTGCCTTATGTGTATCCCACAAAAAAGGTCCACTGTTATAAACTAACTTTTTTGATGAATTTAAGCAAAATTCCCCAAATTCACTTTGCAACACTAGAAGAGACTCAGAGCTAGAAAATGGTATATCATACACTACAGTTGAGGAACAATGGGAAAGTAATTCAGCTTTGAAAGTTGATAAAATTGTATCCTCACTTTTGAGAAAATGGCCTTTGAATGTTTTGGTTCCTACTGGAGAGCTCTTCTTTGTCTACACCCATTCAGCATCGTTCACACCCTCTTAAGCTTTAGCCCCACCCATCTCTTAAAGGGTTGATCCGAGCGTTCTGTCCTCACAACAGCAGTCAAGCACCCAAGTTAACTGGCTAACGTTTGGCTAGCTTGCTAGCTACTTCCAGACACAAATGAGAGAACAGCCTAATTGATTAACCTAATTGATTAATTAACCTTAATTAACGAATGTGCGACCGTGGCAAAGCTGGTTTGACATGACATTGAATCTCTGGGGCTAGTTAGGGACTGTCATGAATTACACTATGGAAATTACCCATTATTTTCATGTTGCACTTTTAATTGTCTCAATGCTTTCAATATTTGTACATTAATTTATACAGTTTATAGTTTGTTTGAGGTTTTTAATTCATAGAAATTTGGATCTACACACAATACTGTCACGGTGCGCATTATATAAGGGACGGTAAACGGAGCGCTGGTGGAGTGTCATCCTTTTATTTGAAAATGAGATGTTCTCACGAAGCATTTACAAATAAAGGAGAGGGAAAAACAAAAACACGATTCAAACAAAACACAGTGACTTACTTGGTATGCTGCAGGCAGTGCAGACAAACACAAACGAACAATGATCCACACACAGGTGGATTTGGGTAGATCTTAAATACTATCCCCAATCAGAGACAACGCTAGACAGCTGTCTCTGATTGGGGATGATAATCTCCCTAATAAGTGTGTGAGGACTTGGTTGTGTGCCTCTCTCCTCCCCTAGGTGGGAGTAAGAGGCCTTACCACAACCAAGCCCTCACAGTACCCCCCCCCTAAGGTGCGGACTCCCGATCGCACACAATACACCCCCCTCTCCTGAAAAAAAAATGTCCAAAAACTAGGGGGGACATGGCGGGGTACTGAGGTGGTTGCTGGTGGAGGCTCCGGTTCCGGTTCCGGGCGTGGCACAGGCTGTGAGAGTAGCTTCCCTCCTACCTCTCTGTTGCACGCCCGGTCCGGTCCGGACCCCGGCGCGATGGTTCCGCCCTCAGTACTCCCGCCATCCACCAAGTCCTGTCTGGACCCTGGTGTGGGAGCCCTCGACCCTGGAGAGGGTCTGACAACCGGCCCCGGACTGGGCACCGGTGGAGCGGACTGCTCCGGCACTGGAGCGACGCAGACGACCGGCCCCGGACTGGGCACCGGTGGAGCGGACTGCTCCGCCACAGGAGCGACGTAGACGTCCGGCCCCGGACTGGGCACCGGTGGAGCGGACTGCTCCGGCACTGGAGCGACGCAGACGACCGGCCCCGGACTGGGCACCGGTGGAGCGGACTGCTCCGCCACTGGAGCGACGTAGACGACCGGCCCCGGACTGGGCACCGGTGGAGCGGACTGCTCCGGCACTGGAGCGACGCAGATGACCGTCCCCGGACTGGGCACCGGTGGAGCGGACCGCTCTGGCGCTGTAACAGAGCAGACTGCTGGACCCGGATGTGGCTCTGGTAGAGGTTCAGGGCTGCTCACCTTCACCTGAGGTCCCGGGCTGCTGACCTTCCCCGGAGGTCTCGGGCTGCTGACCTTCCCCAGAGGTCTCGGGCTGCTGACCTTCCCCAGAGGTCTCGGGCTGCTGACCTTCCCCGGAGGTCTCGGGCTGCTGACCTTCCCCGGAGGTCTCGGGCTGCTGACCTTCGCCGGGGGTCTCGGGCTGCTGACCTTCGCCGGGGGTCTCGGGCTGCTGACCTTCGCCGGGGGTCTCGGGCTGCTGACCTTCGCCGGGGGTCTCGGGCTGCTGACCTTCGCCGGGGGTCTCGGGCTGCTGACCTTCGCCGGGGGTCTCGGGCTGCTGACCTTCGCCAGGGGTTTCGGGCTGCTGACCTTCACCGGGGACCTCGGGCTGCTGACCCTCACAGGAGGCCTCGGGCTGCTGACCTTCACAGGAGGCCTCGGGCTGCTGACCTTCACAGGAGGCCTCGGGCTGCTGACCTTCACAGGAGGCCTCGGGCTGCTGACCTTCACAGGAGGCCTCGGGCTGCTGACCTTCTCCGGAGGTCTCGGGCAGCTGACCTTCTCCGGAGGTCTCGGGCTGCTGACCTTCACAGGAGGCCTCGGGCTGCTGACCTTCACAGGAGGCCTCGGGCTGCTGACCTTCTCCGGAGGCCTCGGGCTGCTGACCTTCACCGGAGGCCTCGGACTGCTGACCTTCACCGGAGGCCTCGGGCTGCTGACCTTCACAGGAGACCTCGGGCTGCTGACCGTCACAGGAGGCCTCGGGCTGCTGACCTTCTCCGGAGACCTCGGACAGCTGACCTTCACCGGAGACCTCGGGTTGGACGCCGTGCCCACCCTGGGCACCGACGGAGAGGTGGTTTTCAGCCCTGCCGTAGGTCTGGCTGTCTGTCCCAGACTGGGCGCCGACACGCTATGGAGCTCCTGCTCCACAGCGGGACTGAACGTCGTGCCCACCCTGGGCACCAACGCAGAGATGGTTTCCAGCCCTCTGGTGGGGCTGGCTGTCGGCCCCAGACTGGGCACCGACACGCTATGGAGCTCCTGCTCCACAGCGGGACTGAACGTCGTGCCCACCCTGGGCACCGACGCAGAGATGGTCTCCAGCCCTGTGGTTGGGCTGGCTGTCGGCCCCAGACTGGGCACCGACACGCTATGGAGCTCCTGCTCCACAGCGGGACTGAACGTCGTGCCCACCCTGGGCACTGACGCAGAGATGGTATCCAGCCCTGTGGTTGGGCTGGCTGTCGGCCCGAGACTGGGCACCGACGCGCTATGGAGCTCCTGCTCCACAGCGGGGCTGAACGTCGTGCCCACCCTGGGCACCGACGCAGAGATGGTTTCCAGCCCTGTGGTTGGGCTGGCTGTCGGCCCCAGACTGGGCACCGACGCGCTATGGAGCTCCTGCTCCACAGCGGGGCTGAACGTCGTGCCCACCCTGGGCACCGACGCAGAGATGGTTTCCAGCCCTGTGGTTGGGCTGGCTGTCGGCCCCAGACTGGGCACCGACACGCTATGGAGCTCCTGCTCCACAGCGGGACTGAACGTCGTGCCCACCCTGGGCACCGACGCAGAGATGGTCTCCAGCCCTGTGGTTGGGCTGGCTGTCGGCCCCAGACTGGGCACCGACACGCTATGGAGCTCCTGCTCCACAGCGGGACTGAACGTCGTGCCCACCCTGGGCACTGACGCAGAGATGGTATCCAGCCCTGTGGTTGGGCTGGCTGTCGGCCCGAGACTGGGCACCGACGCGCTATGGAGCTCCTGCTCCACAGCGGGGCTGAACGTCGTGCCCACCCTGGGCACCGACGCAGAGATGGTTTCCAGCCCTGTGGTTGGGCTGGCTGTCGGCCCCAGACTGGGCACCGACACGCTATGGAGCTCCTGCTCCACAGCGGGGCTGAACGTCGTGCCCACCCTGGGCACCGACGCAGAGATAGTCTCCAACCACAGAGCTGTGCTGGCTGCCGTCGCTGTAGCCTCCGTGCGAGGAGTAGGCACGGGGCGTACTGGACTGGGGGAACGCACCACTGGTCTGGTGCGAGGCGCTGGCACGGGTCGCACCGGGCTGGGGAAACGCACCGTTGCGTTGGTGCGTTGAGCTGGTACAGGTCGCACCGGGCTGGGGAAACGCACCGTTGGGCTGGTGCGTTTAGCTGGCACGGGTCGCACCGGGCTGGAGACACGCACCATAGGGCTGGTGCGCGGAGCAGGCGCGGGCCGTACCGGGCTGGGGAAACGCACCGTTGGGTTGGTGCGTTTAGCTGGTACGGGTCGCACCGGGCTAATGTTGCGCACCGATGGTTTGGTGCGCAGAGTCGGTCTCCTCTTCCTTCCTGGAGGCACCGGACTGGGAACTGGCGCTGGAGCACGACTGTCCCTGTCGTCTCTACTCCACCGCCAATCCCCATCCTGTGAGGGTTCCTCCGGGAACCCCCACGAGTAAGGGAACAGAAGCACATCGTCGTCGTCTTCCTCCGACTCCTCTCTGTACTCCTGCTCCCATGGCTGTAGGAGCTCCTCCTGGAACCCCCACGAGTGCAGTGGTCGGGGCTCTTCTCCCTCGATCCCCGACCACCCCCATAGCCCCCCCCCAAAATCAGTTTGAGGGGTTTTCTGGGCTCCAGGCTGGTCCTCAACTTTAGCCCGGTGACGTGTCCTCCGTCTCCGGCGCCTCTGCTGCTCCGGACCCCAGCCTTCCTCCACCGAACGATAATAAGAGTGTTCCTCCTCGGTAATTTTTCCCATACCGAGGAGGATATCTCCTAAAGTAATACTCCTTTGCGTCCCAGGAGGGTGGATCATTCTGTCACGGTGCGCATTATATAAGGGACGGTAAACGGAGCGCTGGTGGAGTGTCATCCTTTTATTTGAAAATGAGATGTTCTCACGAAGCATTTACAAATAAAGGAGAGGGAAAAACAAAAACACGATTCAAACAAAACACAGTGACTTACTTGGTATGCTGCAGGCAGTGCAGACAAACACAAACGAACAATGATCCACACACAGGTGGATTTGGGTAGATCTTAAATACTATCCCCAATCAGAGACAACGCTAGACAGCTGTCTCTGATTGGGGATGATAATCTCCCTAATAAGTGTGTGAGGACTTGGTTGTGTGCCTCTCTCCTCCCCTAGGTGGGAGTAAGAGGCCTTACCACAACCAAGCCCTCACAAATACCCCATAATGACATCAATCTACACACAATACCCCATAATGACATCAATCTACACACAATACCCCATAATGACATCAATCTACACACGATACCCCGTAATGACATCAATCTACACACAATACCCCATAATGACATCAATCTACACACAATACCCCATAATGACATCAATCTACACACAATACCCCATAATGACATCAATCTACACACAATACCCCATAATGACATCAATCTACACACAATATCCCATAATGACATCAATCTACACACAATACCCCATAATGACATCAATCTACACACGATACCCCATAATGACATCAATCTACACACAATACCCCATAATGACATCAATCTACACACAATACCCCATAATGACATCAATCTACACACAATACCCCATAATGACATCAATCTACACACGATACCCCATAATGACATCAATCTACACACAATACCCCATAATGACATCAATCTACACACGATACCCCATAATGACATCAATCTACACACAATACCCCATAATGACATCAATCTACACACGATACCCCATAATGACATCCATCTACACACACTACCCCATAATGACATCAATCTACACACGATACCCCATAATGACATCAATCTACACACAATACCCCATAATGACATCAATCTACACACGATACCCCATAATGACATCAATCTACACACAATACCCCATAATGACATCAATCTACACACGATACCCCGTAATGACATCAATCTACACACAATACCCCATAATGACATCAATCTACACACGATACCCCGTAATGACATCAATCTACACACAATACCCCATAATGACATCAATCTACACACGATACCCCGTAATGACATCAATCTACACACAATACCCCATAATGACATCAATCTACACACGATACCCCGTAATGACATCAATCTACACACAATACCCCATAATGACATCAATCTACACACGATACCCCATAATGACATCAATCTACACACACTACCCCATAATGACATCAATCTACACACGATACCCCATAATGACATCAATCTACACACACTACCCCATAATGACATCAATCTACACACAATACCCCATAATGACATCAATCTACCCACAATACCCCATAATGACATCAATCTACACACAATACCCCATAATGACATCAATCTACACACAATACCCCATAATGACATCAATCTACACACACTACCCCATAATGACATCAATCTACACACAATACCCCATAATGACATCAATCTACACACACTACCCCATAATGACATCAATCTACACACAATACCCCATAATGACATCAATCTACACACACTACCCCATAATGACATCAATCTACACACAATACCCCATAATGACATCAATCTACAGACAATACCCCATAATGTCATCAATCTACACACACTACCCCATAATGACAAAGCAAAAACAGGTTTTTGGAATCTTTTGCAAACAATAAAATAATGAAAAAACAGATCTGGGGAAGGGTACCAAAAAATCTCTGCAGCATTGAAGGTCCACAAGAACACAGTGGCCTCCATCATTCTTAAATGGAAGAAGTTTGGAACCACCAAGACTCTTCCTAGTGCTGGCCGCCCGGCCAAACTGAGAAATTGGCGGAAAAGGGCCTTTGTCATGGAGGTGACCAAGAACCAGATGGTCACTCTGACAGAGCTCCAGAGTTCCTCTGTGGATATTGGAGAACCTTGCAGAATGACAACCATCTCTGCAGCACTCCACCAATCAGGCCTCTATGGTAGAGTGGCCAGACGGAAGCAATTTCTCAGTAAAAGGCATATGACAGCCCGCTTGGAGTTTGCCAAAAGGGACCTAAAGACTCTCAGAGAATGAGAAACAAGATTCTCTGGTCTGATGAAACCAAGATTGAACTCTTTGGCCTGAATGCCAAGCATCACGTCTGGAGGAAACCAGGCACCATCCATACGTTGAAGTGTGGTGGTGTCAGCATCATGCTGTGGGGATGTTTTTCAGCGGCAGGGATGGGAGTCTAGTCAGGATCAGGGCAAAGATGAACGGAGCAAAGTACAAAGATGTCCTTGATGAAAACCTGCTCCAGAGCGCTGAGAACCTCAGACTGGGGATAAGGTTAACTTTCTAACAGGACAACGACCCTAAGCAATCAGCCAAGACAACGCAGGAGTGGCCCTGAATGTCCTTGAGTGGCCCAGCCAGAGCCCGGACTTGAACCCGATCTAACATCTCTGGAGAGACCTGTAAATAGCTGTGCAGCGACACTCCCCATCCAACCTCACAGAACTTGAGAGGATCTGCAGAGAAGAATGGGAGAAACTCCCCAAATACAGGTGTGCCAAGCTGGTAGCGTCATACCCAAGAAGTCTTTAGGCAAAGTACTGAGAAAAGGCACATTGAATACTTATGTAAATGTGATTTTTAAAATTGTTTTATTAATTAGCAAAAATGTCTAAAAACCTGTTTATGATTTATTATGGGGTATTGGTTATAGATTGATTGAAAAAAAACACAATTTAATCAATTTTAGAATAAAGTAGTGGAAAAAGTCAATTTTTTGTCAATTTGTAACACTAGTATAAAGGTTTCTGACTCATATCGATGCCACATAGGCAGTTTTCAAAATGAGAAGTTTCTTTTTATGGGCAGTCGCTCTTTGGGAAGCTGCTGTTGAAATCTGTTTGTATTGAAGTACGTTAAAGCTCTGAATATGGATGATTGTTTTCTTGGCTGTTTGTTGATTAGCAGTAAGCACTCTTTGGAGCTGATTACTTTAATTATACTCTGATGATCTCGCTTTACACCTCTGTCCTTACATCCTTGTAAGTGCCTTGTAATTGAAAAATAGTGTGTATTTTCCCTCTTTGGAAAAACAATTTCAGTAAAAGGTTGGTGTCCCTGACATTCACAGAGACACACACACATAGTAAGCTGCGTTGCACTCTACTACGCCACACCAGTAAATGTATTCTTGTGCCTGTGGCGAGACATTTGTAATCTTTTTGAGGAAATTGGTCTGTTTACTTTGAGTCTATTCAGTGTCGTTACTGGCTTATCCCTACTCTAACTAGTGGCCTGTTCTCCAGGCTTTTAATTTGAAGAGAACCAAACCTTGTGAATAATTTACTAAGAGATACACTGTTACCATGGTTATTACAGACCAGGGATGTGTTTATTACAGACCAGGGATGTGTTCATTAGGCACCAAACTAAAGCCAGACTGAGACGTTTTGGCTTTTACAGATATATCGGTACCGATCTTTAAACCACAGATATTATTTCTAACAAAATGGGGTTCGTCCGGGATCTTGTATCCCATGAGTATGGTAGTCACTTTAATCACCTACTCTGAAGCTCTGCTGTGCCCAGATATTTGAGTGTTCAAGAGACACTTTTGGAGTAGAGTTTCTGTCACTGACATCCAGGGGGTTATAAGATTGGTGAAATTGTTTTGAAATTGTTTTGAAAGTTGCATAAATACACAGGCTTATAAAATATAAAAGAAGCCATGGACTTTAAGTTTGAAACATTTGTGAAAAACCACACATGGGAAATACTAGATCAAGGGGGTGCAAAGTACGGACCCGCCGGGCACTTCAATCTGGCCTGGCGGGTCCGTACGATTTTTGGCCTAAAATTACCCATTCCATGATATACAAACAACCTCCAATAGATGGTACTGTAGCCTGGCAGCGCGCTCTTTATTTGGACCTACAGTCAGATTCAGAATGCGCTCAGCCACCACAGACACTTCATTGCTATGACGTGAAAAATGAGAAAAGTGGGCTTAATGTCGTGTGTTTAAAGAAGAATGGACAGCAAAATACCCCAGTATATGACATACGGCGGTGTGTCTGATATGCCAAGGAAGCCATTTTTATCCCTGGAATGAGTAGGTGTGTCCAAACCTTTGACTGGTAGTTAAAGCTCTGATGAAGACCAAGAGAACAAGAAACACCTTTCAGTGAGAAAACAGAAATCTACTTATTATAAAAAAAGACTTGTGTTTTCATAGATGCAGCCTACGATGCAATACTCGTGATCATTTTAAGGAGAACAAAACCCGACTTAGCCTACATTTAATCAATGAAGTAGCCTAGTTTTGTTGTTGGCTACTTGAAGACAACTAGGACCCTTCACTAACAGCCCAACTCTTCCAATTAATTGTGGAAACATTCTACTAGATGAAGAGCCGAAATGAGTATAAAGTATATAAAGACTTATATATATGACAAAACAATCCTTTATTGGATCTTATATATATGACAAAACAATCCTTTATCTGATCTTATATATATGACAAAACAATCCTTTATCTGATCTTATATATATGACAAAACAATCCTTTATCTGATCTTATATATATATGACAAAACAATCCTTTATCTGATCTTATATATATGACAAAACAATCCTTTATCTGATCTTATATATATGACAAAACAATCCTTTATCTGATCTTATATATATGACAAAACAATCCTTTATCTGATCTTATATATATGACAAAACAATCCTTTATTGGATCTTATATATATGACAAAACAATCCTTTATCTGATCTTATATATATGACAAAACAATCCTTTATCTGATCTTATATATATGACAAAACAATCCTTTATCTGATCTTATATATATGACAAAACAATCCTTTATCTGATCTTATATATATGACAAAACAATCCTTTATCTGATCTTATATATATGACAAAACAATCCTTTATCTGATCTTATATATATGACAAAACAATCCTTTATCTGATCTTATATATATGACAAAACAATCCTTTATCTGATCTTATATATATATGACAAAACAATCCTTTATCTGATCTTATATATATGACAAAACAATCCTTTATCTGATCTTATATATATGACAAAACAATCCTTTATCTGATCTTATATATATGACAAAACAATCCTTTATCTGATCTTCCCTGGTTTCGTTTTGCTCCACTGTTTGATTTGCTTCCTGTCTTTCAGTTTGGTCTGGGTTTTAATGTTGTTTGCCTCCTCTTGGGTAAATTTAGTCTTTTAGGTTCCAGTTGTTGCTAGTCAACTTTCAGTGGACACTCCCATGAGTTTCTTTCAGAAGCCCGCCTAGGTTTCTTGCTGGGGAACGCAACCAGGATGAACAAAAAATATAATTCTAATCTGAACACTGCAGGTGTTTTCATTAAGAAATTACATGTTAGTTTTCCATGTCCTGTATTCGTTTTCCCTAGTGAACACTACCCAGTTGACATGATGGGGACAGCTGGAAGCTCAGAGAAAATGCATTGTTTCCTTCACAGTGTTACTGTGTAGGCCTAACGAACACAGGTAGAAACTATGAAATTAATCAACTGTGAACCTATGTGGCTCAGTTGGTAAGAGGATGACACTGGCAATGCTGAGGTTGTGTGTCTATTGCCGCAGATACAGTTTCTCAAAATACATACATCTAAAAATATGTACAGTTGAAGTCGGAGGTTTACATACACTTAGGTTGGATATTCCTGCAGTCAGCAGGCCAATTGCTTGCTCTCTCAACTTGAGACATCTGTGGCATTGTGTGGTGTGACAAAGCTTCACATTTTAGAGTGGCTTTTTATTGTCCCCAGCACAAGGTGCACCTGTGTAATGATCATGCTGTTTAATCAGCTTCTTGATAGGCCACACCTGTCTGTTGGATGGATTATCTTGGCAAAGGAGCACTGCTCATTAACATGGATGTAAACAAGTAGACAATATGGGAAATGTGACTCTTCAGCTTTATCTGGTAATTACATCTAGATCTGAAGCTGTTAAGAGCTTCAACACACACACAGCAGCCTGCTAATGTCCAGTATAGAAATGTATTCTCCCACCTGCTGTTTTGATCCTCAGTATTGATTTGGAGTCCTCATGCGAAGGGCCCTTTTACATTTAATCGATAGCGTTAAAAGTAGATCTCCATCTCCTGCTAACTTACCTTTCTGCCACGATGATGTTTCATTAGGCAGGTTTCTCTATACTGAGCAGAGTTGTGACTATAAAGCCCTCGGGCCAATAGATATCTTTGGTGCACATTTCCATCAACTAGTCTAAATGGTTCGACTTGCCTAGTTAAATAAAATAAATAAATTAACAGTTCATTGTCAGGCTTTCAGTGATTTCCGTGTCTCATTTTGATTTGTGGTTGTTATTTTTCCTCTCGTTCTTTGTAGTTCCCGTCCACATTGCCACCGGCAGCTCAAGACAAGGCTCCAAGGTAAGGATCATTGTTTTGCTTCATATCGTCATGGCGCCCCATTGTGCCTCTTGCTACTTTGGGCTGATAGGGATGTTTATCATGTTTCTACCCCTATATAAGGTTATGATTTCCTCAGCAACCTGAATCAAACCCCAAGCTTTTCTGGTCTATAACAACCACTTGATCAATGGCCTCCGGGTCAAATCAACGCTATCGCTACAACGCCATACACTATCGCTACAACGCCATACACGATCGCTACAACGCCATACACTATCGCTACAACGCCATACACTATCGCTACAACGCCATACACTATCGCTACAACGCCATACACGATCGCTACAACGCCATACACGATCGCTACAACGCCATACACTATCGCTACAACGCCATACACTATCGCTACAACGCCATACACTATCGCTACAACGCCATACACTATCGCTACAACGCCATACACTATCGCTACAACGCCATACATTATCGCTACAACGCCATACACTATCGCTACAACGCCATACACTATCGCTACAACGCCATACACTATCGCTACAACGCCATACACGATCGCTACAACGCCATACACTATCGCTACAACGCCATACACTATCGCTACAACGCCATACACTATCGCTACAACGCCATACACTTTTTATTTATTTTCTTTCGTAGTGGATCCTTTACTGTTGCTGTTCTTTTCCTCTTTTCCTTTTTGTTTTCAATCAGTAAATAATGAGGTGTTCAGTCACTCTAATGGTTATTGGGGAACTCTGACAGAAGCACTGGTGGTGGAGCTGTTTAGCTTCACACTCTCTGCTCCGACGTTCTCTCTCTGTTTACCTACCGTCAGCAGTTTCTCCCTCCACCCTTCTCTACATTCACCCTCTTGTGTCCTCCCCACATACATTCACAGCTTTTATATCATATTTTTTCATCTGGCTTTCATCAGTTTAAAACGGTGCCAGGCAGAGAAAAAAAAGTCACCAGGCGTAAATAAACGACTGTGGACTCTAAAGGAGGGAGACTGTACCCAGAGACAGCGAGCGGTTGACTCTCGTTAGCATTTGCCTCCACGGCTCGAGCTGCAGTCACAGCCAACAGACAGACTTTGACCACTGGTTTAAACTTCAAAGGATTTTTATTTGCCTCTAAACTTTGTTTGCTTTGTGAATGCATTTCACTAACCACGTTTCCATCCACTGTTTTTGTGCGAGTAAAGTCCTACCATATAAAACAAAATCACGACAGTAATGGTAAAAGGAAGTTTCGGTCCAATTTGATAAATGACGGATAATTTGCTTGTTCGACATGCTGGGATCTTTTTTGTGTAAAATGTATTATGGGGGAAATTGAGGTGGAAACACCTTTATGTGCAAAAATGTATATACAGAGCCTTCGGAAAGTATTCAGACCCCTTGACTTTTTCCTAATTTTATTAAGTTACAGCCTTATTATAAAATTGATTAAAGTATTTTTTCCCTCATCAATCAACACACAATACCCCCTAATGTCAAAGCAAAAACAGGTTTTTATATATTTATATATATATATTTACATAAGTATTCAGACTCTTTACTCAGTACTTTGTTGAAGCTTTGGCAGCAATTGCAGCCTTGAGTCTTCTTGGGTATGACGCTACAAGCTTGAAACAGTTGTATTTGGGGAGTTTCTCCCATTCTTCTCTGCAGATCCTCTCAAGTTCTGTCAGGTTGGATGGGGAGCGCCATTGCACAGCTATTTTCTCTGGAGCAGGTTTTCATCAAGGATCTCTCTGTACTTTGCTCTGTTCATCTTTCCCTCAATCCTGACTAGTCTCCCAGTCCCTGCTGCTAAAAAACATCCCCACATCCCATGATGCTGCCACCACCATGCTTCACCGTAGGGATGATGCTAGGTTTCCTCCAGACGTGACGCTTGGCATTCAGGCCAAAGAGTTCAATCTGTTTTAGAATAATAATGTGGAAAAGGTCAAGGGGTCTGAATACTTTTCGAATGCACTTTAAATATGATATTTCAGTTTTTAATTTGCAATAAATTTGCAACAATTGGTGAAAAACTGTTTTTGCTTTGTCATTATGTGGTATTGTATGTAGATTGATGAGGAAAAAAAATATTTAATCCATTTTAGAATAAGGCTGTTACGTAACAAAATGTGACCCGTTTCAGGAAACTAGGCGTATGATTTCACAGGAGAACCATTTAAAAAAAATATATATATAATAATATTAATCAAAATGTTTTTTGGGGCAGAAATACCTTCTGGAACATGTGAACTTTTGTGTGCCTTAATAACAAACTTGTATGCCATCTGTAAATACAAATAAAATGGTTAAATTACGAGCCTAGTTGGTTTAGCCACAGAAAAAGACAGCAACCTTCCCACTAGCCATGATTGGCTGAGTTAATGAGTAGGCTGGACATGCCGAGAGAGGAATTCGGATTGGTCTGCCATATAGAAGGCTTCTGTCTATTGAGCTCAGTCTGTGTTGGTAATCCTGTCGAACACGGCTTTTAAAAAAAATGTATCGTGTAGTGGATCTGCGTAAGTGTTGCTCTCCACTTTCTGGAGGATCGAGATTTGAAATCAGTGGAATTAGAGTATGATAGTTAAGGAGATGGTGAAAACACCTGTCTGGATTACATCTTCAAACTAAGGGCAACCGTGGCATCCATGACAGGGAGATGCGTCCATCATGCATGATGATGTATACGGGTAAGATAGTCTAGCTAGAGACATTTTCAAATATTACATGTTTCTAATTTTGACAAAGTGATAAAATTTCAAGCTAAAGTGTACTCTTAGCTAGCTAGCTAACATTAGCTGGCTACCCTGCATGAACGTTACGTGTTTGACATTATTCATATCCCAGAACCGTTCGCTTTGCTAGTTAGAGCCTAATATTGAACCTGGTTGGTTAGCTCCCAGCAGATTGGTTAGCTTCCAGTAGATTCATGCAGGGTAGTAATGACATGATTTGACACTATGTTCATTGGGCGGCAGGTAGCCCAGTGGTTAGAGTGTTGGGCCCGTAACCGAAAGGTTGCTGGATCGAATCCCCGAAACAAATTGTTGTTTAACAAGCTAACGTTACGTGGCGTATGTGATCTTACAAGTTGTTTACCTAGCTAGGTTCATTGTTTAGCTAGCTACATGTCTTAAGCTAAACGTTGGTAAAAAAACGTAATGAAATTGTTGCAAGCAGAGCTGGTTAGGCTGTTTTTGTGTTATCCAGAGGTAAACAAATCATCGGCCTGAGCATCAAGTACGAGATGGGTGGGGCTAAAGCTTAAGAGGGTGTGAACGATGCTGAATGGGTGTAGACAAAGAAGAGCTCTCCAGTAGGAACCAAAACATTCAAAGGCCATTTTCTCAAAAGTGAGTTGACAAGTTTATCAACTTTCAAAGCATAATTACTTTCCCATTGTTCCTCTAAAATGCAGTGTATGATATACCATGTTATAGCTCTGATTCTCTACTTTTATCCAATGTAAAAAAAAAAACAGCATATTTCAAATTTGGCTACATAAGCTAATATAATGTAATACAGGTAGTGAGTCACAAATGTGGAAAAGGTCATGTGGTCTGAATACTTTCTGAATGCACTGATATTTCAGTTTAAATGTTGTGTGTAGATTGATGTCATTATGGGGTATTGTGTGTAGATTGATGTCATTATGGGGTATTGTGTGTAGATTGATGTCATTATGGGGTATTGTGTGTAGATTGATGTCATTATGGGGTAGTGTGGGTAGATTGATGTCATTATGGGGTATTGTGTGTAGATTGATGTCATTATGGGGTATTGTGTGTAGATTGATGTCATTATGGGGTGTTGTGTGTAGATTGATGTCATTATGGGGTATTGTGTGTAGATTGATGTCATTATGGGGTATTGTGTGTAGATTGATGTCATTATGGTGTATTGTGTGTAGATTGATGTCATAATGGGGTATTGTGTGTAGATTGATGTCATAATGGGGTATTGTGTGTAGATTGATGTCATTATGGGGTATTGTGTGTAGATTGATGTCATTATGGGGTATCGTGTGTAGATTGATGTCGTTATGTGGTATTGTGTGTAGATTGATGTCATTATGGGGTATTGTGTGTAGATTGATGTCATTATGGGGTAGTGTGTGTAGATTGATGTCATTATGGGGTATTGTGTGTAGATTGATGTCATTATGGGGTATTGTGTGTAGATTGATGTCATTATGGGGTATTGTGTGTAGATTGATGTCATTATGGGGTATCGTGTGTAGATTGATGTCATTATGGGGTATTGTGTGTAGATTGATGTCATTATGGGGTATTGTGTGTAGATTGATGTCATTATGGGGTATTGTGTGTAGATTGATGTCATTATGGGGTATTGTGTGTAGATTGATGTCATTATGGGGTATTGTGTGTAGATTGATGTCATTATGGGGTATTGTGTGTAGATTGATGTCATTATGGGGTATTGTATGTAGATTGATGTCATTATGGTGTAGTGTGTGTAGATTGATGTCATTATGGGGTATTGTGTGTAGATTGATGTCATTATAGGGTATTGTGTGTAGATTGATGTCATTATGGGGTATTGTGTGTAGATTGATGTCATTATAGGGTATTGTGTGTAGATTGATGTCATTATAGGGTATTGTGTGTAGATTGATGTCATTATGGGGTATTGTGTGTAGATTGATGTCATAATGGGGTATTGTTTCTGTAGAACAATCTTAATTTTTTTAAATAAATGTGATGTTCTGCTGCCTCTTGAAAGCTGACTGAGGATCTTATTACTGATGAGTGTGTTTGTTTTTATGACTGTGTTTTTCTTCCTTTCTGCTTGCATGTTGTATTTTGATGCATCTATTTTCTGTATTTTGTGTAATTGAGGACTCATCTGTAAAAACGACCTTGGTCTCAGTAGGACTCACTGATAAAATAAAGGTAAATAAATTCATATTCCAGCATATTGGATGACTGTCATTCATATTCCAGCATATTGGATGACTGTTATTCATATTCCAGCATATTGGATGACTGTCATTCATATTCCAGCATATTGGATGACTGTCATTCATATTCCAGCATATTGGATGACTGTCATTCATATTCCAGCATATTGGATGACTGTTATTCATATTCCAGCATATTGGATGACTGTCATTCATATTCCAGCATATTGGATGACTGTCATTCATATTCCAGCATATTGGATGACTGTCATTCATATTCCAGCATAATGGGTGACTGTCATTCATATTCCAGCATATTGGATGACTGTCATTCATATTCCAGCATATTGGATGACTGTTATTCATAATCCAGCATATTGGATGACTGTCATTCATATTCCAGCATATTGGATGACTGTCATTCATATTCCAGCATATTGGATGACTGTCGTTCATATTACAGCATATTGGATGACTGTCATTCATATTCCAGCATATTGGATGACTGTTATTCATATTCCAGCATATTGGATGACTGTTATTCATATTCCAGCATATTGGATGACTGTCATATCATATTACAGCATATTGGATGACTGTCATTCATATTCCATTCAACCAGCTCAATATAACATCAACAGTTTTAGGCTACATCAAATTGTGCCTATACTCATCATGAGTTTGCTTCAACCTAGCTTATGAATGACATTTTACAATGTAGGTGCACAGGTCAGGAGAACAATTTGATTAATCAAGGTCATAGTGACCGACAGTGACGCATTCAAAACCACCTTGCACACTCTTGCCTGCAGCTAACTGATCTAGGGTGTAATCATTATTCCAACAGTTGCAAACAAGAGTTTCTATTCCGGTATATTCCGCTATATTTATCCCCGTTTGGTTCCGTTTGCTTCCGTTTACGCAATGTTTTTCAACAGAATCGGCAGAATGAATATACCCCTGACCACACGCAAACACAGTTCACTTTCATAGCAGCCACATCCAAACAAAATGATCACATAATTCCATCTTGCTTCTATGCGCTCTCATCTTTTTACCTTTTCCCTTCACTTGTGGACTTCAGTGCTTGAGTAGGCTAAACTAGCTAACATAGCATCCCTCTCTGTTTGAGCCGGGTGTTTGAGTAGGCTAAACTAGCTAACATAGCCTCCCTCTCTGTTCGAGCCGGGTGTTTGAGTAGGCTAAACTAGCTAACATAGCATCCCTCTCTGTTTGAGCCGGGTGTTTGAGTAGGCTAAACTAGCTAACATAGCCTCCCTCTCTGTTCGAGCCGGGTGTTTGAGTAGGCTAAACTAGCTAACATAGCATCCCTCTCTGTTTGAGCCGGGTGTTTGAGTAGGCTAAACTAGCTAACATAGCCTCCCTCTCTGTTTGAGCCGGGTGTTTGAGTAGGCTAAACTAGCTAACATAGCATCCCTCTCTGTTTGAGCCGGGTGTTTGAGTAGGCTAAACTAGCTAGCTCCATTCGCTAGCTAAGTGAAATTCCCCAAAATAGCCATTTTCTCTTCTCCTTCAAATTATTTTTGTTCAAAACTGTTCAACTATTGTCTCTCTCTTTGAGTCAACTACTCACCACATGTTATGCACTGCAGTTCTAGCTAGCTGTAGCATTATACTTTCAGTACTAGTTTCACTCTCTGATCCTTTGATTGGGTGGACAACATGTAAGTTCATGCTGCAAGAGCTCTGATAGGTTCCTCCGGAGGTTGTCATAATTACTGTGTAAGTCTATGGAAGGGGGTGAGAAACATGATTTTCCTAGGTTTTGTATTTAAGTCAATGTACCCAGAGTAGGATGGAAGCTAGCTGTCCTCCGGCTAAACCATGGTGCTACCCTACAGAGTGCTGTTGAGGCTACTGTAGACCTTCATTGCAAAACAGTGTGTTTTAATCAATTATTTTGTGACGTGAATATATTTAGTATAGCTATCTAAATGTTTTATTTTTCAATGAAATTCACTGAGGAGGATGTTAGTCCGCTTCCTCCCCGGAGGAGCCTCCACTGATATACAGCGGGTGAAATAAGTATTGAACACGTCACAATTTTTCTCAGTAAATAAATTTCCAAAGGTGCTATTGACATGAAATTTTCACCAGATGTTGGTAACAACCCAAGTAATCCATACATACAAAGAAACCAAAACAAATAAGTTCAGAAATTAAGTTATGTGTAATAATGTGAAATGACACAGGGAACAAGTATTGAACACATGAAGAAAGGGAGGTGCAAAAAGGCATGGAAAGCCAAGATAACAGCTGAAAACTATCAGTAATTAAAAAGCAATCAAGCCCCCTGTCAGTGCAAATTAATATCAGCTGGTTCAGTCCCAACTGATGGCCTACAAAAAGGTCTCATTGCCAAGGTGTCACACAAGACACATCTCATGATGGGTGAAAGCAAAGAGCTGTCTCAAGACCTTCGCAACCTAATTGTTGCAAAACATAATGATGGCATTGGTTATAGGCGCATTTCTAAGCTTCTGAATGTTCCTGTGAGCACTGTTGGGGCCATAATACGGAAGTGGAAAGACAATCATTTCACCATAAATTTGCCTCGACCAGGTGCTCCTCGCAAGATTTCTGACAGAGGAGTGAAAAAAATAACCAGAAGAGTTGTCCAAGAGCCAAGGACCACTTGCGGAGAGCTTCAAAAAGACCTGCAATTAGCAGGTACTGTTGTCTCAAAGAAAACAGTAAGTAATGCACTCCACCGCCATGGCCTGTATGCACGCTCACCACGCAAGACTCCATTGCTGAAAAAAAAGCATGTTGAAGCTCGTTTAAAGTTTGCTGCACAACATTTGGAAAAGCCAGTGAAATACTGGGAGAATATAGTGTGGTCAGATGAGAGCAAAATTGAACTGTTTGGATGTCATAATACACACCATGTTTGGAGGAGAAATGGCACTGCACATCACCCTAAAAACACCATACCAACAGCGAAGTTTGGAGGTGGGAACATCATGTTGTGGGGCTGCTTTTCAGCAAATGGTACTGGCAAACTTCACATAATTGAAGGAAGGATGAATGGGCAAATTTACCGAGACATTCTTGACAAAAAAGAACTGAAGATCAAGATTCATAGAAGAGGCCCACGGAACCTTCAAGATTTGAAGACTGTTTGTGTGGAAGAAAGGGCCAAAATCACACCAGAGCAATGCATGCGACTAGTTTCTCCATACAGGAGGCATCTTGAAGCTGTCATTACCAACAAAGGCTTTTGTACAAAGTATTAAATAAATATCAGTAAGTGTGTTCAATACTTTTTCCCTGTGTCATTTCACATTATTACACATAACTTAATTTCTGAACTTATTTGTTTTGGTTTCTGTATGTATGGATTACTTGGGTTGTTACCAACATCTGGTGAAAATGTCATGTCAATAGCACCTTTGGAAATATATTTACTGAGAAACATGGTGACGTGTTCAATACTTATTTCACCCGCTGTACATACAGAACACAATAGAGGGATGTAGGCTAGACAGAGCACAGCATTTAAGAGACTAAATGCATCCTGGACACATCCTGGGCTCTGTTCATTTGGGCACACCACATGAAAACCTTTCAAAACATTGTGCAACGGAAAACAAATTCAGTACCTTCCCATTTCGGAAAATGTTATTCTGTTTCATGCCTAGTGAACAAGACCCTTCAGCCATGGAGAGATAACATTCACTGTTAACCCTGCTATTATAACCAGCCAACGGATTGATCTCAATCTGTAACTGCTAGCCTAATACCAGGAAGTGTTGGTGTGGGAGGTTTCACTACAGGTTTGTTTCTGACATGATAATTCTCTTCACTTATTTTTCACTGCCCTTATTTAGCTAAATTCTTGATTGTTGTTAGACATTGAAAGTACTCTAAATTAGTTCTCCCTTGCACTGAGAAATAGGTGCTTTAGAATTGTATGGTTTCAACGCTCTCCTACACACTTATACACTTTGGCAATTTGTCCCTTTTCTGTGAAAAAATTACACATTATGTATTTTCAAAATCCCCACTCCAATTACATCATTTATTGTATGAACATATGAATTTCAAAATTCAGAGGATCCATCCACCTTAAATATTTGAAGTTGGTGAACTCAGCTCTAGCGTGACACGACTGCCCCAGGTGAGTGGTGGCTTTCAGATTGAACACGGGTGGGTGAGAAAAATCCATCCCTATGTGGAAGCCACGTCTTCCAGAGACTGGTTAATAAGTGCTATCCAATCAAGGACACCTGCTGATTCTGAGACCCAGGGTTTATTCCAAATGGCACCCTATACCCTACATAGTGCACTACTTTTGACCAGAGTCCTATGGGCCTGTAGTAGGGAATAGAGTTCCATTTGGGATACTGCTATAGCCTGTCTGTGCCATGGGTGAGGGCTATACAGACACCACAGATGAACAGACTAGAGTCAGTCAGTCCTACATGGTGCTACTAGCCACGTTTGGAGGCTAACATGAAACCAGTCAGCCTCCATCTCTGTCTCTCTCTCTCTGTATATTCACTGCAGTGCCCGACACTCACTCCTCTCCCACTCCATGGATAACCACTCCAGAGGAGAGAGCGAGACGGTCAAGGAAGAAATGTTTTACTGAGAGATGTATCTAAGCCTACGAGATGGGTTGAGCGGTATGTAATGTGTTTTTAACACTGTCGGCTTCCAGGGCCCGTCCTGCCAGATAGGATCACCGGACCACACCTAGACAGACATACAGATGGACAGACAGACAGACAGACAGGCGGAGTGCTACGTGGGCTCCAGACACTGAGAAAGAGCCAATCGGCTTGAGCTCTGTGAGCCGAGAACAATCCATCTCCGTGATAATGGCGAAACTGCTGCTGGATTTGACATCAGTGCTCTCTCCCACAGTCCATCAAATAATTTACTGTGAGAGAGATTAGCACGCCAATGTAATGCCAGCGCGCCTGTATGAGGTCTGCAGAGATGTGCACTCCTGGAATGTGCTCTGAATGGACCGGCGTTTCTTGGCATTAACAATGGATAGCAACTGCACATCGCCTTGATTCAGCAATACTCTGTCTGCAGACTTTGTGCTCAACGCCTGCTTGGGGGTGAAGTGACCCCCTACACTTCTACTGAAACCAAGCAGAGGGATATTCAGATCGCTTAATTGCTTTTCCGCAATAAGAGATTAGTAGAACTATTTACAGCTCTAATAGTGACTAGAGTGTATTCTCAGAGTGATGGGTCAGAGTGATGGGTCAAAGTGATGGGTCAGAGTGATGGGTCAGACTGATGGGTCAGAGTGATGGGTCAGACTGATGGGTCAGACTGATGGGTCAGTGTGATGGGTCAGAGTGATGGGTCAGACTGATGGGTCAGACTGATGGGTCAGAGTGATGGGTCAGAGTGATGGGTCAGAGTGATGGGTCAGAGTGATGGGTCAGAGTGATGGGTCAGAGTGATGGGTCAGACTAATGGGTCAGAGTGATGGGTCAGAGTGATGGGTCTAGGAGTGATGGGTCAGAGTGATGGGTTAGAGTGATGGGTCAGAGTGATGGGTCTAGGAGTGATGGGTCAGAGTGATGGGTCTAGGAGTGATGGGTCAGAGTGATGGGTCTAGGAGTGATGGGTCAGAGTGATGGGTCTAGGAGTGATGGGTCAGAGTGATGGGTCTAGGAGGGCCAAGGTTGTCTGTTAACTAAGTCCGCAATATCTACTAAAGCTAACATATGGAATTGTTTTAGGATGGTCATAAAATGGATCATTTAGCTATTTGATTTAGAATTTTATAAATATATATACAAATGATTTGATCAAACATTGAAAGTGGCCTTCACTGCTGTAGCCCATAGAAATGCATTGACTAACACATTTGTACAAAACAGTCCTATATCTGAGCAACATAAGAAAAGTCTGAAAATAAAACATTTGACCCATGTTTGGTCACGTGGCACATTTGACCCCCTAAGCAGTTTGCCATTTTTACAGCTCGGTACTGGGTTACCTTCAGACAACAACCCTTGCCCCAACTGACACCTTTGAGTTCGTGAGAGTCTCCCTTTCGAATATGTGACATATTAGTTTGTAGCTTCAACGGTTTGGTCTGGACAGTGAGAAGACCTCTTCAAAATGTGGAAATCCGCAACAGAGTTCAGACGAATGCCGTAAAGCTTGTGGATATCGTAGAGCCAAACAACCGACATTGCAGTGTTATTGAAAGTCTAATCCTTCGATGGTGGTGACTTATGAGTTTGTAGCTCACACGTTTCGGGTTTTACAGACAATTTCTTGAGGATTTTCTTGTCCAGATACTCTCATGTATAGAAAAAGGCCACTTTCACAAGCCCATGTTAGGAACTGGGAGCAAACCTTATATTGGCGGAAAGAAGGGATTGAGCTGCAGCCACTCCAATAAACGGTTAGTCTCTAGCATAATCACACAGGGAGCTATTCAGTATTCTACATGACGTTACCGTGGTTAATACCGTGTCTGTATTCTCCACCTGTCTTATTTTAAGGGGTGGTTTCTATTTGTTTTCTCTCTCATGGGATTGGGTCATTGGGAGAACAACAGAGTGACCGAGGCCACACACACACACACTCTCTAACCCCTCAATGTATGATCGTCCTCTGATTCACTTGGTGGCAATAATCAATTTCTGCTGCTAAGGCAGACGGTGAGAGGAACAGAGAGAGCACTGACAGTTTGTGTTTGTTTGTGTGTGTGTGTAGCGTTGATGGCAGTGGGGGGGATCGGTGCATGCAAGACTGGGTCTCTGGCTCAGATGAGATTATGGCTCCTGCTCATCTGTGACAACTGTGATCTCCTCCTTCTGGGGACACAGTGAGGGACAATGGCCTTTTCACCTCATTGGTATTCAGGAACGTTTTGACCTCATCTGCATTTACTGTGTTTCACTACGGTCTGTGTCGCAACACATATTTTACAGCGAAGGCTGCAGAAGAAGCAAACTCTTTTGTTGGCGACTCTTTCGCCCACAGAATGCCAAGAGTGTGCAAAGCTGTCATCAAGGCAAAGGGTGGCTACTTTTGGTTACTATATGATTCCATATGTGTTATGTCATAGTTTCGATATCTTCACTTTTATTCTACAATGTAAAAAATAGTGCAAATAAAGAAAAACCCCTGAATGAGTAATATTCCAAACTTTTGGCCCCAGTGTGTATGCATATATATATATATATATTATATTACATTTTTATTTTTATTTTTTTCTCGCATGGTTCTTCTATAGGCTATGCGCAGGCTAACATACCTACTTGTTGGATGCGGATTTGGTATTAAGCTGTTTAGTTAGGCCTAGTGATATTGTCAAACATCATCCGCTGATCCAGGAGATATTTTTCTGAATGACAGTCAAGTGACAAACAGCTGTTTTGAAAGGCCTATAGCATGTGATGCAAAAACAGCCAGTGCGGGAAAGCAGGGTTTTGAAGAATGTCCAGAATATTTTTGTCTTGTTCAGTGAAGACAGTTTTGGTCCACATTGGTTCCAATGTGTTGATAATCTGCTATTGTCTTCTTGATTTACAAGAAGGGTCTAGAAGATTTAACAGAGAAAGCAAAAAGGTGATGAGTTCATGCTTTCATATGTTTTTGTGCCTTGGACTGGACACTGAGTCTAGGCTACTGTGCACAATTGTGTAGGAGAGGCTATTGTGCGAACACCCAAGGTATATCCTTCGATATTTTTATTTTGTTTTATTAGGGGGACATCTAGTCTTACAGAGGTCCGACACATAACGAAAAAGACATTACAGACAAAATACTTTACAATTTACATACATTTAAAAACATTAACATGTGTGTGTGTGCATCTATCTCTTACACATAGAGTGCCTTCAGAAAGTATTCATACCCCTTGACTTGTTCAACATATTGTTGTGTTACAGCCTGAATTCTAAATTAATTAAATATTTTTTTTGCTCACCCATCTGCAAATATACAGAAATATCTAATTTGCATAATAATTCACACCCCTGTGTCAATACTTTGTAGAAGCACCATTGGCGGCGATTATAGCTGTGAGTCTTTCTGGTCTCTAAGAGCTTTCCACACCTGGATTGTATAATATTTGCCCATTTATTCTTTAAAAAAATGATTCAAGCGCTGCCAAGTTGATTGTTGATCATTGCTAGACAGCCATTCTCAAGTCTTGACATAGATTTTCAAGCCGATTTAAGTCAAAACTATAGCAAGGCCACTAATAATATTGGCCATATACCACAAACCCCCAAGGTGCCTTATTGCTATTATAAACTGTTTACCAAAGTATTTAGAGCAGTAAAAACAACTGTTTTGTCATAACCCTGGTATATCACAGCTGTCAGCCAATCAGCATTCAGGGCTCGAACCACCCAGTTCATAATAAAAATGAGGTGGGAGTTTAAATTATTCCTATTTAAGAACATCTGTGTATTAATACACATTTGTGAATTGGAAATAAGTGGGGTGAGGGTCTGACCCTGGAGCAATTAGGGTTAAGTGCATTGCTGAAAGGCACATTAACAGATTTTTCACTTTGTTGGCTCGGGGATTTGAACTAGTGACCTTTTGTTTAATGGCTCAATGCTCTAACCACTAGGCTACTTGCCACCCCAGACTTTTTCCACATTTTGTTTTGTTACAGTTTCAAATCTATTACATTTTGATGTTGTGTCACTGGCCTACACACAATAGCCCATAATGTCAAAGTGGAATTATGTTTTTACAAATTTTTACAAATTAATAAAAAATGAAAAGCTGTAATGTCTTGAGTCAATAAGTATTCAACCCCTTTGTTATGGCAAACCTAAGTAAGTTTAGGAGTAAAAATGTGCTTAACAAGTCACATTTTCCAAAGCCTCACAAGAAAGGGCACCTATTGCTAGAAAAAAAAGCAGACATTGAATATCCCTTTGAGCATGGTGAAGATATTACACTTTGGATGATGTATCAATACACCCAGTCACTACAAAGATACAGGCGTCCTTCCTAACTCAGTTGCCGGAGAGGAAGGAAACCGCTCAACGATTTCACCATGAGGCCAATGGTGACTTTAAAACAGTTACATAGTTTAATGGCTGTGAGGAGAAAACTGAGGATGGATCAACAACAGTGTAGTTACTCCACAATACTAAATGACAGAGTGAAAAGAAGGAAGTCTGTAAAGAATAAAAATATTCCAAAACACAAAGCATTTACATTTAAGTCATTTAAGTCTCTTATCCAGAGCGACTTACAGTAGTGAGTGGATACATTTTTCACACTGGTCCCCCATGGGAATCAAACCCACAAGCGCCATGCTCTACCATCTGAGCTACCTACTGCCAAAGGTGATTCTAATATATATTGACTCAGGGGAGTTCAATACTTATCTAATCAACATACAGTATATTAGTATTTTATTATTAATATTTTTTATTTTTTTTACAAATATTTTTTCTTCCACTTTCACATAAGAAAAATTACAATGAATTCCATTTGAATCCCACTTTGTACCAAAATGTGGAAAAGTCAAGTGGTGTCAATACTTTCTGAAGGCACTGTATATTTACCACCATCATGGGGCTGTTCCAGAAAGCAGGATCAACGAGTTAGCCAGCTGACTGTCCAGAATTGCTTTAAATAACTTAAAATTGACAAGGTATAATTGACTTGACAACAGCAACCAATTTACAAATGTAGCTTTATCAACTAGAAAAATCAAGAGGTATGTGGCTTTTAATCAAAGTTAATCCTGCTTTTTGGAATAGCCCCCATGTCTTATTAGATTCTGTGGTGGTTAGTTGACTGCTGAAAATAAAGTAAATGCCAGTGACTCATGCATGTGATTTGTGTTTTTTCACTGAGACATTCACAATGGTTAATCACTTTTTGCCTCCAGGCTTCTAAGAGGTAGGGGATGATATAATATATAAGACATATATAGGCTAATCATCTGTATATAGGCTAATCATCTGTATATAGGCTAATCATCTGTATATAGGCTAATCATCTGTATATAGGCTAATCATCTGTATATAGGATAATCATCTGTATATAGGCTAATCATCTGCATATAGGCTTATCATCTGCATATAGGCTAATCATCTGCATATAGGCTAATCATCTGCATATAGGCTAATCATCTGCATATAGGCTAATCATCTGCATGTAGGCTAATCATCTGTATATAGGCTAATCATCTGTATATAGGCTAATCATCTGTATATAGGCTAATCATCTGTATATAGGCTAATCATCTGCATATAGGCTAATCATCTGTATATAGGATAATCATCTGCATATAGGCGAATCATCTGTATATAGGCTAATCATCTGTATATAGGCTAATCATCTGCATATAGGCTAATCATCTGCATAGAGGCTAATCATCTGCATATAGGCTAATCATCTGTATATAGGCTAATCATCTGTATATAGGCTAATCATCTGCATATAGGCTAATCATCTGCATATAGGCTAATCATCTGCATGTAGGCTAATCATCTGTATATAGGCTAATCATCTGTATATAGGCTAATCATCTGTATATAGGCTAATCATCTGTATATAGGCTAATCATCTGCATATAGGCGAATCATCTGCATATAGGCGAATCATCTGCATATAGGCTAATCATCTGCATATAGGCTAATCATCTGTATATAGGCTAATCGTCTGTATATAGGCTAATCATCTGTATATAGGCTAATCGTCTGTATATAGGCTAATCGTCTGTATATAGGCTAATCATCTGTATATAGGCTAATCATCTGTATATAGGCTAATCGTCTGTATATAGGCTAATCATCTGTATATAGGCTAATCGTCTGTATATAGGCTAATCGTCTCATATAATGCAGCCTGAGCATGGCAGCGTCTCTCCTCAGAAACCGGCTTCAGAGGAATGCAGTGTGAGGATTGAGAAACCCATGGGCCTGACTGACTTAAGCTACTGAGCCCGAATAAGCCAATGTCTTTTTTATCCACCAATGGCACTGAATTAAATTAGCTCTTGATGTGGTCTTGTCTTGCGATGCATGAATATGCCTTTCACTCTGATCACAACCACATCTAACAACACAAAGTACAGCATCATAGAAGATTAGTCATACTCTCTCCCCATGCCACTCATCTTCAATCTCAGTATCCTGCTATTCAAATGTCTCTGCTAGATACGGTACTTGTCAGAAACTCCTATTAAGGTTTGATGAATATTGGAAGCAAGGGAATAGAGAGAAGCGAGTGACAGATGAGTAGTGTGTCACAACCGGCCGTGATTGGGAGTCCCACAGGGCGGAGCACAGCCGGCCGTGATTGGGAGTCCCACAGGGCGGAGCACAACCGGCCGTGATTGGGAGTCCCACAGGGCGGAGCACAACCGGCCGTGATTGGGAGTCCCACAGGGCGGAGCACAACCGGCCGTGATTGGGAGTCCCACAGGGCGGAGCACAACCGGCCGTGATTGGGAGTCCCACAGGGCGGAGCACAACCGGCCGTGATTGGGAGTCCCACAGGGCGGAGCACAACCGGCCGTGATTGGGAGTCCCACAGGGCGGAGCACAACCGGCCGTGATTGGGAGTCCCACAGGGCGGAGCACAACCGGCCGTGATTGGGAGTCCCACAGGGCGGAGCACAGCCGGCCGTGATTGGGAGTCCCACAGGGCGGAGCACAGCCGGCCGTGATTGGGAGTCCCACAGGGCGGAGCACAACCGGCCGTGATTGGGAGTCCCACAGGGCGGAGCACAGCCGGCCGTGATTGGGAGTCCCACAGGGCGGCGCACAACCGGCCGTGATTGGGAGTCCCACAGGGCGGAGCACAACCGGCCGTGATTGGGAGTCCCACAGGGCGGAGCACAACCGGCCGTGATTGGGAGTCCCACAGGGCGGAGCACAACCGGCCGTGATTGGGAGTCCCACAGGGCGGAGCACAACCGGCCGTGATTGGGAGTCCCACAGGGCGGAGCACAGCCGGCCGTGATTGGGAGTCCCACAGGGCGGAGCACAACCGGCCGTGATTGGGAGTCCCACAGGGCGGAGCACAGCCGGCCGTGATTGGGAGTCCCACAGGGCGGCGCACAACCGGCCGTGATTGGGAGTCCCACAGGGCGGAGCACAACCGGCCGTGATTGGGAGTCCCACAGGGCGGCGCACAACCGGCCGTGATTGGGAGTCCCACAGGGCGGAGCACAGCCGGCCGTGATTGGGAGTCCCACAGGGCGGCGCACAACCGGCCGTGATTGGGAGTCCCACAGGGCGGAGCACAGCCGGCCGTGATTGGGAGTCCCACAGGGCGGCGCACAACCGGCCGTGATTGGGAGTCCCACAGGGCGGAGCACAACCGGCCGTGATTGGGAGTCCCACAGGGCGGAGCACAACCGGCCGTGATTGGGAGTCCCACAGGGCGGAGCACAACCGGCCGTGATTGGGAGTCCCACAGGGCGGAGCACAACCGGCCGTGATTGGGAGTCCCACAGGGCGGAGCACAACCGGCCGTGATTGGGAGTCCCACAGGGCGGAGCACAACCGGCCGTGATTGGGAGTCCCACAGGGCGGAGCACAGCCGGCCGTGATTGGGAGTCCCACAGGGCGGAGCACAGCCGGCCGTGATTGGGAGTCCCACAGGGCGGAGCACAACCGGCCGTGATTGGGAGTCCCACAGGGCGGAGCACAGCCGGCCGTGATTGGGAGTCCCACAGGGCGGCGCACAACCGGCCGTGATTGGGAGTCCCACAGGGCGGAGCACAACCGGCCGTGATTGGGAGTCCCACAGGGCGGAGCACAACCGGCCGTGATTGGGAGTCCCACAGGGCGGAGCACAACCGGCCGTGATTGGGAGTCCCACAGGGCGGAGCACAACCGGCCGTGATTGGGAGTCCCACAGGGCGGAGCACAGCCGGCCGTGATTGGGAGTCCCACAGGGCGGAGCACAACCGGCCGTGATTGGGAGTCCCACAGGGCGGAGCACAGCCGGCCGTGATTGGGAGTCCCACAGGGCGGCGCACAACCGGCCGTGATTGGGAGTCCCACAGGGCGGAGCACAACCGGCCGTGATTGGGAGTCCCACAGGGCGGCGCACAACCGGCCGTGATTGGGAGTCCCACAGGGCGGAGCACAGCCGGCCGTGATTGGGAGTCCCACAGGGCGGCGCACAACCGGCCGTGATTGGGAGTCCCACAGGGCGGAGCACAACCGGCCGTGATTGGGAGTCCCACAGGGCGGAGCACAACCGGCCGTGATTGGGAGTCCCACAGGGCGGCGCACAACCGGCCGTGATTGGGAGTCCCACAGGGCGGAGCACAACCGGCCGTGATTGGGAGTCCCACAGGGCGGAGCACAGCCGGCCGTGATTGGGAGTCCCACAGGGCGGAGCACAACCGGCCGTGATTGGGAGTCCCACAGGGCGGAGCACAGCCGGCCGTGATTGGGAGTCCCACAGGGCGGCGCACAACCGGCCGTGATTGGGAGTCCCACAGGGCGGAGCACAACCGGCCGTGATTGGGAGTCCCACAGGGCGGCGCACAACCGGCCGTGATTGGGAGTCCCACAGGGCGGAGCACAGCCGGCCGTGATTGGGAGTCCCACAGGGCGGCGCACAACCGGCCGTGATTGGGAGTCCCACAGGGCGGAGCACAACCGGCCGTGATTGGGAGTCCCACAGGGCGGAGCACAACCGGCCGTGATTGGGAGTCCCACAGGGCGGAGCACAACCGGCCGTGATTGGGAGTCCCACAGGGCGGAGCACAACCGGCCGTGATTGGGAGTCCCACAGGGCGGAGCACAACCGGCCGTGATTGGGAGTCCCACAGGGCGGCGCACAATTGGCCCAGCGTCGTCCGAGTTTGACCGGTGTAGGCCGTCATTGTAAATAAGAATTTGTTCTTAACTGACTTGCCTCGTTAAAAAAGGTTTAAAAAAACAAATACAAAATAATTAAATAAGAGAGAGGTGCTGTTGTGACAGGTGTCAGGCATCAGTTCAGCCCGGAAGGAGGACATCTCTTTCTATGTGCTAAATGACCATCTCTGGTCGTGTTGTTCTAATGGTTCCAAGTGGTCATCTCCTGAGGGAGGTTAATAGATGGCTTTCCTCTGATGGCTCCGTCCACTGTCCCCACCCCTCCGCTGGTCTCCCCAGTGATGCCAAAACGAGGTGCCACACCCGCCTCACTGTGAATTTACAACTTGTTTAAATTGTGCTGCTCTCCAAAGGGGCCTGCTGAGCCCAGGAGTGGAGTAATTGTTAGTCTAGAGGTAGTCATAAATCAAATAAAAAAATAAGAAATCTCTCTCCCCTACTCATTATCTATTAATATCACTCTGCTCTTGCTGCAGAGTTCCTGAGACTTGCCAGAACTGTAGACTATACAGTCTTCCTTCCTCCCCAAAGACAGACCTGTCTTCTTCTGAAAGATGGGAGGTGAAGAGAAGGCTCTTCAAAGCTGTGATTGATTTCCTCATTCCTCCCTGGTCTGATGCAGGCAGCTACAGGCTCTTGACAACCACGATGGAGGAACTGCTATCTAACTGTGTCTTAATTGAGCCGAGTGTGCGGAGTGAAGGAGCCCAGGATGCTACAGGCGCTAATAAAAACACACACAATTAGGAACTACTAATGACATGGCAAATCTGTCATTATTCCTCCCAATAACCCAGAGGGGTTTCTATATTAAGTTGAGGAAGAGAAGTAATTATCCAATGAATGGAAATAGCCCGGTGCATAGCTGAGGGAAGTAGGGGAGCTAAGCACAGACAAAATCCTAGAGGAAAACCTGGTTCAGTCTGCTCTCCACCAGACACTTGGAGACAAATTCACCTTTCAGCAGGACAATATCCTAAAACACAAGACCAAATATACACTGGAGTTTCACACCAAGACGACATTAAATGTTCCTGAGTTGCCTAGTTACAGTTTTAGCTTAAGTCGTCTTGAAAATCTATGGCAAGACTTGAAAATGTTTGTCTAGCAACGATCAACAACCAACTTGACAGAGCTTGAATAATTTAAAAGATAAAAGAATGTGCAATCCAGGTGCGCAAAGCTCTTAGACTTATCTAGAAAGACTCACAGCTGTAATTCCTCTTAGATTTATCTAGAAAGACTCACAGCTGTAATTCCTCTTAGACTTATCTAGAAAGACTCACAGCTGTAATTCCTCTTAGACGTATCCAGAAAGACTCACAGCTGTAATTCCTCTTAGACGTATCCAGAAAGACTCACAGCTGTAATTCCTCTTAGACTTATCCAGAAAGACTCACAGCTGTAATTCCTCTTAGACTTATCCAGAAAGACTCACAGCTGAAATTCCTCTTAGACTTATCCAGAAAGACTCACAGCTGTAATTCCTCTTAGACTTATCCAGAAAGACTCACAGCTGTAATCGCTGCCAAGGGTGATTCTAACATGTATTACATTTACATTGTAGTCATTTAGCAGACGCTCTTATCCAGAGATAAATGTTTGTCTAGCAACGATCAACAACCAACTTGACAGAGCTTGAATAATTTAAAAGATAAAAGAATGTGCAATCCAGGTGCGCAAAGCTCTTAGACTTATCTAGAAAGACTCACAGCTGTAATTCCTCTTAGATTTATCTAGAAAGACTCACAGCTGTAATTCCTCTTAGACTTATCTAGAAAGACTCACAGCTGTAATTCCTCTTAGACGTATCCAGAAAGACTCACAGCTGTAATTCCTCTTAGACGTATCCAGAAAGACTCACAGCTGTAATTCCTCTTAGACTTATCCAGAAAGACTCACAGCTGTAATTCCTCTTAGACTTATCCAGAAAGACTCACAGCTGTAATTCCTCTTAGACTTATCCAGAAAGACTCACAGCTGAAATTCCTCTTAGACTTATCCAGAAAGACTCACAGCTGTAATTCCTCTTAGACTTATCCAGAAAGACTCACAGCTGTAATTCCTCTTAGACTTATCCAGAAAGACTCACAGCTGTAATTCCTCTTAGACTTATCCAGAAAGACTCACAGCTGTAATCGCTGCCAAGGGTGATTCTAACATGTATTACATTTACATTGTAGTCATTTAGCAGACGCTCTTATCCAGAGATACTAACATATTGGTGCATTCAATTTAGGATAGTCAGTGTTACAACCACATCTCCATCACAGTAAGTACACTTCTTTATACAAGCAGCTGTGAGGAAAGTCAGTCCTAGCAGGGAAATAAGTCTGTGTTAGTTTAGACAAAATACAAGTGTTAGTAAATGTTTATTATTATTATTATGGGGATTACTGTTATACTATTCCAGGTTATTCCTTAAAGAGGTAGGGTTTCAAGTGTCTCCGGAAGGTGGTCAGTGACGCTGTCCTGGCGTCGTGGGGGAGCTTGTTCCACCATTGGGGCGCCAAAGCAGCGAATAGCTTTGACTGGGATGAGCTGTGCTTCCGTAGAGGTAGGGGGGCTAGCAGGCCAGACGTGGATGAACGTAGTGTCCTCGTTTGGGTGTAGGGTCTGATCAGAGCCTGGAGGTAAGGAGGGGCCGTTCCCCTCACAGCTCCATAGGCAAGCACCATGGTTTTGTAGTAGATGCAAGCTTCAACTGGAAGCCAGTGGAGTGTGAGGAGGAGCGGGGTGACATGAGAGAACTTGGGAAGGTTGAACACCAGACGGGCTGCAGCGTTCTGGATAAGTTGTAGGTGTTTAATGGTGCAGGCAGGGAGCCCAGCCAACAGAGAGTTGCAGTAATCCAGACGGGAGATGACAAGTGTCTGGATTAGGACCTGTGCTGCTTTCTGTGTAAGGTAGAGTCGTACTCTGAGATGTTGTAGAGCATGAACCTGCAGGATCGGGTCACCACTTTGACGTTAGCAGAGAACGACAAGGTGTTGTCCAGGGTCACACCAAGGTTCTTTGCTCTCTGGGAGGAGGACACAATAGAGTTGTCAACCGTGATGGTGAGATCATGGAGCGGGCTGTCCTTCCCCGGGAGGAAGAGCAGCTCCGTCTCAATACTTATCTAATCAACATATATTAGTGTTTTATTCTTTTTTTTACTAATGTTTTTTCTTCCAAATTACAATTAAATCCATTTTAATGGCACTTTGTACCACAACAAAATTTGGAAAAAGTCAAGTGGTGTCAATACTTTCTGAAGGCACTGTATATTTACCACCATCATCATGGCGCTGTTCCAGAAAGCAGGATCAACGAGTTAGCCAGCTGACTGTCCAGAAATACATTTGAAAAGAATATTATTTATCACAAAAGTAGTGCTCTGGGCCTTTACTTGTCCTGTATAAGTGGGCCTTTACTTGTCCTGTATAAGTGGGCCTTTACTTGTCCTGTATAAGTGGGCCTTTACTTGTCCTGTATAAGTGGGCCTTTACTTGTCCTGTATAACTGGGCCTTTACTTGTCCTGTATAAGTGGGCCTTTACTTGTCCTGTATAAGTGGGCCTTTACTTGTCCTGTATAACTGGGCCTTTACTTGTCCTGTATAAGTGGGCCTTTACTTGTCCTGTATAAGTGGGCCTTTACTTGTCCTGTATAAGTGGACCAATATAGACGTCTGACGTCTGTAGCACCGGAAAACATTTTTTTCAGCATCTCAGCTTTGACAAAAAATGAAATTGAATTATTAAGAAGAGTATCTTTCAGGGTTAAGTAGTTGGTCTTGTAAGAGTTGTGTTGTGTTGCCCTGTCCCTTTCTCTGTGGTTTCCATTCTAATGAATCCAGAAAGAACAAAACCTTGTCCTCAAACATTTACATCAGAAGGTGCAAAGTTATAGACAAAAACCAAAAACATCAAATTAAATATCCCATAATGACATCAATCTACACACAATACCCCATAATGACATCAATCTACACACAATACCCCATAATGACATCAATCTACACACAATACCCCATAATGACATCAATCTACACACAATACCCCATAATGACATCAATCTACACACAATACCCCATAATGACATCAATCTACACACAATACCCCATAATGACATCAATCTACACACACTACCCCATAATGACATCAATCTACACACAATACCCCATAATGACATCAATCTACACACAATACCCCATAATGACATCAATCTACACACAATACCCCGTAATGACATCAATCTACACACAGTACCCCATAATGATATCAATCTACACACAATACCCCGTAATGACATCAATCTACACACAATACCCCATAATGACATCAATCTACACACAATACCCCATAATGACATCAATCTACACACACTACCCCATAATGACATCAGTCTACACACAATACCCCATAATGACATCAATCTACACACAATACCCCGTAATGACATCAATCTACACACAGTACCCCGTAATGATATCAATCTACACACAATACCCCGTAATGACATCAATCTACACACAATACCCCATAATGACATCAATCTACACACAATACCCCATAATGACATCAATCTACACGCAATACCCCATAATGACATCAATCTACACACAATACCCCATAATTATATCAATCTACACACAATACCCCATAATGACATCAATCTACACACAATACCCCATAATGACATCAATCTACACACAATACCCCATAATGACATCAATCTACACACAATACACCATAATGACATCAATCTACACACAATACCCCATAATGACATCAATCTACACACAATACCCCATAATGACATCAATCTACACACAACACCCCATAATGACATCAATCTACACACACTACCCCATAATGACATCAATCTACACACAATACCCCATAATGACTAAGCAAAAACAGGTTTTTAGACATTTTTGCACATTTATACAAAATAAAATAAAATAAATATAACATTTACATAAGTATTCAGACCCTTTACTCAGTACTTTGTTGAAGCACCTTTGGCAGCGATTACAGCTTCAAGTCTTCTTGGGTATGACGCTACAAGCTTGGTACACCTGTATTTGGGGAGTTTCTCCCATTCTTTTCTGCAGATCCTCTCAAGTTCTGTCAGATTACTGAATAAAGGTCTGAATACTTACTGTATGCAAAAAAATACGTTTTTCTCTTTGTCAAACAATGCACAATACAGTAATTGAGTATATTGAGACATCAACTGGTTTGTAATGTGATGATGTGACTCAGTTGGTAGAGCATGGCACTTGCAACTTGCAACGCTTTGGTTGTGGGTTAGATTCCCACAGGGGACCGATATGAACATTTATGAAAATGTAAGCACTCACTACTGTAAGTTACTCTGGATAAGAGTGTCTGCTAAAATGGAAAAGGAATTAATATACCATTTCAGTTTTCACATAGAAATAAGATGCATTTGCAAAGTATTTCAGAAGAAATAAGATGCATTTGCAAAGTTGTCGGCACAGCACACCCATCCTTAAACTACTTCCTGCGGCTATGGCCCAGTGTGTTTACATTCTGTTTTGCTGAATTCCTTTTCCAGTAGTTGTTACTTTTCTTTGACAAAATGCTGTGAAATTAGGGGAGTGTTAATACTGGGATGGTGGGACTGTCGCATGAAATTAAGTGTTTGGAGTTGCTGGTTTGTTTTGTTACATTCAATTGATAAGTCAACGGTGCCACTACGCCTTCTAATAAGTCTCTCTCTTTCACTCTTTCCATTTTCTCAGAACCAGGATCCAGAGGAAGCCCTCTATGACAGCCAGCTAGGTGAGTCTCATTGATTATTCTCAAATCAGCTAGAAATGGTTCAATAGGAAAGGAAAGTGGGGATACTAGTCAGTTGTAAAACTGAATGCATTCAACTGAAATGTGTCTTCCGTATTTAACATAGAAAGGACCACTTTTGAAGGTCCAGTAAATAGGAATTTATTCAGCTGCTCGTCTAATCTTCTGAAATGTCTCACTTGATTCAACCAATATTGCAGACAGTGTGATTGCACTGTACAATACCATCTTACATGTTATTATACGACAATGTACAAAACGAAAGTGAAACAACGGAACTGCCCACTTCCTGAATCAGTATCACATAAATATGTCACATAGAACAGACATTGCTTCCTGTGACAATGACGATTCAATAAAACAAATGTATTTGCAGAAAGGCTCGGCCGGAGTTCTTTTCTTTGCAAAAGTTATATACTGCACTTTTAATGAGTAGGTTTACATGTGCACCCTTTGCTATGAGACTTGCGATGTTTCTACAACTTGATTGGACATCTGTAGTAAATTCAATTGATTGGACATGATTTGGAAAGACACACACCTGTCTATATAAGGTCCCACAGTTGACATTGCATATCAGAGCAACAACCAAGCCATGAGGTCGAAGGAATTGTCCGTAGAGCTCCGAGACAGGATTGTGTCGAGGCATAGCTCTGGTGAAGGTTACCAAAAAATGTCTGCAGCATTGAAGGTCCACAAGAACACAGTGGCCTCCATCATTCTTAAATGGAAGAAGTTTGGAACCAGCAAGACTCTTCCTAGAGCTGGCCGCCCGGATAAACTGAGCAATCGGGGGAGAAGGGCGTTGGTCAGGGAGATGACCACGAACCCGATGTTCACTCTGACAGAGCTCCAGAGTTCTTCTGTGGAGATGGGAGAACCTTCCAGAAGGACAACCGTCTCTGCAGCAATCCACCAATCAGGCCTTTATGGTAGAGCCTGACAGAGCTTGAGAGGATCTGCAGAGAAGAATGGGAGAAACTCCCCAAATACAGGTGTGCCAAGCTTGTAGTGTCATATCCAAGAAGACTTGATGCTGTACCATCTCTACCAAAGGTGCTTCAACAAAGTACTGAGTAAAGGGTCTGAATTCTGTGATATTTATTTTATTTTATATTTTATAAATGTGCAAAAAAACCTGTTTTTGCTTTGTCATTATGGGGTATTGTGTGTAGATTGATGTCATTATGGGGTATCGTGGGTAGATTGATGTCATTATGGGGTATTGTGTGTAGATTGATGTCATTATGGGGTATTGTGTGTAGATTGATGTCATTATGGGGTATTGTGTGTAGATTGATGTCATTATGGGGTATTGTGTGTAGATTGATGTCATTATGGGGTATTGTGTGTAGATTGATGTCATTATGGGGTACTGTGTGTAGATTGATGAGGGAAAAAACAATTTCATCCATTTTAGAATAAGGCTAACGTAACAAAATGTAGAAAAAGTCAAGGGGTCTGAATACTTTCTGAATGCACTGGATATGCGAGTGAAGTGAGTTTGGAAAAACGTTAAGCATCTTAGATTACAAATAAAAATAGCGCTTCGCAAAAATAACATTTTTGGCAGTTTTCTGCATTTAACAAAAGTCCCATCTTGTAGCCTGATTTCAGATGTCTCGACGTAAACAGTTCTGTGTGAGAGAGCTGTGTGGTATCCATGTTCTGGGCCAATATTAATTAACGTGGCTCATAATTTGTGTTTAATATTCAGCTGCATCGGCACTAACGAGGTTAATCCAGCATGAGATGGACTGGAATGAACAAATCACTGATGCTTTACACTGACATAACACAACCGTCTCAATGTTTGCATTTAGACAAGCAAGAGAAGGTCTTGTTCAATACATCCTTTGGTGTTATTAGAGATGACATCCTCTCCCAGCTGTGTAGACGTACAGTATAGAGGAGACATCTTGTGAAAGGCCAAAGCTTTGCACTTGTTCGCCATTCAACAGAGTTCTCCTCTTATTCATCTGATGGCAGCAGACGTTTCATAAGTAGAGCGAGTGGAGGGATCGGATGTTTGCCTTTCATGCTTGAGAGCTCTAATACAATGGCAGAGTGCTCCGATTGAGGGGAGGGCTTCAGGAAGCTGTGTGGGGGAAACTCTGGACCTCTGCATGCTTGCTCAATTAACTGGGTCATGGTGGAAACAAAATCAGACGAAGCAAGTTTATAATGCCCTCATTTGGCACCTGTTAAACACACACTGTTATCTGAACAAATCGAGCTATCTGGCACTGCCACTGTAATTTACTCTGTCACACCCGGGAGGTTAAGCTAGTCTGAAAGCATGTGCATCAGGCTAGGACTCTCTGACCTTATTGGTCTATTTATTTCTGAGCATGTATGGGTATCCAATCGTGTGGTATACAGGCATCTAAAAAACGATTTAATCCATTTTAGAATAAGGCTGAAACGTAACAAAATGTGGTAAAATTCAAGGGGTCTGAATACTTTCCGAATGCGCTGTACATTACAGATATGAAAGGACACTCTAGTGCACACCTTGTAGCCTAGCGGAGCGTTGAGCTAGTAACCGAAAGGTCGCTGGTTCGAATCCCTGAACCAACTAGGTGAAAAATCTATCTGTGCCCTTGAGCAAGGCACTTAAACCTAATTTCTCCTAGTCTGCTAAAGGAGAAAGGGACCAAAGATGTACTCATAAAATTGCAATTAGCCTACAAGTAGTGTGTAGTGTGACTAACTGTGGACCAAACCTTTAGGATCTCCATATAATTGTATCTGTATGGATCTTATTTTGCGATTGTAAATGCGATTATGGCCCTGAACATAATTAGCCTATCTATTGTTCTCCGTGGCAGCGGCCTTATATCCATGCTACTGTAAGGCAGGGAGCCAGCCCAGGATGAGATCTCTTCCATGATGCCCTTCTAGGAGGCTACAGCATCAAAAGCTCCTCCAACATTTCTATCAGCTTACTATAGTCTAACATGTTTCAACACAGTATACATCAGGGCCACTGTGGGAGTACTTGTCAAAAGTGCTCTGCTGTGTGTGTGCCTCTCTGGAGTGGAAAAATCATACAAAGCAAATCTCGCCTCTCGCCACTCTTGTCTTCCCACTCGTTTTGTCTCCCGTTTTTCTCCTGAACTCATCTGACCTGAGCTTTATTTCTTAGATCAAGACAGCACTGAGGACTCCCACCAAACACAAAATATTAGAAACAATATCCCACGCTAGTCTATTAAGGAAACACTCTCTCACTGTTCTCTCTCTCTTTCTCTCCAACAATGCAAGACATGCTGTGTCAGTACTAGTGGTGATGATAATGATGTTGACTTGATCCACAGTACTCTTAAAAGGAGTTGAGGTTTAAAAGCAGATGATGGGAGTGAGGATTTGGATTCTGTTAAAACTAAATTGCCTCTGGATTTAGAAATATGAATTCAAAGTAGATTGTTTAAGGCTGCCTTCAACACTCATTTGCTGAGTTTTCCATGGAGACCTGGACTGCAGCATTTATAATGAGTGTGATTTAAAGTAGGCGGACAGACCCCTCTGATCTTCAGGTGATTTAAAGTAGGCGGACAGACCCCTCTGATCTTCAGGTGATTTAAAGTAGGCGGACAGACCCCTCTGATCTTCAGGTGATTTAAAGTAGGCGGACAGACCCCTCTGATCTTCAGGTGATTTAAAGTAGGCGGACAGACCCCTCTGATCTTCAGGTGATTTAAAGTAGGCGGACAGACCCCTCTGATCTTCAGGTGATTTAAAGTAGGCGGACAGACCCCTCTGATCTTCAGGTGATTTAAAGTAGGCAGACAGACCCCTCTGATCTTCAGGTGATTTAAAGTAGGCGGACAGACCCCTCTGATCTTCAGGTGATTTAAAGTAGGCAGACAGACCGCTCTGATCTTCAGGTGATTTAAAGTAGGCGGACAGACCCCTCTGATCTTCAGGTGATTTAAAGTAGGCGGACAGACCCCTCTGATCTTCAGGTGATTTAAAGTAGGCAGACAGACCCCACTGAACTTCAGGTGATTTAAAGTAGGCGGACAGACCCCTGTGAACTTCAGGTGATTTAAAGTAGGCGGACAGACCCCTCTGATCTTCAGGTGATTTAAAGTAGGCGGACAGACCCCTCTGATCTTCAGGTGATTTAAAGTAGGCGGACAGACCCCTCTGATCTTCAGGTGATTTAAAGTAGGCAGACAGACCTCTCTGATCTTCAGGTGATTTAAAGTAGGCAGACAGACCCCACTGAACTTCAGGTGATTTAAAGTAGGCGGACAGACCCCTGTGAACTTCAGGTGATTTAAAGTAGGCGGACAGACCCCTCTGATCTTCAGGTGATTTAAAGTAGGCGGACAGACCCCTCTGATCTTCAGGTGATTTAAAGTAGGTGGACAGACCCCTCTGATCTTCAGGTGATTTAAAGTAGGCGGACAGACCCCTCTGATCTTCAGGTGATTTAAAGTAGGCGGACAGACCCCTCTGATCTTCAGGTGATTTAAAGTAGTCGGACAGACCCCTCTGATCTTCAGGTGATTTAAAGTAGGCAGACAGACCCCTCTGATCTTCAGGTGATTTAAAGTAGGCAGACAGACCCCACTGAACTTCAGGTGATTTAAAGTAGGCGGACAGACCCCTCTGATCTTCAGGTGATTTAAAGAAGGCGGACAGACCCCTCTGATCTTCAGGTGATTTAAAGTAGGCGGACAGACCCCTCTGAACTTCAGGTGTTAATTCATTCTCTAATTCTGTGCTCATTACTGGCTGAGAATCCAACGACGAGTCTGGGGGAGACTCTGACTCATTCTCTATTTCTCTCTCTCTCTCTCCCCCAGCTCCCTTTCTCTATAGCTGTCATACTAACTGTGTGACAGTTTTCCCCCCAGTTGTGCTGTGTGTGTGAGTTTAACCATGGGGGGTAAGTCGCCAGTGAGCTGTAGTGGAACTCCGACACCTTCTCTGCTCCGTGACACTGATGGGGATGACAGGTGCTGCAGGGGGGAACGCACGTCTCTCCCCCCCTCCCTCTGCTCCCCTGTACCTTCTGCCACTCTCCCGCTCCTCTGCCACCCTCACCCCTTGCATCCTGTCCCTCCGCATGATCTGATATTGTGCGCAGTTTCCTGATCACCACCATAAACACACTTGGCTTTTCTATCTTCTTCTTTCGATCTATTTCTCTCTCTCTCACTCGCAGGAATATCACCTCTAACAGGAATATCACCTCTAACAGGAATATCACCTCTAACACACCCCAGTGCCTTCAGTAAGGAGAGAGGCTGATGGTGTAGGAAGGCTGGCTCCATGCAATGAGAAAAGTATAGGAATGGAGAGCTCTCTGTGTCTCATTCCAGGCAATATATCTGAGGGCAGATACCGTCTTTTAATCTATGGACTGCAAGTATAAACACCATGGGACCACGCAGCCGTCATACCGCTCAGGAAGGAGACGCATTCTGTCTCCTAGCGATGAAGGTACTTTGGTGCGAAAAGTGCAAATCAATCCCAGAACAACAGCAAAGGACCTTGTGAAGATGCTGGAGGAAACAGGTACAAAAGTATCTATATCCACAGTAAAACGAGTCATATATCGACATAACCTGAAAGGCCGCTCAGCAAGGAAGAAGCCACTTCTCCAAAACCGCCATAAAATGGCTTAAGGACAACAAAGTCCAGGTATTGGAGTGGCCATCACAAAGCCCTGACCTCAATCCTATAGAAAATGTGTGGGCAGAACTGAAAAAGCGTGTGCGAGCAAGGAGGCCTACAAAATCTGTCTCAGTTAGGTTAGGCTACCCAAAACGTTTGACCCAAGTTAAACAATTTAAAGGCAATGCTACCAAATACTAATCAAGTTTATATAAACTTCTGTCCCACTGGGAATGTGATGAAAGAAATAAATAATTCTCTCTGCTATTATTCTGACATTTCACATTCTTAAAATAAAGTGGTGATCCTAACTGACCTAAGACAGGGAATTTTTACTAGGATTAAATGTCAGGAATTGTGAAAAACTGAGTTTAAATGTATTTGACCAAGGTGGATGTAAACTTCCGACTTCAACTGAAGATTTAGTTTTAGGGTTAGGAACTAGGGTTAGGGTTAGGTTTTTGGGTTAATGTTAGCGTTAAGGTTAGGGTTAGGTTTAGGGAAAATAGGATTTTGAATGGGACTGAATTGTATGTCCCAACAAGGTTATCTGCGCAAGACTGTGCGTGTTTGCGTGCATGCATTTGTGTGTGTTTGTGTGTGTGTGTGTCTGTCCGTGTGTGACCGCATGACCAGTGCCAAGGGACACCACTATCTCCCTAGCCACCTTCTTTCCCCTTAAGCGTCACTCCACAACCCTCTCAACCAAAATGTGTTGCAGAACAGAGCAGCGAAATCCACTTCCATTTCTCATTGAGAGGTAGCTCTCTGTGCTTTGCAGTGTCTTTGGCATGGGAGCCGCCGTTTCAAATCAACTCTGCTATAATTCAATAGATATATCGATCGCTCACTTCCCCTGCGCCTGCGTGCTGTGGCTGTCGGGTGTTAGAAGGAGAGCACAGGAGGACAAGGTCTGATGGAGATTAGGTTTGAAGGGGAGACTGTACTAGGATTTAGCCTTTCCTCTGCAAATGGCATCCTATTCCCTACATAGTGCACTACTTTTGACCAGGGCCTGTAGAGCTCTGGTAAAACAGAGTGCACTATGTAGGGAATAGGATGTCATTTGGGACAGAGCTTTCCTTTCCGTTGTTTGATGATTAATCGAAACCCATTAGTATGGCAACCCGGGACGGTGAATTCACTCTGAATTAGTTTATTTTTTTACCTCCGGTTTCTCCTCTACTTTGAGATGGGGGGGCGTATTATCTACACAATGAGAGATTGGCACGCAGCTTATCTGGTGCTCGCACTAGTCGCAGGCAGCTAGTGTATTATTGCTGTTCGGTGCAGTATCAGGAGGCTAAGCCGTTGTGGAACGGCATCTAGGGCTTTAGAATACATTACACGAGTGTGTGTACACACACACACACAGGCGCAGAGTCAAACAGACACCACACACACTTAGCGGACTCAGGAGAAGGGCTTTTAGAGGTGGTGTAGAAGTATGAGAGACAGATTGTGTCTCTAAGTTGATCTTTCAGAGGAGGGTGGTGTGTGTGTGTGTGTGTGTGTGTGTGTGTAGGAGAAACTGACAAAAAAAAGCTTGATCTATTGTGATTCTGTGATAGGGTGTGGGGAACCAGGGTGGAGAGAGAGGCTGCACACCCAGCGCAACAAGTGCCATAACTGTACCCCTGTGTTGGAATGGGTACAAGTGCCATAATTGTACCCCTGTGTTGGAATGGGTTCATTAGCCAGAGGAAGATTACAGACCACTCTGAATAGGTTACATGTCATATTAAACAGCATATTAACAGTCTAAATAGGTTACATGTCATATTACACAGCATATAAACACTCTAAATAGGTTACATGTCATATTAAACAGCATATAAACACTCTAAATAGGTTACATGTCATATTAAACAGCATATAAACACTCTAAATAGGTTACATGTCATATTAAACATCATGTAAACACTAAATAGGTCAGGAGCCAGACAGGGAGCCTAGAAGGAACGAAAATGAATGAATTAGGCTATATTATTTCAATTATTTCAAGGCTATAGCCTACATCCAGGACTGTACATTGTGAAGCATTTGCGAGTCGATACGATTAGCTGGTAGGAACATAAAGCACTCAGCATTTTGTTGTATCAAATCATGATACATTTTTATATAGGTTGTGGCTTACTAAGAATTAAATATACATTCAATGAAAAATGACTTATTAGTGCCTTTTGAATTCATTTTTGTCCGGCCAGTCTGTGGTTTCAGCAGCGGAGAAAATCCTCTCCACACTTGCAGAGCTACTGGGGAAGCTCAACACCATCTTGGCCAGTCTTGCCAGGCTGGGCAGAGATGCAGTTTAATTGTTTTGGGCTTTTTTAGGCAAAATAACCCAAACAAAACAGAAAGCTCCTTGAACGTGGGAATATGTCAGGCCAAAATCAATTATGACCTATTGTATAGATAATAGAACAAAAATAAACAATTTTTTGTACATAAATACAAAAATACTTTGCTACAATGACACACTTAGTTATTTACCCACCTCGTTCCTTTCTGTTAGCATGTACACGTAGTAAGTACACCATCTTGTAGTAAGTACACCATCTTGTAGTAAGTACACCATCTTGTAGTAAGTACACCATCTTGCTTTCGTGATTCCATATTGATTCTTTAGTTGTGGACACTACATCACCCCACTCAATGCAAGGGTGGCTTTGGGACAAGACTCTGTATATCCTTGAGTGGCCCAGCCAGAGCCCGGACTTGAACCAGATCTAACATCTCTGGAGAGACCTGTAAATAGCTGTGCAGTGACGCTCCCCATCCAACCTGACAGAGCTTGAGAGGATCTGCAGAGAAGAATGGGAGAAACTCCCCAAATACAGGTGTGACCAGCTTGTAGCGTCTTACCCAAGAAGACTTGAGGCTGTAATCCCTGCCAAAGGTGCTTCAACAAAGTACTGAGTAAAGGGTCTGAATACTTACATAAATGAAATATTTCAATAACCAAAAGAATATAGATGTGCAACATTTTCTTAAAAACTGTTTTTGCTTTGTCATTATTGTGTCATTATGTGGCATTGTGTGTAGACTGATCATTTTTTAAATCAATTTTAGAAAAGGCTGTAACATAACAAAATTAGGAAAACGTCAAGGGGTCTGGACGGGTCTCCACTGCATATGGGCCCAATATAGGCTGTATCTCAATCAATAGAAAAAGTATTATTAATAATAATTGTTTAACTTGGTAACACCAGTGCTACCAATGAGAAATGTTCATTTGAAGCCCTGACAAGGCCCCAGATGGTTACAACAGAAGTCGTTACAGGGAGTGCTGCCTGAGAGGCTTGGCTGCTAGCCTCCTGCTGCCTCTCTAAGCAGTCAGTCAGTACACCTGGCCAATCCAGTACACCTGGCCAATCCAGTACACCTGGCCAATCCGCTCCTCTGGTCTCCAGTGTCTACACTCTACTGGGGCAGCACCATAGACATATTCTGTGTTTATAGGCTAGGCCTACATCTTTGGGCAGTGTGCGTTAAATAAAGGTTAAATAAAAAATACAAAAAAAACGAGATTCAGAGACCTGTTCAAGAGGTCAGAGAGGCAGACCAATATCCAGAAGGTTGCTGGTTCATATCCTGGTAAAAGCAATGAAAAGTGGGAGATGATCTGACAATCTCAAGTAAGGCTGCTGGTTTAAAATCCCAGGTTCCATCCATCCAGTCAGCCAGTCTGCCAGTCAGTCAGTCAGCCAGTCAGTCAGTTAGTCAGTCAGTCAGTACATCTGGATCTGGCCTACTGTCCCAATGTGAGAAACAACTATATTTTCACAATCCTCAGTGTAAAGGGCTGTAAACTTGTCAAAGACAGTTTAGGGGATTGGATAAGGGTCGTTGGTTCGTTGGGTTTAGATTGGATAAGGGTCGTTGGGTCGTTGGGTTTAGATTGGATAAGGGTCGTTGGGTCGTTGGGTTTAGATTGGATAAGGGTTGTTGGGTTTAGATTGGATAAGGGTCGTTGGGTCGTTGGGTTTAGATTGGATAAGGGTCGTTGGGTCGTTGGGTTTAGATTGGATAAGGGTTGTTGGGTTTAGATTGGATAAGGGTCGTTGGGTCGTTGGGTTTAGATTGGATAAGGGTCGTTGGGTCGTTGGGTTTAGATTGGATAAGGGTTGTTGGGTTTAGATTGGATAAGGGTCGTTGGGTCGTTGGGTTTAGATTGGATAAGGGTCGTTGGGTCGTTGGGTTTAGATTGGATAAGGGTTGTTGGGTTTAGATTGGATAAGGGTCGTTGGGTCGTTGGGTTTAGATTGGATAAGGGTCGTTGGGTCGTTGGGTTTAGATTGGATAAGGGTCGTTGGGTCGTTGGGTTTAGATTGGATAAGGGTCGTTGGGTCGTTGGGTTTAGATTGGATAAGGGTCGTTGGGTTGTTGGGTTTAGATTGGATAAGGGTTGTTGGGTTTAGATTGGATAAGGGTCGTTGGGTCGTTGGGTTTAGATTGGCTAAGGATCGTTGGGTCGTTGGGTTTAGATTGGATAAGGCTCGTTGGGTCGTTGGGTTTAGATTGGATAAGGGTTGTTGGGTTTAGATTGGATAAGGGTCGTTGGGTCGTTGGGTTTAGATTGGATAAGGGTCGTTGGGTCGTTGGGTTTAGATTGGATAAGGGTCGTTGGGTCGTTGGGTTTAGATTGGATAAGGGTCGTTGGGTCGTTGGGTTTAGATTGGATAAGGGTCGTTGGGTCGTTGGGTTTAGATTGGATAAGGGGCGTTGGGTCGTTGGGTTTAGATTGGATAAGGGTCGTTGGGTCGTTGGGTTTAGATTGGCTAAGGATCGTTGGGTCGTTGGGTTTAGATTGGATAAGGCTCGTTGGGTCGTTGGGTTTAGATTGGATAAGGGTTGTTGGGTTTAGATTGGATAAGGGTCGTTGGGTCGTTGGGTTTAGATTGGATAAGGGTCGTTGGGTCGTTGGGTTTAGATTGGATAAGGGTCGTTGGGTCGTTGGGTTTAGATTGGATAAGGGTCGTTGGGTCGTTGGGTTTAGATTGGATAAGGGTCGTTGGGTCGTTGGGTTTAGATTGGATAAGGGGCGTTGGGTCGTTGGGTTTAGATTGGATAAGGGTCGTTGGGTCGTTGGGTTTAGATTGGATAAGGGTCGTTGGGTCGTTGGGTTTAGATTGGATAAGGGTCGTTGGGTCGTTGGGTTTAGATTGGATAAGGGTCGTTGGGTCGTTGGGTTTAGATTGGATAAGGGTCGTTGGGTTTAGATTGGATAAGGGTCGTTGGGTCGTTGGGTTTAGATTGGATAAGGGTCGTTGGGTTTAGATTGGATAAGGGTCGTTGGGTTTAGATTGGATAAGGGTCGTTGGGTCGTTGGGTTTAGATTGGATAAGGGTCGTTGGGTTTAGATTGGATAAGGGTCGTTGGGTCGTTGGGTTTAGATTGGATAAGGGTCGTTGGGTCGTTGGGTTTAGATTGGATAAGGGTTGTTGGGTTTAGATTGGATAAGGGTCGTTGGGTCGTTGGGTTTAGATTGGATAAGGGTCGTTGGGTCGTTGGGTTTAGATTGGATAAGGGTCGTTGGGTCGTTGGGTTTAGATTGGATAAGGGTCGTTGGGTCGTTGGGTTTAGATTGGATAAGGGTCGTTGGGTTTAGATTGGATAAGGGTCGTTGGGTCGTTGGGTTTAGATTGGATAAGGGTCGTTGGGTCGTTGGGTTTAGATTGGATAAGGGTCGTTGGGTGTAATTCCATTGAACAGTGTGAACAGGGTCAGAATTGCACACATTCTTTACTCCGTTAATCCTTCAGCCAGGTTATTCCGGTTATTCCGTTGGCAAGCGAGAGAGGCCATGAGCTTATGTAGTTTACAGTCGTTCCCATGGCCACTGATGTGATTCGTCATCCAGGCAAGGCCCCCATCCCATCATTACTATTCTGTAAATGGATTCCACATGAAGCCTGAAGCATTAGCGGGGCCTGTAAGATGGGCCCTATAAAGGTCACAGTAATGATATGTAAACGTGTCACACACCGAGGCTGCCCACTTCCCTAAAGAGCGATCAAGGCTGTTAGAGACATTGTCAAGTGGCTGCCCTTTAACCTCAGGCTTGTTACACACTGGAGATTCTCAATGATATTTACTAGGCTGCCAATCTGTCAGACACAGTGGACAGCTGGGCTTTAGGCTGATTTAGGTATCTGTTGTTGTCCTGCCCACTGCATTAGCCAACCCCATCTGACTGACTGGTTATCATATACTGTTTGTGTGTGTGTGTGTGTGTGTGTGTGTGTGTGTGTGTGTGTGTGTGTGTGTGTGTGTGTGTGTGTGTGTGTGTGTGTGTGTGTGTGTGTGTGTGTGTGTGTGTGTGTGTGTGTGTGTGTGTGTGTGTGTGTGTGTGTGTGTGTGTGTGTGTGTGTGTGTGTGTGTGTGTGTGTGCGAGAGTGACATTTATGGCCTGTGACACTTTTATTAATGGGATGGTGATTGTCTTGTTAACAATGGACGTCAGAGTAAGGTAGTGTTTGTGTGGGAATGTAAGAGAGCTGTTGATTATGCCTAGAATATCTTTAGAAGGGGAATGTGTTGTGTTGGTGTGGTGCCAATTCACATCCTAATCTGTTCCTGTGCTGTGTGTGTGTGTGTGTGTGTGTGTGTGTGTGTGTGTGTGTGTGTGTGTGTGTGTGTGTGTGTGTGTGTTGCAGACATGGGAGAGATAGTGTTCGTGATCCAGAGCCAGAGTAACTCATTCCACGTGAGTTGGGCGGAGAGACAGAGAGCAGACCTGTTACAACAGACTCAGGGCCTCACACAGGTACCACTAGCACCTCTTAGAGACACACACATCTGTCACGAATATTTTCTATTCCAATGTTCTAAATGAACTTTTTAACTCTATCTGTATCCTGAAGGTTGTAAATTCTTCAGTTTGTTTAAATAATACAGACAGAGCTCCAGCATTGCAATGGTCAGGTTTTTATTCAGAGAACGTTCTGCCGAAAGAAATAACAAAAAACACTTTTATACCATCCAGTCACAGTCAAGCCCCCACCCTGTTTTGTCCTCAGGGTCTGCCTTCAAAAACACTGTCCTGTTATCTCAGGTCACTCCCCTCAAAGGCATCCCTCAGTGGCTAATGTTTACCCACCTCAGGGACAAGACCCCCACTCTGATAGATGAGGGTGGTAACCTTTTATGGCTAATCTCCTGCTAGCCTAAGAACTACATCCTGACTCATTTACCAAATAGTAACATTCTAACCATTGTCTATGTAATTTCTAATACATCTCACACATTACACAGTTTCAGGGTGAAACATCTTAGTCATTAACATTAAACATACAAATTCCTTTATCAACATCCCTAACCTTAACCTCTAACCCTAATTCTAACCCTAAACCTAACCTTAACCTCTAACCCTAATTCTAACCCTAAACCTAATCCCTATGCCTTTGTCCTCGTTGGAGCCTGGGAAATGTCCACACCAGCGAGAATTTGTTGTTTTTCTATCCTTGTGGGGACGTTTGTGGATTTCCGGTACCCACAAGGATGGAAATACACACACACACACACACACACACACACACACACACACACACACACACACACACACACACACACACACACACACACACACACACACACACACACACACACACACACACACACACACACACACACACAGGTTTTTAGAAAAACAACAGCATCCCTTAACTTCAACCATATTCTCTAAGCAATATGGTTCATAGCTGTAACTTAACCTACTTATTCCTCTTCGCTCCCTGTGGAGCATATAGTCGTCATAGCTGTTACTAATTATTGTGGAAAACCATCAGCTTAGTGAAACCGAGTCAGGTTCAACTCTTCACGTTGAAATACCCCCATCCGTGCCATTGAATTACTAGCTTTTCGGTGACGCTTCCGGTGGTCATGTGTGTTTGCGAGACAGAGGATACAAGATCAAATAGCAGTGTGGGCTTGTGAGCGAGAAAGCTAGACTTTTAAATTAATAAAATAAAGCCATAGAGAGTGGTTACATTTCTCCAGCCCCATCCGTCAGCTGTTTACCAAAACAGTGACGGCGTGTTTGCTTTGTTGTTGTTTGAACTGCAGATTGTTCCTTTAACACAGTGTTATAAAACATATTAACAAGGGCAGTTTATGAGTTCTGTACAGATACTGCAGACAAACAAGGAAATAAATTATATGTCTTTTCACAATTAACTTAATCAGCATCATTTAACCATGAAAGAGTCCATGCCCGTTGTCACATGGTGTCAGTATTACTTTTGATATGAAGGAAAGGATTATTGGCTCAGATCGCAGCCTCCTCTGAGAGGTAGAGAAAACTAAGTACTGATAGCATAGTGTGTCGTCCAGTAGTTAGTCACCATGGTAGCCTTTAATAAACAGACTACATGATATTGTATTCTGTCAGCAGTCTTTAATAAACAGACTACATCATATTGTATTCTGTCAGCAGTCTTTAATAAACAGACTACATCATATTGTATTCTGTCAGCAGTCTTTAATAAACAGATTACATCATATTGTATTCTGTCAGCAGTCTTTAATAAACAGACTAGATACAGCCCTTAGCCGTGATATATTGGCCATATACCACAAACCGTTGAGGTGCCTTATTGCTATTATAAACTGGTTACTAAAGTAATTAGAGCAGTAAAAATAGATGTCTTGTCATACCCATGGTATACGGTCTCATATACCACGGCTGTCAGCCAATCAGCATTCAGGGCTGGAACCACCCAGTTTATAATACAATATTTGTTGTAGCAAATATAATGTGATATGTTACATATTTGGAACCACATCTGAAGTGGGAGCAGAATTTAACACAGGATCATTTTGATCTTGAATAAATGTTTAGAAAAACTGTGCCCTGGATTGAACACATTTAGGCCTTCAGTATGTAAATCAGCCACAGTCCAAGAGAACATCCTTTTCATGTCAAGATGACCTCAGCTAGTCCTTCAATTCTTTAAACCTGTCCTGTTCTCAGATGTCACCTAGTTAGAACCACCATTACATCCGTCCATTTAGCTGAACACTGGAGCGTAGACTAACTCATACGTTTGACCACATTAGAGTTATCTGTCTTTTAGTTTCCTCTTGCAGGGATGGTGAAGAAGTAGGTCGCTCAACATGTCTTGAAAGCTGTGTGTGAGAGTTTGTGTTGTGTGTGTTTTATTTTGAAGTGATATCTTCAAGATGGTTTTCGCTGGATATTGCATAAGTAATTTAACCCAATCTCTGTTCAAATTAGTTATTTGGCGAGTGATAACTGTGATATCACTCAATAGCAAACTTCAGAAAACTCAGGTTAACTTGGGAAAAAGCAAAGTTAACCTGCTCTTTCCATGACATAGACTGACCAGGTGAATCCAGGTGAAAGCTATGATCCCTTATTGATGGCACTTGTTAAATCCACGTCAATCAGTGGAGATGAAGGGGAGGAGTCAGGTTAAAGAAGGACTTTTAAGCCTTGAGACAACTGAGACATGGATTGTGTATGTGTGCCATTCAGAGGGTGAATGGGCAGGACAAAAGATTGAAGTGCCTTTGAACAGGGTATGGTAGTAGGTGCCAGGCGCACTGGTTTGTGTCAAGAACTGCAACGCTGCTGGGTTTTTCACACTCAACAGTTTAATTGTGTATCAAGAATGGTCCACCACCCAAAAGGACATCCAGACAACTTGACACACCTGTGGGCAGCGTTGGAGTCAACATGGACCAGCATCACCTTGTAGAGTCCAGAATCCAACCAATAGAGACTGTTCTGAGGGCGAAGGGGAAGGGATGTACAACTCAATACTAGGAAGGTGTTCCTAATGTTTGGTATTCTCAGTGTCTAGTCAAACTGTTTCAGCTGCATATTTCTATAAAAAGGCTCTGTGTGTAAGACAGTCACTTACAGGAGCTCGCAGTGTGTGTGTGTGTTTGTGTGTGCGTGCATTCATGCATGTGCGAGTATGTAGGCTGTGGCTGTTGTAGCTTGGCTGTTTTGGAGTCTTGGGACCAAGCCACCATCTCCCCCCCCCCCCCTTTTCTACACACACGCCACCCAGTCTACTCCATGATTAAAGCCTAGCATGTCTCTGTGAAGGCTGTGTCTCTCTGACCCTGGCCTCGCAATCAGCCTCCCATTCCTCCGCTCTGCTCCATGTCCACAGACTCCACAACCACATCTCTGTCTCTCTCTCTCGCTCTCCTGCTCAAATAAAATATTTGCTACATGCGCCAAATACAACAGGTGTAGACCTTACCGTGAAACGCTTACCTACAAGCCCTTAACTAACAATGCAGTTTTAAGACAATATAGTTATATAAATACAATTATATATAAAAAATTGTTTTTATATTAATTAAAAATAACCCCTATAAAATAACATATCAAGGCTATATACAGGGGGTCAGGAGTCTGCACACACACAGTGGCCATCAACATAATATGAATATACCACCTTGTTATGTTGTTAGTGTGTATATGGGGCTTGACTGAGGTGACTAACGTGGTTAACATACTGGGTTACTGATTAACTGATCTAATAATATGATGGTGGGAGGGTAGGTGTTAGAAGGGCATTGCTGTTGAGTATTTAAATCAATCTGGAGAGAGGCTGTGTTTCTGTGACTGGCATGGTCCCCTTCGGTCCAGTCTGCTGAGTGGAGTGGATGCAGTCACGAACACTTGCTTTCCTCTCTGTGTGAGACTACCTCGGGCCACTACTGATTACCTCACATGCCCTTCAACTTGGAATCAGAGAAGGTTTGATTAAAACCAAAGTTCCGTGTTTTTTCATCTCCAAAAGCAGTTTTTCGAGCAGTGGATATGGCAGTACCATTAGGCTACACACAGTTTGTTTGTTGTATAATAGCCATTGTTTGTTTGTTGTATAATAACCATTGTTTGTTTGTTGTATAATAACCATTGCATAGGTACTTAGTTGCACCACCGTTTTTAAGATTATCCTTTAAACTACTACTAGTAGTTTGATGGTTGTATCCATCAATTGTCCCATTAACAATCACCCATATTAGCAAACTTATTTCATTTCAAACGTAATATTTATTTAGTATAGGCTGCTTATAGTATTGAACGATATCAGCAAAATGCCTGCAATAAGTCATGGTTATGGTGTCTGCTGTCTCCAACTAAACAACCAGACTCTGAGTGTCCTTCCTTCCTCCTGCTGTTACTCTGCTCTAAACTGACTACCTCTTGGGTTACTGCTGTAAAGAAAATACTTCCTTGGGTTACTGCTGTAAAGAAAATACTTCCTTGGGTTACTGCTGTAAAGAAAATACTTCCTTGGGTTACTGCTGTAAAGAAAATACTTCCTTGGGTTACTGCTGTAAAGACTTCCTTGGGTTACTGCTGTAAAGAAAATACTTCCTTGGGTTACTGCTGTAAAGAAAATACTTCCTTGGGTTACTGCTGTAAAGACTTCCTTGGGTTACTGCTGTAAAGAAAAGACTTCCTTGGGTTACTGCTGTAAAGAAAAGACTTCCTTGGGTTACTGCTGTAAAGAAAATACTTCCTTGGGTTACTGCTGTAAAGACTTCCTTGGGTTACTGCTGTAAAGAAAAGACTTCCTTGGGTTACTGCTGTAAAGAAAAGACTTCCCCGGGTTACTGCTGTAAAGAAAATACTTCCTTGGGTTACTGCTGTAAAGAAAATACTTCCTTGGGTTACTGCTGTAAAGAAAATACTTCCTTGGGTTACTGCTGTAAAGAAAAGACTTCCTTGGGTTACTACTGTAAAGACTTCCTTAGCTACTCTGCTCTTATGTTAAGACTTTCTTGGTTACTCAGCTCTGAAGTCAAGACTTATTTAGGTTACTGCTGTAAAGTAATGATTTTGAGAGGTCCCACTGCTGTAAAGTAATGATTTTGAGAGGTCCCACTGCTGTAAAGTAATGATTTTGAGAGGTCCCACTGCTGTAAAGTAATGGTTTTGAGAGGTCCCACTGCTGTAAAGTAATGATTTTGAGAGGTCCCACTGCTGTAAAGTAACAAGTGTTTCCCTGTCTGACTTGACTTAAACACTCTTTCTCTTTTCAGACGCCTCCTCCAGTCCTGCTCCTCCACAGTCTGACAGACAATGAGGGAGACTGGAGCATCCTTCCTCTGCTGCCTTAGTAAGAGCTCGGGACGATCAGCTCTCAAAAGAGCAGCCATTACCCACATTCACAAAGTCTTCCATCTTGTAATTCCCATCAATACAGTACAGTAGGGATATAACGATTAACCGATACGCATTGGTCCCGGTTCATATGTTTAAGATATGAGTGCATTGGTTCCGGTTCATATGTTTAAGATATGAGTGCATTGGTTCCGGTTCATATGTTTAAGATATGAGTGCATTGGTTCCGGTTCATATGTTTAAGATATGAGTGCGTGGTCTGCGGGACCCAAAACCGAGCATCGGTCAGAAAATCAATTCAAACATTACGAATCGCCGGTTCTTTTTTTGATGGCTCAAATTACTTTCTTTCTACCTTCCGAAAGTACCGCTCATATTTTGTGACAACTGTGTCCTCTTCTTCAGTATCGAACTAAGAATGTACAGTCATTGATCTGCAAGTCATTCTGCATGCCATTCTACAACTACAGGCAATATCAGTAGTCAAACAGAGTGCTGTGTGCATCTTCACGCGGGTTCAGGACTAGCTACCGTACTATAATAGTTGCCTATAGCCGTCACCTTAAGCCCTGTTCTGCCTTTTGCTAGCCTCGGTCCGTTTCTGCTCTCCTGCTAACACCTTATTGAATTCTCATGCCGAACAATGACAACAGTGATGGAGTAGGCAAGAGCACGAACAGATCTGGGAGCAGGCTAGCTAGCCCTGTGCTACAACGAGGTCAAAACCAATAGGTCATATCAGGAATGTGTCCACTGGTTCAATAAGCCGTGTCATTTTTTTTATTTTTTTTATTTCACCTTTATTTAACCAGGTAGGTCAGTTGAGAACAGGTTCTCATTTGTAACTGCGACCTGGCCAAGACAAAGCAAAGCAGTGCGACAAAAAACAACACAGAGTTACACAACGTACAGTCAATAACACAATAGAAAAATCTATATACAGAGTGCAAATGTAGTGCAAAATGCAGTAAGGTTAGGAGGTAGGACAATAAATAGACCATAGTGGTGAAATAAATGACAGATTATCATCATTAACACAGGAATGAAGGATGTGCAAATTATGATGTGCAAATAGAGATACTGGAGTGCAAGATTAGTGAAAATAACAAAAAATAAAAATAAATATGGGGATGAGGTAGTAGTGTGGGCTATTTACAGAAGGGCTGTGTACAGGTGCAGTGATCGATAAGCAGCTCTGACAGCTGATGCTTAAAGTTATTGAGGGAGATAGTCTCCAGCTTCAGTGATTTTTGCAGTTCGTTCCAGTGTAAAGGTCTGGCGACCCTGACAGTGTTTCTGTCTCCTCAGCTTCTCCTCAGTGTTTGGGAAGAACTCGTCCTGGTTGGTGTTTCTGGAAGAGGAGACTAACGTCAAGGTGACCAAGCTTCTCCAGGCCCTCAGGAAGTTTGACAGGAAAAAAGTAAGGATTGTAATAATATCTCTACGTAGTGACCACTCTGTGTGTGTCAGTCTGTCTCTCTCTCTTTAGAAGTGAAACCTAACAAGGTAAATCAAGGTAAATGGTGCCAGTACACTGGCATTCTTGTATGTACCACAGTGTGTCTACTGGATCTCAAACTAACGTTTTGGTCAAAATTAATCTTGATTTCCTTTACTTGGTACCGCAATCACAGTACTTCACTTCTCCTTGGCCAACGACTGAGCACCAGCCTTCTGTCTCAGCAGCTGTAATAGAGTCAGTGGGTTGGACCTAGCCTCGGAAACACAGACCCTAGGCAACAGCAGTGAGTAGGGTCTGGGATTAATTATGGACTCTTTGGTAATTTCGAAAAGGAAAAAAATTGTTCTGTGTATGGTCCTCTTCATCAGAATACCGGCTCTGAAATACTAACCCTGGTTATGGTAAAAATTAAACTGAGAACTGGACATCGTTTTTCATTCCAACTTTGAGCATTGGGTTGGATCCTGTATCTTGGCCCATATAAGCCTAGTCTCTAGCAGACAGGTTGCTTCCAGCAATATACCAATGTTCCAGCTTAACACGTCTTTAGAAGTTCCAGCATCAGTTGGGGCAGAGAAGACAAGTTGGGAATCGACTCCAGTCCTCGGGGGCCCCAGCTAACACACTTGACTCCAATAATTAACTCCAGTCCTCGGGGGCCCCAGCTAACACACTTGACTCCAATAATTAACTCCAGTCCTCGGGGGCCCCAGCTAACACACTTGACTCCAATAATTAACTCCAGTCCTCGGGGGCTCAGCTAACACACTTGACTCCAATAATCAACTCCAGTCCTCGGGGGCCCCAGCTAACACACTTGACTCCAATAATCAACTTTAAGGCAATTCATTTTATGAGGTGTTTTTGCTAGGAATGGAGAAGGCGACATCCACCCCATGGGTCTGGGATATCCGAGACTAATATAGGCCTGCAGTCCAACCAGCCTATAAAGCGAACACAGTATGAGCAGCTTTAGCTGTTCTGGTTGTATTTTAGCGGCAGGGTTTGGTTTTACACTGTGCCTTATTAAGATGTAATTTTACTCTGAGCTCGTCTCCAGATCCACTCTCTCTCTCTCTTCGGGGTTCAGGATCCAGGAGTTGCAGGATGATTACCGAGTTGTTTTAAACTACGAAAACAGAATTCCAGTAGAAAAAAGGTTATGTCCTCCACAGTGTTATTGAGTTAATATACATTTTGTTTTGAATAAGTGGATTGTGAGGATAAAACCAGATGCTTTTAAAGCAACACGTCATCCTATTGACTGCAGCAAAGTGAATGCTTAAACTTTTTGGATTTTAATTAATCAATAATTTGTGTAGGTTTTATAAATGTTTCAAATTACTTGTTTTTGTTGCTTATATTTATGGGTGAATGAGGAATTATTTGATAAGCTTGGACAGTTGAAACAGGCTTTAAACCAAAGCATGGAAAAGAGCCAAAAATCATCCAACGGCCATCCTGTTTAGTACATCCCAATACCGTCCAATAAACAACATCAAACTAGACCTTAACAGAGAACAGAGGTTCAAGTTATTCTTAACGATGCATAATAATTAAGAGAACCTTCCATCTGCTAGCCGGGAGCCGGGAACCTGTGAGGGTGAGAAATACAATTTGTTATTTTCTCATCATCACACAAATCAAATCAAAATGTATTTGTCACATGCGCCAAATACAGACCTTACCATAAAATGCAGTTTTAAGAAAATAGAGTTAAGAAAATATTTACTAAATAAACTAAAGTTAAAAAAAATAAAAAATAAAGTACCACAATAAAATAACAATAGTGAGGCTATTTACAGTTGGAGTCGGGGGTTTACATCCACATTGGCCAAATACATTTAAACTCAGTTTCTCACAATTCCTGACATTTAATTCTAGTAAAAATTCCCTGTCTTAGGTCAGTTAGGATCACCACTTTATTTTAAGAATGTGAAATGTCAGAATAATAGTAGAGAGAATTATTTAATACCTTGACTTTGTTGTCCTTAAGCCATTTTTCCAAAAGCCATTTTTCCAAAACTTTGGAAGTATGCTTGGGGTCATTGTCCATTTGGAAGACCCATTTGCGACCAAGCTTTAACTTCCTGACTGATGTCTTGAGATGTTGCTTCAATATATCCACATCATTTTCCTTCCTCATGATGCCATCTATTTTGTGAAGTGCACCAGTCCCTCCTGCAGCAAAGCACCCCCACAACATGATGCTGCCACCCCCGTGTTTCACGGTTGGGATGGTGTTCTTCAGCTTGCAAGCCTCCCCCTTTTTCCTCCAAACATAACGATGGTCATTATGGCCAAACAGTTCTATTTTTGTTTCATCAGACCAGAGGACATTTCTCCAAAAAGTACAATCTTTGTTTCCCATGTGCAGTTGCAAACCGTAGTCTGGCTTTTTTATGGCGATTTTGGAGCAGTGGCTTCTTCCTTGCTGAGCGGCCTTTCAGGTTATGTTGATATATGACTCGTTTTACTGTGGATATAGATACTTTTGTACCTGTTTCCTCCAGCATCTTCACAAGGTCCTTTGCTGTTGTTCTGGGATTGATTTGCAGAATGCGTCTCGTTCCTGAGCGGTATGACGGCTGCGTGGTCCCATGGTGTTTATACTTGCGTACTATTGTTTGTACAGATGAGCGTGGTACCTTCAGGCATTTGGAAATTGCTCCCAAGGATGAACCAGACATGTGGTGGTCTACACATTTTTTTCTGAGTTCTTGGCTGATTTCTTTAGATTTTCCCATGATGTCGAGCAAAGAGGCACTGAGTTTGAAGGTAGGCCTTGAAATACATCCACAGGTACACCTCCAATTGACTCAAAGTATGTCAATTAGCCTATCAGAAGCTTCTAAAGCCATGACATCATTTTCAGGAATTTTCCAAGCTGTTTAAAGGCACAGTCAACTTAGTGTATGTAAACTTCTGACCCACTGGAATTGTGATATAGTGAATTATAAGTGAAATAATCTGTCTGTAAACAATTGCTGCAAGAATTACTTGTGTCATGCACAAAGTAGATGTCCTAACCGACTTGCCAAAATTATAGTTTGTTAACATGAAGTCTGTGGGTTGGTTGAAAAAATAGTTTTAAAGACTTGTTTTAATAAACTTCCAACTTCAACTGTACAGGGGGTACCGGTAACGTTTAGAATGAAACATTCTGTAACGTTGAGAATGTTTCACCTCAGTGTGTGGCGCGTTAGCAGCTATGTCATCATGATGCTGAGGATGTCACATCCATCCCTCAGGAGTGGTTCCTGGGTAAACCTCTCCATGACGAGGAGTCGACCATCATCCACCACTACGCCTTTGCAGAGAACCCCTCCATCTTTAAATACCCAGACTCCTCTGCTGCCTGGGTCCTTAGCATCCCCCTGCTTGACAGGTCAGATCCTAATCTATATCTTGTTCTTTATAGGTGCAATCTGTGATTTGTACATTTTTGCACTTTTAAATTAATTATATAGCTATTTCTTCTTGGAAAATATAACTTATAATTTATCCGATCAGAACCCAATATATAAGCTCGTTTTGCTCCATTGTTTGTAAACAATGTAAATTGAAAATAAACTTTATAGCTTTAAAACATAGTTAGGTGGCGGGCCGGGCGCATGCACGTTGACTCAGTCGCCAGGTGGACGGTGGTTCCTCCGACACATTGGTGCGGCTGGCTTCCGGGTTAAGCGTTCATTGTGTCAAGAAGCAGTGCGGCTTGGTGGGTTGTGTTTCGGAGGACGCACGGCTCTCGACCTTCGCCTCTCCCAAGTCCGTACGGGAGTTGAAGCGATGGGACTGTAACTACCAATTGGATATGACGAAATTGGGAAGAAAATGGGGTAAAAAAATAAAAAAACATAGTTAGAACTATATGTTTGATCTGATGGATCGTCAGTCCTTGCATCCATAGATCATTTTATACATTTAAGCGTGATTAAATTTCTTCAGGCACATCTCTCAGCTGTTTACCCAAAAAGTGATGGCGGCCATTTTGTTATTATTTGAAATACAGACTCAACGTTAAATCTAGTCTCAATCAACCTCCTTTAACCCTCACCTCCATCTGTCTTCCTTTAACTCAAGCCTAGCCTATAACACCTCCAGTATTCACTCCTAGTATAGATCTTGTTTCTTCCCTAGTGGTCTTTACAAACCTGAATAACAAACCTCTAACTGCAAATTCTAATAGACAGTGATTTGATGTTCCAGGCTCGCAAACAAAGTGAGAGATGACCCACTCAAGTCTGACTTCACTATTGATCTGAAGCACGAGGTAAGATTTATATCCGACCGCTTTATTGCTATGAGTTCAAATAAAATGTTATTGGTCGTATACCCGTATTTGGCAGATGTTATTGCGGGTGTAGCGAAATGCTTGGTTCTAACGAAAATGTTTATAAAGAGTAATTTAAAATATGTTTTTAACATTTTGAAAGATCAGCTACAGTTTATGACGGCATGGAGTAAAGCAGATGTTTTTATCGGATAATAATTTGTGTCACTAACCACGTTTCCATCCAGTTTTTATGCTGGTACTGTATAAAGTCATACCGCATAAAGAAACATCACGACAGCTGTGATGGAAACAGGAAGTTCCGGTAAAATTGTATTATTGCAGACAGATCATTTGTTCATTCCACATGGTGGGATCTTTTTGTGTCTGTAAGATTATTTATTCGAGAAATGGCGGTGGAAACGCCTTTATGCGCAAATATTGATATAATTACTAGCATGTTGAAAGAAACTTGAAGCCACGCAATGATATGGCGTGTAGTCCTCCCGCTTTGAATCAGGAAACCATGGAGTTTATTAGGCTACAGAAGAAATCAGTTCTGATGAACTTCACAGGGTGGTGAAAGTACACAGTGATCTTGATGCTCCTTTCCAATAAATATCTTATTCTGGGTACATGAGGATCGATGCTTGACTGCTATTTGACAAATAAAAATATTCTTGCTCTTCTCCATAATAATCTCATCATGTAGACTAGGCTACCTGCACTGTATCTGCAAGCTGTTGGCTCGAGCACACTTTCCAAGACCAGAGTGGGCTATTTAACACAACAGTCTTTGTGACAAAACTATCGGTGGAGTTGAAAATGCGATGAAAACACATTGAACTTTAGATTTGAATTCGGTACATGAAAACTTAAGAGGTAAAAGTATACTGAACAAGAATATTAACGCAACATGCAACAATTTAAAATATTTTACTGAGTTAGAGCTCATATAAGGATATCAGTCAATTGAAATAAATAAATTAGGCCCTAATCTATGGATTTCACAAAACTGGGAATACAGATATGCATCTGTTGGTCACAGATACCTTAAAAAAAGGTAGGGACGTGGATCAGAAAACCAGTCAGTATCTGGTGTGACAACCATTTGCCTCATGCAGCGCGACACATCTCCTTCACATAGAGTTGATCAGGCTGTTAATTGTGGCCTGTGGAACGTTGTCCTGCTCCTCTTCATTGGCAGTGCGAAGTTGCTAGATATTGGTTGGAACTGGAACACAATGTCGTATGCATCCAGAGCATTCCAAACATGCTCAATGGGTGGCATGTCTGGTGAGTATGCAGGCCATGGAAGAACTGGGACATTTTAAGCTTCCAGGAATTGTGTACAGATCCTTGCGACATGGGGCCGTGCATTATCATGCTGAAACATGATGTGATGGTGGCAGATGAATGGCACGACAATGGGCCTCAGGATCTCTTCACGGTATCCCTGTGTATTCAAATTGCCATCAATAAAATACAGTTCTGTTCATTGTCTGTAGCTTATGCCTGCCCATACCATAACCCCACCGCCACCACGGGGCACTCTGTTCACAACGTTGACATCAGCAAACCGCTCGCCCTCACGACGCCATACTCGTGGTCTGTGGTTGTGAGGCCGGTTGGATCTACTGCCAAATTCTCTAAAATAAAGTTGGAGGCGGCTGATGGTAGAGAAATTAACATTACATTCGCTGGCAACAGCTCTGGTGGACATTCCTGCAGTCAGCATGCCAACATCTCTGGTGGACATTCCTGCAGTCAGCATGCCAACAGCTCTGGTGGACATTCCTGCAGTCAGCATGCTAACATCTCTGGTGGACATTCCTGCAGTCAGCATGCCAACAGCTCTGGTGGACATTCCTGCAGTCAGCATGCTAACATCTCTGGTGGACATTCCTGCAGTCAGCATGCCAACAGCTCTGGTGGACATTCCTGCAGTCAGCATGCTAACATCTCTGGTGGACATTCCTGCAGTCAGCATGCTAACATCTCTGGTGGACATTCCTGCAGTCAGCATGCTAACATCTCTGGTGGACATTCCTGCAGTCAGCATGCCAACAGCTCTGGTGGACATTCCTGCAGTCAGCATGCTAACATCTCTGGTGGACATTCCTGCAGTCAGCATGCTAACATCTCTGGTGGACATTCCTGCAGTCAGCATGCTAACATCTCTGGTGGACATTCCTGCAGTCAGCATGCTAACATCTCTGGTGGACATTCCTGCAGTCAGCATGCTAACATCTCTGGTGGACATTCCTGCAGTCAGCATGCTAACATCTCTGGTGGACATTCCTGCAGTCAGCATGCTAACATCTCTGGTGGACATTCCTGCAGTCAGCATGCTAACATCTCTGGTGGACATTCCTGCAGTCAGCATGCTAACATCTCTGGTGGACATTCCTGCAGTCAGCATGCTAACATCTCTGGTGGACATTCCTGCAGTCAGCATGCTAACAGCTCTGGTGGACATTCCTGCAGTCAGCATGCTAACATCTCTGGTGGACATTCCTGCAGGCAGCAGCCAATTGCGCGCTCCCTCAAAACTTGAGACATCTGTGGCATTGTCAGGTGGATGGATTATCTTGCCAAAGGAGAAATGCTCACTAACAGGGATGTAAACAAATTTGTGAGAAATAAGCTTTTTGTGCTTATGGAACATTTCTGGGATCTTTTTTGTTCAGCTCAGGACCAACACTTTACATGTTGCATTTATATTTTTGTGCACAAAGTCATCACACACCAATTTTTGTCTGCAACAAATGAAATGAAATTTCCCCCCCGGGGGATCAATAAAGTACCTATCTATCTAACACGTGGGCATATTTTCTTTATGCAGATTCTCATGAAAATCTGTCACCAATTGGATGGAAACCTAGTTTATGACACTGCACATTCTTCAACTTGTAATATCCTTCTCTGCTGTCACCTGTCCTTTCCTGCTGTTGTTGACAGGAGAGCCTATACACTAACATTGTCTTAAGCCTAGTAGATGCTAATCAAGTGAAGTATAATTTCAATATAACCTGGTTATACGCAATGTTATTACTGCAGACAATAGCCCAATAGAAGCAGCTTACTCCTCATACCTCCCTCCTCCTAAAGCCCAGCTAGCTGTCACATTGTTGTCTGACCTTGTGACTTCTCCTTCTCTTTCTTTTCTGTTTTTTTAGCCCCATCTTCAGTCCTTCATTCAGGGGAGAAATAGAATAGCACTCATTGTATCCCTGTCTCTCCTTCTCTCGGTTTTTCTCCCAACTTTCTGGACTCACATTGTTACTTTACTGAGTAACGGTAACCGAAGGATCACAGTAACACTGGAAAAACAACAAACACTAAGTCTCAACTCACTCAGGAGACAAACACACTCAGAAAACAATTCAAGCTTCTACAAAGGACAACAGAAAACACACCTCTTTTAACAGTGTTTGTTTACTGTGTAACTCTGTGTTGTTTTTGTCTCACTGCTTTGCTTTGTCTTGGCCAGGTCGCAGTTGTAAATGAGAACTAGTTCTCAACTGACCTACCTGGTTAAATAAAGGTGAAATAAAACCTACCTGGTTAAATAAAGGTGAAATAAAACCTACCTGGTTAAATAAAGGTGAAATAAAACCTACCTGGTTAAATAAAGGTGAAATCAAAATAAAATAAAAAATAAAAAACAGGGAATTCATAATGAGTCAATAGGACACATCTGAATGTCTTTAGGACGGTCTCTGGCGCCCTCTGGTGACAGGTGGAACTATGACACATTGCCTGTCACATTTCTCTGCCTCATGGATTTAGCCTCAGATATGAAAGACAGGGAATGGTAACACTTCAAATAATAAATCAAAGAATAAATCAAAGACATCAAAACTATGACATAACACATATGGAATCATGTAGTAACCAAAAAAGTGTTAAACAAAACAAAATATATTTTAGATTTTAGATTCTTCAAAGTGGCCACCTTTGCCTTGATGACAGCTTTGCACACTCATGGCATTCTCTCAACCATCTTCACCTGGAATGCTTTTCCAACAGTCTTGAAGAACAGTAACAGTATCTTCCCGTGTTGTTGCAGGTAGCTCTGTATATCTGGGAGAATGGCCAAGGGCCTCGTCTGACAGCAGTCCCAGAGCTGTGTACCGAGCCAGAGCACTCTCCCACTGCCCTACACTGTGCTACCACCCTCAGCAGACCTGCTCCCCTGTGTGTAGGTACCAAGTTGTGCATACTGTACATCACAGGTCCATTCTTCACCACAGATCAGTTTCTTACATGATTGGGGTTTAAACAGAATTGCACCAATGGAATAGTCCCAAAAGTTCCACTAAAACTAAGATTTTGGGGGGGAAAAGAATATATCCTTTTGACCCAAGTCTGCTCCACTCACCAGGAACGATGATTGTGTTGGTCTTTATGCAGAGAGTTGGAGAGGAATCTCAGAATGACCTTATTTTCCAAATCCTCTTTCTCCCTCAAGCGTTATTTTAAAGAACCCTCAAATCTTTTCATACTTGTTTTGTACTCCCTCCCTCCCTTTCTCCGCCCCCTCTCATTTCTGCCTATCCTGGCTTTCTCCGCCCCCTCTCATTTCTGCCTATCCTGGCTTTCTCCGCCCCCTCTCATTTCTGCCTATCCTGGCTTTCTCCGCCCCCTCTCATTTCTGCCTATCCTGGCTTTCTCCGCCCCCTCTCATTTCTGCCTATCCTGGCTTTCTCCGCCCCCTCTCATTTCTGCCTATCCTGGCTTTCTCCGCCCCCTCTCATTTCTGCCTATCCTGGCTTGTTTAGTCTATCATTCCTCCCTCCCCCCTTCCTCCATGTCATATTCCCACTAACCTGGCTCTTGCCAGAGCTCTAATATGCAGGGAAGATAGAGATAACTCATAGTGTGCATCCCAAATTGCACCCTACTGGCCCTGGTAAAAAGTAATGCACTACGTAGGGATTAGGTTGCCATTTGAGACACAGTTTTAAAGCAGAAAGCCTTGAGCCTCACAGAGAGGCAGAGGAAAGCCTATCAGCAGGGTGCATGGCCTCCCTCAGGCATCAGCCTGAGAGCCACAGACAGACAGGCAGGAGACCTGAGCACTTAAATAAAGACGGACACTTCACAGTCCACTCTCAAATAATAACGAATAAATACCCCACGTGTCATCTTGAGGAGCTAGTCCAGATTCACAAGGACTCTTCAACACGGGGCAGGGAATTTGAAAAAAAGTGACCATCTCAGTGGTGCTTCAACAACGATAACAGCTCCCCTCTTGGGATGTACGGTCTGTTCCATAACTAGGGCCCAGTGTTTTTCCTGACCACGTGACCTGACCAGGAAAAACGCCCTAAAAATAATATATATAAAATATATGTCTAATCCTTATGTTCCTGCTTTTCTTCCAGGGGGAGCCTGTTAAGAAGGAAGACATCTTTGTTGCTGTGAAAACTTGTAAGAGATTTCACAGTGAGAGAGGTGAGTCAGACCTTTGAAACTCACCTGAAGCTGTGGTTCAACTCAGACAGGGTCCATAACGTTCGGACAATATTCATGTCATTTGCTGTATTCTTCTAAAGGATGGATTGTATTTTTAGCCTTAGAGATGTGTGTCTGGTGCTGACTGGTGGCCTGGTTTAACTCAGCACAAGATGTCAGTCACAAACCTGCTTTGAAATTGAGTAGATGTGGATTCAGAGAGAAGCTAAAACCATTGACCCGTGGCCTTAGAGTTAGATCCAGTGGATTTGGGACAGAGGTCAGCAACGTTTAACACCTCGTAACGGTTGTTTTTCCTTTACTGAACCCCCCCACTCTGACAGCCTAACTGTTAATGTAGCTTTCATGGCAGCGCCAGGTCAGCTCTAAGTACCAGGAATAAATTCTAACTTAATGTGACATATAAAGTGTTGCCGTTTCAATTCCGGTATCATTATGAAAATTCTACATCACCTCCAGCTGACATGTCGGTCACAGCTAATTGCTCTGATTATAATAATTACAGGTTACTCTGCCAAGTCAACCTCAACTAACACACAGACGGGTTTTAAAAGGGACATTAGATTAATTTATGGCATGAGGGTTGGACGTGAAAAAAGCTTATTTTGTAATTGACTCCTTTTCTCTCAGTTGACTCCTGTTCTTTACTGCTTTTGACTCTTGACTCTTTGTGTTTTTTATTTTTTATTTTTACAGGTCCAATTATTTTGTATTGAAAAATGAAAAACTACAAAAACATCTATTGAAATGTTTATTTCAAAAAGTTCTGTAAAATGTTTAGAATGAATAATTCTGTGTACAGAAGCCTGGTTCTACTTACAATTGTATTGTGGAAGTGTTGAGCTGTATCGTTTGACCTGTTGTCCTGCCCCAGTCCCAGTGGTGAAGAAGACGTGGGAGAGAGAGGCATCTCTGTTGGAGTATTACAGTGACCACACTGACCCCTCCATACCTACCATCGACCTAGGAGTCCCCAACACAGAGAGAGGTGAGTTAGTCCAGGGCCTGTATCCATAAAATGTCTCATCTAGGATCAGTTCAGACTTTTTAAATCATAATTATTAAGATTACATGGACAGGGATAGACATCCTAGATCAGCATACTTAATCTGAGACACAAAGTGAATACAGGCCCTACTCACATCCACATCTCCACTAGTCAGGTCCAGTAGTCAGGTCCACTAGTCAGGTCCAGTAGTCAGGTCCACTAGTCAGGTCCAGTAGTCAGGTCCAGTAGTCAGGTCCACTAGTCAGGTCCACTAGTCAGGTCCAGTAGTCAGGTCCAGTAGTCAGGTCCACTAGTCAGGTCCACTAGTCAGGTCCAGTAGTCAGGTCCACTAGTCAGGTCCAGTAGTCAGGTCCAGTAGTCCGGTCCACTAGTCAGGTCCACTAGTCAGGTCCACTAGTCAGGTCCAGTAGTCAGGTCCAGTAGTCAGGTCCACTAGTCAGGTCCAGTAGTCAGGTCCACTAGTCAGGTCCAGTAGTCAGGTCCAGTAGTCAGGTCCACTAGTCAGGTCCACTAGTCAGGTCCAGTAGTCAGGTCCAGTAGTCAGGTCCACTAGTCAGGTCCACTAGTCAGGTCCAGTAGTCAGGTCCACTAGTCAGGTCCAGTAGTCAGGTCCAGTAGTCAGGTCCACTAGTCAGGTCCAGTAGTCAGGTCCACTAGTCAGGTCCAGTAGTCAGGTCCAGTAGTCAGGTCCACTAGTCAGGTCCAGTAGTCAGGTCCACTAGTCAGGTCCAGTAGTCAGGTCCACTAGTCAGGTCCACTAGTCAGGTCCAGTAGTCAGGTCCACTAGTCAGGTCCAGTAGTCAGGTCCACTAGTCAGGTCCACTAGTCAGGTCCAGTAGTCAGGTCCACTAGTCAGGTCCAGTAGTCAGGTCCACTAGTCAGGTCCACTAGTCAGGTCCAGTAGTCAGGTCCACTAGTCAGGTCCAGTAGTCAGGTCCACTAGTCAGGTCCAGTAGTCAGGTCCAGTAGTCAGGTCCACTAGTCAGGTCCACCAGTCAGGTCCAGTAGTCAGGTCCACTATTCAGGTCCAGTAGTCAGGTCCACTAGTCAGGTCCAGTAGTCAGGTCCAGTAGTCAGGTCCACTAGTCAGGTCCAGTAGTCAGGTCCAGTAGTCAGGTCCACTAGTCAGGTCCAGTAGTCAGGTCCACTAGTCAGGTCCAGTAGTCAGGTCCAGTAGTCAGGTCCACTAGTCAGGTCCAGTAGTCAGGTCCAGTAGTCAGGTCCAGTAGTCAGGTCCACTAGTCAGGTCCAGTAGTCAGGTCCAGTAGTCAGGTCCACTAGTCAGGTCCAGTAGTCAGGTCCAGTAGTCAGGTCCACTAGTCAGGTCCAGTAGTCAGGTCCAGTAGTCAGGTCCACTAGTCAGGTCCAGTAGTCAGGTCCAGTAGTCAGGTCCAGTAGTCAGGTCCACTAGTCAGGTCCAGTAGTCAGGTCCACTAGTCAGGTCCACTAGTCAGGTCCAGTAGTCAGGTCCACTAGTCAGGTCCAGTAGTCAGGTCCACTATTCAGGTCCAGTAGTCAGGTCCAGTAGTCAGGTCCACTAGTCAGGTCCACCAGTCAGGTCCAGTAGTCAGGTCCACTAGTCAGGTCCAGTAGTCAGGTCCACTAGTCAGGTCCAGTAGTCAGGTCCAGTAGTCAGGTCCACTAGTCAGGTCCACCAGTCAGGTCCAGTAGTCAGGTCCAGTAGTCAGGTCCAGTAGTCAGGTCCAGTAGTCAGGTCCACTAGTCAGGTCCACCAGTCAGGTCCAGTAGTAGCTGATGCAATTTCAAAAGCACAGTTGAAAAGTTCAGAGTTGATTTTGTTCAAAGATAAAGATCACAAAATAATGTTTATAAAGATAAGATCTAAGATAATTCACTTCAAAATCAAAGTTGTGAGATGTTTTTAGACCTCCAAAGTAGTCTAATTTCCAGAGGACATTACGTGTTCTGCTAACTATACGCCTCAATCCCAAGTGAATGGAATAGATAAGGTCTGAATTATTTCCTGATTTGATTCAGTCTAACAAACTTGATTTGGGAGTATTGCTTTAACGCTGGCAGATGGCGAGTCTGATACTACAGGTACAGCAAAGCACCTTATAACAGTACCAAAGCACATTATAACAGTACCAAAGCACATTATAACAGTACCAAAGCACATTATAACAGTACCAAAGCACATTATAACAGCACCAAAGCACATTATAACAGTACCAAATCACATTATAACAATACCAAAGCACATTATAACAGCACCAAAGCACCTTATAACAGTACCAAAGCACATTATAACAGTACCAAAGCACATTATAACAGTACCAAAGCACATTATAACAGTACCAAAGCACATTATAACAGCACCAAAGCACATTATAACAGTACCAAATCACATTATAACAATACCAAAGCACATTATAACAGCACCAAAGCACATTATAACAGTACCAAAGCACATTATAACAGCACCAAAGCACATTATAACAGTACCAAAGCACATTATAACAGTACCAAATCACATTATAACAATACCAAAGCACATTATAACAATACCAAAGCACATTATAACAGTACCAAAGCACATTATAACAGTACCAAAGCACATTATAACAGTACCAAAGCACATTATAACAGTACCAAAGCACATTATAACAGTACCAAAGCACATTATAACAGTACCAAATCACATTATAACAGTACCAAAGCACCTTATAACAGTACCAAAGCACATTATAACAGTACCAAAGTACCAAAGCACATTATAACAGTACCAAAGCACATTATAACAGTACCAAAGCACATTATAACAGTACCAAAGCACATTATAACAATACCAAAGCACATTATAACAGTACCAAAGCACCTTATAACAGCACCAAAGCACGTTATAACAATACCAAAGCACATTATAACAGTACCAAAGCACCTTATAACAGCACCAAAGCACGTTATAACAATACCAAAGCACATTATAACAGTACCAAAGCACCTTATAACAGCACCAAAGCACATTATAACAGTACCAAAGCACATTATACAGTACCAAAGCACATTATAACAGTACCAAAGCACATTATAACAGTACCAAAGCACCTTATAACAGCACCAAAGCACATTATAACAGTACCAAAGCACATTATAACAGTACCAAAGCACATTATAACAGCACCAAAGCACATTATAACAGTACCAAAGCACATTATAACAGTACCAAATCACATTATAACAGTACCAAAGCACATTATAACAGTACCAAAGCACATTATAACAGTACCAAAGCACATTATAACAGTACCAAAGCACAACACATTGTATTGTGTTGTTATTATTTAAACAAGCATCATTTGGCTTTCTGTCTGATTCTGCTATCAATTGTGTGCCGCCTTATGGGTCTCCTGGTCACGGCCGACTGTGACACAACCTGGGATCGACCCCGGGTCTGTAGTGACGCCTCAAAGACTGCGATGCAGTGCCTTAGACCGCTGTACCACTCGGGAGGCCCGTAATGCAACCTTTCTAACAAGAGGGCTTTATGTTGGAGCCTATTTCTTCCTAGTTAAAAAATAAGAGGTAGGCCTAGGTCTGTTACGCTGACCGTATTACCGCCACACCGGCAGTCACGCGTAATGAAGGCAGTCAAATTCCACATGACCGTTCAGCCACAGTAATTAGTCTTCTCCAAGCTCTGATGCTACTGATGGTCATTAGTAGTCTACCAAACTTGCTAACTGCCTGGTACTCAGCACTCTATTGTACCTCTAATCACTCAAAACAGAGTTTCTATGGCCTAAGAGGAGGATTCCATCAGCTTTCTATAGGCTAGGCCTACTATATTTATTTCTCAACTTTCCTAATATTAAGCACATTGCTTCCCTTTACAACAGGAGTATAGCCTACCTGGCTGGCATGAAAATGAACCACGGGAAAAGTGTCCTTCATTCACTATTTAAGAGCATAGATTACATGTATTCCGATGGTGATGGGTGACATTATTTCACTGGGTTCTTGCTGTTCGTTGTGGAGTGGTCCTCCTTTAACAGACTATATACCCTGATAGCTGATAGCTGATGTGTTGTGGAGTGGTCCTCCTTTAACAGACTATATACCCTGATAGCTGATAGCTGATGTGTTGTGGAGTGGTCCTCCTTTAACAGACTATATACCCTGATAGCTGATAGCTGATGTGTTGTGGAGTGGTCCTCCTTTAACAGACTATATACCCTGATAGCTGATAGCTGATGTGTTGTGGAGTGGTCCTCCTTTAACAGACTATATACCCTGATAGCTGATAGCTGATGTGTTGTGGAGTGGTCCTCCTTTAACAGACTATATACCCTGATAGCTGATAGCTGATGTGTTGTGGAGTGGTCCTCCTTTAACAGACTATATACCCTGATAGCTGATAGCTGATGTGTTGTGGAGTGGTCCTCCTTTAACAGACTATACCCTGATAGCTGATAGCTGATGTGTTGTGTTCTTCTGTTCCGCCTGGCCCCAACAGACCCTCTCATATCCAGGTCTAGTTGTTACAGGAGCAGTAGAGGTGGCGTCCCTAGTGGGACCCTAGTGGGACCCTAGTGGGACCCTAGTGGAACCCTATTCCCTCTATAGAGCTCTACGGGCCCTGGTCAAAAGAGGTGCACTATAAAGGGAGCCGGTGATCTACAGTAGTTTAGTTTACAGAGGGAGTCAGACGGAGAGAAATTGCAGCTCTGTGAGAAAGACACACAGGCACACCGCCTTGCTTGCTTCATCCATCCATCCATCCACCATGCACTGCTGCTGTCCACCATCCATTACCGTCACACAGCCACAGAGACACAGAGCAGCACACTCCTATTTCAACCCACATTAATTTCAAAAAAAATTATAGCCGAAACATATGTTAACATTGCCAAAGCAAGTGAAGTAGATAATAAACAAAAGTGAAATAAACAATAAAAAATTAACAGTAAACATTACACTCCAAATAATAAGTTATAGAAATAATAAATACATTTCAAATGTCATATTATGTATAGACACACACACACACACACACACACACGTTGTAACGATGTGCAAATAGTTAAATATCTGTAGCACGGTCTCTGTGGGTTTTTGGGCAAACCCATAAACCCACGATTCCCCTCGATTCCCCTCGATTCCCCTCGATTCCCCTCGATTCCCCTCGATTCCCCTCCCCACTCTCTCCCTCTGTTGTATTAAAGCAGTCAGACCCCAGTTAGATTCATTGTTACTTTCTCTTTCTAGCTCCCTCCATCCCTCCATCCCCCCATCCCCCCATCCCCCCATCCCCCCATCCCTCCATCCCCCCATCCCCCATCCCTCCATCCCTCCATCCCTCCATCCCTCCATCCCCCCATCCCTCCATCCCCCCATCCCCCCATCCCCCCATCCCTCCATCCCCCCATCCCTCCATCCCTCCATCCCCCCATCCCCCCATCCCTCCATCCCCCCATCCCTCCATCCCCCCATCCCCCCATCCCCCCATCACTCTATCCTCCATCCCCCCATCCCTCCATCCCTCCATCCCTCCATCCCTCCATCCCCCCATCCCTCCATCCCCCCAACCCTCCATCCCTCCATCCCTCCATCCCCCCATCCCTCCATCCCCCCATCCCTCCATCCCTCCATCCCCCCATCCCCCCATCCCCCCATCCCTCCATCCCTCCATCCCCCCATCCCCCCATCCCTCCATCCCCCCATCCCCCCATCCCTCCATCCCCCCATCCCTCCATCCCCCCATCCCCCCATCCCTCCATCCCCCCATCCCTCCATCCCTCCATCCCCCCATCCCCCCATCCCTCCATCCCCCCATCCCTCCATCCCTCCATCCCCCCATCCCCCCATCCCTCCATCCCCCCATCCCTCCATCCCCCCATCCCTCCATCCCCCCATCACTCTATCCTCCATCCCCCCATCCCTCCATCCCTCCATCCCTCCATCCCCCCATCCCTCCATCCCCCCATCCCTCCATCCCTCCATCCCTCCATCCCCCCATCCCTCCATCCCCCCATCCCCCCATCCCTCCATCCCTCCATCCCCCCATCCCCCCATCCCCCCATCCCTCCATCCCTCCATCCCCCCATCCCCCCATCCCCCCATCCCTCCATCCCCCCATCCCTCCATCCCCCCATCCCTCCATCCCCCATCCCCCCATCCCCCCATCCCTCCATCCCCCCATCCCTCCATCCCCCCATCCCTCCATCCCCCCATCACTCTATCCTCCATCCCCCCATCCCTCCATCCCTCCATCCCTCCATCCCTCCATCCCCCCATCCCTCCATCCCTCCATCCCCCCATCCCCCCATCCCTCCATCCCTCCATCCCCCCATCCCTCCATCCCTCCATCCCCCCATCCCTCCATCCCCCCATCCCTCCATCCCTCCATCCCCCCATCCCCCCATCCCTCCATCCCTCCATCCCTCCATCCCCCCAACAGACCCTCTCATATCCAGGTCTAGTTGTTACAGGAGCAGTAGAGGTGGCGTCCCTAGTGGGACCCTAGTGGGACCCTAGTGGGACCCTAGTGGAACCCTATTCCCTCTATAGAGCTCTACGGGCCCTGGTCAAAAGAGGTGCACTATAAAGGGAGCCGGTGATCTACAGTAGTTTAGTTTACAGAGGGAGTCAGACGGAGAGAAATTGCAGCTCTGTGAGAAAGACACACAGGCACACCGCCTTGCTTGCTTCATCCATCCATCCATCCACCATGCACTGCTGCTGTCCACCATCCATTACCGTCACACAGCCACAGAGACACAGAGCAGCACACTCCTATTTCAACCCACATTAATTTCAAAAAAAATTATAGCCGAAACATATGTTAACATTGCCAAAGCAAGTGAAGTAGATAATAAACAAAAGTGAAATAAACAATAAAAAATTAACAGTAAACATTACACTCCAAATAATAAGTTATAGAAATAATAAATACATTTCAAATGTCATATTATGTATAGACACACACACACACACACACACACACGTTGTAACGATGTGCAAATAGTTAAATATCTGTAGCACGGTCTCTGTGGGTTTTTGGGCAAACCCATAAACCCACGATTCCCCTCGATTCCCCTCGATTCCCCTCGATTCCCCTCGATTCCCCTCGATTCCCCTCCCCACTCTCTCCCTCTGTTGTATTAAAGCAGTCAGACCCCAGTTAGATTCATTGTTACTTTCTCTTTCTAGCTCCCTCCATCCCTCCATCCCCCCATCCCCCCATCCCCCCATCCCTCCATCCCCCCATCCCCCATCCCTCCATCCCTCCATCCCTCCATCCCTCCATCCCCCCATCCCTCCATCCCCCCATCCCCCCATCCCCCCATCCCTCCATCCCCCCATCCCTCCATCCCTCCATCCCCCCATCCCCCCATCCCTCCATCCCCCCATCCCTCCATCCCCCCATCCCCCCATCCCCCCATCACTCTATCCTCCATCCCCCCATCCCTCCATCCCTCCATCCCTCCATCCCTCCATCCCCCCAACCCTCCATCCCTCCATCCCTCCATCCCCCCATCCCTCCATCCCCCCATCCCTCCATCCCTCCATCCCCCCATCCCCCCATCCCCCCATCCCTCCATCCCTCCATCCCCCCATCCCCCCATCCCTCCATCCCCCCATCCCCCCATCCCTCCATCCCCCCATCCCTCCATCCCCCCATCCCCCCATCCCTCCATCCCCCCATCCCTCCATCCCTCCATCCCCCCATCCCCCCATCCCTCCATCCCCCCATCCCTCCATCCCTCCATCCCCCCATCCCCCCATCCCTCCATCCCCCCATCCCTCCATCCCCCCATCCCTCCATCCCCCCATCACTCTATCCTCCATCCCCCCATCCCTCCATCCCTCCATCCCTCCATCCCCCCATCCCTCCATCCCCCCATCCCTCCATCCCTCCATCCCTCCATCCCCCCATCCCTCCATCCCCCCATCCCCCCATCCCTCCATCCCTCCATCCCCCCATCCCCCCATCCCCCCATCCCTCCATCCCTCCATCCCCCCATCCCCCCATCCCCCCATCCCTCCATCCCCCCATCCCTCCATCCCCCCATCCCTCCATCCCCCATCCCCCCATCCCCCCATCCCTCCATCCCCCCATCCCTCCATCCCCCCATCCCTCCATCCCCCCATCACTCTATCCTCCATCCCCCCATCCCTCCATCCCTCCATCCCTCCATCCCTCCATCCCCCCATCCCTCCATCCCTCCATCCCTCCATCCCCCCATCCCTCCATCCCTCCATCCCCCCATCCCCCCATCCCTCCATCCCTCCATCCCCCCATCCCTCCATCCCTCCATCCCCCCATCCCTCCATCCCCCCATCCCTCCATCCCTCCATCCCCCCATCACTCTATCCTTCCATCCCCCATCCCTCCATCCCCCCATCCCTCCATCCCTCCATCCCCCCATCCCCCCATCCCTCCATCCCTCCATCCCTCCATCCCCCCATCCCTCCATCCCCCCATCCCCCCATCCCCCCATCCCCCCATCCCTCCATCCCTCCATCCCCCCATCCCCCCATCCCTCCATCCCCCCATCCCTCCATCCCTCCATCCCCCCATCCCCCCATCCCTCCATCCCCCCATCCCTCCATCCCCCCATCACTCTATCCTCCATCCCCCCATCCCTCCATCCCTCCATCCCCCATCCCTCCATCCCCCCATCCCTCCATCCCTCCATCCCCCCATCCCTCCATCCCCCCATCCCTCCATCCCTCCATCCCTCCATCCCCCCATCCCTCCATCCCTCCATCCCCCCATCCCCCCATCCCTCCATCCCCCCATCCCTCCATCCCTCCATCCCTCCATCCCCCATCCCTCCATCCCCCCATCCCTCCATCCCTCCATCCCCCCATCCCTCCATCCCCCCATCACTCTATCCTTCCATCCCCCATCCCTCCATCCCCCCATCCCCCCATCACTCTATCCCTCTATCCCTCCATCCCCCCATCCCCCCATCCCTCCATCCCTCCATCCCCCCATCCCTCCATCCCTCCATACCCCCATCACTCTATCCCCCATCCCTCCATCCCTCCATCACTCTATCCCCCATCCCCCCATCCCCCATCCCTCCATCCTTCCATCCCCCCATCACTCCATCACTCTATCCCCCATCCCCCCATCACTATATCCCCCATCCCTCCATCCCCCCATCCCCCCATCCCTCCATCACTCTATCCCCCATCCCTCCATCACTCTATCCTCCATCCCTCCATCCCTCCATCACTCCATCCCTCCATCCCCCCATCACTCTAACCTCCATCCCCCCATCCCTCCATCCCTCCATCCCTCCATCCCCCCATCCCTCCATCCCCCCATCCCTCCATCCCTCCATCCCCCCATCCCTCCATCCCCCCATCCCTCCATCCCCCCATCCCTCCATCCCTCCATCCCCCCATCCCCCCATCCCTCCATCCCTCCATCCCCCCATCCCTCCATCCCTCCATCCCTCCATCCCCCCATCCCTCCATCCCCCCATCCCTCCATCCCTCCATCCCCCCATCCCTCCATCCCCCCATCCCTCCATCCCCCCATCACTCTATCCTTCCATCCCCCATCCCTCCATCCCCCCATCCCCCATCACTCTATCCCTCTATCCCTCCATCCCCCCATCCCCCCATCCCTCCATCCCTCCATCCCCCCATCCCTCCATCCCTCCATACCCCCATCACTCTATCCCCCATCCCTCCATCCCTCCATCACTCTATCCCCCATCCCCCCATCACTATATCCCCCATCCCTCCATCCCCCCATCCCCCCATCCCTCCATCACTCTATCCCCCATCCCTCCATCACTCTATCCTCCATCCCTCCATCCCTCCATCACTCCATCACTCCATCCCTCCATCACTCCATCACTCTATCCTCCATCCCTCCATCACTCTATCCTCCATCACTCCATCACTCTATCCTCCATCCCTCCATCACTCTATCCTCCATCACTCCATCACTCTATCCTCCATCACTCCATCACTCTATCCTCCATCACTCTATCCCCCATCCCTCCATCACTCTATCCTCCATCACTCTATCCCCCATCCCTCCATCACTCTATCCCCATCCCTCCATCCCCCATCCCTCCATCCCCCCATCCCTCCATCCCCCATCCCTCCATCACTCTATCCCCCATCCCTCCATCACTCTATCCTCCATCCCTCCATCACTCTATCCTCCATCCCTCCATCCCTCCATCACTCTATCCCCCATCCCTCCATCACTCTATCCCCCATCCCTCCATCACTCTATCCTCCATCACTCTATCCCCCATCCCTCCATCACTCTATCCTGCATCACTCTATCCTCCATCACTCCATCACTCTATCCTCCATCCCTCCATCACTCTATCCTCCATCACTCCATCACTCTATCCTCCATCCCTCCATCACTCTATCCTCCATCCCTCCATCCCCCCATCCCTCTATCCTCCATCCCTCCATCCCTCCATCCCTCCATCACTCTATCCTCCATTGTCGCTACCTCACTCTCCACTCAAATCTTGCGCTCCTCTTTCATGCTCTCTCTATTCCTCCTTTGTCTCCATTCTTCTCCCCTGTTGTTGTACAGTATCTTTTTTTGGCCATGGTGGATGAAGATTTAATTCTAGTTGGAAAGGGCATAATAGCCTAATTGATTTCCTGTCGATGTAGGCCGTCATTGTAAATAAGAATTAGTTCTTAACTGACTTGCGTAATTAAATATCGGTTAAATGTAAAAAAAAAAAAAAAAAAAGAGCTGAATGAGAGCTTTGATTCTCTCGACCGTGTCGCTGAATTGAAATACATCTGGTCTGTAAAGTCTCCAACAAGTTATCGGACAAGTCCGTCAACTAAGTAAGAATGTGGTTACAGACAACCAACTTGCTACAGTGCATTCGGAAAATATTCAGACCCCTTTACTTTTTCCACATTTTGTTACGTTACAGCCTTATTCTAAAATGGATGAAATCGTTTCTTTCCATCATCAATCTACACACAATACCCCATAATGACATCAATCTACACACAATACCCCATAATGACATCAATCTACACACAATACCCCATAATGACATCAATCTACACACAATACCCCATAATGACATCAATCTACACACAATACCCCATAATGACATCAATCTACACACAATACCCCATAATGACATCAATCTACACACAATACCCCATAATGACATCAATCTACACACAATACCCCATAATGACATCAATCTACACACACTACCCCATAATGACATCAATCTACACACAATACCCCATAATGACATCAATCTACACACAATACCCCATAATGACATCAATCTACACACAATACCCCATAATGACATCAATCTACACACAATACCCCATAATGACATCAATCTACACACAATACCCCATAATGACATCAATCTACACACAATACCCCATAATGACATCAATCTACACACAATACCACATAATGACATCAATCTACACACAATACCCCATAATGACATCAATCTACACACAAAACCCCATAATGACATCAATCTACACACAACACCCCATAATGACATCAATCTACACACAACACCCCATAATGACATCAATCTACACACAATACCCCATAATGACATCAATCTACACACGATACCCCATAATGACATCAGTCTACACACAATACCCCATAATGACATCAATCTACACACAATACCCCATAATGACATCAATCTACACACAGTATATATATATATATATATATATATATATATACACATACATACATACATACATACATACATACATACATACATACATACATACATACATACATACATACATACAGTAGATTATACATCGATTACTGAGATCATATCATTTTAGCGATTAGATCATGGCGTCCCTAGTGGGCTACCACGAGATGACGGCTGGTTACACAATGAAAGGGAGGGGTGGAGTTTTGTGGAAGGCGGGGAAGATTGAAAGACAAAGGAAGGGTCGTTTCTATATGACCTGCTTGAAGCTAGGCTAACCTCAATATCATATGTGCTAACAACCGCCCATTTGGATGAAGAAAGTGCAATTTCATATTTACGGTTTTGAGCTTGGCTTTGATAGATAGGTCGAAGACGTAAGACTGGTCCTCTGGAGAATCTTTCTGGTTGGATCGTCTGTAGAGAGATTGTCTGTGTTCAGTTCCGCAGGGGTGCGTTCACAAATGCAGCTGATAACCGCGACCACTAAGATTTAATCACTTCTTCTGTAGTGAATCAAATTCCATAACAAGTTGCCATAATCGGCTCACGCGATGTACTGATATTCACAATTTTAACATGTCAGTCGTCATAGCCACTTTATCTGGTCTCATGTAGATTTCGTTAGATAGAGTTGTTGTTCAACCATTCGCTGACCTTAGCTTACGCTGTGGTCTGCTTAGTCTTATTAAACGCATGGAACAAAGTCCTAGCGTCATCGGGAACTCACCATAACTTTCGTCAATGGGCTTTTATTCTAGGGGAAAAAGGTTGTGTTTCATAGCTCAGCCAATATCTGTTAACATGTGGCTCCTGCCTGGACATAAGTTAACATTAAACAAACACTTTTCATCTTAAAAATGAATAAATCACATTGTAATCTTTTCAAAAGTATTATCACATTTAAACACATAATTTGCCTAACAATTCCATGTAAATCTGGTAACTAGAATGGTTAGGCTTTACAAGATATGGATTTTGTCATCCTGTGGTCCGATTCGATGTCCTAGACCCCAACGGATTTGACATAATATTCTTTAAATACCAATGGACATTTTCACCTGGAAAAGTAATAAAAATATTATTAATTGTCCCAACTATTGATGTTACCATACGTTCTCTGTGTTTTTAGAGAAAGGAATGTATTGGGGATCGTAAACTTCCCCACCCAACGTCGACAACTCCATAATGACAAAGCAAAGACAGGTTTTTAAAAATGTTAGCAAATGTATTGCTAACTAAAACTGAAATAACACATTTACATAAGTATTCAGACCCTTTACTCAGTATTTTGTTGAAGCACCTTTGGCAGCGATTACAGCTTCGAGTTTTCTTAGGTATGATGCTACAAGCTTGGCCCACCTGTATTTGGGGAGTTTCTCCCATTCTTCTCTGCAGATCCTCTCAAGCGCTGTCAGGTTGGATGTAGAAAGTCGCTGCACAGCTTTTTTCAGGTCTCTCCGGAGATGTTCGCCTTTTACTGAGAAGGGGCCTCCGTCTGGCCACTCTACCATAATGGCCTGATTGGTGGAGTGCTGCAGAGATGGTTGTCCTTCTGGAAGGTTCTCCCATCTCCACAGAGAAACTCTGGAGCTCTGTCAGAGTGACCATCGGGTTCTTGGTCACCTCCCTGACCAAGGCAATTCTCCCCCGGCCAGCTCTAGAAAGAGTCTAAATTGGGAGCCCCAATTGCGGCCAGCTCTGGGAAGAGTCTTGCTGGTTCCAAACTTCTTCCATTTAAGAATGAAGGAGGCCACTGTGTTCTTGGGGACCTTCAATGCTACAGAAATGTTTTGGTACCCTTCCCCAGATCTGTGACTTAACACAATCCTGTCTCAGAGCTCTACGGACAATTCCTTCGATCTCATGGCTTGGTTTTTGCTCTGACATGCACTGTCAACTGTGGGACCTTATATAGACAGGTGTGTGCCTTTCCAAATCATGTTCAATCAATTGAATCAACCACAGGTGAACTCCAATCAAGTTGTAGAAACATCTCAAGGATGATCAATGGAAACAGGATGCACCTGAGATAAATTTCAAATCTCATATCGAAGGGTCTGAATACTTTTGTAAATAAAGTATTTCAAATTTATTGTTAATATTATTTCTTTGTCATTATGAGGAATTGTGTGTAGATTGATAATGGACATTTTTTATTCATCCCATTTTAAAACAAGGCTGTAACTTAACAAAATGTGGAAAAGGGGAGGGGTCTGAATACTTTCCCAATGCTCTGAATATCCCAGTCAATTCTAATCCTAACTCGGGATCCATTTATTTTTTATTGTGCATTGATGTCATTGGGAGTTCTAGTTCTCAAATTCTAGTTCTAGTTCTCAAATTCTAGTTCTAGATCTCAAATTCTAGTTCTAGATCTCAAATGAAGATTCAGCCCTTTAATGTCCTGTCTAATTATGGGCAACTTTGCTTCCTAAAGAAAAACAAACTGTACTCTGTGTGTTTTGTTCTGCAGGTCATTGTGGGAAGACGTTTGCCATCTTAGAGAGGTATGTCAGCGATGCAGTGCCAAAGACGAGCTGGCTGCTGGTGGTGGATGATGACACACTCATCAGGTAAAGCTCTCAGTACACACACACACACACACACACACACACACACACACACACACACACACACACACACACACACACACACACACACACACACACACACACACACACACACACACACACTATAGTACCTCCAAAATGTGTGTATTCACTTATGCCAAAACCCCTGATGTGGTGAAAAGCTGTCCAAATAATAAAGTTGAAAGAACTCCTGAGGGCAAAGTCAGCAGACTGATTCTATTTTATTTAGTGTGTGTGTGTGTGTGTGTGTGTGCCCTCACCAGCCTGCCCAGACTGCAGATACTGCTGAGCTGTTACGACCCCTCTGAACCGGTGTGTCTAGGGGAGAGGTACGGCTACGGGCTGGGCCAGGGAGGCTACAGCTACATCACTGGAGGAGGGGGGTGAGTCACTTACTACATCTACATCCCAAATGGTACCATATTCCTTACATAGTACAGTACTTTTGATGGCACTGGTAAAGTAGCGTACTATATAGGGAATAGGGTGCCATTTGTGACTCGGCTAACGTCTCTGACACAGACATTTAGGATGCAGCAGTTGATGTTGGTTCTACGGTCCTCGAGGACCCTCAACTAGACAACCCGAAATTCCGAGACCAAACCAGGGACCGAGCGGATCCAGGTCCTTCCTTTTTTACTTTTGTCTCGGATCTGAGTCAGGTCTGATGTAACTTCCGCGTGTCTCGGAATGTGCAATTAAATTAAAAATGACTGACTGGAGCTGATTGGACCTGTCCTATGATAATATAATTTGTGAGGTGATGAGAGCTGTTGACTGTGTCAGCCAACTGCAACTCAATAAAACATGTCCAGCTGAAACTGATTTGATTTGAAGAATATCTCATAGAACAAAGCTTATAAGATATCCTAAGCCTTTATTTTCTGCATTTATCCAGAAACCCTACAAAATCTCCATTCATTTTCTCATAGGCTGTGTCCAACGAACCATGGCAGAGTTAGTGCCTACAAAAAGACGACATTGCTATTGAGCTGTTCTTGCCATAATATAGACTTGGTCTGTTACCAAATATGGCTATCTTCTGTATACCACCCCTCCTTGTCACAACACAAATGCATTAAGAAGGAAAGAAATTCCACAAATTAACTTTTAACAAGATACACCTGTTAATTGAAATGCATTCCAGGTGACTACCTCATAAAGCTGGTTGAGAGAATGCCAAGAGTGTGCAAAGCTGTCATTAAGGCAAAGGGTGGCTATTTTGAAGAATCTCAAATATATAATATATTTTGATTTGTTTAACACTTTTTTGGTTACTACATGATTCCATATGTGTCATGTCATAGTTTTGATGTCTTCACTTTTATTCCACAATGTAAACATTTGTGCAAATAAAGAAAATCCAAACATTTGACTGGTACTGTATAAGTGGGATAATGTTTTTTAACAGGGAACGTTTAATCCACCTTGTTTTCTCTTAACTGTGTTGGTCAGAGTAGTGATATTGATGTGTGCGTTAATACTAGTAATGTATTGGATTCTCCACCTAAGGTGCTCAACCATTTTCTGTGCCAGAACGTTCACCACACATAAGCTAATGTGTGTTGGTGTGTGTGTGTGTTGTGTCCTGCCAGGATGGTGTTCAGTAGGGCCGCGGTGGAGAGGCTCCTGGACAGTGACTGCAAGTGTTACAGTAATGATGCCCCTGATGACATGGTGCTGGGGATGTGTCTCAACGCTCTGGGACTTCCTGTCACACATAGCTCTCTCTTTCACCAGGTAATGCCCTGGCCTTACCCATTACCCTTATGCCAGGAACCCACAGTTTGCTATTTTATTGGCAATTTTATTGCCACATACTATGTTCATGATCGTTATTGTCGTACAGGAAAAATGAGAGCTCCAAAGTCGCTCAGTACGGCCGGGTCAACGATTTACTGCACTCTCCCAACAACACCAAATCGTCCCAAACAAAAGTCTAGCATGTCAGAATGTTCTGTCGTAGCTCTGCACTGTTCGTGCTGTGTGAACACTGCTACAAAGAAGATTCCAAGCCAATAGGAACGCTGCATGCTGGCATGCACTGTAGAAAAGATGAAGCAATTGGTTCATATTTCTGCGCAGCATGTTATCTAACATTTTCTATGTATTATGGAGTGAAAATATCCAAATCCAATTTTGTTAATTACATTGTAGGCATACTAGAACACAGATTATGAACACAGCAAATTGAACTTCATTTATACGTGGTAAATAGAGAACACCCTTCAGATAGCATTACCCTTACCTCATACCAACTACCCTAACCCATTACCCTTACCTCATACCAACTACCCTAACCCATTACCCTTACCTCATACCAACTACCCTAACCCATTACCCTTACCTCATACCAACTACCCTAACCCATACCTCATACCAACTACCCTAACCCATTATCCTTACCTCATACAAACTACCCTAACCCATTACCCTTACCTCATACCAACTACCCTAAACCATTACCCTTACCTCCACCAACTACCCTAACCCATTACCCTTACCTCATAACAACTACCCTAACCCATTATCCTTACCTCATACCAACTACCCTAACCCATTACCCTTACCTCATACCAACTACCCTAACCCATTATCCTTACCTCATACCAACTACCCTAACCCATTACCCTTACCTCATACCAACTACCCTAACCCATTACCCTTACCTCATACCAACTACCCTAACCCATTACCCTTACCTCATACCAACTACCCTAACCCATTACCCTTAACTCATACCAACTACCCTAACCCAGGATAACCCATTAGCCTTACCTCATACCAACTACCCTAACCCATTATCCTTACCTCATACCAACTACACTAACCCATTACCCTTACCTCATACCAACTACCCTAACCCATTACCCTTACCTCATACCAACTACCCTAACCCATTACCCTTACCTCATACCAACTACCCTAACCCATTATCCTTACCTCATACCAACTACCCTAACCCATTACCCTTACCTCATACCAACTACCCTAACCCATTACCCTTACCTCATACCAACTACCCTAACCCATTACCCTTACCTCATACCAACTACCCTAACCCATTACCCTTACCTCATACCAACTACCCTAACCCATTACCCTTACCTCATACCAACTACCCTAACCCATTACCCTTACCTCATACCAACTACCCTAACCCATTATCCTTACCTCATACCAACTACCCTAACCCATTACCCTTACCTCATACCAACTACCCTAACCCATTACCCTTACCTCATACCAACTACCCTAACCCATTACCCTTACCTCATACCAACTACCCTAACCCATTACCCTTACCTCATACCAACTACCCTAACCCATTACCCTTGCCTCATACCAACTACCCTAACCCATTATCCTTACCTCATACCAACTACCCTAACCCATTATCCTTACCTCATACCAACTACCCTAACCCATTACCCTTACCTCATACTATCTACCCTAACCCATTATCCTTACCTCATACCAACTACCCTAACCCATTACCCTTACCTCATACCAACTACCCTAACCCATTATCCTTACCTCATACCAACTACCCTAACCCATTACCCTTACCTCATACCAACTTCCCTAACCCATTACCCTTACCTCATACCAACTACCCTAACCCATTACCCTTACCTCATACCAACTACCCTAACCCATTACCCTTACCTCATACCAACTACCCTAACCCATTACCCTTACCTCATACCAACTACCCTAACCCATTATCCTTACCTCATACCAACTACCCTAACCCATTATCCTTATCTCATACCAACTACCCTAACCCATTACCCTTACCTCATACTAACTATCCTAACCCATTATCCTTACCTCATACCAACTACCCTAACCCATTACCCTTACCTCATACCAACTACCCTAACCCATTACCCTTACCTCATACCAACTACCCTAACCCATTACCCTTACCTCGTACCAACTTTTTTATTTATTTTATTTATTTTTTTATTTCACCTTTATTTAACCAGGTAGGTCAGTTGAGAACAAGTTCTCATTTGCAACTGCGACCTGGCCAAGACAAAGCAAAGCAGTGCGACAAAAACAACACAGAGTTACACAGTAAACAAAACATAGTCAAAAACACAATAGAAAATCTATATACAGAGTGCAAAATGTAGTGCAAAATGCAGTAAGGTTAGGAGGTAGGACAATAAATAGAACATAGTTGTGAAATAAATTACAGATTATCATCATTAACACAGGAATGAAGGTTGTGCAAATTATGATGTGCAAATAGAGATACTGGAGTGCAAGATTTGTGAAAATAACAAAAATAAATAAGGGGATGAGGTAGTAGTGTGGGCTATTTACAGAAGGGCTATATACAGGTGCAGTGATCGATAAGCAGCTTTGACAGCTGATGCTTAAAGTTATTGAGGGAGATAGGAACCTCTAGCTTCAATGATTTTTGCAATTCGTTCCAGTCATTGGCAGCAGCGAACTGGAAGGAATGGCGGCCAAAGGAGGTGTTGGCTTTGGGGGTGGCCAGTGAGATATACCTGCTGGAGCGCATGCTACGGGTGGGTGTTGCTATAGTGACCAGTGAGCTGAGATAGGGCGGGGATTTACCTAATAAAGACTTATAGATGACCTGGAGCCAGTGGGTTTGGCGACAAATATATAATGAAGGCCAGCCAACGAGAGCATACAGGTCGCAGTGATGGGTAGTGTATGGGGCTTTGGTGACAAAACGGATGGCACTGTGATAGACTACATCCAATTTGCTAAGTAGAGTGTTGGAGGCTAGTTTGTAAATGACATCGCCGAAATCAAGGATCGGTAGGATAGTCAGTTTTACAAGGGCATGTTTGGCAGCATGAGTGAAGGAGGCTTTGTTGCGAAATAGGAAGCCAATTCTGGATTTAATTTTGGATTGGAGATGGTTGATGTGAGTCTGGAAGTTAAGTTTACAGTCTAACCAGATGCCTAGGTATTTGTAGGTGTCCACGTATTCTAATTCGGACCCGTCGAGAGTAGTGATGATAGTCCGGTGGGCGGGTGCTGGCAGCGTTCGATAGAAAAGCATGCACTTAGTTTTACTAGCGTTTAAGAGCAGTTGGAGGCCATGGAAGGAGTGTTGTATGGCATTGAAGCTTTTTTGAAGGTTAGTAAGCACAGTGTCCAAAGACTAAAAACTACCCTAACCCATTATCCTTACCTCATACCAACTACCCTAACCCATTACCCTTACCTCATACCAACTACCCTAACCCATTACCCTTACCTCATACCAACTACCCTAACCCATTACCCTTATCTAATAAGTAACATAACACCTAATAATATTTACCCATTATTCTTACCTAATAATACCAACATTTCACAGTACATCAATTTCATAGTTCAACAATGGTTGTTGTAGCAAGGCTCAGGTAACATAGATACTAGTCTTTGATATCCAATAGCGAATATCAATAGGGTGGCACACAATTGTAGGGTGGCCCGGGTTTGGCCGTCATTGTAAATAAGAATTTGTTCTTAACAGACTCGCCTAGTTAAATAAAGGTTACATTTCTCCGCAGCCCCTAGGGGACTGGTTTTCTCTGATTGTACCAGTGTATGTAATAGCCCTGTTTAAGAGTAGCAATTCCAACAGTCTGAAGTGCAGTCTCCAGTGGCTGACTGTAATGGAAGGTGTTGAATGGAATAGTTCACCCTAATTACAAAATGGCATATTGGTTTCCTTGCCCTGTAAGCAGTCTATTGACAAGATAAGAGAGAAATCCATGCTTTGGTTTTGTTTACTGGCCACTATCTCCAAATGCTAACTTGCAATGCAAGTCAATATCCCTGTACAACTGGAACCTGGACTTCCTGACGGGTTGCCCCCAGGTGGTGAAGTTAGGAAACAACACCAACTCCTCACTGATCCTCAACACTGGGGCCCCACAAGGGTGTGTGCTCAGCCCCCTCCTGTACTCCCTGTTCACCCATGACTGCGTGGCCAAGCACACCTCCAACTCAATGATCAAGTTTGCAGACGACACAACAGTAGTAGGCTTGATTACCAACAATGATGAGACAGCCTACAGGGAGGAGGTGAGGGCTCTGGGAGTGTGGTGGCAGGAAAATAACCTCTCACTCAATGTCAACTAAACGAAGGAGATGATCGTGGACTGCAGAGGGCGCACCCCCCCTATCCACATAGATGGGACCGCAGTGGAGAAGGTGGAAAGCTTCAAGTTCCTCAGCGTACACATCACTGATAAACTGAAATGGTCCACCCACACAGACAGTGTGGTGAAGAAGGCGCAACAGAGCCTATTCAACCTCAGCAGGCTAAGGAAATATCACCCAAAACCCTCACAAACTTCTACAGATACACAATTGAGAGCATCCTGTCGGTCTGCATCACCGCCTGGTACGGCAACTGCACCGCCTGCAACCACAGGGCTCTCCAGAGGGTGGTGGGGTCTGCCCATCGCATTACTGGGGGCAAACTTCCCGCCCTCCTGGACACCTACAGCACCCGTTGCCACATGAAGGCCAAAATGATCATCAAGGACATCAACCACCCGAGCCACTGCCTGTTCACCCCGCTATCATCCAGAAGGCGAGGTCAGTACAGGTGCATCAAAGCTGGGACAGAGAGACTGAAAAACAGCTTCTATCTCAAGGCCATCAGACTGTTAAACAGCCATCACTAAGAGACTGCTTCCTATAGATGCTGATTATAAATCACAGGCCACTTTAAGTAATGGAACACTAGACACTTTAATAATGTATCTGTATCTGCATCACTCATCTCTATGTATAAACTGTATTCTATACTATTCTACTGTATCTTAGTCACTTTAATAATGTTTATATATCTGCATCACTCATCTCTATGTATAAACTGCACTCTACACTATTCTACTTTAATTGTGTGTACATCACCCATCTCTATGTATATACTGTATTGTACTCTATACTACGCCACCGACTGCTAAACAACCATCTCTAACACATTAGAGACTGCTGCCTGTAGACATTTCCACTTTAAGGAAATGAAACACTAGTCACTTTAATAATGTTTCACTATCTTCCACTACTCATCTTATATGTTTTAACTGTATGCTATACTATTCTTCAGTATCTTAGTCACTTAATGGTGTTTACATTCTGCATCACCAATCTCTTATGTGTATACTGTATACTACATACTATAAAGCTTACTATGACACTGTATCTTAGTCCAATGCTGCCCTGACATATATGTATATATTCTCAATCCATTCCTTACTTAGTTTTATGTGTTTTGGGGTATATGTTGTGAAACTGTTAGATATTACTTGTTAGATATTACTAGAAGCACAAGCATTTCACTACACCCGCAATAACATCTGCTAACCACGTGTATGTGACCAATACATTTGATTTGATTTTGATTTGAGATCCTTAGCATTTAAATAATTGCTCTGTCCCTCCAGGCTCGACCTGAAGACTACTCCAGAGACTTCCTAGCCCACCAGGTGCCCATCTCCTTCCACAAACACTGGAACATCGACCCCGTTGCCGTCTTCAACAGGTGGCTAAAAGACGAGTCGAGGTCAACAACCCCACAAGGACTAAACAAGAGCACCAAGGAAGAGTTATAGTCACTCAGACATTATCCGTCTTGGTGTGTGTGTGTGCGTGCATGTGTGTGCGTGCGTGCGTGTGTGTGCGTGCGTATGGAGCCATGGACAAACGTATTTTCAGCATGTTTCCTCCATCGGTATAAATGTTTTCTATATTGTGAAACTTGCTGAGATATAATTTGGAAGGTTCATGCAAGCCTTTATCCATGACTGTGTTTGGGAACTTATTCATGACTGAGGCCAGAATTCAATCCAAGAGCAGCGCAATATAATGGAATTTTAAAGGTAATTTACCCTTGAGCTGACATACTAGCATTTACCATGAATGCGATCTCTGCGAACGTCGGGGAAAACACCTTTAGAAGACACATTGTCGGCTGTCTAGTGCGCAGCTCTATAACTTGTATTGAATCCCGGCCACAGTTTCAATTTATTTGCATGTTGAGGTTGTCAGTGTGTGTTCGGATCTTTGTCTGTGTATATTTATAATATGATATAATCGATCCCTTGGCAAGTTGAACAATACAACTTGGTTTTTCTTCTTAAGGACATATCTCAACATTATTACTACATGTTGTACAATGTGAACTATTTTGATATAAAAGTGTTATTACTTAAAAATTATGTGTTTGCAATTTATTATTTTAGTAATAGGTGCTATGAAAACTACGAGAAATTATTCCAGATGTTTGTTTAATGATAAGTTTGATATGATAACCACAGGTAGCAGAGTGGTTAGAGCATTGAGCCCGTAACTGAAAGGTTGCTGGATCGACACCCCAAGGTAAAACTCTGTCGTTCTGCCTCTGAACAAGGCAGTTAACCCACTGTTCCTGGGCTGTCATTGTAAATAAGAATTAGCATTCAAAACCATAGTACCCTCCAAGCTCATCAATAAGCTTGAGGCCCTGGGTCTGAACCCCGCCCTGTGCAACTGGGTCCTGGACTTTCTGACGGGCTGCCCCCAGGTGGTGAAGGTAGGAAACAACACTTCCACTTCGCTGATCCTCAACACTGGGGCCCCACAAGGGTGCGTACTCAGCCCACTCCTGTACTCCCTGTTCACCCATGACTGCGTGGCCAAGCACGCCTCCAACTCAACTGCCCTGACATTTACAGCGGGTGAAATAAGTATTGAACACGTCACCATTTTTCTCAGTAAATATATTTCAAAAGGTGCTATTGACATGACATTTCCACCAGATGTTGGTAACAACCCAAGTAATGCATACATACAAAGAAACCAAAACAAATAAGTTCAGAAATTAAGTTATGTGTAATAATGTGAAATGACACAGGGAGAAAGTATTGAACACATGAAGAAAGGGAGGTGCAAAAAGGTATGGAAAGCCAAGACAACAGCTGAAAACTATCAGTAATTAAAAAGCAATCCAGCCCCCTGTCAGTGCAAATTAACATCAGCTGGTTCAGTCCCAACTGATGGCCTACAAAAAGGTCTCATTGCCAAGGTGTCACACAAGACACATCTCATGATGGGTAAAAGCAAAGAGCTGTCTCAAGACATTCGCAACCTAATTGTTGCAAAACATATTGATGGCTTTGGTTATAGGCGCATTTCTAAGCTTCTGAATGTTCCAGTGAGCACTGTTGGGGCCATAATACGGAAGTGGAAAGACAATAATTTCACCATAAATGTGCCTCGACCAGGTGCTCCTCGCAAGATTTCTGACAGAGGAGTGAAAAGAATAATCAGAAGAGTTGTCCAAGAGCCAAGGACCACTTGTGGAGAGCTTCAAAAAGACCTGCAATTAGCAGGTACTGTTGTCTCAAAGAAAACAGTAAGTAATGCACTCCACCGCCATGGCCTGTATGCACGCTCACCACGCAAGACTCCATTGCTGAAAAAAAAGCATGTTGAAGCTCGTTTAAAGTTTGCTGCACAACGTTTGGAGAAGCCAGTGAAATACTGGGAGAGTATAGTGTGGTCAGATGAGAGCAAAATTAAACTGTTTGGATGTCATAATACACACCATGTTTGGAGGAGAAATGGCACTGCACATCCCCATAAAAACACCATACCAACAGTGAAGTTTGGAGGTGGGAACATCATGGTGTGGGGCTGCTTTTCAGCAAATGGTACTGGCAAACTTCACATAATTGAAGGAAGGATGAATGGGCAAATTTACAGAGACATTCTTGACAAACATCTGCTGCCATCTACCAGGATGATGAAGATGAAACGAGGGTGGACATTTCAGCAAGACAATGATCCCAAACACACAGCCAAGGAAACTCTCAATTGGTTTCAAAGAAAGAAAATAAACCTGCTAGAATGGCCCAGCCAATCACCTGACTTAAATCCCATTGAAAATCTATGGAAAGAACTGAAGATCAAGATTCATAGAAGAGGCCCACGGAACCTTCAAGATTTGAAGACTGTTTGTTTGGAAGAATGGGCCAAAATCACACCAGAGCAATGCATGCGACTAGTTTCTCCATACAGGAGGCGTCTTGAAGCTGTCATTCCCAACAAAGGCTTTTGTACAAAGTATTAAATAAATATCAGTAAGTGTGTTCAATACTTTTTCCCTGTGTCATTTCACATTATTACACATAACTTAATTTCTGAACTTATTTGTTTTGGTTTCTTTGTATGTATGGATTACTTGGGTTGTTACCAACATCTGGTGAAAATGTCATGTCAATAGCACCTTTGGAAATATATTTACTGAGAAAAATGATGACGTGTTCAATACTTATTTCACCCGCTGTATGTATATATTCTCAATACATTACTTACTTAGATTTATGTGTATTTGGGTATATGTTGTGAAACTGTTAGATATTACTTGTTAGATATTACTGCACTGTCGGAGCTAGAAGCACAAGCATTTCGCTACACCCCCAATAACTGCTAACCACGTGTATATGACCATTTTATGATTTGCAATATTTACAGCAGTTCGTGGACATTTCAATATACAGTATCCTTAATATATGAACGATACATCTTTCTTGATGATTCTTGAAGAGGTCTTGGAGCAGGCAGGCCTTCCCCATTACAAAACAGTAAACACAATGCCATTCAGGATATGTTAGCCTACAGGAGTTGCTGGTCTGGAGTAGAAGGTAGATACAGTCATAAAATACATTTTTTATAGAGCATTACTGATTCCTCCATGTTTCAGCAGGCATATTGTAACATAGTATTTTCTGACCTATTTTTTTTTTTTTTTTTAAACCTTTATTTAACTAGGCAAGTCAGTTAAGAACAAATTATTATTTACAATGATGGCCTACCCAGGCCAAACCTGGACGACGCTGGGCCAATTGTGCACCGCCCTATGGGACTCCCAATCATGGCCAGATGTGATACAGCCTGGATTCAAAACAGGGTCTGTAGTGAGACCTCTTGCAATGACTTAGACCACTGCACCACTTGGGAGCAAAAATTGTGGCCTTGAACGAGGCACTTGAGCTCTTAAAAATGTCTCTCTATACAGAAGACCAACAACAACTGCTCTATTCTATAATATTCTATTCTCCAGAAACAAACTTCTGCTGTTCATTATTCATTATCACTTCTCTGGATGAGTCTGTGGTTGCTAGGGGTGGAACCTGTCTCTCAGTGCATGAATAGTGCAGGGAGCAGTGTTGATGGAGAAGGCGGCTGAGAGAGAGAGAGAGAGAGAGAGAGAGAGAGAGAGAGAGGAGAGAGAGAGAGAGAGAGAGAGAGAGAGAGGAGAGAGAGAGAGAGGAGAGAGAGAGAGGAGAGAGAGAGAGAGAGAGAGAGAGAGAGAGAGAGAGAGAAAATATTTTGATCAAGTGCAGTTCTAGGGACCTCTGACTGAGACAAGAACTTCAACGACATGTTTGGCAAGGAGATGGACTAAGAACAGAACTGATGAGCACCTGAATCGTTGCAGGTATTTAACGTTATTTGATGAGCACATTTCCTTATGTATGTCACTACTCTTTATACCATAGTTTCTTAAAAAATATATTTTCTGTTGTAAAAAATACTGTAAAATAACCAGGAATTCAGCAAAAATTAGTTTAATTTATGAATTCTGTTCAAGTATTCCCACACAAAAAAAAAATGGCATCTGTCAATTCAATGTCTATTCCACGTTGGTTTAACATAATTTAATTGAAATTAAGTGGAAACAATGTTGATTCAACCAGTGTGTGCCCAGTGGGATGTGATTGTCTCAATATAAATCAAGGTATTAAATTATTCTTATTTTCAAATACAAATCTCTTTTCTGGCTTAGTTGTGGTTCATTTAAAGTGTACAAATTATGATAAATATTTTCCAGTACCCGACCATTCGCTCCGAAGAAATATCTAGTTGCCAACCCTGCTTTATGCAGTCATATGAGACCGCATGGAAATAGTCACAACATAAATTATTCAAGCTCCTGCAGAACACAAGATTACATGATAGGTACTTAGTTTAATGTCCTTTATCTGTATGATAACCAACAGCAGAAACCCTTGAGTAGAAGTTCGTCTGATGGGATTGAGATGCTATTGGTTATGTTGAAATTCTTAAATTATTAATTTGTCGTTGCGCATAACACATTATTTTAACCCACTTGAAGCAAATGCTCGAAGTGGGCGACGTTGGCAATGACTTTTAAACAGCAAGCGCGTGGGTGTATGGTTTTCCTTCATCGTTTTCCAATAGTGCTGGGGTATTTCAGTTAGGATGTTCTTCACCATGATTGTAGGGCTGGTTGACATAGTTAATCTGCAGTACAGTATAGGCCATGTTAGTGCTTGCTATCCCTCTTCAAAAGACAACCTATCTGCATGTTTATTTTTATAATTTTTTGATCTTGTCTCATCGCTGCAACTCCCCAACCTCGGGAGGCGACGCTCAAGTCAAACCGCGATTCTTAACACCTGCCCTCACCAATGTGTCGGAGGAAACATCATTCAACTGGCGACTGAAGTCAGCCTGTAGGCTGCCACAAGGATTCGATAGAGCATGATGAGTGAAGTAGGGGCTAGGGGGGGTTGACTACCTTGCCAAAATACACTCAAGCCTTTCCCTGTAAAAAAAGGGTAAACTAAATGATGTGCTATATTATTCAGAGCCTCTGATTAAAACCTATTCAATCAATAATGACCATTGGCATCACTTGATATGGGTGTCGCCCACTGGTGTCCGTAGGGCGACTGTCCAATTGAAGCCAACAGGTAATTTCCTTTCCAAAAAGGAAGACAATGAGTGCTTGTTAACCATATCACTGCTCAATGCAAACCAACTCAGTGGCCTGACTGTAACTGGATAGGCGTATCGTGCTGCTCGGTGGTGAGGGCTGAGACTATATTTTGGCATCTCAATAGTCTAAAGTGGCTTCCTCTCCTCAATTTCAATTAGATTCCTCTTTACGTATCCTTCAATGGGTACATCTCAATAGTCTTAAGTGGCTTCCTCATCTCCTTTCCTGCACTGATGTAAATGATCTGGACAGGTGAGAGCAAGGTCCTCCCGGTAGGCTTTCAGCATATTGACATGTGTTTTCACATCAATGAAAATGAAGGAAAGTAGATTAGGAGAGGAAGCCACTTAGACTACTGAGATGCAGCCATAGTGTCTAGTTTGCGAAGCCTCTCGCTGATAATAGACAGGTAGTGTAGGGACAGGTGGACAGGTGTGCTGCGAGGGCCTCTGGGCAGCCAGTGAATGGTACTATTGTCTGATAGCCCTGCTGAGAGAGAACAATGCCAGGTAGTAGGGAGCAACCTGTTAAATAATTACTTGCTTCATCTTGGGTAGAGCCTCTTTCAGTGATCAGCTGTGCCCAGTATTTGTTTATTAACTCCTTGGTTTTGCTTGTAGCAAGGCTATCATGTTAGGAATGTAAAGGCTCTGTGAAGTATGACAAGTACAATGCTTTCGGAAAGTATTCAGACTCCTTCACTTTTTCCACATTTTGTTACGTTACAGTCTTATTCTAAAATGGATTAAATCTTTTTTCCCACCTCATCAATCTACACACAATACCCCATAATGACATCACAAAATAGGTTTATAGACATTTTGGCAACTTAAAAAAAAAATCTAAAACTGAAATAACTTTACATCAGTATTCAGACCCTTTACCAAATACTTTGTTGAAGCACCTTTGGCAGCGATTACAAGTCTTCTTAGGTATGACGCTACAAGCTTGGCACAGCTGTATTTTCGGAGTTTCTCCCATTCTGAAGATCATCTCAAGCTCTGTCAGGTTGGATGGGGAGCGTCCGATGCACAGCTATTTTCAGGTCTCTCCAGAGATGTTAGATCAGGCTCTGGCTGGGCCACTCAAGGACATTTTTTGGTACCCTTCCCCAGATCTGTGCCTCGACACAATCCTGTCTCAGAGCTCTAAGGACAATTCCTTCAACCTCATGGCTTGGTTTTTGCTCTGAAATGCTCTGTCAACTGTGGGACCTTATATAGGTCCCACAGTTTACCACAGGTGAACTCCAATCAAGTTTTAGAAACATCTCAAGGATGATCAATGGAAACAGGATGCACCTGAGCTCATTTTCTAGTCTCATAGCAAAGGTTCTGAATACTTATGTAAATAAGGTTTATGTTTTTTATTTTTATTATATTTGCAAAAATGTATAAAACCTGTTTTCACTTTGTCGCTATGTGGTGTTTTGTGTGTAGTTTGATGAGGAACCGTTTTTATTTAATCCATTTTAGAATAAGGCTGTAACGTAACAAAATGTGGAATAAGTCAAGGGGTCTGAATACTTTCTGAATGCGCTGTATGTTGTATATGAGCAGGTATAACACAGTCTAACCGGGTATATCAGTCAAACTGTCAGTCAGTCAGTTAGTCAGTCAGTTAGTTAATCAGTGAGTTTGTCTGTCTGTCCGTTGGTTAGTTTGTTCATTCACTCATTCACTCATGATACTAGTGCTGTTGGTGTGTGCTGTGGAGAGCAGGTGGAATGTGGGAGGAGTGAATGGATGCTTCTAGAGCCTCAGGTGAAGTTTCCCCCCCATCCTAATCTTAAGTGTTAACGGGGAAAATGCTAAACTGACCAAAGATCAGCGTCTAGGGGCAACTTCACCCATGAGGTCATGGTCTACCATTGAGGGCAGATAAAATGAGATTATTGATGAGCCACTTCCTATTAGCTTGTCATCATGGAATTTCAGTCTCTATTGCAGGCATCACATTCCCCAAGTCATCATGGAATTTCAGTCTCTATTGCAGGCATCACATTCCCCAAGTCATTATGGAATGTCTGTCTCTATTGCAGGCATCACATTCCCCAAGTCATCATGGAATGTCTGTCTCTATTGCAGGCATCACATTCCCCAAGTCATCATGGAATGTCTGTCTATTACAGGCATCACATTCCCCAAGTCATCATGGAATGTCAGTCTCTATTACAGGCATCACATTCCCCAAGTCATCATGGAATGTCAGTCTCTATTACAGGCATCACATTCCCCAAGTCATCATGGAATGTCAGTCTCTATTGCAGGCATCACATTCCCCAAGTCATCATGGAATGTCAGTCTCTATTACAGGCATCACATTCCCCAAGTCATCATGGAATGTCAGTCTCTCTTACAGGCATCACATTCCCCAAGTCATCATGGAATGTCAGTCTCTATTACAGGCATCACATTCCCCAAGTCATCATGGAATGTCAGTCTCTATTACAGGCATCACATTCCCCAAGTCATCATGGAATGTCAGTCTCTATTGCAGGCATCACATTCCCCAAGTCATCCATTGAAAAAACATGTAAGAGAGAGACTTAGGAGCAACAGATTAACCAAGACATTCTACATCCTGTAGGGTCCAGTCATGGTCCTGTGTGGCTCAGTTGGTAAGACTGTGTAGGCCCAGTCGTCCTGTAGGGTCCAGTCATGGTCCTGTGTGGCTCAGTTGGTAAGACTGTGTAGGCCCAGTCATCCTGTAGGGTCCAGTCATGGTCCTGTGTGGCTCAGTTGGTAAGACTGTCTAGTCATGGGGATTTCCCACAGGCATCACACACATATAAAAAATATACGCACTCACTACATGTAATATATAAAAAGTGTCTTCTAAATGGCGTATATTAGAAATGTTAGTCTCATCAACTTTACCCAATGGTATCTAATGACAAATGTAATATTTCAAATGGGATTACAAAAGAACAGTTACAATGTATCATCTTGTTGTCTGCTTTGCGCTGACTGGATGTTTCTTGTTAAAGTTAGTTGACCTTATATGAGCTTGTACTAAAATGAGATCTGTATGAATTATTCACCAGGCAACTGCTGCTCACCATGGAAACAGCTTGAACAGGGCTGTATGTGTCCTGACCATAATGAAGCTTGCTCTGTTTTGCCTCATAGAGCCACTGTCAGAGAGAGGTGTTGGAGCGATTTTGGCCTACATATGTGGTTGTAAATTGTTGTGTTGTTAGTCTGGCTTTGTATATTACTCTTCATTTGTGGAGGGCACTATATGTTGGGTCATGGGTCACTGGTGACATATACATTGGCCAGTTTATTAGGTACACAACCACGTTTCCGAAAATGTTTTGCTCCTACAGACAGTGGCCGTGGCTTGCTATATAAATCAGGCAGACAGGCATCGAGGCATTCAGTTACTGTTTGATTGAACGTTAGAATAAGCAAAACAAGACCTAAGCCATGTCTGATTGTCGGTGCCAGGCGCGCCGGTTCCAGTATCTCAGAAACAGCCAGCCTCCTGGGCTTTCATGCACAAAAGTATATAGGGTTTTCCCGAGAATGGTGGGACAAACAAAAAAAACTTTGAGGGCAACAACAGTTTGTTGATGTTAGAGGTCGAAGGAGAAAGCCAAGAATCGGAAAGCTACAAGGAAAGCTACAAACAGACAAATAACGTTGAAGTACAACAGTGGTGTACAGAGCGGCATCTCAGAACTCGTTGGTCCTTATCACGGATGGGCTGTTGCAGCAGACGACCACACCGGGTTCCACTCCTATCTGCTAAAAACAAGAAGAAGCAGCTCCAGTGGGCACGCGATCAGCACTGGACTATTAAGGAGTGGAAAAACATTGCCTGGTCCAACGAATTCCGGTTCCTGTTGCGTCATGCTGATGGCGTAATCAGCATGAGTCCATGGTCCCATCCTGCTTGGTGTCAACTCTACAGGCTGGTGGCGGTGGTGTAATGGTGTGGAGAATGTTTTCCTGGCACATGTTAGGCCCCTTGATACCAATTGAGCAACGTTTGAATACCACACTGTGTAGAATCCATGACAAGGAGTTCAGGCTGTTCTAGAGGCAAAGGGGAGTCCAACCCGGTACTAGACGGTACTAGATGTACCTAATAAACTGGCCACTGAGTATCAGCTGGTACACTGGTGACCAGGAAGTGGGATGCACAGGGATGGATAGAGAGTACACTGTTCATGTTTAGCCCAGACAGAGATTGTACAGTATACCTTGTGAGTTATTTGCCGACCCGTACCTGTGCCTGTTTGGAGACGCTGTTCCCAAGTAATATACGTGGTCGGTGGATGGTTCTGATAAGAAGGTTGTTGATTGCATTGCCGAGAGGTGCCCAGGAAATAATTACATCCAAGATAAGTGTGAGGGCTTGGTTGTGGTAAGGCCTCTTACCCCCACCTAGGGGAGGAGAGAGGCACACAACCAGGCTCTCACACATTATTAGGGAGATTATCATCCCCAATCAGAGACAGCTGTATAGCGTTGTCTCTGATTGGGGATAGTATTTAATCCCCACACAAATCCACCTGTGTGTGGATCATTGTTCCTGCTTGTCTGCTTCGTGTTTCAGAAAGCAAGTGAGTCACAGTGTTTTTCGTTGGTAATCGTGTTTTGTTTGTTAGTCATCTCCGTCTGTTTATTTAATGCTTCGAGAGAACATCTCATTAAATAAAAGAGGAATGACGCTCCATCAGCGCTCCGTGTATCGTCCCATTAATGCGCACCGTGACAGAATGATCCACCACCCTGGGACGCAACGGGGGATTACATTAGGAGATATCCTCCTCGGTATGGGGAAAATTACCGAGGAGGAACACTCCTATTATCGCTCGGTGGAGGAAGGCTGGGGTCCGGAGCAGCCGAGGCGCCGGAGACGGAGGACACGTCACCGGGCTAGGTTTGAGGACCAGCCTGGAGCCCAGAAAACCCCTCAAACGGATTTTGGGGGGGGGCTATGGGGGTGGTCGGGGATCGAGGGAGAAGAGCCCCGACCACTGCACTCGTGGGGGTTCCAGGAGGAGCCCCTACAGCCGTGGGAACGGGAGTACAGAGAGGAGTCGGAGGAAGACGACGACGATGTGCTTCTGTTCCCTCACTCGTGGGGGTTCCCGGAGGAGCCCTCACAGGATGGGGATTGGCGTTGGAGTAGGGACGACAGGCACAGTCGTGCTCCAGCGTCAGTTCCCAGTCCGGTGCCTCCAGCGCCGGTCCAGAGTCGGAGGAGGAGGAGACCGACTCAGCGCACCAAACCATCGGTGCGCAACAATAGCCCGGTACGGCCCGCGCCTGCTTCGCGCACCAGCTCTATGGTGCGTTTCCCCAGCCCGGCGCGACCCGTGCCAGCTCAACGCACCGACCCAACGGTGCGTTTCCCCAGCCAGGTACAGCCCGTTCCAGCTACTCGCACCAGACCAGTGGTGCGTTCCCCCAGCCTGGTATGGTCTGTGCCTGCTCCTCGCACCCAACCTATGGTGCGTTTCCCCAGCCCGGCGCGACCCGTGCCAGCTCCTCGCACCAGACCTATGGTGCGTGTCCCCAGCCCAGTACGCCCCGTGCCTATTCCTAGCACGGAGGCTACCACGACGTTCATCCCCGCTGTGGAGCAGGAGCTCCATAGCGTGTCGGTGCCCAGTCTGGGGCCGACAGCCAGCCCAACCAGAGGGCTGGAAACCATCTCTGCGTCGGTGCCCAGGGTGGGCACGACGTTCAGCCCCGCTGTGGAGCAGGAGCTCCATAGCGCGTCGGTGCCCAGTGTGGGGCCGACAGCCAGCCCAACCAGAGGGCTGGAAACCATCTCTGCGTCGGTGCCCAGGGTGGGCACGACGTTCAGCCCCGCTGTGGAGCAGGAGCTCCATAGCGTGTCGGTGCCCAGTCTGGGACCGACAGCCAGCCCAACTACAGGGCTGGAAACCCTCTCTGCGTCGGTGCCCAGGGTGGGCACGACGTTCAGCCCCGCTGTGGAGCAGGAGCTCCATAGCGCGTCGGTGCCCAGTGTGGGGCCGACAGCCAGCCCAACCAGAGGGCTGGAAACCATCTCTGCGTCGGTGCCCAGGGTGGGCACGACGTTCAGCCCCGCTGTGGAGCAGGAGCTCCATAGCGTGTCGGTGCCCAGTCTGGGGCCGACAGCCAGCCCAACCACAGGGCTGGAAACCCTCTCCGCGTCGGTGCCCAAGGCGGGCACGACGTTCAGCCCCGCTGTGGAGCAGGAGCTCCATAGCGCGTCGGTGCCCAGTCTGGGGCCGACAGCCAGACCAGCTGCAGGGCTGAAGACCACCTCTGCGTCGGTGCCCAGGGTGGGCACGGCATCCAGCCTGAGGTCTCCGGAGAAGGTCAGCAGCCCGAGGCCTCCAGTGAAGGTCAGCAGCCCGAGGCCTCCAGTGAAGGTCAGCAGCCCGAGGCCTCCAGTGAGGGTCAGCAGCCCGAGGCCTCCAGTGAGGGTCAGCAGCCCGAGGCCTCCAGTGAGGGTCAGCAGCCCGAGGCCTCCAGTGAGGGTCAGCAGCCCGAGGCCTCCAGTGAGGGTCAGCAGCCCGAGGCCTCCAGTGAAGGTCAGCAGCCCGAGGCCTCCAGTGAAGGTCAGCAGCCCTAGGCCTCCAGTGAAGGTCAGCGCCACGCCACCTCCAGCGAAGGTCAGCGCCACGCCACCTCCAGCGAAGGTCAGCGCCACGCCACCTCCAGCGAAGGTCAGCGCCACGCCACCTCCAGCGAAGGTCAGTGCCACGCCACCTCCAGCGAAGGTGAGCGCCACGCCACCTCCAGCGAAGGTCAGCGCCACGCCACCTCCAGCGAAGGTCAGCGCCACGCCACCTCCAGCGAAGGTCAGCGCCACGCCACCTCCAGCGAAGGTCAGCGTTCCGCCACCTCCAGCGAAGGTCAGCGTTCCGCCACCTCCAGCGAAGGTCAGCGTTCCGCCACCTCCAGCGAAGGTCAGCGTTCCGCCACCTCCAGCGAAGGACAGCAGCCCGGAGCCTCCAGCCACAGCTCAAGGCCTGGAGCCTCCTCCACCGGTGCCCAGTCCGGGGCCGGTCGTCTGCACCGCTCCAGAGCCGGAGCAGTCCGCTCCACCGGTGCCCAGTCCGGGGCCGGTCGTCTACGTCGCTCCATTGACGGAGCAGTCCGCTCCACCGGTGCCCAGTCCGGGGCCGGTCGTCTACGTCGCTCCAGTGCTGGAGCAGTCCGCTCCACCGGTGCCCAGTCCGGGGCCGGTCGTCTGCGCCGCTCCAGTGCCGGAGCAGTCCGCTCCACCGGTGCCCAGTCCGGGGCCGGTCGTCTACGTCGCTCCAGTGACGGAGCAGTCCGCTCCACCGGTGCCCAGTCCGGGGCCGGTTGTCAGCCCCCCTCCAGGGTCGAGGGCTCCCTCACCAGGGTCCAGACAGGACTTGGTGGATGGCGGGAGTACTGAGGGGGGAACCACCGCGCCGGGGTCCGGACCGGACCGGGCGTGCAACGGAGAGGTAGGAGGAAAGCTACTCTCACAGCCTGTGCCACGCCCGGAACCGGAACCGGAGCCCCCACCAGCAACCAGCTCAGTACCCCGCCATGTCCCCCCTAGTTTTGGACATTTTTTATTTTCAGGAGAGGGGGGATTGTATGTGTGCGGTCGGGAGTCCGCACCTTAGGGGGGGGTACTGTGAGGGCTTGGTTGTGGTAAGGCCTCTTACCCCCACCTAGGGGAGGAGAGAGGCACACAACCAGGCTCTCACACATTATTAGGGAGATTATCATCCCCAATCAGAGACAGCTGTATAGCGTTGTCTCTGATTGGGGATAGTATTTAATCCCCACACAAATCCACTTGTGTGTGGATCATTGTTCCTGCTTGTCTGCTTCGTGTTTCAGAAAGCAAGTGAGTCACAGTGTTTTTCGTTGGTAATCGTGTTTTGTTTGTTAGTCATCTCCGTCTGTTTATTTAATGCTTCGAGAGAACAATGACGCTCCATCAGCGCTCCGTGTATCGTCCCATTAATGCGCACCGTGACAATAAGATCTTGCTACCATGGAAAGGTAAATACTTGTCAAAAAATCACAACTCAGGATATGACCCACATGCAGGTCTAAGTCAGGCAGGTACAGGACGGCAGGCAGACTCAGAGTAAGGACAGGCAGAGGTTCGTAATCAGGTCAGAGTCAGGCAGGTACAGGACGGCAGGCAGACTCAGGGTAAGGACAGGCAGAATGGTCAGAACCAGGAAAACTAGGAAACAAACAATTGAGAAACAGGAAAATGGGAAAGCACACTGGTAAGACCTGACAAGACAAGACAAACAGATTTTTATTTTATTTATTTAACCTTTATTTAACCAGGCAAGTCAGTTAAGAACAAATTCTTATTTACAATGACAGCCTACCAGGGAACAGTGGGTTAACTGCCTTGTTCAGGGGCAGAACAAGAGATTATTTACCTTGTCAGCTCGGGGATTCAATCCAGCAACCTTTCGGTTTTTTGGCCCAACACCCTAACCACTAGGCTACCTGCCGCCCCAGATCACACAGGTATAAATGCACAAGACAGGTGAAACCGATCAGGGTGTGACAAGTCATAGTTTACCCATTTACTGATGGACCCACCTACACCGGACGACTAGTTTAAAAAAAATGATATGAGCATAAAATATTCCACTTTATTTGGAACAGCAAGCCAAACAAAATGTGCCTATTTACAGTGTCTTCCGAAAGTATTCAGACCCCTTGACTTTTTAAATATTTTGTTACGTTTCAGCCATATGTTGAAATTGGTTACATAGTTTCCCCCCCTTTTTACACACAATACCCCATAATGACAAAGAAAAAACAGTTTATTAGAAATGAAATAATCTTTGTAATTATGGTGTATTGTGTGCAGATTGCTGAAGTATTTTTTTTATTCAATCCATTTTAGGCTGTAACGTAACAAAATGTGGCAAACGTCAAGGGGTCTGAATACTTACCGAAGGCAACAAACTACCTTTTTGGACCTCACATCGCCCCTTTTTTAATAAAATTAAATATATACATAATAATCACCTGACATGTCTGTGTGCAATGAAATGGGCTGAAGTGGGTGTGGCCTTTTGTCTGGGGTGGAGCAGTCCTTTCAGGAAGTAAAGCCGCATGGGACACAGTGGCACCAATTGGAAAGATAAAATCACTTTTTAACATGCTTAAATTGAAATAATAAATATATGCATGTGCATGATTATGTAAAGAAGTATGTTTGATTGTTTAAAGACTTATTTTTTTTATTTTTTTATATACTAAAACTATGTTTTGGTTCGTTGCCTCAGGGCAACATTGCGCAGTTAGACTTTTGTTCGAGCAATATCATGCAAAAGTGTGGAGATGTGCTGGGATGTATAATTATGACCATAGTGTTGAGTTGCGTCAATTCAAATCTGGTATTGGAACAAAGAGATTACTACGCCGTTTAAATCATCTATGTATTTTATTCTAACAAACCGTTCAATGGTAAATATGAAGTTCGTATATACAGGCTCACTGTGACACCACGCAGGGCAAACAGCAAGTCAGGGCATGGAAAAGAGAGCGCCCCTATCCTTTGTTCTTCCTTAAATACTCCAACAGGATAATTTCCGCTCCCTGCTGACCTGTCGGAGTAGAGGCTGAGTGTGGTTTAAACTTACTCAGCCTATCGTTGGCGTGCAGGCTGGTCCCAGCCTCGTGACGCAATCCAGTTGACGGACGTAGTGGTCTTCTCAGTAGATGTCCAAGCTCCATATTACAACAAGACACAGTTCTATCATAAAACCCCCAGCTAGCACATTCCTTCCACATAGCTCCCCCTTACCCAAACCTACAGCAGTTCTAAAGATCTATGATCACACAATACATTCACTTAATAACTCTTGTTGTAGATTAACATATTCATTAGCTAAAACATAGATCAACCCTTACAATAGTCAATATCATGCTAAAGTGTGGAGATGTGCTGGGATGCATAATCATGACCATAGTCAATGTTTCTACTTTACTATCTACTGATAGTAGACACAAGAACATTTTATGATCGAGCAGTGAGGACAGTGAGCTTGAAGAGAGTCAGAAAGAGTGGATCCCCGAATCAGGTTTGAGAGACAGTTAGGAGGTCAGGGGTCAGTTAGAGGTCAGTCAGCAAAGTAACTTGTGTGTGTTTGCATGCGTGTCAGTGGATGAAGAAGGGTAAATGACAATGAGTCTGATTCTAGATGTAACAGAGGTTGATGTTTCACGTTTCTACCCCACAATTCATACTTCAATGCTTACCCAGAATGGCAGGGCCTGCTTTCAACATCTGATGATATCATGTCCCCCCTCCAGTACTTCAAGCAGTTTTTCTCTGAAGACATTCTGGAAGTTAATTGTAGGACAGTCAAATCTATGTATATGCAATACAATGTAATGCAAACAAGCCCCTTAACCTCACTACAAAAGAATTGGAGCAGTTTCTGGGTATTGTGGTGTACTTGTCATTGTTTGGTTTACCAGGCACCCACATGTTTTGGAACAAAACCTGCCGAGTGTCCCAAGTAGCTGACACCATGATACTGAATAGATGGGAGGCCATCAAAAAATCCCTGCACTTCAGTAACAATGAAGAGAGACAGGATGAAAATTATGTTCCACTCCACAAGATCCGACCACTGGTCACTCATCTAACCTCCAAACTAACCAGGATTCGACCACTGGTCACTCATCTAACCTCCAAACTGAACAAGATCTGACCACTGGTCACTCATCTAACCTCCAAACTGACCAAGATCCGACCACTGGTCACTCATCTAACCTCAAAACGGACTTAAATCCTATTGGGTGAGAAGCTGTCTGTTGATGAGCAGATACCTGCCATCAAAACCAAAGAAATGGGGCTACAAGATACTCGTCTTGGCTGGCTCTGATGGTGTCCCGCACAACTTAGAAATCTACACAGGGAGAGTTGTACAACCCCCTGAGCTAGCAGATGTGGGAGCAAGTGGCAACGTTGTCCTCCGCCTGGCCCAACCTATACCCAAGCAAGATAACTACAAGCTCTTCTTCGACAACTGGTTTACGAGTGTCCCTCTTGTGCTCACACTGGCTCATCAGGGAAGTCACTGCACTGGTACTTTTCGTGGCAACAGACTACCAGGCGTCAACTTGATGTGCGATGCTGAGCTGAAGAGAGCAGGAAGTGGATCTTTTGAGCAGACGAAGATGGCCATGGTTGGAAAAACCACCTTGCACGTTGTGGAGTGGTACGATATCCACACCCTTCTGAGTGATTACACTCAAGCCCACCCAGTCACAGAGGTTGACAGGTGGAATCGCAAGCGAAAGATGATCACCAAAGTCCCCTGCCCTGCTGTGGTGAAAGAATACAACAAGAATATGGGTGGGGTGGATATGCTTGACTCTGATGTACCGGAACAAAATCCGATCAAAGAAGTGGTACCACCGGCTGGTGTTCCACTTCCTGGATATGATCATCGTGACCATCTGGCTTCTCCACCAAAGAGATTGTGAAGGCACTGGAATGAGAAAGAAGGAACACATTAAGCTGTATACCTTCAAGTCATACATTGCAAATGTAAATAGTCCGGGTAGCCATTTGATTGGCTGTTCAGGAGTCTTATGGCTTGGGGGTAAAAGCTGTTGAGAAGCCTTTTGGACCTAGACTTGGTGCTCCGGTACCGCTTGCCATGACTGGGGTGGCTGGAGTCTTTGACCAGTCAGGATGCTCTCAACGTTGCAGCTGTAGAACCTTTTGAGGATCTGAGGACAAATCTTTTCAGTCTCCTGAGGTGGAATAGGCTTTGTCGTGCCCTCTTCACGACTGTCTTGGTGTGTTTGGACCATTCTAGTTTGTTGGTTATATGGACACCAAGGAACTTGAAGCTCTCCACCTGTTCCACTGCAGCCCCGGGCGTGCTCGGTCCTCCTCCTTTTCCTGTAGTCCACAATCATCTCCTTCGTTTTGATTATGTTGAAGGAGAGGTTGTTGTCCTGGCACCACACTGCCAGGTCTCTGACCTCCTCCCTATAGGCTGTCTCGTCGTTGTCCGTGATCAGACCTACCACTGTTGTGTCATCTGCAAACTTGATGGTGTTGGAGTCGTGCTTGGCCATGCAGTCATGGGTGAACAAGGAGTACAGGAGGGGACTGAGCACGCACCCCTGAGGGGCCCCAGTGTCAGGTGGGTAGATTATCTTGGAAAATTAGAAATAATCTAACAGGGATGTAAACAAATCTGTACGTAAAATTTGAGAGAAATAAACTTTTGTGCGTATGGAACATTTCAAATCCAATCAAATTTTACTGGTCACATACACATGGTTAGCAGATGTTATTGCGAGTGTAGTGAAATGCTTGTGCTTCTAGCTCCGACAGTGCAGTAACATCTAACAATGTCAATATGCAATATACACATAAGAGATTGGTGATGCAGTATGTAAACATGATTAGGTGACTAAGATACAGAGAATAGTATAGCGTACAGTTACACATATGAGATGAGTAGTGCAATATACGGAAACATTATTAAAGTGACTAGTGTTTCATTCCTTAAGTGGCCGGTGCTTTATAATCTCAAATCAAATCAAATGTTAATGGTCACATACACATGTTTAGCAGATGTTAATGTGGGATCTTTTGCGTTCGTTTTTGTTTAGTATAGTTGGAGATTTTTGATGTGTCGATTCCATGGCTCAGGGTTTATGAACTGATGCAACAAAAAAAAACCGCTGGATTCAAAACTTAAGAGTTTTTCAATTACAAATATTATACAAAATTCTTGCAACCAATTTAATTGTATGTATGTGGGGGACACAACCACAACCATCTCCGTTCTGCAGATTTTGCTGCGAAGATACAGAATTATTAAATCACTTGTTTTGTTACTTCCCTATGTAGCTTGTTTTTAAAATAACAACACTTACTTAAAGCCATCTTTTCCAATAGCACTGCTGAGTGACTTGAAAAGCCATGGTCAGTCAATGAATAATGCAATAGTATTTTTAGTAGAAGTCTTTGATTTACAATGTGTGGAATCTATGAGAATAGAAAGGTTGAGAACTTTTGTGAAACATCACAGTTGAAACATACAGTATTTGGCAAGTAGAGACACACACCGGTAGACTAGCATTTTTTTTTTTTTGTCAGAATCAAAAAGTATTTTTTACAGTATCTATTGATGCAAATACAAATGTGACATGATGACAAAGGGTTCAGTAGAGCCTTTCCTGAACAGTTTCTCTCCACTTGTTTGCCAGTTGGGGGCGCTCTAGCAACATAGCAGAGAGCATTCTGTACATCTACATATGACTTGATTGTAGCGGTTGTGCTGGTTTTAGGCTTAAGTCAGCAGAACAAGTCAACAGAACTCACTGGCTTTATATCAACATAACTTACTTCAGTAATCACTCTGTTCAAAACCAATTAAGGTACCTAACTCACAGCAATGTGCTGTGAGTGATATATCAAAACCTACCTCCGTAATACAGTTCAGGTTGACATCATGCCACATGACAGATTTCTGTTGTTTTCTTGATAATAGGCTAAATGATAGTCTAAACCATTTGGATGGTTGTTTTCCAGAATGCCTTGCTTGGTTCCTTAAAGGCAAAATGTCTCACCAGTTGAGGCCACACTATCGCTGCTCTCTTGTCATCTTGTCTCATCATGTTCATCCAAGAAATGTTAAGAAAGTTGAAGCTAATTTACTGCATTCTATACAAAACTGTAATATGCTACTTGGAGAGCTGTAGCTTCATTCACCCTACTAGATCTACAGTCATAAAGTATTCAGACCCTTTGACTTTTTTCACATTTTGTTACATTACAGCCTTATTCTAAATTTGATTAAATAGTTTTTTCTCCCTCAGTCTTCACACAATACCCCATAATGAAAAAGCAAAAACTGGTTTAGACATTTTAGCAAATTTTAAAAAGAAATCACTGAAATATTACATTTACATAAGTATTCAGATCCTTTACTCAGTACTTTGTTGAAGCACCTTTGGCAGTGATTACTGCATCGATTCTTCTTGGGTATGACGCTACAACGTTTCTCCCATTCTTCTCTGCAGATCCTCTCAAGTTCTGTCAGGTTGGATGGGGAGCGTTGCTGCACAGCTATTTTCAGGTCTCTCCAGAGATGTTAGATCGGGTTCAAGTCCGGGCTCTGGCTGGGCCACTCAAGGACATTCAGAGACTTGTTCCGAAGCCACTCCTGCGTTGTCTTGGCTGTGCTTGGGGTCATTGTCCTGTTGGAAGGTGAACCTTCGCCCCAGTCTGAGGTCCTGAGCACTCTGGAGCAGGTTTTCATCAAGGATCTCTCTGTACTTTGCTCCGTTCATCTTTCCCTCGATCATGACTAGTCTCCCAGTCCCTGCCACTGAAAAACATCCCAACAGAATGATGCTGCCACCACCACCAAGCTTCACTGTAGGGATGGTGCCAGGTTTCTTCCAGACGTGACGCTTGGCATTCAATCTTAATTTAATCAGACCAGAGAATCTTGTTTCTCATGGTCTGAGAGTCTTTTAGGTGCCTTGGCAAACGCCATGTGGGCTGTCGTGCCTTTTACTGAGGAGTGGCTTCCGTCTGGCCACTTTACCATAAAGGCCTGATTGGTGGAGTGCTGCAGAGAGGGTTGTCCTTCTTTAAGGTTCTCCCATCTCCACAGAGGAACTCTGGAGCTCTGTCAGATTGACGATCACGCTCTTGGTCACCTCCCTGACCAAGGCCCTTTTCCCCCGATTGCTCAGTTTGGCCAGGCGGCCAGCTCTAGGAAGAGTCTTGGTGGTTCCAAAATTCTTCCATTTAAGAATTATGAAGGCCACTGTGTTCTTGGGGACCTTCAATGCTAAATACATTTTTTGGTAACCTTCACCCAGATCTGTGGCTCGACACAATTCCTTTGACCTCATGGCTTGGTTTTTGCTCTGTCATGCACTGTCAACTGTGGGACCATATATAGACAGGTGTGTGCCTTTCCAAATCATGTCCAATCAATGTAATTTACCACAGGTGGACTCCAATCAAGTTGTAGAAACTTCTCAAGGATGATCAATGAAAACAGGATGCACCTGAGCTCAATTTAGAGTCTCATACCAAAGGGTCTGAATACTTACGTAAATAAGGTATCTGTTTCTTATAATTCAGCAAAAATGTCTAAAAACCTTTTTTTTTGGTGAGTCCATTTTGCAATAAGGCTGTAAAGTAACACAATGTGTAAAAAGTGAAGGGATCTGAATACTTTCCTAAAGCACATTACAAGCACTTAGCAATTACCTGCTACACATTCTAACTTTAACGCAATACAGGGATTAGAAACTATAATTTAATAACTACAGAGGGATATTAGCAGAACAATAATTGTATTAGCAAAAGGTCAACAAATAAATTTGCTTTACAGAACCATTTATTTTCTTCTTAAGTTTTACAGCTAATTTCATGCAATTCTACACTTTATGCCATGGGGTGGGGAGACATTTTTGTAGTTTTAAAGCTAATTTCCTGCAATTCTACACATTTTGCCATGACTTATGCCATGTTAATGATATCTGAGTGAGAGTGTCTAACAAAATCAATAGGGTCCCTGGAGGTCAGGGCCCCTGGGCACGTGCCCTGCCCCGTCAGTAATTCGGCCATGATTACTACAAGTTTAGATTGCTGGCAAACTAGAATAATTCACCAATCAAAAACATTTTAACTGACATGGGTTAATTGAGTGACTGTCAATGACTACAGATGAACAACCAAGTTTCTAAATTACACCTTGTGTATTCTACTATTCCAACTCTAGTTCCAACTACGGTAAGTTTCTAATTGAACCCAACCTTTCGAATTGACCAGCAACATCAGTGAAACACTCAGATAGAGAACAGTAGTTTGTGGCTGCGTCCCAAACTGCACCTTATTCATAGGGAATAGGGTATCATTTGTGATGAAGTTTGAGTTTCAAAAGGAGTGTCCTTACTGTAAACATGTCAGTGTGGTGGTTATCACACTTCCTGGCCCCCAGGAGGTAACTAATAAGCTTCCTGCTTATTTGAAAATACTAACATTGACATGGGGTAGAATAAACAAGATAGAGGAAAGATAGTGTTTGTATCTTGAAATGTTACTAAAGACCAGAGGTAGATACCGAAATTTAAAAACCTCAACAGGAGTATTTGTAGAAAGTGTGTGTCTGTGTCTGTGTGTGTGTGTGTGTGTGTGTGTGTGTGTGTGTGTGTGTGGGTCTGTGTGTGTGTGTGTGTGTGTGTGTGTGTGTGTGTGTGTGTGTGTCTGTGTCTGTGTCTGTGTCTGTGTCTGTGTCTGTGTGTGTGGGTGTGTGTCTGTGTCTGTGTGTGTGTGGGTGTGGGTGTGTGTGTGTGGGTGTGTGTGTGGGTGTGTGTGTGTGTGTGTGTGTGTGTGTGGTGTGTGTGTGTGTGTGTGTGTGTGTGTGTGTGTGTGTGTGTGTGTGTGTGTGTGTGTGTGTGTGTGTGTGTGTGTGTGTGTGTGGGTGTTAGTAATGCAACGGTTGACTCATTCTCCAGGGTGCGGTTATATAAGAGAAACAATGCAAATCATATCTATAGGCTACATAGAGGTTTTTTCTTTCATTATTTTTATCTGGCATTAGTGCGTATGCCTACGTGCGCCAACTGACACCTGGCACAGTGGACGCTGTTCTGTTTCTCAACAGTGCTGCAAAAGAAATGAAGACTAAGTAGGTAATTACAGCCTCATAACTGCAGGTAGGAAGGGGAAGCGTTTAGAGTGCTGGGTCAGTAACCGAGAGATTGATGGTTCGAATACTCCAGTTAACTAGATGAAAAAAATCTGTCGGTGTCCTTGAGCAAGGCACTTCACCCTAATTTGCTCCAGGGGCGCCGTACTACTATGGCTGACCCTGTAAAACAACACCTTTCAATGCACCTATCTGGTGTATGTGTCAATAAAACAATATTATTAAACTTGTTTTATTTACTGTGCTTAGTGGGTACTGCTTAATGGGTACTAAACATTTTCTAAACTTTGTGTTATAGTCTATTTTTCATGCCTATTTTTTATATTGTTCGATTTTTTTATTTGATTCAAATGCCGGTAAACCATGTGTTGGATGTATCTGATACCATTCCACTGATTCCGTACCAGTCATAACCACAAGCCCGTTCCCACCAACCTCCTGTGGTGAAGGGGAAGTGAGATGAGAGGGTGCTGTTTCGTTCCGCTCAAATCTATGTTGTGTTTCGGTTCACTATGAATATACTGTCTGGTAGAAAACCATTGAGCCAATTGTTTTTCAGGCTGTGTATTGTAACGGTTTTGATTTGATCAAAATATTGATTTCTCCTTTTGTTTGTGAGGGAATGAGTAACTTCCGGTCCATCAAGTCTACACCAATACAAATGACTCATGTAAAGTCAGTATGGAAATATACTTTTAATAAACCCTTAAAACATTGGAAATAACTTCAAAACAACTGTGTTATTTTGCGCTGGTTGTATTACCAAAATAAATGATCACACACATAATATAACTAACAATGAGCTCTGGTTCCTCAAGAAAAGTCCCGTACCTCAGGCCTAAAAGAGTCCCGCCCGGTACCTCAGTCACGCAATTGTCCTTTCATAAAGTGATGCGTAAACCCAGTCATTAATACAATCAGATTGCAATCAACTCTTTTACCACACAACTATAGTGTCACATCTCTGTAGTCTTCACTACAACTGAACACATAGTAAATCATCAAGGTATAACTCACACCAAATCAAATGAAATACCGTCTGCAAAAATGTGTAGTCAGTCAGACAATCCAATCCGCCAACAGATCTCCAGCAGGGAAAGGCCACAAAGAAACATCGGATACCAACGTAGATCAGTAGTCCAACAATAGACATAAGTAGATACAATACTGGTTGATCCTGCGACACGGCTACTCTACCCACTTTTTACTACAAACAAAACAAACTGTGTCTCAATGAGCTTCCAAGCTGAGGGTAGAACACTTCCTCTAACGCGCTTCAGACACATTCAGGGCAGTTGATGCTGGCTATTTAATAGTAAATTAAAGGGGAAGTGCCCAACTGGAAGGAGAAGCACGGAGACGGTTCAGATAAATTCAGGGCCGTCACACACCCCCTTCCCTGGAAAAAGCCGAAAATTGCCCTGGAAGGCACATCTTGGTCTGGGAAACAGAGAAAAGTCTCCTCATAACTTTCCTGGATATCTTTGAAGAGGAACTTGTGGCCCTCAATCTCCTCCAATTCAGAGGGGTAACAGGCCCTTAAGGCGTGAGACATGGACAACGCGCATATCTTCACCTGTGTCCTCTTTCACCACTCGGTAGTTCAGATGGTCCATCTGCTCCACAATCCTATATGGTATTTACCATTTCGGAGCGAGCTTGGCTGAGGAGAATTGCTCAGCTTTTGAGTATGGATGAAAGCAAAGCCACACCCGATCGCTAACCTGGAACTGCAAGTCTCATCTCTTCTAATCATATTTTCTCTTCTGCTTGAGATGGGCCTTGATCATGTTCTTTGAGATAAGTGCTCTCAAGTCGTGAAGCATGCAGAGTCTGGAGTAACCTGCTTGAGCTGTAGCACCATATCCAAGGGTCCTCAGAGGGAACGACTCAGGTTCAGCTCTGCAGTGGTGGCTCCAGTGGATTCTTGGACAGCAGAATTCAGGGCAAATCGAAGCTCGTGAAGATGCTTGTTCCAGTGTTTGTGCTGGGTCCCTACATAGGACGCCACCATTGTTTTCAAGGTACGATTAACCCTCTCTGTGAGGTTGGTCTGGGGGTGATAGGCCGTGGTCAACTTCTGTCTCAGGTTCCATCTTTGGCAGGTCTCCTCAAAGAGATCAGAGATGAATTGGGAACCTCGGTCAGACAGGATGTGATCAGGTACTCCCCAGCAAGTCAGGATCTCTTTTGTGAGGATGTTAGAGACTGTCCTCGTTGTGGCCTGACGAAGGGGAAAGAGGTCTACCCACTTGGAATAATAATCAACAAAAACAAGCATGTACACATTCTGATTTGAGCTTCTAGGAAATGGACCCATCAAATCCACTCCTAACATATCCCAAGGACGGGTAACCACAGTTTGCTGCAAATTGCCAGCAGTCTTTCTGCCTTCTGGTTTGTACATTTAACAAACCAGTCAAGACAGTTTCGGATGTGTGACTTTACCTCCATGCTCAGATGTGGCCAGTACAATAATGCTTGCAACCACTTGTAGGTTTTGAACCTGCCCAAATGACCAGCTATTGGGTCTTCATGGAAATGTTGCAGCAGTTGAAGGCGTAGTGGTTCAGGTATGTACATTTGGTACAGTGTTCTGTGAGGTAGTTGTACAACTCGGTAGACTTTGTCTTAAATGATGGTTAGCTTTGTGGTAGGATTGACCATCTTTTCTCCATCTTCCAGGATAGTCTGGTACAAAGCCTGTACTTCTGGATCATCCTGTTGGGCCTTCCAGATGGCCTCATCAGAGATGGGAAAGTCAGTTTTGGGTGTGTCTCGACTGCTAGACAGTAGCACATGTAAGATGATGGCAACTCTTGTAACTGTAGAGCCCATCTGATGAGTCTGGTACTTGGTTTGTTGGTCTTGAACACCCACACAAGGGAGGAATGGTAAGTGACCACAGTGAAGTATCTTTTCCAAAGCCCACACAACTCTTGCTCGGTTGTGGAATAGTTCCGTTCTGCTCCAGTCAATATCCAACTGGCGAACGCTAGCACTTCTTCAGTGCCAAGTCCAGACTGTTGGACTAGGACAGCACCAAGTCCAACACACTTGCATCCATGTAAACAACAAAAGCACAGTCAAAGTTGGTATGACCCAAATTGTGAGCTGTGACAAGGTGTAGTTTCAGGGTTTGAAAAGGAGGTCTGGCACTTTGCTGTCCATCGGAACTTCGCTGGCACAGGGAAGTCTCGTACAGCCTTTGTCTTTTCAGGATCCACATGGAGGCAAGGAACATCAGGGAGGTTTGGCAGAAATTGCTGTTCTTCATGTATCAGACCAGCTTCTCTTAGTTTGTCCACTTTCTATAATCCATAAGGCATCACTTTAAAAGGAAACAGACCATCAGCACAGACAAAAGCAGTCTTTTCCTTGCTGTCCTGGTCCATCTCAACCTGCCAATAAGCACTATTGAGGTTGAGGGTGGTGAACACAACAGCGCCAGACATTGACTCCAGGATCTCCAGGATGGTGGGAAGAGGATAGGCATCAGTCTGGGAGACGTTGTTAGTCTTCCTATAGTCCACACAAAATCTAAGACCACCAGTCTTTTATGGGATGAGGACAACAGGAGCACCCCAGGGAGAGGAGGAACGTTGAAGGAGTCCCTTTTGGATTATTAGCTTGGCTGGGGACAAACTATATGACTTCTGCTTGATCAGCATTTCCTGTGTAAGAAATATTTTGTGCTTCAGGAGCCTGGTGCGTCCCAGCTTTGAAGTACATACATCAGAGTTATTCTGCAGTTATTCCAACCGCCTTAAGTCCTCTGGCTGTTCCATCTGAGCTCTTCTTACAACCTGTAAAAGGAGATCATCAGAAGGGTAACCAAGCTGTACCGGAGCAACGGCAGAGAAGACTGACACATTTGGACCCCAATCATGTAACTTTGTAGCTTCTGCTTGGAAGAAATGCTTCTTGCTCTGATTGTGTGGAATCCAGTAGCAATTGTCTGCAATATCTGGACACCACTGAAGTGCATTAAATCAATTCCCAACACGACAGGAAAAGCAAGGGTATTGGAATGCAGGATAACAGAAGGAATCATATAGGAGCGGTTACACAGACCTCACTCCATCCAAGTGGTCGTTTAGCCTCACGGTCAGCCAGATATAGAGGACCTTCTGTCCACGTTCCAAGTTGTAATATGGACCTTTTAACCTCCTTCCACAGCTTCTCATTGAGCAGTGTGTAGGATGACCCGGTGTCCAGGATGGCTCTTCCTGTCCAAGGGCCTATGGACAGGGGTAACACCAGTTGGTTCAGTATTGACTGAAAGGAAGGGGATGTCGATGCGTGGACGTAGGCACTGACTCTTGGGGTTTCAGCTCTGGTCAAAGCACCCAGAGTAGGATGGTTGTTCCTGCGAAGGGAGTTAGGTGTGTTGGCCTGTTGTGATTTGTTGTACAGTTAGTGGTTTCTGAAAGGGTTTACTTGATACTGATTTGGACATGAAGCTGAAGAATGTTCCTCTTTGCTACATCTCCAACAGAACACCGGAGGGGTCTTGGCTGGAGACTCTAGCTGTGGTTGATGGTCATGCTTGGGTAACTGTTTCTTTCTCTGTTCATATTGCTGTTGGCATTCTCTGTCCTTCTCAAACTGCTGTCCCAGTCTAACCAGTCCATCTACAGCGGTGACTCTTTCCCTGAGTTGACTGGCTAGTAGAGGGTTGATGTTCATCAAGATCAACTTAATGACCTCTTCCTCCTCAATGCCAGGTTTACACCTTCTGCACAGGGAGTGGAACCGTATGCAATGTCACGGATACTCTCTCTCTCTCTTTGCACTTGATTCATGACTGTCTGCCAGCTCATCTGTGTAGTCCTCAGACAGAAAGGCAGCGTAAAACTTGGCCTCAGTCAGCCCAGGAGGTAGTGGTGAGGTGTGCCAGAGCCCACCAGTCTCAAGCTGTCCCATGCAACACATTCCTCAATGTGGCAAGGAGTTCCTCGGATTGAGGGCAAGAAAGTCATGATCGGATCAGGACTGTCATCCTTTTTCTCCAAAGGTGGGAAATTGCAATCTAATCTCACCACATGACGTCTACTCAAATCACCATGAACAAGAGAGCTAGGAGGTATTGAGGAAGTAGAGGGTGACGGAGTCAGACCATGAAAATGAACACCAGGATGCATGGTGGACTGCTTCCTGCAGGGGGTGCCTGCAGCATGACCTTGTCTTGTCTGTTCTGAACATAAGTGGACACCAGAGAAGCTCTGTGCAAGGAGTTGTCAACAGACACGTCATCCAACATATTACCACATTTAGAGAGCTCTGTCTGCAAGTGGTCTACAGTGTTCACCAGTGGAGCAAAAACTGAATTAACGTCCTTGAGGACCTCAGTGTGGTGATGTTGCAGGCGCCACTGGAGAGTCGCAGTGAGTTGGTTTTGTTGATTGTCTTACTGCCTGTCCATGTGTGGGTTAGAGTGCTCAGTGAGTCTCTGAATTCGGTTGTTGTCAAGTAGATTGGCGCCGCCCTGCTGGTCGCCTGTTAAGCAGCTCCCATTGTTTGTGCGTTAATTGTTGTTTTAGTATGTATCTCGTCAGTTTTTCGTCAGTTATTTTTTTTAACAGTTGAACTATAATAGTTCAGGATTATGGAGTGCTACTGTTTTATGAAGGTTTTAGCGTCCTTTTTATCACTGAGGCACTTTTTATTTTTCTCAGCGCCGAACATACACGCGAGTCCTAAATTATTTACAACCGAGCCCAGCTCCTGGATTTAGCAAACGCAGCGCTATCGGCAGTTTCCAGACCATCAGAGCGGACAGGGATAGTGTTTCTTCCGGTAAGAGTAAGGGAGGGGGGCTGGCTTTATTAGTTAACAACAGATGGTGTAATCCGAGACATATTACTGTTAAGGAACAGTTTTGTAGCCCGTACATTGAATTGTTAGCCATTAGCCTGAGACCCTACTATTTGCAGAGGGAATTCCAGACTGCCATTGCTGTTATTGTTTACATCCCACCTTCCACTGACGCAAACACAGCGTGTGACGTCATCCACTCTGTTATCGCGAGGTTATCCTAGTGCCTTCTTTGCCATTTCGGGGAATTTTAACCATGCATCTCTCTCTTCAACGCTGCCCAAGTTCAAACAGTTCGTTATGTGCCCAAACAGGAATAATACAACTTTGGACTTGATATATGCTAATGTGAAGGATGCATACAACTCCACTGCACTCCCTCCCCTCGGTAGATCGGATCACAACCTTGTCCACCTCACCCCACTCTACAGGCCTATGGTCCAACAGCAGCCTGAGACCACTAGGACCATTAGGAGATGGTCCCCGGAGGTGAATGAGGCCCTACAGGACTGCTTTGAAACAACAGACTGGGATGTGCTCTGTGAGGCTCATGGGGAGGACATTGATGGACTGACTGACTGCATAACGGACTATATACATTTTTGTGTAGACACCACTGTACCCACCAGGAAGGTATGCTGTTTTCCAAATAATAAACCCTGGGTCCCCAGCGACCTGAAGGCCCTGCTGAATGAGAAGAAGAGGGCCTCCAAGGAGGGGGACAGAGACAAATTGAAATGCGTCCAGAGGGAGCTGAAGTTGTGGATTGCTGAGGGGAAGAGAGTGTATAAGGAGAAGATGGTGGACAAGCTGAAGCAGAGACAGGTGAGAGAGGTGTGGAAGGGTATGAGAAATATCACTGGATTCAAAAAGTCAAACAGTGAGCAGACGGAGGGGACCCAGGACAGAGCCAATGAGCTGAACCAATTTTTTAACAGGTTCGATATCAGCCCTGTCCACCTCCCGTCCAGCTCCCCAGGCCACACACCCTCACGGCTGTCCCACCCCCACTTTGCTCACAACACCTCTGTTCAGACAATCAGGGACCCCCTCCCCACCTCTGCCCCTGCTCCCTCTGAACTGATCTGCAACACCCCCCTTCCCCCCACCTCCCCACCTGGGCTGGCTTTCACCACCAACCAAGTAAAGAGAGAGCTGGAGAGACTACATCAGTGGAAAGCGGCGGGCCCTGATGGCATCAGCCCAAGGGTGCTTAGGCTCTGTGCTGACAAACTGTGTGGAATACTCCAGCGACGCTTCAACCAGCCTGAGCCTGGAAAGGGTCCCTGTGCTGTGGAAAACATCCTGCCTGGTCCCAGTGCCCAAGAAGGCGCACCCCACTGTCCTGAATGACTTCAGACCTGTAGCGCTAACATCCCACATCATGAAGACCCTGGAAAGGTTAGTCCTCGCTCACCTGGTGTGTACATCACTGGACCCCCTGCAGTTCGCATATCAGCGCAACATCGGGGTGGATGATGCAATCATCTACCTTCTGCAGAGGGCCTACTCTCACCTGGACAACACAGGTTGCACTGTGAGGGTTATGTTTTTTTACTTCTCCAGTGCCTTCAACACCATTCAGCCCCTGCTAAACAGTTCAAGATGAAGAGGATGAAAGTGGAAGGACCCTTAGTCTCCTGGGTCACGGACTACCTGACCGGTAGGCTACAATTTGTGCGACTACAGAGCTGTGTGTCAGAACGGGCAGTGAGCAACACAGGGGCCCCCCAGGGAACGGTCCTATCCCTCCTTTCTGTTCACCCTCTACACCTCGGACTTCAGATATAACTCTGATACATGCCACCTACAGAAGTTCACGGATGACTCCGCAATTGTAGGGTGCATCAGGGGTGGGCAGGAGGAGGGGAACAGGAGCACAATCAATGACTTTGTGTTGTGGTGTGAGCAGAACCGCCTTCATTTCAACATCAGCAAAACAAAAGACAGGTGGTGGACTTCAGGAGAACCAAGGCCCAACTGACTGCAGTCCCTATACAGGGGATGGATGTGGAAATGGTTGGGTCATACAAGTTCCTGGGAGTTCATATGGACAACAGGCTGGAATGGGATGGTAACACCGGGGCCCTGTACAAAAAGGGCCAGAGCCGACTCTACTTTCTGAGGAGGCTCAGGTCCTTCAACGTGTGCAGTAAACTACTGCATACCTTCTACCAGTCTGTGGTGGCCAGTGCCATCTTTTATGCAGTGGTGTGCTGGGGCGCCAACATAAAAGACGGTGATGCTTCTCGGGTAAATAAGCTGATCAGGAAGGCTAGCTCTGTTCTGGGGATTAGCCTTGACACTCTAGAGGAGGTGGTGGAGAGAAGGATCCTGGCCAAACTGCTGGCCATCATGGACAACGTCACCCACCCTCTGCATGCCATGGTAATGACGCAGAGGAGCACCTTCAGTCACAGACTGATCCCACCACGGTGTGCCAGAGAGCGCTACAGGAGGTCCTTCCTGCCTGCGGCTATTAGACTATTTGATGCCTCACCGGGGTGCCGTGCCGTCGGTTACCGGGGTTACAGCTGATGCTGGCTATTTAATAGTGAATTAAAGGGGAAGTGCCTTATTGGAAGGAGAAGCACGGAGACGGTTCAGACACATTCAGGGCCGTCACAGTATGTAGGCTTCTTCCTGGCTTAGAGTTCTTGGAATTATATTGACATAGTTTATATTTGCATAATTATATTTAACATTTGTTATTTTGTATAAAAGAGGATGTGACCCTGTTCAGATATACTCTGTTCAGGTACTTTTATGAATTGGCTGAATCTGAATCCTGTTCTATTTAGTTCATTACTGTTTGTTTAGTTTCGAGACACATTTATTTAGGAAAATAATCTGGAGCTGCTCCCTTTTTCATTCAATAGACTCATTGGAAAACAGTTTAGCTGTCCAGGAACAGGGGAGAATGGACCAGTTGTTCCCTGGCTAAATGTGGGGACTCTTAAACAGAAAACGCCTTCAAGTACATACACAGTATGTTTGTATTACTGATATAGGCCAGCCAGCCTAGGAAAAACTTGTACATGTAGGTGTGTCCAGTTTATGGGTTTATCCCCTTTGAGGGATTGAAAAAGGTTGGTCGATTGAATACAGCCTGCTCAGAGAGAACACTTGTTGTGTTTAATAATAATGTTTTAACCATAAACATTTTTTGTTTTGAAACTGCAGTAAAAGTGCAGTAATTGCAGTGTACTGCGTTATTTTTGACGCAGTACTAGCTGAATAACTGCAATATAGCTGCGGTATATTGCATTTGAACTTCACTGTGCAGCAGTTATACTGCAGTGTAACTGCAATCTGCAATAAGAAATGTTCACTTTCAGAGTGGCTGATCAATTAGAGGACCAGTGTGTTGGTAATCTCTCTCTCTCTCTCTCTCTCTCTCTCTCTCTCTCTCTCTCTCTCTCTCTCTCGCTCTCTCTCTCTCTCTCTCTCTCTCTCTCTCTCTCTCTCTCTCTCTCTCTTCTCTTCCTCTCTCTCTCTCTCTCTCTCTCGCTCTGCTGAAAAGAGGAGGGGCCAATACCATGCTGTAATCATACACCTGCCCAATTCATACAAGTTACTGTAACTCGCTAAATTGTCCTGACAAGTGCAGGGGTTAAAACACACTAGCAGGACTGGAGGCTGGCTACATCACAGCAACACACACAGTCACGCTTCCCAGACGGAGCGCTAGATAACAACCGGGGGTCGGAGAAAAAGGAAGAGAGAAATTAAACAAAATTCCCTGCCCTCGCCGGCTCTCAATGTTGCCAATGTCTCTAAAGGAGAGCACTCTGAGGGATGTGGGGGAGAGTGCTGAAGCAGAAAATTCAAAGGGGCATGGTGAGGTTGTCATGATTCGCATGGCCAGTCTACCTGTGGACCTGTTTCCTGCCAGGGACTTCCAAGGGAAGTTTAAAAAGATGTGTCCCAAGAAAAGACCCACCATTCTGGACCTGAAAAGACCCACCATTCTGGACTTGGAAAGTAGGTGCTGTTTTGGAAGTTTGACAGATGTTTACTGGGAAACATGTTGGTGCTGAAGGCTGGGGTTTTATCTGCCAATTTAGTTAGGAGAGGAAGTGTTAGAACCTTGTTTTAGTCTTGGACCTGTGTACTGTAGACTCCATGCCAGAAAACTAACAACAGATTAATTTCAACTACTCATGTCACCACTGTGCGAAATACCTCACTCTCCAGTTATATTTGTCAGGGTTACCTCGAGAATCTTAGGACTTGTTACTAAAAGATTCAGAGAGAAATGTTTGTGCTATGTTGTCTATGTCATGTTACTTAGCCTAGCTCTCCAATTTCAAGCATCAAGTTTTAATGTCAAGTTGCCAAGTACAAGCTCTAAACCCAACAATGCAGTAATCAATAATATTAATGTAGTACAAACCAGGTAGGTTTTATTTCACCTTTATTTAACCAGGTAGGCCAGTTGAGAACAAGTTCTCATTTACAACTGCGACCTGGCCAAGACAAAGCAAAGCAGTGCGACAAAAAACAACAACACAGAGTTACACATGAGAATAAAACAAACGTACAGTCAATAACACAATAGAATAATAACACAATGCAAATCTATATACAGTGTGCAAATGCAGTAAGATTAGGAAGGTAGGACAATAAATAGGCCATAGTGGCGAAATAAATTACAAATTAGAATTAACACTGGAGTGATAGATGTGCAGATGATGATGTGCAAATAGAGATACTGGAGTGCAAAATGAGCAAAGATAACAGTATGGGGATGAGGTAGTTGGGTGGGCTATTTACAGAAGGGCTGTGTACAGGTGCAGTGATCGGTAAGCTGCTCTGACAGCTGATGCTTAAAGTTATTGAGGGAGATAGGAACCTCTAGCTTCAAGGATTTTTGCAATTCGTTCCAGTCATTGGCAGCAGAGAACTGGAAGGAATGGCGGCCAAAGGAGGTGTTGGATTTGGGAATGACCAGTGAAATATACCTGCTGGAGCGCATGCTATGGGTGGGTGTTGAATATGTAGTGAGGGCCAGCCAACGAGAGCATACAGGTCGCAGTGGTGGGTAGTATATGGGGCTTTGGTAACAAAACGGATGGCTGTGATAAACTACATCCAATTTGCTGAGTAGAGTGTTGGAGGCTATTTTGTAAATGACATCACCGAAGTCAAGGATCGGTAGGATAGTCAGTTTTACAAGGGCATGTTTGGCAGCATGAGTGAAGGAGGCTTTGTTGCGAAATAGGAAGCCGATTCAAGATTTAATTTTGGATTGGAGATGGTTAATGTGAGTCTGGAAGTTGAGTTTACAGTCTAACCAGACGCCTAGGTATTTGTAGGTGTCCACATATTCTAAGTCAGACCCGTCGAGAGTAGTGATGATAGTCCGGTGGGCGGGTGCGGGCAGCGTTCGATTGAAAAGCATGCATTTAGTTTTACTAGCATTCAATAGCAGTTGGAGGCCACGGAAGGAGTGTTGTATGACATTGAAGCTCGTTTGAAGGTTAGTTAACACAGTGTCCAAAGAGGGGCCAGATGTATACAGAATGGTGTCGTCTGCATAGAGATGGATCAGAGAGTCACCAACAGTGAGAGCGACATTGTTGATGTATATAGAGAAAAGGGTTGGCCCAAGAATTGAACCCTGTGGCACCCCCATAGAGACTGCCAGGGGACCAGGCCCTCCGATTTGACACACTGAACTCTATCTGAGAAGTAGTTGGAGAACCAGGCAAGGCAGTCACTTGAGAAACCAAGGCTGTTGAGTCTGCCAATAAGAATGCGGTGATTGACAGAGTCGAAAGCCTTGGCCAGGTCGATGAAGACGGCTGCACAGTACTGTCTTCTATCGATGGCGGTTATGATATGGTTTAGTACCTTGATCGTAGCTGAGGTGCACCCATGACCAGCTGGGAAACCAGACTGCAGAGCAGAGCAAAACTAACAGGTAGAACAAAAAGACAGAAGCAATATAAATAAGAAGAACAAGAGAAAGTAAGCTGTATTTAGGGTCAGTTCCTGTACTATATTTACAGGGATACTGGAGTGATAGAGGTAGATATGTATAAGGTAAGGTGACTAGGCATCAGGATATATGATAAGCAGAGTGTATGATGACTGTATGTGGTTGTGTGTGTGTGTGTGTGTGTGTGTGTGTGTGTGTGTGTGTGTGTGTGTGTGTGTGTGTGTGTGAGTGTGAGTGTGTGTGTGTGTGTGTGTGCGTGTGTGAGTGTGTGTGTGTGTGTGTGTGTGTGTGTGTGTGTGTGTGTGTGTGTGTGTGTGTGTGTGTGTGTGTGTGTGTGTGTGTGTGTGTGTGTGTGTGTGTGTGTGTGTGTGTGTATCTTGATAGCTACAGTGCATTCGAAAAGTATTCAGCCTTATTCTAAAATGGATTATTTTTTTTGCAAATGTATAAAACAATAAAACAGAAGTACCTTTACATAAATTGAGTCCAGGTGCTTCCTGCTTCCATTGATCATCCTGTTTCTTCAACTTCATTGGAGTTCACCTGTGGTAAATTAAATTGATTGGACATGATTTGGAAAGGCACACACCTGTCTATAAAAGGTCCCACAGTTGACAGTGCATGTCAGAGCAAAAACCAAGCCATGAGGTTGAAGGAATTATCCGTAGAACTCCGAGACAGGATTGTGTCGAGGCACAGATCTGGGGAAGGGTACCAAAAACGTTCTGCAGCATTGAAGGTCCCCAAGAACACAGTGGCCTCCATCATTCTTAAATGGAAGAAGTTTGCAACCTCCAAGAGCTCCAGAGTTCCTCTGTGGAGATGGGAGAACCTTCCAGAAGGACAATAATCTCTGGAGCACTCCACCAATCAGGACCTCAGATTGTGGCGAAGCTTCACCTTCCAACAAGACAACGACGCTAAGCACACAGCCAAGACAATACAGGATTGGCTTCGGGACAAGTCTCAATATCCTTGAGTGGCCCAGCCAGAGCCCGGACTTGAACCTGATCCTACATCTCTGGAGAAACCTGGAAATAGCTGTGCGGTGATGCTCCCCATCCAACCTGACAGAACTTGAGAGGATCTTCAGAGAAGAATGGGAGAAACTCCCCAAATACAGGTGTGCCAAGCTTGTAGCATCTTACCCAAGAAGACTCAAGGCTGTAATCACTGCCAAAGGTGCTTCAACAAAGTACTGAGTAAAGGGTCTGAATACTGATGTAAAAGTGATATTTCCGTTTTTTATTGTGGAAAAAAGTCAAGGGGTCTGAATACTTTCCGAATGCACGAGGGTGGTGCTGTTGCCATACCAAGCAGTGATGCAGCCAGTCAAGTTCAAACCTTTTCAACTTTCTCTGGAGCTTCACACTGTGAGTGTGTGTTGGTCCATTTTGAGTCCTTAATGATATGGACACTGAGTAACTTTAAGCTCTCAACCCGCTCCACTGCAGCCCTGTCCTGTGATCAAAACTTGATGACGGTGTTAGAGTCATGCCTGGCCACACAGTCGTGGGTGAACAGGGAGTACAGGAGGGGACTGTGTGGCCCCGGGGTTGAGAGTTAGTGTGGCGGAGATGATGTTGCCTACCCTCACCACCTGTCATAAGCCCATCAGGAAGTCCAGGATCAAGTTGCAGAGGGAGGTGTTCAGTTCCAGGGTCCTAAGCTTGTTGATGAGCTTGGAGGGGACAATGGTGTTGAACACTGAGCTGTAGTCAATGAACAGCATTCTCACATAATATTGTCTAAAAAGCATGTCAACTGTCAACTGACTTTTGACAGTGGTAGATGTCCTTACATATTTATATAGTTTATATATTTCAGCCTCTTAGAAGTTTTAATTTAATTCAATATTTTGAAAGAGCTCTCCGTCAGATTGTGACTGTATTGTGTTGGATTTGAGGCCAGTTTTAGACACACTTTACAAAGATGCATCAGTGATACCCCTACGATGACATTAGAACACTTTCTTTGTATTAAATCAGCCACTGCTCTCAACATCCTTCAGGCAAAGCTTTCCAGCTATTTTCAGATTCAACTGAAGCTGTACCAATCCCAGGTGCAGCAGATCGATTTTCATGGACATAAGCTTTAGCAGGATGGTAGACGGTGTCCTGTGACAACAGGCCTGGATTCAAATACTATCTGAAATTGTTTTAAATACTTGAAGCTGTACTTGATTGAGGTTGTCTGTTTCAATGGAACGGTCCTAAAAGTTTAAACCATGCATACCTGGAACTCCGGGCAGGCTAAAGCGAACGCTCAAAGTGTTTGAAAGATTTCAAATAGTATTAAACTCAAGTCTTTCTGAGCCAGAGGTGGTTTCATTGGTTTTGTTGAGTGGTTTTATTAAGATCGTAGTTAAGCTCTCACATGTGTATTCAAGCACTACTAAAAAACTAAAAGTGTTTCTTAGGCTGTGAGGATTTTCTTTGCAATGGAATAGAGTGATGGAGGAATGGTATGATGTAAAGGCAGGGTTATGACAAGTCAGTTACATTTTAAACAGGAAGTGATTTTTAGGACAGGGGAATAGAGAAAGAGAGAGAGAGAGAGGACAGGGGCAGAGATGGAGTGAGGCCAGAGAGACTGAAAGAAGGGCAGAGATTGAGTAAGGCCAGAGAGACTGAATGAAGGGCAGAGAGAGGAAGAAAGAGGCAGAGAAAGAGTGGGGCAGAGAGGGAGAGGACAGGAGCAGAAAAACACAGAGAGGGAGAGGACAGGAGCAGAAAAACACAGAGAGGGAGAGGACAGGAGCAGAAAAACACAGAGAGGGAGAGGACAGGAGCAGAAAAACACAGAGAGGGAGAGGACAGGAGCAGAAAAACACAGAGAGGGAGAGGACAGGAGCAGAAAAACACAGAGAGGGAGAGGACAGGAGAAGAAAAACACAGAGAGGGAGAGGACAGGAGCAGAAAAACACAGAGAGGGAGAGGACAGGAGCAGAAAAACACAGAGAGGGGGAGGACAGGAAACAGAGAGGGGGCTAAGCTAAGGGTCTGAGCTGATACCAGGCACGGTTGAACTGGACAGATGTGCCTTGCATTCCTCCCATTCACCAGAGCTTGAAAATGCTTTTAAAAAGCCCTTAATGGGGCCGCCTTCCTTCTCCCACTTAAAGCCTAATCACAGAACATGTTTACATCCCTACCCTGCAATTAGTATCGTTGGCTAGACGCGTCGTTTTCACTTGTGTAACACTTTGATATTGAGTATTTTAGGCGATATAACATGACAATACATACGTCGACAGTAGTTAGCAGAGATACCTGGTATAAGTTGGCATTTTCCACACAAGTATGTTGGCAGCTCTGTCAGGTTGGATGGGGAGCGAGTCATTGCGAAGGGTTTGAATACTTACGTAAATAAGGTATTTCAGTTTTTTATGTAAAATGTATTTGTTCATTTTTTCATTATGGGGACAATTTTTTTATTTAATCAATTTTAGAAAAAACTTAACAGAAAGTGGAAAACGTCAAGGGGTCTGAATACTTTCTGAATGACCTGTATGCTAAATCCTTTCCAACAATAGAACGCACATCATTTATTTTAAAAAGTTAATTTCTTACATTTTCAGACCAGTAAAAAACTATTGATTTAGAATCACAGAGTTACTGCAAGTCAAAGACAACAGGAGCTCTTCCACTATTCCAGCACCATTTCAACATCATCACATCACCTGCTTAGTCTAATACAGTAACAACTAAAAGATACCAAAAACTATTTAGTCCAATCAACATCAGCTTAATATGATGTGGCTGTCCATTGTACTGATTTCTCTGTGTGTGTGTGTGTGTCACACTCACTGGACTCTACCCACACACTCACTGGACTCTACCCACACACTCACTGGACTCTACCCACACACTCACTGGACTCTACACACACACTCACTGGACTCTACCCACACACTCACTGGACTCTACCCACACACTCACTGGACTCTACCCACACACTCACTGGACTCTACCCACACACTCACTGGACTCTACCCACACACTCACTGGACTCTACCCACACACTCACTGGACTCTACCCACACACTCACTGGACTCTACCCACACACTCACTGGACTCTACCCACACACTCACTGGACTCTACACACACACTCACTGGACTCTACCCACACACTCACTGGACTCTACCCACACACTCACTGGACTCTACCCACACACTCACTGGACTCTACACACACACTCACTGGACTCTACCCACACACTCACTGGACTCTACCCACACACTCACTGGACTCTACCCACACACTCACTGGACTCTACACACACACTCACTGGACTCTACCCACACACTCACTGGACTCTACCCACACACTCACTGGACTCTACCCACACACTCACTGGACTCTACCCACACACTCACTGGACTCTACACACACACTCACTGGACTCTACCCACACACTCACTGGACTCTACCCACACACTCACTGGACTCTACCCACACACTCACTGGACTCTACCCACACACTCACTGGACTCTACACACACACTCACTGGACTCTACACACACACTCACTGGACTCTACCCACACACTCACTGGACTCTACCCACACACTCACTGGACTCTACACACACACTCACTGGACTCTACCCACACACTCACTGGACTCTACCCACACACTCACTGGACTCTACCCACACACTCACTGGACTCTACCCACACACTCACTGGACTCTACACACACACTCACTGGACTCTACCCACACACTCACTGGACTCTACCCACACACTCACTGGACTCTACCCACACACTCACTGGACTCTACACACACACTCACTGGACTCTACCCACACACTCACTGGACTCTACCCACACACTCACTGGACTCTACCCACACACTCACTGGACTCTACACACACACTCACTGGACTCTACCCACACACTCACTGGACTCTACCCACACACTCACTGGACTCTACCCACACACTCACTGGACTCTACACACACACTCACTGGACTCTACCCACACACTCACTGGACTCTACACACACACTCACTGGACTCTACCCACACACTCACTGGACTCTACCCACACACTCACTGGACTCTACCCACACACTCACTGGACTCTACCCACACACTCACTGGACTCTACCCACACACTCACTGGACTCTACCCACACACTCACTGGACTCTACCCACACACTCACTGGACTCTACCCACACACTCACTGGACTCTACCCACACACTCACTGGACTCTACCCACACACTCACTGGACTCTACCCACACACTCACTGGACTCTACACACACACTCACTGGACTCTACCCACACACTCACTGGACTCTACCCACACACTCACTGGACTCTACCCACACACTCACTGGACTCTACACACACAATCACTGGACTCTACCCACACACTCACTGGACTCTACCCACACACTCACTGGACTCTACCCACAAACTCACTGGACTCTACCCACACACTCACTGGACTCTACCCACACACTCACTGGACTCTACACACACACTCACTGGACTCTACCCACACACTCACTGGACTCTACCCACACACTCACTGGACTCTACCCACACACTCACTGGACTCTACACACACACTCACTGGACTCTACCCACACACTCACTGGACTCTACCCACACACTCACTGGACTCTACCCACACACTCACTGGACTCTACACACACACTCACTGGACTCTACCCACACACTCACTGGACTCTACCCACACACTCACTGGACTCTACACACACACTCACTGGACTCTACACACACACTCACTGGACTCTACACACACACTCACTGGACTCTACACACACACTCACTGGACTCTACCCACACACTCACTGGACTCTACCCACACACTCACTGGACTCTACCCACACACTCACTGGACTCTACACACACACACTCACTGGACTCTACCCACACACTCACTGGACTCTACCCACACACTCACTGGACTCTACCCACACACTCACTGGACTCTACACACACACTCACTGGACTCTACCCACACACTCACTGGACTCTACCCACACACTCACTGGACTCTACCCACACACTCACTGGACTCTACCCACACACTCACTGGACTCTACACACACACTCACTGGACTCTACACACACACTCACTGGACTCTACACACACTCACTGGACTCTACCCACACACTCACTGGACTCTACCCACACACTCACTGGACTCTACCCACACACTCACAGGACTCTACCCACACACTCACTGGACTCTACCCACACACTCACTGGACTCTACCCACACACTCACTGGACTCTACCCACACACTCACTGGACTCTACCCACACACTCACTGGACTCTACACACACACACTCACTGGACTCTACCCACACACTCACTGGACTCTACCCACACACTCACTGGACTCTACCCACACACTCACTGGACTCTACACACACACTCACTGGACTCTACCCACACACTCACTGGACTCTACCCACACACTCACTGGACTCTACCCACACACTCACTGGACTCTACCCACACACTCACTGGACTCTACACACACACACTCACTGGACTCTACCCACACACTCACTGGACTCTACCCACACACTCACTGGACTCTACCCACACACTCACTGGACTCTACACACACACTCACTGGACTCTACCCACACACTCACTGGACTCTACCCACACACTCACTGGACTCTACCCACACACTCACTGGACTCTACCCACACACTCACTGGACTCTACACACACACTCACTGGACTCTACCCACACACTCACTGGACTCTACCCACACACTCACTGGACTCTACCCACACACTCACTGGACTCTACCCACACACTCACTGGACTCTACCCACACACTCACTGGACTCTACCCACACACTCACTGGACTCTACCCACACACTCACTGGACTCTACCCACACACTCACTGGACTCTACCCACACACTCACTGGACTCTACCCACACACTCACTGGACTCTACCCACACACTCACTGGACTCTACACACACACTCACTGGACTCTACCCACACACTCACTGGACTCTACACACACACTCACTGGACTCTACCCACACACTCACTGGACTCTACCCACACACTCACTGGACTCTACCCACACACTCACTGGACTCTACACACACACTCACTGGACTCTACCCACACACTCACTGGACTCTACCCACACACTCACTGGACTCTACCCACACACTCACTGGACTCTACCCACACACTCACTGGACTCTACACACACACTCACTGGACTCTACCCACACACTCACTGGACTCTACCCACACACTCACTGGACTCTACCCACACACTCACTGGACTCTACCCACACACTCACTGGACTCTACACACACACTCACTGGACTCTACACACACACTCACTGGACTCTACCCACACACTCACTGGACTCTACCCACACACTCACTGGACTCTACACACACACTCACTGGACTCTACCCACACACTCACTGGACTCTACCCACACACTCACTGGACTCTACCCACACACTCACTGGACTCTACCCACACACTCACTGGACTCTACACACACACTCACTGGACTCTACCCACACACTCACTGGACTCTACCCACACACTCACTGGACTCTACCCACACACTCACTGGACTCTACACACACACTCACTGGACTCTACCCACACACTCACTGGACTCTACCCACACACTCACTGGACTCTACCCACACACTCACTGGACTCTACACACACACTCACTGGACTCTACCCACACACTCACTGGACTCTACCCACACACTCACTGGACTCTACCCACACACTCACTGGACTCTACACACACACTCACTGGACTCTACCCACACACTCACTGGACTCTACACACACACTCACTGGACTCTACCCACACACTCACTGGACTCTACCCACACACTCACTGGACTCTACCCACACACTCACTGGACTCTACCCACACACTCACTGGACTCTACCCACACACTCACTGGACTCTACCCACACACTCACTGGACTCTACCCACACACTCACTGGACTCTACCCACACACTCACTGGACTCTACCCACACACTCACTGGACTCTACCCACACACTCACTGGACTCTACCCACACACTCACTGGACTCTACACACACACTCACTGGACTCTACCCACACACTCACTGGACTCTACCCACACACTCACTGGACTCTACCCACACACTCACTGGACTCTACACACACAATCACTGGACTCTACCCACACACTCACTGGACTCTACCCACACACTCACTGGACTCTACCCACACACTCACTGGACTCTACCCACACACTCACTGGACTCTACCCACACACTCACTGGACTCTACACACACACTCACTGGACTCTACCCACACACTCACTGGACTCTACCCACACACTCACTGGACTCTACCCACACACTCACTGGACTCTACACACACACTCACTGGACTCTACCCACACACTCACTGGACTCTACCCACACACTCACTGGACTCTACCCACACACTCACTGGACTCTACACACACACTCACTGGACTCTACCCACACACTCACTGGACTCTACCCACACACTCACTGGACTCTACCCACACACTCACTGGACTCTACACACACACTCACTGGACTCTACACACACACTCACTGGACTCTACACACACACTCACTGGACTCTACCCACACACTCACTGGACTCTACCCACACACTCACTGGACTCTACCCACACACTCACTGGACTCTACACACACACACTCACTGGACTCTACCCACACACTCACTGGACTCTACCCACACACTCACTGGACTCTACCCACACACTCACTGGACTCTACACACACACTCACTGGACTCTACCCACACACTCACTGGACTCTACCCACACACTCACTGGACTCTACCCACACACTCACTGGACTCTACCCACACACTCACTGGACTCTACACACACACTCACTGGACTCTACACACACACTCACTGGACTCTACACACACTCACTGGACTCTACCCACACACTCACTGGACTCTACCCACACACTCACTGGACTCTACCCACACACTCACAGGACTCTACCCACACACTCACTGGACTCTACCCACACACTCACTGGACTCTACCCACACACTCACTGGACTCTACCCACACACTCACTGGACTCTACCCACACACTCACTGGACTCTACACACACACACTCACTGGACTCTACCCACACACTCACTGGACTCTACCCACACACTCACTGGACTCTACCCACACACTCACTGGACTCTACACACACACTCACTGGACTCTACCCACACACTCACTGGACTCTACCCACACACTCACTGGACTCTACCCACACACTCACTGGACTCTACCCACACACTCACTGGACTCTACACACACACACTCACTGGACTCTACCCACACACTCACTGGACTCTACCCACACACTCACTGGACTCTACCCACACACTCACTGGACTCTACACACACACTCACTGGACTCTACCCACACACTCACTGGACTCTACCCACACACTCACTGGACTCTACCCACACACTCACTGGACTCTACCCACACACTCACTGGACTCTACACACACACTCACTGGACTCTACCCACACACTCACTGGACTCTACCCACACACTCACTGGACTCTACCCACACACTCACTGGACTCTACCCACACACTCACTGGACTCTACCCACACACTCACTGGACTCTACCCACACACTCACTGGACTCTACCCACACACTCACTGGACTCTACACACACACTCACTGGACTCTACCCACACACTCACTGGACTCTACCCACACACTCACTGGACTCTACCCACACACTCACTGGACTCTACACACACAATCACTGGACTCTACCCACACACTCACTGGACTCTACCCACACACTCACTGGACTCTACCCACACACTCACTGGACTCTACCCACACACTCACTGGACTCTACCCACACACTCACTGGACTCTACACACACACTCACTGGACTCTACCCACACACTCACTGGACTCTACCCACACACTCACTGGACTCTACCCACACACTCACTGGACTCTACACACACACTCACTGGACTCTACCCACACACTCACTGGACTCTACCCACACACTCACTGGACTCTACCCACACACTCACTGGACTCTACACACACACTCACTGGACTCTACCCACACACTCACTGGACTCTACCCACACACTCACTGGACTCTACCCACACACTCACTGGACTCTACCCACACACTCACTGGACTCTACACACACACTCACTGGACTCTACACACACACTCACTGGACTCTACACACACACTCACTGGACTCTACCCACACACTCACTGGACTCTACCCACACACTCACTGGACTCTACCCACACACTCACTGGACTCTACACACACACACTCACTGGACTCTACCCACACACTCACTGGACTCTACCCACACACTCACTGGACTCTACCCACACACTCACTGGACTCTACACACACACTCACTGGACTCTACCCACACACTCACTGGACTCTACCCACACACTCACTGGACTCTACCCACACACTCACTGGACTCTACCCACACACTCACTGGACTCTACACACACACTCACTGGACTCTACACACACACTCACTGGACTCTACACACACTCACTGGACTCTACACACACTCACTGGACTCTACCCACACACTCACTGGACTCTACCCACACACTCACTGGACTCTACCCACACACTCACAGGACTCTACCCACACACTCACTGGACTCTACCCACACACTCACTGGACTCTACCCACACACTCACTGGACTCTACCCACACACTCACTGGACTCTACCCACACACTCACTGGACTCTACACACACACACTCACTGGACTCTACCCACACACTCACTGGACTCTACCCACACACTCACTGGACTCTACCCACACACTCACTGGACTCTACACACACACTCACTGGACTCTACCCACACACTCACTGGACTCTACCCACACACTCACTGGACTCTACCCACACACTCACTGGACTCTACCCACACACTCACTGGACTCTACACACACACTCACTGGACTCTACACACACACTCACTGGACTCTACCCACACACTCACTGGACTCTACCCACACACTCACTGGACTCTACCCACACACTCACTGGACTCTACCCACACACTCACAGGACTCTACCCACACACTCACTGGACTCTACCCACACACTCACTGGACTCTACCCACACACTCACTGGACTCTACCCACACACTCACTGGACTCTACCCACACACTCACTGGACTCTACACACACACTCACTGGACTCTACCCACACACTCACTGGACTCTACCCACACACTCACTGGACTCTACCCACACACTCACTGGACTCTACCCACACAGTCACACACACACACACTACGCTGACTTTAGTCACACTTACTGGTCACGCCTCCAACGTCCTTTTAGAGAATTTGGCAGTACGTCCAACCGGTCCAAGTGTAACCACGCCAGCCTAGGACCTCCATATCTGTCTTCTTCACCTGCGGGATGGTCGGGGGGCGGTGGGTGCGGAGGAGTATTTCTGTCTGTATTCAATTCCTTTTGTGCGGAAATACATATTCTGATTGGCTGGGCCTGGCTCCCAGTGGATTTGATTTTATCAAAGCTCTAATCGGGGAATACTGGGTTAGCCTTGGAGAAAAACGTTAATTCTCGGGATGGAGCGTCTGTTAAATATTGGGAAAATATTCAATACTAGCGTGGCTGTAACCGTAGCCGTTGGGCTGTGGCTTTCAGTCATCGGGCTGTTGCTTTCTAGCAGTATGGCTGTGACTGTTGCCGTCCGTAGGGCTGTAGCTTTTTGTTATTGGGCTGTAGCTTTCTGTCATTGGGCTGTAGCTTTCTGTCATTGGGCTGTAGCTTTCTGTCATTGGGCTGTAGCTTTCTGTCATTGGGCTGTAGCTTTCTGTCATTGGGCTGTAGCTTTCTGTCATTGCAGTGTACCACTCCCCAGCCCAGCCTGACTGAACTTATCTTTCCTGTTTCATGGTCTTATTGCCTGCAGCAGAGGGCCTGTAGTAAAGAGGTGGTAGAGAGAGAGGGCCTGTAGTAAAGAGGTGGGAGAGAGAGGGCCTGTAGTAAAGAGGTGGTAGAGAGAGGGCCTGTAGTAAAGAGGTGGTAGAGAGAGGGCCTGTAGTAAAGAGGTGGTAGAGAGAGAGAGGGCCTGTAGTAAAGAGGTGGTAGAGAGAGAGAGGGCCTGTAGTAAAGAGGTGGTAGAGAGAGAGAGGGCCTGTAGTAAAGAGGTGGTAGAGAGAGGGCCTGTAGTAAAGAGGTGGGAGAGAGAGGGCCTGTAGTAAAGAGGTGGTAGAGAGAGGGCCTGTAGTAAAGAGGTGGTAGAGAGAGGGCCTGTAGTAAAGAGGTGGTAGAGAGAGGGCCTGTAGTAAAGAGGTGGTAGAGAGAGAGAGGGCCTGTAGTAAAGAGGTGGTAGAGAGAGGGCCTGTAGTAAAGAGGTGGTAGAGAGAGGGCCTGTAGTAAAGAGGTGGGAGAGAGAGGGCCTGTAGTAAAGAGGTGGTAGAGAGAGGGCCTGTAGTAAAGAGGTGGTAGAGAGAGAGAGGGCCTGTAGTAAAGAGGTGGTAGAGAGAGGGCCTGTAGTAAAGAGGTGGTAGAGAGAGGGCCTGTAGTAAAGAGGTGGTAGAGAGAGGGCCTGTAGTAAAGAGGTGGTAGAGAGAGGGCCTGTAGTAAAGAGGTGGGAGAGAGAGGGGGCCTGTAGTTGTATTCAGGACTAGGCTTATCTATTTGTTTAATAGCATGTATTTTTTATTAAAATGTGATTAGAGTGGCTGGTAGAGATGCACGCCAGAGGTCGGAAGGGTTGCTAGTTCGACGTGACAAATCTGGTGGGATTTGAGCTGGCAACTGGTGGGTGCTGGTGTCAAATCCTAGATACCATTGCCTGCCTTTGAGCAAGACACTTAACAAGTTGAAACACAAGTTGTGTTTTTGACTATGTTTGTTTACTGTGTAACTCTGTGTTGTTGTTTTTGTCTCACTGCTTTGCTTTGTCTTGGCCAGGTCACAGTTGCAAATGAGATTAAAAAAAAATCAAAAATCATTTTTGATTTCTGCCTAAATAGACATACCCAAATGTAATTATTTTTCATGAGATGGCCATTAATAATAACTGGTAATGTTGCATGGTTTTAGAAAGGTCTGGAACTCACCTTTCTGGTAAAAATAGTTGCAGTTAATTGCTGAGGTGTACTCACTTTTCAGGACACAATCTAAAGTACATAGCTGGGCTCAGAGGAAGAGATAATTGGTTATATGTCTGGATAGGCCAGAAAATGTGATATATCACTCCTTATGCAAATGTGGGGTCTGAAACCTGACACTTCAAGTCAGCTGAGCTTAGTCAGTGGAAACGGCGCGCTCATCTCCAAAACCTGTACATTGCTTTCGGAAAGTATTCAGACTTTTTCCATATTTTATTATGTTACAGCCTTATTCTAAAATGTATTTAAGATGGTTCTCCCATCTGTGGAGATGGGAGAACCATCCAGAAGGACAACCCTCTCTGCAGCACTCCACTAATTAGGCCTTTATGGTAGAGTGACCAGACGGAAGCCACTCCTCAGTAAAAGGCACATGACAGCCCGCTTGGAGTTTGCCAAAAGGCACCTAAAGATTGAACTCTTTGGCCTGAATGCCAAGCGTCACATCTGGAGGAAACCTGTCACCATCCCTACGGTGAAGCATGGTGGTGGCAGCATCATTCTGTGGGGATGTTTTTCAGGGCAGGGACTGGGAGACTAGTCAGGATTGAGGGAAAGATGAACGGAGAAATGTGAATGTGATTATGTAAATGTGATTATGTTTTGCAAACATTTCTAAAAAACAGTTTTTGCTTTGTCATTATGGTGTATTGTGTGTAGATTGATGTCATTATGGTGTATTGTGTGTAGATTGATGTCATTATGGGGTATTGTGTGTAGATTGATGAGGGGGGAAAAACTATTTAATCAATTTAAGAATAAGGCTGTAATGTTACAAAATGTGGTAAAATTCAAGTGGTCTGAATACTTTCTGAATGCACTGTATACAGAGAGTATCAATTCAGAGTCGATATGCAGAGATACGAGGTAATTGAAGTAGCTATGCACATATACAGTAGGTAGGGTTAAAGTGATTAAGCAACAGGCTATATAATAGACAGTAGCAGCAGCGTATGTTGGGTTGTCAGTGTACAGTAGTTCCTCTTCCAGTCTGACGAGCCCCTCATCGCTATCATGAAGTGGTTATCTTTAACTCCACTAAGAGGATTGCTTCCTGCACTTTATTTAAAGCCCTGCCTGCCTGACGTGCGGCTTTAGAGACACAGCGAGAGCTACAATCAAATCACATTTTCTTGGTCACATACACGTGTTTTAGCAGATGTTATTGCGGGTGTAGCGAAATGCTTGTGCTTCTAGCTCCGACAGTGCAGTAATATCTAACAAGTAATATCTAACAGTTTCACAACATATACCCAAATACACATAAATCTAAGTAAGGAATGGATTAAGAATATATACATACATGTCAGAGCGGCATTGGACTAAGATACAGTAGAATAGTATAGAATACAGTTTATACATAGAGATGAGTGATGCAGATACAGATACATTATTAAAGTGACTAGTGTTCCATTCCTTAAAGTGGCCTGTGATTTATAATCAGCATCTATAGGAAGCAGTCTCTTAGTGATGGCTGTTTAGCAGTCTGATGGCCTTGAGATAGAAGCTGTGTTTCAGTCTCTCAGTCCCAGCTTTGATGCACCTGTACTGACCTCGCCTTCTGGATGATAACGGGGTGAACAGGCAGTGGCTCGGGTGGTTGTTGTCCTTGATGATCTTTTTGGCCTTCATGTGGCAACGGGTGCTGTAGGTGTCCAGGAGGGCGGGAAGTTTGCCCCTGGTGATGAGCAGGGCAGACCGAGAGAGTGCGAGAGAGAGAGAGATAAAAACCCTTACAAAAAAAAGATAGCAATTTTGAAACTGCAGTAAAAGTTCAGTAACTGCAGTCGAATGTGGTATTTTAGATGAACAATAACTGCAGTGTTCTACAGTTGAACTGCAATTATACTGCACTCTAACTACAGTTATACTGCACTCTAACTACAGTTATACTGCACTCTGACTACAGTTATACTGCACTCTAACTACAGTTATACTGCACTCTAACTACAGTTATACTGCACTCTAACTACAGTTATACTGCACTCTAACTACAGTTATACTGCACTCTACCTACAGTTATACTGCACTCTGACTACAGTTATACTACACTCTAACTACAGTTATACTGCACTCTAACTACAGTTATACTGCACTCTAACTACAGTTATACTGCACTCTAACTACAGTTATACTACACTCTGACTGCTGTCTTTTTTCGTAAGTGAAGAGAGAGGGAGGGAGGGAGAGGGAGAGAGAGAGAGAGCGAAATAGAGAGGGATTGAGAGAGGGAAAGAGCGAGGGATGGAGCAGGAGAGAGGGAAAGTGAGGACAGGGAGGGAGAGATAGTGGGAGAGTGAGCAAGGACAGGGATAGAACATGGTAGAGTGAGAGAGTGGATAAGTGATTGAGTGAGGAGAGAGAGAGAGAGAGGGCTTAGAGCCAGGGACAGGAGGAGGAGGAGGAGGAGGAGGAGGAGGAGGAGGAGGAGGGGTAGGGCAGCGTCAGTTTGCTCTGGTCCTGGCCAGTGCATCACAGTGAGGTGACAGTGACAGCAGCTCAAACTGCTGCCCCAGAGCTGCAGAAGTAAACAACAACAACAACAGTAGCAACAACAGGGAGACCTTCTCCCTGTGTGCAGCCTGCATAGGCATGGCCAGCCAACAGGACTCAGGCTTCTTTGAGATCAGCATCAAATCTCTGCTCAAGTCCTGGAGTGGCTGTGAGTATACTCTGCCTGGCTTCCAGCGCAGCATGCTTGTTTAGTGCTGTTAGTGTTAGCTACCAGGCTAGGCTAAACTTAGCTTGTGGCGCACATGTTGGCTGAACTACTCAGTGGTGCTGATTCAATATGTGTTTTTTGTTTTGGCTCCTTTTCCTGTTTGTGGGTTAGGGTTAGGGTGAGGGTTAGGGTTAGGCTTCTTTCTGGAGTTTAAATAGCTGCTGTTCCGTGCTTGGCTGCCTTAATAGGATTAGGGAGGTTCAGCTCCAGAGCGCAGCTTCCCATAGAGAGGCAGGATGGATAGGAAGCTATAGCACTACCAGACCATGGGTGCTTCCCATAGAGAGGCAGGATGGATAGGAAGCTATAGCACTACCAGACCATGGGTGCTTCCCATAGAGAGGCAGGATGGATAGGAAGCTATAGCACTACCAGACCATGGGTGCTTCCCATAGAGAGGCAGGATGGATAGGAAGCTATAGCACTACCAGACCATGGGTGCTTCCCATAGAGAGGCAGGATGGATAGGAAGCTATAGCACTACCAGACCATGGGTGCTTCCCATAGAGAGGCAGGATGGATAGGAAGCTATAGCACTACCAGACCATGGGTGCTTCCCATAGAGAGGCAGGATGGATAGGAAGCTATAGCACTACCAGACCATGGGTGCTTCCCATAGAGAGGCAGGATGGATAGGAAGCTATAGCACTACCAGACCATGGGTGCTTCCCATAGAGAGGCAGGATGGATAGGAAGCTATAGCACTACCAGACCATGGGTGCTTCCCATAGAGAGGCAGGATGGATAGGAAGCTATAGCACTACCAGACCATGGGTGCTTCCCATAGAGAGGCAGGATGGATAGGAAGCTATAGCACTACCAGACCATGGGTGCTTCCCATAGAGAGGCAGGATGGATAGGAAGCTATAGCACTACCAGACCATGGGTGCTTCCCATAGAGAGGCAGGATGGATAGGAAGCTATAGCACTACCAGACCATGGGTGCTTCCCATAGAGAGGCAGGATGGATAGGAAGCTATAGCACTACCAGACCATGGGTGCTTCCCATAGAGAGGCAGGATGGATAGGAAGCTATAGCACTACCAGACCATGGGTGCTTCCCATAGAGAGGCAGGATGGATAGGAAGCTATAGCACTACCAGACCATGGGTGCTTCCCATAGAGAGGCAGGATGGATAGGAAGCTATAGCACTACCAGACCATGGGTGCTTCCCATAGAGAGGCAGGATGGATAGGAAGCTATAGCACTACCAGACCATGGGTGCTTCCCATAGAGAGGCAGGATGGATAGGAAGCTATAGCACTACCAGACCATGGGTGCTTCCCATAGAGAGGCAGGATGGATAGGAAGCTATAGCACTACCAGACCATGGGTGCTTCCCATAGAGAGGCAGGATGGATAGGAAGCTATAGCACTACCAGACCATGGGTGCTTCCCATAGAGAGGCAGGATGGATAGGAAGCTATAGCACTACCAGACCATGGGTGCTTCCCATAGAGAGGCAGGATGGATAGGAAGCTATAGCACTACCAGACCATGGGTGCTTCCCATAGAGAGGCAGGATGGATAGGAAGCTATAGCACTACCAGACCATGGGTGCTTCCCGTAGAGAGGCAGGATGGATAGGAAGCTATAGCACTACCAGACCATGGGTGCTTCCCGTAGAGAGGCAGGATGGATAGGAAGCTATAGCACTACCAGACCATGGGTGCTTCCCGTAGAGAGGCAGGATGGATAGGAAGCTATAGCACTACCAGACCATGGGTGCTTCCCGTAGAGAGGCAGGATGGATAGGAAGCTATAGCACTACCAGACCATGGGTGCTTCCCGTAGAGAGGCAGGATGGATAGGAAGCTATAGCACTACCAGACCATGGGTGCTTCCCGTAGAGAGGCAGGATGGATAGGAAGCTATAGCACTACCAGACCATGGGTGCTTCCCGTAGAGAGGCAGGATGGATAGGAAGCTATAGCACTACCAGACCATGGGTGCTTCCCGTAGAGAGGCAGGATGGATAGGAAGCTATAGCACTACCAGACCATGGGTGCTTCCCGTAGAGAGGCAGGATGGATAGGAAGCTATAGCACTACCAGACCATGGGTGCTTCCCGTAGAGAGGCAGGATGGATAGGAAGCTATAGCACTACCAGACCATGGGTGCTTCCCGTAGAGAGGCAGGATGGATAGGAAGCTATAGCACTACCAGACCATGGGTGCTTCCCGTAGAGAGGCAGGATGGATAGGAAGCTATAGCACTACCAGACCATGGGTGCTTCCCGTAGAGAGGCAGGATGGATAGGAAGCTATAGCACTACCAGACCATGGGTGCTTCCCGTAGAGAGGCAGGATGGATAGGAAGCTATAGCACTACCAGACCATGGGTGCTTCCCGTAGAGAGGCAGGATGGATAGGAAGCTATAGCACTACCAGACCATGGGTGCTTCCCGTAGAGAGGCAGGATGGATAGGAAGCTATAGCACTACCAGACCATGGGTGCTTCCCGTAGAGAGGCAGGATGGATAGGAAGCTATAGCACTACCAGACCATGGGTGCTTCCCGTAGAGAGGCAGGATGGATAGGAAGCTATAGCACTACCAGACCATGGGTGCTTCCCGTAGAGAGGCAGGATGGATAGGAAGCTATAGCACTACCAGACCATGGGTGCTTCCCATAGAGAGGCAGGATGGATAGGAAGCTATAGCACTACCAGACCATGGGTGCTTCCCATAGAGAGGCAGGATGGATAGGAAGCTATAGCACTACCAGACCATGGGTGCTTCCCATAGAGAGGCAGGATGGATAGGAAGCTATAGCACTACCAGACCATGGGTGCTTCCCATAGAGAGGCAGGATGGATAGGAAGCTATAGCACTACCAGACCATGGGTGCTTCCCATAGAGAGGCAGGATGGATAGGAAGCTATAGCACTACCAGACCATGGGTGCTTCCCATAGAGAGGCAGGATGGATAGGAAGCTATAGCACTACCAGACCATGGGTGCTTCCCATAGAGAGGCAGGATGGATAGGAAGCTATAGCACTACCAGACCATGGGTGCTTCCCATAGAGAGGCAGGATGGATAGGAAGCTATAGCACTACCAGACCATGGGTGCTTCCCATAGAGAGGCAGGATGGATAGGAAGCTATAGCACTACCAGACCATGGGTGCTTCCCATAGAGAGGCAGGATGGATAGGAAGCTATAGCACTACCAGACCATGGGTGCTTCCCATAGAGAGGCAGGATGGATAGGAAGCTATAGCACTACCAGACCATGGGTGCTTCCCATAGAGAGGCAGGATGGATAGGAAGCTATAGCACTACCAGACCATGGGTGCTTCCCATAGAGAGGCAGGATGGATAGGAAGCTATAGCACTACCAGACCATGGGTGCTTCCCATAGAGAGGCAGGATGGATAGGAAGCTATAGCACTACCAGACCATGGGTGCTTCCCATAGAGAGGCAGGATGGATAGGAAGCTATAGCACTACCAGACCATGGGTGCTTCCCATAGAGAGGCAGGATGGATAGGAAGCTATAGCACTACCAGACCATGGGTGCTTCCCATAGAGAGGCAGGATGGATAGGAAGCTATAGCACTACCAGACCATGGGTGCTTCCCATATCGCACCCTATTACTTTTGATGGCTAACAGTAGTGCATTATGGGCTGCCGTTTGGGAAAAATACTATTTGTTTTTGTTTCAAATACTTTAAACTGAGCTGGTTTGAGCTCGTCTTGCACAATGGAACCAATGGAATAATCCCAAAAGTCTAAACCGCCCTCACCCATCATCCGGCATTTCAGGCAGGCTCAATCGAATGCTCAAAGTATTTGAAAGAAAAATAAATACAGTAGCTACTATTTGAACTATTTGCACATGGTGATTCTGTTTCATGTAAATGATGAAAGAAGTGTTTCTGACCTTTGGTATTGGTACTGGGGTATAAGAACTACAGCATATGTTGTCCCTGTGCTTTCACTGGACGTTATGACACCTACTGATGGTTGTGCATAATCTGTCTCAGAGTAGCTCATTTTGTGCTGTTAAGCCACAGCATTCATTGTTTCACTGGCTGTGCTTTTAATGTGAGCTACACTCTTAGAAAAAAGGGTTCCAAAAGGGTTATGCGACCATAGGAGAACCCTTTTTGGTTCCAGGTAGAACCCTTTTTGGTTCCAGGTAGAACCCTTTTTGGTTCCAGGTAGAACCCTTTTTGGTTCCAGGTTGAACCCTTTTTGGTTCAAGGTAGAACTATTTTGGGTTGCATGTAGAACCCTCTGTGGAAAGGGTTCTACATGGAATGCAAAAGGGTTCTATCTGGAACCAAAAGGGGGCCTTAAAAGGGTTCTCCTTTGGGGACAGCGGAATAACCTTTTTTGCTTCTAGATAGCACTTTTTTTCTAAGCGTGTATAACAATATCTATAATCTCTTAATCTCATCTCTTCCCAAAACCTGACATCCTTTTATACCATGTCATAATGCAATGAATCACAAGATGACAACAGAGGGAGATGGAGAGATGGAGAGGGAGAGAGGAAGAGGGAGAGAGGGAGAGAGGGAGAGAGAGAGGGAGAGAGAGAGAGAGAGAGAGAGAGAGAGAGAGAGAGAGAGAGAGAGAGAGGAGAGAGAGAGAGAGAGAGAGAGAGAGAGAGAGAGAGAGAGAGAGAGAGAGAGAGAGAGAGAGAGAGAGAGAGAGATGTATGACAGTAAACAAAGTGGCATGCCCTCAGGAGCTGGTTGCTCACTAGTCCATACAGCTGTAACACTGCGAGGGCCGGGACAGATCTGTCAGGCTGTATCTCACTAGTCCATACAGCTGTAACACTGCGAGGGCCGGGACAGATCTGTCAGGCTGTATCTCACTAGTCCATACAGCTGTAACACTGCGAGGGCCGGGACAGATCTGTCAGGCTGTATCTCACTAGTCCATACAGCTGTAACACTGCGAGGGCCGGGACAGATCTGTCAGGCTGTATCTCACTAGTCCATACAGCTGTAACACTGCGAGGGCCGGGACAGATCTGTCAGGCTGTATCTCACTAGTCCATACAGCTGTAACACTGCGAGGGCCGGGACAGATCTGTCAGGCTGTATCTCACTAGTCCATACAGCTGTAACACTGCGAGGGCCGGGACAGATCTGTCAGGCTGTATCTCACTAGTCCATACAGCTGTAACACTGCGAGGGCCGGGACAGATCTGTCAGGCTGTATCTCACTAGTCCATACAGCTGTAACACTGCGAGGGCCGGGACAGATCTGTCAGGCTGTATCTCACTAGTCCATACAGCTGTAACACTGCGAGGGCCGGGACAGATCTGTCTGTATCTCTTCTTTTCTTTTTTTTTTGCTCTGCCTCACTCCACCACTTGTGCACTGAGGATGGTCCACTTTCAGCCAATCACAGCACAGGAGGAGCTGCAGTGAGGCACACTCTGGTGATCGCCTGTGATTCCCACAAAGTCTAGTCATCCTATAGGAGGGAGACGTGAGTCTAGGGCAAAACATCAGTGCTCCATTGTAGATGTACACTTAGACTGAGTCCCAAATGGCACCCTGTCCCCTATATGGTGCACTAGTTTAGACCAGGGCCCATAGGGTCTTAAAATAACGAAACTAACTAGACCTAAATCTTTCTTTGTGGGGTCACATACCTTAAAACCACCTTAAAAATCACACAATGCGTGACATTCAAATACACTGTTTAAAACCAGGGCATTTACAGCCCAATACAATAAAGTGAATGTATGAGAATAATATGAGTGAAATATTCTACTGGTTTGTCATTTCATAAGAACATAAAACAAAATGATGTCATTCTAACACTAAAACCTTCTTGGAATGTTATGAAGGATTTGATTTATTTATTTGATTTTTCAAAACACAATAAATAAATGAATGGTAAATTTTGTCACTCTTTTTCACCTGCCGTATTTCCTTTCATTCATCTACTTGCTCCGCCCTCCTATTCAGCCTCACATTGCCAGGAAAACCAGGACTACAAGCAGAGCGCAAACAACCAGACATAAACAGTTGCATTCATGAGTTTTAATAAAAAGAATAAGGTCTGCCAAGCAGAAACCTGATAAAAAAAATAAATGCTCAGTTTGCTCAGTGGGAAATGTGTGGAGTTTGGAGTTTGTGACAGCAACTATGTGAGCTTATTACATATTATAGACACTATGTCCTTGGATTTCCAATATGATCTTTTAAAGACTCTTGTGTGGCTTGTGAGCGCCATAGAGCAAAACAGATTACATGTGCAACATTTTTGTGAGAAGAATTTTCGGGATCTGCCCTTATCTCACAAACATCGCCCTGTTCAGTCCCCGTTAATCACACAGCCTAATGGAAGGTAACAGGTGGATGCAGAAGGAATAGATTAATCCAATGCAGAAGTCACGCCGGTTGACCGTTGGACTCAAAGCATAATCTGCTTTTCAACGGGGGCTGTTAACCCTCTCGCTACACTCTCTATCTATCTCATCTGAATTAGACCCTGTAGAACTCTACCTCACATGTTGACACCTAGCGCCATCATTTTAATTAAAGATTCGATACCAAACTTTTGCCTCAGAGGGTTCAGCGGCGCTGACCTCATACTCTCCCATAGGAGAACCCTTTATTGTTCCAGGTATAACCCTTTTTGGTTCCAGGTAGAACTATTTTGGGTTCCATGTAGAACCCCTTCTATATGGTAGCCAAAAGGGTTATATCTGCAACCAAAAGGGTTCTACCTGGAACCAAAAGGGTTTCTTCAAAGGGTTCTCCTATGGGGACACCCGAAGAGCCCTTTATGGTTCTAGATAGGAATTTTTTTCTAAGAGTGTAGCTAACTAGCCAGCTAGCCAGCCTATAGAGAGAGCATTGCATTGTGGGTTTGTAGTCGACTTGAGCTGCAACAGATTTCAACAAGGATTTTCACGTTGCTACCAACCATATTATAATGACGAAATGAAACATTTGTCCACAAAAAATATTGTTCTCACAAATTAGTGTCATTTAACAAATTAGTGTTATTTAACACTGTAAATTATAGGAGTTAGTGGTTTTGGGTGGATTTGTCCTTTAAGTTGTTTTGAAGTCTATAAGAAGACATCTGACATTGTGACATTTTATTTTATTTTATTTTTTTTATATAAAGTGCGTCCTTTATTTAAAAATGGGGAGATCAAGCTTATCAAAAGTGTTGGAAAAACTTGTCAATAATCAACTGACTGGCTTTCTTGATGTCTATAGTATTCTCTCTGGTATGCAATCTGGTTTCCGCTCAGGTTATGGATGTGTCACTGCAACCTTAAAGGTCCTCAATGATGTCACCACTGCCCTTGATTCTAAGCAATGTTGTGCTGCTATTTTTATTGACTTGGCAAAAGCTTTTGATACGGTAGACCATTCCATTCTGGTGGGCCGGCTAAGGAGTACTGGTGTCTCTGAGGGGTCCTTGGCCTGGTTTGATAACTACCTCTCTCAAAGAGTGCAGTGTATAAAGTCAGAACATCTGCTGTCTCAGCCACTGCCTGTCAGCAAGGGAGTAGCCAAAGGCTCAACCCTAGGCCCCACGGTCTTCTCAATTTACATCAACAACGTAGCTCAGGCAGTAGGAAGCTCTCTCATCCATTTATATGCAGATGATACAGTCTTATACTCAGCTGGCCCTTCCCCGGATTTTGTGTTAAATGCTCTACAACAAAGCTTTCTTAGTGTCCAACAAGCTTTCTCTACCCTTGACCTTGTTCTGAACACCTCCAAAACAAAGGTCATGTGGTTTGGTAAGAAGAATGCCCCTCTCCCCACAGGTGTGATTACTACCTCTGAGGGTTTAAAGCTTGAGGTAGTATTTGGGAGTACACTGTCCTTCTGTCAGCACATATCAAAGCTGCAGGCTAAAGTTAAATCTAGACTTGGTTTCCTCTATCATAATCACTCCTCTTTCACCCCAGCTGCCAAACTAACTCTGATTCAGATGACCATCCTACCCATGCTAGATTACAGAGACATAATTTATAGATCGGCAGGTAAGGTTGTTCTCGAGCGGCTAGATGTTCTTTACCATTCGGCCATCAGATTTGCCACCAATGTTCCTTATAGGACGCATCACTGCACTCTATACTCCTCTGTAAACTGGTCATCTCTGTATACCAGTCACAAGACCCACTGGTTGATGCTTATTTATAAAACCCTCTTAGGCCTCACTCCCCCCTATCTGAGATATCTACTGCAGCCCTCATCCTCCACATACAACACCCGTTCTGCCAGTCACATTCTGTTAAAGGTCCCCAAAGCACACACATCCCAGGGTCGCTCGTCTTTTCAGTTCTCTGCAGCTAGCGACTGGAACGAGCTGCAACAAACACTCAAACTGGACAGTTTTATCACAACCTCTTCATTCAAAGACTTCATTCAAAGACTCATGGACACTCTTACTGACAGTTGTGGCTGTTTCGCCTGATACCTGTTTGCCCTTTGTGCTGTTGTCTGTGCCCAATAATGTTTGTACCATGTTTTGTGTTGCTACCATGTTGTTGTCATGTTGTGTTGTCATGTGTTGCTGCCATGCTATGTTGTTGTCTTAGGTCTCTCTTTATATAGTGTTGTGGTGTCTCTCTTTATATAGTGTTGTGGTGTCTCTCTTTATGTAGTGTTGTGGTGTCTCTCTTTATGTAGTGTTGTGGTGTCTCTCTTTTTATAGTGTTGTGGTGTCTCTTTATGTAGTGTTGTGGTGTCTCTCTTTATGTAGTGTTGTGGTGTCTCTCTTTATATAGTGTTGTGGTGTCTCTCTTTATATAGTGTTGTGGTGTCTCTCTTTATGTAATGTTGTGGTGTCTCTCTTTATGTAGTGTTGTGGTATCTCTCTTTATGTAGTGTTGTGGTGTCTCTCTTTATATAGTGTTGTGGTGTCTCTCTATGTAGTGTTGTGGTGTCTCTCTTTATGTAATGTTGTGGTGTCTCTCTTTATGTAGTGTTGTGGTGTCTCTCTTTATATAGTGTTGTGGTGTCTCTCTTTATGTAGTGTTGTGGTGTCTCTCTTTATGTAGTGTTGTGGTGTCTCTCTTTATGTAGTGTTGTGGTGTCTCTCTTTATGTAGTGTTGTGGTGTCTCTCTTTATATAGTGTTGTGGTGTCTCTCTTTATGTAGTGTTGTGGTGTCTCTCTTTATGTAGTGTTGTGGTGTCTCTCTTTATATAGTGTTGTGGTGTCTCTCTTTATGTAGTGTTGTGGTGTCTCTCTTTATATAGTGTTGTGGTGTCTCTCTTTATATAGTGTTGTGGTGTCTCTCTTTATGTAGTGTTGTGGTGTCTCTCTTTATGTAGTGTTGTGGTGTCTCTCTTTATATAGTGTTGTGGTGTCTCTCTTTATATAGTGTTGTGGTGTCTCTCTTTATATAGTGTTGTGGTGTCTCTCTTTATATAGTGTTGTGGTGTCTCTCTTTATGTAGTGTTGTGGTGTCTCTCTTTATGTAGTGTTGTGGTGTCTCTCTTTATATAGTGTTGTGGTGTCTCTCTTTATGTAGTGTTGTGGTGTCTCTCTTTATATAGTGTTGTGGTGTCTCTCTTTATGTAGTGTTGTGGTGTCTCTCTTTATATAGTGTTGTGGTGTCTCTCTTTATATAGTGTTGTGGTGTCTCTCTTTATATAGTGTTGTGGTGTCTCTCTTTATATAGTGTTGTGGTGTCTCTCTTTATATAGTGTTGTGGTGTCTCTCTTGTCGTGATGTGTGTTTTGTCATATATTTTATTTATTTATTAAACAAATAGCTATCATGTCCACAATGATGGAGCAGCAGACCAATCAATATGTGATAAGAGGACATTTATACCGTAGGAAAATTATTCTAGTCGGTCTCAACTTTATTCATTAACAGGTACTGTTATTTGTTTAATTGTTATTCGTGTCAGATATTTCCATTTTGGGATAGTTGTTCACTGAATTGCTAGCAGTAGTTGCTCTCACTGCCACTAACATCTTGCGCTTGGTGGAATGTGAATGTTAACGTTATCACGTGATGCTTCCTTCAAATCCCGTCCCAAATGGCAGTAACCTGCTGAGGGCTTCGAATGGACAACAGTAATATCGAAAACTGGAACAAAAAGGAAATTGTCTAAAATTGGAGAGAATGATACGTGTGTAAATGATAATGAATCGCTTCTTGCTGGAATGCGTTTGTTGAGTAAGGATATACAGCTGAAATCGGAAGTTTACATACACCTTAGCCAAATACATTTAAACTCAGTTTTTCACAATTCCTGACATTTAATCCTAGTAAAAATTCCCTGTCTTAGGTCAGTTAGGATCACCACTTTATTTTAAGAATGTGAAATGTCAGAATAATAATAGAGAGAATTATTTATTTCAGCTTTTATTTCTTTCATCACCTTCCCAGTGGGTCAGAAGTTTACATACACTCAATTAGTATTTGGTAGAATTGCCTTTAAATTGTTTAACTTGGGTCAAACGTTTTGGGTAGCCTTCCACAAGCTTCCCACAATAAGTTGGGGGAATGTTGGCCCATTCCTCCTGACAGAACTGGAGTAACTGAGTCAGGTTTGTAGGCCTCCTTGCTCCCACACGCTTTTTCAGTTCTGCCCACAAATGTTCTATAGGATTGAGGTCAGGGCTTTGTGATGGCCACTCCAATACCTTGACTTTGTCAATACCTCTTCCTCATGATGCCATCTATTTTGTGAAGTGCACCAGTCCCCCCTGCAGCAAAGCACCCCCACAACATGATGCCGGTTTTGGAGCAGTGGCTTCTTCCTTGCTGAGCGGCCTTTCAGGTTATGTTGATATAGGACTCGTTTTACTGTGGATATAGATACTTTTGTACCTGTTTCCTCCAGCATCTTCACAAGGTCCTTTGCTGTTCTGGGATTGATTTGCACTTTTCACACCAAAGTACGTTAATCTATAGGAGACAGAACGTGTCTTCTTCCTGAGCGGTATGACGGCTGCGTGGTCCCATGGTGTTTATACTTGCGTACTATTGTTTGTACATATGGACATTTCTCCCAAGGATTAACCAGATTTGTGGAGGTCTACAATTTATTTTCTGAGGTCTTGGTTGATTTCTTTAGATTTTCCCATGATGTCGAACAAAGAGGCACTGAGTTTGAAGGTAGGCCTTGAAATACATCCACATGTACACCTCCAATTCACTCAAATTATATCAATTAGCCTATCAGAAGCTTCTAAAGCCATGACATCATTTTCTGGAATTTTCCAAGCTGTTTAAAGGCACAGTCAACTTAGTGTAGGTAAACTCTAGGAATTGTGATATAGTGAATCATAGGTGAAATAATCTGTCTGTTAACAATTGTTGGAAGAATTACTTGTGTCATGCACAAAGTAAATGTCTTAACCGACTTGCCAAAACTATAGTTTGTTTCTGTGGAGTGTTTTAATGACTTCAACCTAAGTGTATGTAAACTTCTGACTTCAACTGTATATGTTGAAAACCCGTTTGAGGTGTTAAAAATGGTGATGAGACATCTGTAGGGTGCACCACCATGCTCAGAGAGTTTGTCAGGGGTCATATTAAGATCTGACAACTGTAGGGAGCACCACCATGCTCAGAGAGTTTGGGTCATATTAAGATCCGACATCTGTAGGGAGCACCACCATGCTCAGAGAGTTTGTCAGTGGCAGCGTGCTAGTGATGTAATGCCCAGTGTGCCTGAGCTAGCCTGTTGTTTACCGAGTCACATGTAGCGTCCCAGTCCTTGATTCAGAGCCCAGAGTGACTGGTCACACTGGCTGCTTTCTTCAGCTCCCCATCTACAGCTGAACGCATGCAATATGAGAACCATTCAGTCAAAAGAGATAAATGTGGGAGAAGTCGACCCGTCATTCAGGGAAGGTTAATTGCATTAATAAAGACTCATACAAACACAGCCACGCCACCTTTCTGTAAAAGTGAGAGCACAACAAGCTAAGTCTAAAAATGTATTGTATGCTGCTGCATAAATGGTGTAATAATCCAGGGAGATATGTATACTGTAACTAAGAAAGTAATTCCAAGTGTATGTTGTATAGTAAGCTGTTAGTAGCCCATGTGACTCACCCTAATAATATGATCCCTTTTTCCCTCATAACTTAGTCTAATGTTCTGACTTGGTGGTGCACATGTAGCCTATAGCCTGTTTTAGAGAAATGTCATCATCAAATATTGTAAGAGCTTTCATTGTCTGCTTATATGCCCCCTTTATTTATCCTTTGGTTCTGACTTGGTGTTCAGGGAGAATACTGTTAGAACGGCCCATGTTCTGAATTCTGTCGCTGTACATTTCAAAAGTGCTGAACAAATAGTTATATTGACTACGTCGTCGCTCGCTCATTAATGTCTTAATATAAATTACAGATTGTCTCTTCTCCGCTTGTCGTCCCCTTATGACATAGTTTGTACATCTCAATTGTCATTAGAAACCACATTTGTTTAAGCAAGTCATCCATATCAGCTATGTTTTTTTTAAAATGCAGTTTCACTGCCAGACAAGGATCCGCTGATATCCAGGTGTAGCAGTGGTAAGGTGTCCCACACTGCTGATGTTTGCAGATTTTGCATATTTTGTGACTGTTCTGTGTAACGCAATTTTAAGAAAACAAACAAATACTTTCATATAGTGTGAGTATACATGGAGACTCTTAAACCGTTTTTAAGGCCCTTACAGGTTTTGGCTTTTCCATTGATGTTTTGAGCTTGGAATTCTAGCACGTATGGCGCACAGATTTGTGTCACCTCGTCAGTCATTATGTGTTACACCAGTGAGGGTTGCCATCTCGTTAGTGGGAGGTTTATCACCTGTGTTGGCCAAGGTTCTATTTAGGAGTGGCTGGCCTGGTACTCCAGTTGAGTTTGAGAGATGTTGGGGAGCTACATTTCATGGCAGTTAAGGTGTGAGGTCCTGCTCAAGTTTGAAAGAAGCGTGAGTTGTGGTGTTTTGTACAGCTCCATAAAGAAGTGTGAGTTGTGGTGTTTTGTACAGCTCCATAAAGAAGTGTGAGTTGTGGTGTTTTGTACAGCTCCATAAAGAAGTGTGAGTTGTGGTGTTTTCTACAGCTCCATAAAGAAGTGTGAGTTGTGGTGTTTTCTACAGCTCCATAAAGAAGTGTGAGTTGTGGTGTTTTGTACAGCTCCATAAAGAAGTGTGAGTTGTGGTGTTTTCTACAGCTCCATATTCTTTTTACACCATATCCTAATGTGTTTTTTTTTTCTTTATCTCTTCAGAGGCAAACCTAGTGGGCATCCATGATGGGTGTCTTAGAAACCCTTACTAGTGGCTTTGCCAGCTTTCAGTGGGCACCCACATGGGTGTCTTAGAACCCCTTACTAGTGGCTTTGCCAGCTTTCAGTGGGCACCCACATGGGTGCCTTTCAGAAGCCCTTTCTGTTTTGTTTGGTTGCCAGTGTTTTTATTTGTTGTGAGCCACTTTGAGTTTGTCCTGTGGGAAAGTAACAAGTTCTATAGGATTGTCCACTTACTGAGAGGACAGGAGTGACTGTGGTTAGCTATCTTTAGCTATACTGCACTAGGATAATTTTCCTTTAATTGGATGGCTGACAGAGAATGCTGTTTATACTCTGCTGCGCTGCCCTATGCCGAATACTCAGGAGGGAGGGAGGAAAGGAAGAGGTGGGAGGGCTGATGTGTCAGTATAGTATGTACCCCGGGATAAATATAGTCACACAACTATGCCAGCGTAACATGTTAGCCCTCGTCACTCCAATGGGCCGCAGCTAAAAAATCCTGCCTGACCTTCACTCATGGAAGGCAATGTTGATCACAAGTCAGCACACAGCCACAGAGGCAGGCTGGAAAGAGACTTGTGTGGATAAGCAAACATAACCGAGCCTTTTAAACACACTTGTCACTACAGACCCACTCTGGGTTGGTTCACCATGGAGCGTACACCCAGGAGCACAGACAGACAATCGACAGAGCCCAGGGACCGACACACGGGAAGACGTTAGAGGATTTGTAGTGTGTTTGTCTGACGTTTCTAACCCTGGATACCCTCCCTCCCTTCGCCACCATGGATGGCACTGCCGTGTGCTGGAGCAAGGCCAGTGTCATCAGCTTTATCAAGGGCCTCGGTAGGTGCTGGGTTGGTAGGTGCTATGTTAGTTCTGGGCTTGGCTGGGTAGTTGAGCTGGGCTGGGTAGGTGCTGAGCTGAATAGGTGCTGGGCTGGGTAGGGGCGTACTGGGTAGGTGCTGAGCTGAATAGGTGCTGGGCTGGGTAGGGGCGTACTGGGTAGGTGCTGAGCTGAATAGGTGCTGGGCTGGGTAGGGGCGTACTGGGTAGGTGCTGGACTGTAGTGGCCTGGGAAGGGGCTGAGCTCAGTTGGACTGAATAGGCGTATGGGAAGGTGGGGGTTGGTATGGGAAGGTGCTGGGTTGGGTAGGAGCCTGAGAAGCTGCTATGCTGTCCTAGGTTGGGGTTGGTATGGGAAGGTGATGGGTTGGGCACGTTCCAGGGTAGGTGCTTGGTTGTGGTGGCTAGAGCCCAGCGTATGGCACTTGGCTTTGTAGTCATGAGGATGAGGGTCTCTAAGCCGTGCCAGACAAGCACACATGCTGGGCATTCCTGGCAGATAAAAAGGACATATGAACATTCTCCATGTGGTTGAGTGAAGCAGAGGCATGGACGACATGTCTAATGCTGCCAGCCCCACTCTGGCCCCTTCTGACACTCCGCTTGCTGTTATATTGTAACAGAATTCTCCACTATCTAACTGGGAACTGGGAATTATTTAGGAATGCTGTCAAAACTAATTTGGTGCTGTGTCGCTGTTTTTGCTTTTTTCAAACCGTCTTGTGCAAGGATTCAATCTTAGTTCAGTTTCCACTGGATTCCTACAGGGATCACATTTCTAAAAAAGTATGCACTCACTCTAAGTTTCTTTGGATAAAGCATTGACTTCAACTGTTTACTGACAAGTTGTTGTTTGAAGAGAAGCTTGTCTAGCTGTTCTACTTAATCATGCTTCCTTTTGCCCTCTGACCTGTGAACAAACTGATCTTTCTTCTGGCGATCACTCATATGGCAGCATGCAGGGGGTCGTTAACTTTAGTTAGCACACATCTCATGCCGGTGTTCAATACTGTCAGGTGAGGCCAAGGCCTGGAGAACATCGGGAACTCAAGTGTAATGAGACTTCCGGTAGACATGATATGAATAAGCTTTTATATTCATATTTACCACTGTAGCAGTTCAAAATGACATTGTAAACCAATAAGAGAAAGGTTAAATTAGCATTATTTAGAGCCCCCACAAGGTTGCATTTAAGGGGGCTCATCTCTCATTCAGGGAGGTTGAGCCCACCTTGTCCCCTGTAACTCGTACTCTGCACACTTATTTTCCGGTAAGACATTATAATAACTTTCTTGAATAAGCGTTACTAAACTATATATATATATTATATCATGTAATCAATATAAAGTGTGTATAGCATGTATAATGGCTTACATTATAGTGTAACATCTTGTCCTTTGATACACTCTAGATGACTAACCAGAGAAAATCAATACTGCAAACAAGTTATAGAAAGTTACTTGATACACAGTTCCAAGATTTGCACGTAGCCTTCAGGAAACTATATTCTTATCAATGTGTATAGGTTATTATTGTCCTGCTGTGTTACTGTGTAACTTCTCAAAGTTATTTTGTGCTAATGGGAGATGGAAAGGAGTTTGATTAAGTTAGGTTGTTTCCACAGATGCCGACTGTAGGAATATGGCTTCCCAGTCTGTAGTGAGAAAGATTTCAAATAGTATTTGAGCCCAGGTCTGATATGCATGACACTAGGACTTCAGCATCTGCATTAGCCTGCCTAGAATGCCAGGTGGGCGGTTTGCACTTTTGACACTTTTCTAGTGGTTCCATTGGAACTGGCAAGCTCAACCAAGCACACCTGGTATTTGAAATAATTTCAAATAGCATTTTAACCCAGGTCTGGTGCATATAGAGGAGTCTATTCTGCAATAACCAGCTAGTACCATTCAACAGATACAACTGTGAGTGCTGAGACAATTCAGTTTGTGCTACACTTAAGTGGAGGTATGTCATGCACCAAGCGAACTGAAGGTGTTTTTCAAACATAGCTCACTTTGGAATTGTACCTTTCCTGAACTCAACACCCCTAACATGATTTAATGCATGAATATCCCATGTTTATCTTTCTGTAGCTTAGTAACCAAAACGTCAAAGAAATATGAGATGGTTTGTTCTGCATACTGCACTATGAATCAAGGAAATTGAAGAGGTCTTGTATTATTGTAAATATATATAAAGTCTCAACATGATTGTGTAATGAAACCATGAAAAGTAGCTGAGATCTGGTGTTTGAATGTAAACCCAATAGAAGTGTTATGATTTAAAAAACAGAAATGTAGTACTCTGCAGTACTCTGCAGTACTCTGCAACACCCAAAGTGGTTCTTCAACCAGAGTATTGGTGTCTTCAAGAGAGCGTAGTGGAAACACTGTTGGGGTTTCAGTGAATGTAAAAGGCAGCATCAAAACACAACTGTGTTTCTCATACCATCAATGGTTTAGAAATGAAAATAGTTTATAGCAGAAATATTGATTAAGGGCCTATGGAGAATATTGATTAAGGGCCTATGGAGAATATTGATTGTGGAATTCCACCTAAAATAAATTAACCCTTTATTTTGAAAGATTGGAAACAGTAAGGGTAGTAAAATGGTACATTTTAAATAAACGTTACCCCTCAATCACACTGTAAGAAATTATTCTGGGGTGAATTGAAATTTACAAAACAATAACAAGCATATACTTCATTTAAAAAATGCATGTCATGCAGAGCCCATAGACTAGCGGTAACGCACCAAGTTTAGACAGGTCACCTCTCTCCCCACCGGAGACCAGGGTTAAATTCCCTGCTCCAACCTTTCTTCCACCTATCTGTAACCCCTCTGTCATTTCATAACTGTGTCAACAGTGTCAAAATACCCCTAAAATATTTTAACAAATACAGTAGCTGCTGCCATTTGAGATTGTTTGGTATGAGTTGGACCACAGAGTGAAGGAAAAGCAGAAAAGTGCTCAGCATATGTAGGAACTCCTTCAAAACTCTAAACCAGCTTCACAAATATCATTCCAGGTGAAGCTGGTTTAGAGAATGCCAAGAGTATGCAAAGCTGTCATCAAGGTAAAGGGTGGCTACTTTGAAGAATGCTGTGCAGTAAGGCTGCCACTGATGGCCTGCTAGCTGTCCACTCTTATCTATCACACACAGGCCTGCATATAGGCGCACACACACACACACACACACACACACAGTGCTGCAGCTGAGATGAGACCGCCAAATTTGTCCAGTTTTGCTGTTAGTCTCCCTGTCCCTGAATATGTTACCCAGCAGATTTACCCCAGTTCACTGAGCTAGTACAGTTCTGGGTTGAGGCGATCCATGCTAAGTGAACATTTCACACCCCTAATTAGGTGTTAGCACACGGCTCTTTGGCTATTTTTAGCAACATTCTATGTTTATGGGGAGTTCAAGTGAAACGGTGAGGTAAAGTCTAACTAACGTGCCAGTTATTTAGGTGTTTCATGGGCCGGGCCGGGCCATCAGTGATTAAACACAGGCCTGCATCACAGCGTTGGCTGAATGACGGTGCAAGGGATTTCTTTCCTCAAAGGGCAATGACATCTTGAACAGCAGATGACAACACCAGCTGCTAGCAGCTAGCCAGGGTGTTTTAATTTCCCTAGCCAGCCACAGATAAGGTCAGATCAGGTGGCTAATGTAGTGGAGCATTAGCAGAGAGATGCTCCAGCTTGTTCTCCACAACTATTTAGTGGAGGAATTTCCTACATGTCGGGTACTTTAAATAAAAGCACTTTTCAAAACCAGAAAGCGGAGGTACGGAATCAGATAGTAAATGCTGCAGCAAATGCATGATTTGTTTTCCCACGGTACCCAGTGGGCAAAATGTGGCATTTGACATCATAGCCAGATTACAACTAAGACATCTTTTTGATGATATCTAGTATCTACCTCATATTTTGGTCAAGACATTAACAAAACATACTGAATATAACATCCTAAAAGACGGAGTATACTACTAGCTACAGTACAGTACGTTGCTGCTCTTACACAATGACAGGCAGAATATGTCACGTTGTTTCCTAACCCTGCCTGTGTGTTGTGTGTCCTCAGCGTCTCCAGTCGGGAACGGATACAGTAAGCCGCCCATCCCTCCAGTGCTGAGTTCCCAGGGTCCTCCAGCCATGATACCCATTAGCATCGACCCGGAGAGCCGGCCGGGGGAGTACGTCCTCAAGAGCCTGTTCGCAAACTTCACCACGCTGTCCGAGCGCAAGATATGCATCATCATGGCTGATCCGCTGGTCAGTTTTCTCTGTCTGTCTGTCTGTCTGTCTGTCTGTCTGTCTGTCTGTCTGTCTGTTTGTCCCTCCGCCAATCTGGCCGTCCGTGTCTTTTTTACGGGAATTTCTAAAATGTTCCTGACCTTGCTGTGACATGAGGAGAAACGTTATTACACGGGTTTTAGGCCGTCATTGTAAATAAGAATTTGTACTTAACTGATTTGCCTAGTTAAATAAAGGTTAAATAAATAAAATAGGAGATACAGTATTCCTTTGTTGATTGATGGTTTGTATGTCGCCTATTTTGCTCCTGAGGGGGAAGAGGCATTATCTTCACGACTGTGTTGGTGTGTTTGAGACATTATCGTGCCCTCTTCAGGACTGTGTTGGTGTGTTTGGACTGAGGGGGAAGAGGTATTATCGTGCCCTCTTCAGGACTGTGTTGGTGTGTTTGGACTGAGGGGGAAGAGGTATTATTGTGCCCTCTTCAGGACTGTGTTGGTGTGTTTGGACTAAGGGGGAAGAGGCATTATCTTCACGACTGTGTTGGTGTGTTTGGACTGAGGGGGAAGAGGCATTATCTTCAGGACTGTGTTGGTGTGTTTGGACTGAGGGGGAAGAGGCATTGTCTTCAGGACTGTGTTGGTGTGTTTGGACTGAGGGGGAAGAGGCATTGTCTTCAGGACTGTGTTGGTGTGTTTGGACTGAGGGGGAAGAGGCATTGTCTTCACGACTGTGTTGGTGTGTTTGAGGCATTATTGTGCCCTCTTCACGACTGTGTTGGTGTGTTTGGACTGTAGTGTCTCTGACTATCATTAAACGTTAAGACTGGCTTAATTATTATGTGATTAAACAAATCATATATACATTAATTAACTGGGAAGTCGGGGCACCACATGAATACGTCGTTTACAGAGTTACTAATTCCCGAAAATAACTCTTTGGATATTTTATATCTTGTGATAAGTCGCTTATTAATTAATTTTACCTCGTCCAGTCTCATTCTTAAACGTCGTAATTTCTTGTAGTCTGCACGAACCCAGCTTTACTATGAATCATCCATACACAAATTGGCTCAATTATTTATTTACTAGCTAATTAAACAATTACAGAGTTACTAAACATCCTAACATTATACAGTAAATACCGTCCCTAGTGGACTGAACAAAACAAGAGAAAAGGGGGGGGGGGGGGGGGGAACAAAGGAATTGGTCTCTATCGGACATGGGAAGCTACGCTCACAAATACATGTGCCACTAACACTCACTCATTCGAAAGAGTAAGTGAAGCTGGCTTCCATAGATGGATTGATGAGGTAAGACTCTGGTTGCCCACTAGAGGTCACCATTGTCCTTTGTAGAGTCTTCAGGGTCATCGTGGTGTGAGAGATTCATCTCACTTTGTAGATGCTTCCGTGTCGGTCAGTGTTCTCGTACTAGACTTGCACACGTTTCCAGCTGCAGACTTGTACGGCTAGTATAGGATGCACTTCTCCTTCTTTGATCGATTAGTTTAGAGTTCATACCATTTCAAACGCGTGGAGCAAGTTCTCACGTTTCCTGGACTGTAGAGTTGTAGTTGAAATTCGCCATTTTAAACGTGTGGACTAAAATCCTCCTTGGAACTGGGATGACTTTCGTAACGGGGGCTTTTAAACAGTTGTAGAAAAGGGGTTGATTCATTTCCAACCAATGTCTGTTCACTTGGGCGTGGCCACTGGCTGGGCACAAGTTACAATAAAACTAAACATTTTTATTTTAGAAGATTAAATCACATTTATCTTTTCAAAAGTATTCTTAAACTTAGTTTAACATTTTATACAACCTTTCAGATGCAAGCTTCATACTGAGGAAGCTGTATAAACAGAGTTAGGGTAATGTGGCTGCACTGTCATTCATGATTTCACCACAATGAAACAAAGTGGACCGGGTCGTAGCTGGCTTCCCCACCGACTGTTTCCACATTCTCTTAATTAGGAATATTGTTTAATTATCCTATTCGGGGAGGTAGGAGTATTTGGCGGGAGAGTTCCTTTGTCCTACTGCGAGACCTCTCTCTCCCATACTGCGTGGTCAGGGAGAAAGTAGTCTCTGCCAGGAATTTATGACGTTGTTGTAAAGTCATAAACACCCCTAACAGGAGAGGGGGTGTTGTTCCCATCTCTGCTTAGCCGATTCACTGAAAGGCCTAGCGTCATGAGAGAGGTAGGCCTCCCCGGGGCCATGAGAGAGGTAGGCCGGCCCCGGGGCCATGAGAGAGGTAGGCCGGCCCCGGGGCCATGAGAGAGGTAGGCCGGCCCTGGGGCCTCATAGAATTATTCTAGTTTTATACTACATTTCTGTGTACGCTCAGTTCTTAAAACGAAGGGAAACACACATACTTTAAATGTATATGCATTAAACATGAGCATGTGTAAATCACTTTATAAGTATGTTTCATACATTTTCATGACCAATGTTAGCATCCAAACACACCAACACAGTCCTAAAAATGTATTTTTACATCAAGGTCAAGATTAATCATTGGTGTGTGGACGACATCAACACACCGCTCGCACAAGTTATGGTCAAATCTGAGTGCAAGACTATTTGTATAAAGGAGACCCTGGGATGGTAACAAGGCCACGTCATTAACGTCTCCTCTCTCCTGTCTGACAGAAGCTTCCCAGATCTGAATGCTTTTCTCATTAACTCTGGGGCAAATGGCACCCTATTCCCTACATAGTACAGTATGACCAAAGCCCCATGGTTCTTGGTCAAAAGTAATGCACAATATAGTGAATAGGAAGTAGTGCCCTATATAGGGAATAGGGTTACATTTGGAACCTACCTTGGTTATATAATAACCATACATCAACTGATCGTAACCCAGTCCTGATATGAGAGAGAGAGTGAAAGTTCTTTAGAACTTGGTTAACATTCGGTGTGACACTTCTTTGTGTTTGAATTAATGTATTAATTTTTCTTGTGTGTTTTCACAGGAGAAACCCTTGACCAAGTCTCTGCAGAGGGGTGAGGATCATCAGTTTGACCAGGTAAGAACTGGTACTCTAATGGACAGAGGAATCAGTAGGGTTGGGGTTGACCAGGTAAGAACTGGTTCTCTAATGGACAGAGGGTTGGGGTTGACCAGGTAAGAACTGGTTCTCTAATGGACAGAGGGTTGGGGTTGTCAAGACTATGTTGCCCCGCTGAGCTCAAGCTAATACATTTTCGCTCAGGGAGCCAAAGCAGGTTTTCAGGTCTCAGACAACGTTACTCAACAAGTGATACACAAGCTTGTTGTATTGAGCATTCCATCATCCTTGTTAGTGCTTGTTGGCTAGGTCTGCTCTAGGTGCCTGTATAGTAGAAGGTCTGGGTGTGTGTGCGTCTGATGGTGCCTAAGCCCTGAGGCCATTCAATAGTGTACAGAAGCAGGATTCTTCTCCTGGCCATGACTGAATAAAGGCCCGCTGTGTTCCCCTGGTCTCACCAGACTCCCCTCCCTTCCTGTGTGCTAGTAGCCTGGCCCGAGCCCACCAGCCTTTTCTTCCTTCCCTCTCCCTGTCTCCCTTCTCCCTCTCCTCTGTGGAAAGACGCCTGCCACCCCACGGGCACCTCAACTCCGAGGACCCTGTCTCTCTTCTCCTCTCTCCTCTCTTCTCCACTCATCTCCTCTCCTTTTTCCCTTGTCCCGCTCTCTCTTTTATCTGCTCTCCTCCCCTCCTCTAATCCCCTCTCACAGGACCGTGTAGGTTAAGACACAGTAATGTCTGTAGTGTGGAGGACCGTGATGGTTAAGACACAGTAATGTCTGTTGTGTGGAGGGCCGTGATGGTTAAGACACAGTAATGTCTGTAGTGTGGAGGACCGTGATGGTTAAGACACAGTAATGTCTGTTGTGTGGAGGGCCGTGATGGTTAAGACACAGTAATGTCTGTAGTGTGGAGGACCGTGATGATTAAGACACAGTAATGTCTGTAGTGTGGAGGACCGTGATGGTTAAGACACAGTAATATCTGTTGTGTGGAGGACCGTGAAGGTTAAGACACAGTAATGTCTGTAGTGTGGAGGACCGTGATGGTTAAGACACAGTAATGTCTGTTGTGTGGAGGACCATGAAGGTTAAGACACAGTAATGTCTGTAGTGTGGAGGACCGTGAAGGTTAAGACACAATAATGTCTGTTGTGTGGAGGACCGTGACGGTTAAGACACAGTAATGTCTGTTGTGTGGAGGACCGTGAAGGTTAAGACACAGTAATGTCTGTAGTGTGGAGGACCGTGAAGGTTAAGACACAGTAATATCTGTAGTGTGGAGGACCGTGAAGGTTAAGACACAGTAATGTCTGTAGTGTGGAGGACCGTGATGGTTAAGACACAGTAATGTCTGTAGTGTGGAGGACCGTGAAGGTTAAGACACAGTAATGTCTGTAGTGTGGAGGACCGTGAAGGTTAAGACACAGTAATGTCTGTAGTGTGGAGGACCGTGAAGGTTAAGACACAGTAATGTCTGTAGTGTGGAGGACCGTGAAGGTTAAGACACAGTAATGTCTGTAGTGTGGAGGACCGTGAAGGTTAAGACACAGTGATGCCTGTAGTGTGGAGGACCGTGAAGGTTAAGACACAGTAATGTCTGTAGTGTGGAGGACCGTGAAGGTTAAGACACAGTGATGCCTGTATTGCATCTTCTTTTGATTCAGCTATAAATTAACTAACCGATATATATACACACTATTTGTATTTATTTGCTTGTTGTTTCAGGTCATCAGTGCTATGAGTTCTCTGGCTGAGTACTGCCTCCCGTCCATCCTGAGGACACTGTTTGACTGGTATAGAAGACAGAACGGCCTAGAGGACCCAGAGTACCATGAATACAGACCCAGAGCCAATACCAAGTCAAAAAGGTAAGACATGTATATGCACGCACAAACACCTTTAGACTGGTACAGGAGACAGAACAGCCAGGAGGACGCAGATTCCCATGAACACCCTGTCACATTTCATGACCAGAAATAAAACACAAAGAAAAAACACTGTACAGTCTAAGACATTGTGCCTGAATTGATTGACATTATCATTGGACTTATTGCATAACAGATGGTTACGGAAGCATATAGCTGCTGAAATGCCATTGGAAATGCAAATTTGTACATAATTGGTAACAGCAAGCTTGGTAACTGCTCTAGTTTGACCTTGTCCAACCCTGTTGATGTTTCACAGTGACGAACAGCAGAGAGATTATCTACTTGAAAGGAGGGATCTGGCCATCGACTTCATCTTCTCTCTCGTACTTATAGAAGTTTTAAAACAGGTGACACATTTCTATACTCCACTCTACAACACTAAACCCAGCTAGCACATTAGTATCCCTCAGTGTTCTGGCAAGAACTAAAACTTCATTTCTTCAAGTTTGTGTTGTATACCAAAAACAAGTTCCACTTTGACCAATGTTAGCATTCACATCATCATTACATATTGCTCCCCTGAGGGATACTTTACAGACCAACCACTTCTTGGATGCCTCATATATATTACTCATTCAAGGGTTTTTCTTTATTTGCACTATTTTTTACATTGTAGAATAAAAGTGAAGACATCAAAACTATGACATAACACATATGGAATCATGTAGTAACCAAAAAAGTGTTAAACAAATCAAAATATATTTTATATTTGAGATTCTTCAAAGTAGCCACCCATTGCCTTGATGACAGCTTTGCACACTCATGGCATGCTCTCAACCAGCTTCATGAGGACCGCCAGAGGAATGGATGACCCAGAAATACCTCTGCTGCAGAGGATAAGTTCATTAGAGTTACCAGCCTCAGATTGCAGCCCAAATAAATGCTTCACAGAGTTCAAGTAACAGACACATCTCAACATCAACTGTTCAGAGGAGACTGTGTGAATCAGGCCTTCATGGTCGAATTGCTGCAAAGAAACCACTACTAAAGGACACCAATAAGAAGAGACTTGCTTGGGCCAAGAAACACAACCAATGGACATTAGACCGGTGGAAATGTATCCTTTGGTCTGGAATCCAAATTTGAGATTTTTGATTCCAACCTCAACCAAATTTAGATGGTTTGGGATGAGTCGGACCGCAGTGAAGGAAAAGCAGCCAACAAGTGCTCAGCATATGTGGGAACTCCTTCAAAATATTAAATATATTTTGATTTGTTTAACACTTTTTTGGTTACTACTTGATTCCATATGTGTAATGTCATAGCTTTGATGTCTTTTATTCTACAATGTAAAAAATTGTGCAAATAAAGAAAAACCCTTGAATGAGTAATATTCCAAACTTTTGACCAGGGTGTGTGTGTGTGTGTGTATATATATGTATATAAATAATGCACTACTTTTCATTAGAGCCCGATGGGCTTTTGGGGAATATGGTGCCATTTGGGACGCAACCCTTAAGGCAGATTTATTCCTTTTACTCAATCTCAGACTGTTTGTAAAAGAATGTAGCCATAACAGAGTGTCTCTCATCCTCTCACTCTCTCACTCTCTGACCAGATGCCGCTCCACCCTGTCCTGGACAGTTTGGTCAGTGAAGTCATTAACCTGGCCTTTAAGCACTTTAGACACAAAGAAGGGTACGTTTAGGTCTGCTTTCATTTCACTTTGTGTGTATAGAGTAATGTTTCATTTCACTTTGTGTGTATACAGTAATGTTTCATTTCACTTTGTGTGTATACAGTAATGTTTCATTTCACTTTGTGTGTATACAGTAATGTTTCATTTCACTTTGTGTGTATACAGTAATGTTTCATTTAACCTTGTGTGTATACAGTAATGTTTCATTTCACTTTGTGTGTATACAGTAATGTTTCATTTCACTTTGTGTGTATACAGTAATGTTTCATTTCACTTTGTGTGTATACAGTAATGTTTCATTCTTTCCTTGTTTCCTAATCTTACTCCTGTGTGTTTGATTGCCAGGTACCACGGTCCTAACACTAGTAACATGCACATTGTAGCAGACCTCTATGCAGAAGTCATTGGAGTTTTAGCCCAGGCCAAGTAAGTCCCACAGTTCAAGTATTCATTCTGTATGTCATTCATTCATAGGCTACTGTATACGTAGTGACTGAAGAACACAATGCACTATGTAGGGAACCAGGGCCTATAGTAGTGCACTATGTAGGGAACCAGGGCCTATAGTAGTGCCCTATGTAGGGAACCAGGGCCTATAGTAGTGCCCTATGTAGGGAACCAGGGCCTATAGTAGTGCACTATGTAGGGAACCAGGGCCTATAGTAGTGCACTATGTGTCAAAGTAATCAGAAAGGGATTGGTCAAAGTAATCAGAAAGGGATTGGTCAAAGTAATCAGAAAGGGATTGGTCAAAGTAATCAGAAAAGGATTGGTCAAAGTAATCAGAAAAGGATTGGTCAAAGTAATCAGAAAGGGATTGGTCAAAGTAATCAGAAAGGGATTGGTCAAAGTAATCAGAAAGGGATTGGTTAAAGTAATCAAAAAGGGATTGGTCAAAGTAATCAGAAAGGGATTGGTCAAAGTAATCAGAAAGGGATTGGTCAAAGTAATCAGAAAGGGATTGGTCAAAGTAATCAGAAAAGGATTGGTCAAAGTAATCAGAAAGGGATTGGTCAAAGTAATCAGAAAGGGATTGGTCAAAGTAATCAGAAAAGGATTGGTCAAAGTAATCAGAAAGGGATTGGTCAAAGTAATCAGAAAGGGATTGGTCAAAGTAATCAGAAAGGGATTGGTCAAAGTAATCAGAAAAGGATTGGTCAAAGTAATCAGAAAAGGATTGGTCAAAGTAATCAGAAAAGGATTGGTCAAAGTAATCAGAAAGGGTTTGGTCAAAGTAATCAGAAAAGGATTGGTCAAAGTAATCAGAAAAGGATTGGTCAAAGTAATCAGAAAGGGATTGGTCAAAGTAATCAGAAAAGGATTGGTCAAAGTAATCAGAAAGGGATTGGTCAAAGTAATCAGAAAGGGTTTGGTCAAAGTAATCAGAAAGGGTTTGGTCAAAGTAATCAGAAAGGGATTGGTCAAAGTAATCAGAAAGGGATTGGTCAAAGTAATCAGAAAGGGATTGGTCAAAGTAATCAGAAAGGGATTGGTCAAAGTAGATTTTAGTACATTTATCTAAAGCCATTCCTTTAAAAATGTAAATTTGAGGAACTTTTTAAATGACAATAACTCACTGGAATATATGGAGAGAGTGGTTCAGAATGTTAGGGATCAATGAAAGGAATTGTCTGGGCATTTAATTAAAACATTCTTGGGTCTCCTTCAAATTTCATCCCTGAAAGTTATAAGGCCAGCATTTCCTAAACTCCACTGTGGAAAAGGTGATATGTTGATATGATTAAAACAATTGTAATTTATATTTACAATTACTAATTTACCTCTTGCCAATAGCTGTTATCAATTTGTAAATTATATTGTATAGAGAATGGTGTTATTTCTACTTGGAACGGACAGGTTGCTCGACCTTCATCGAAATAATGAGGGAATTAAGTCAAGGTCAGAATACGGTGGATCTGTAGACACACCTCTGCCACACCTTCATTTCTCCACTCCAAACGAATAGCCGGTGAATAGCATGCTTAAATTCAAGGTCAGAATACACATAGAGAGAGAACTGCTTAAAGGAGGAATTATGCTCTGTTTACGCGCTGAACTCAGGTCAGAATCCCTCCTCCCATAGATCTGTTTTACCTCAATAAAACAAGGAAGGACTGATTTCTAAAGTCTTCAAACAAGGTCTTTGTCTGTGCCTGAATCCCAAATGGTATCCGATTCCCTACAAAGTGGTCAAAACTAGTGTACTGTATTTCTCATAGGGTGCTATTTTGGACGCTGCCTTTGTTCCAACCTCTGTCTCCTCCTCTCCTTCTCAGGTTTCCTGCTGTGAAGAAAAGGTTTCTGTCTGAGCTGAAGGAGCTGAGACAGAAGGAGCAGAATCCCAGTGTGGTCCAGAGCACCATAACCCTCATCATGGGTGTCAAGTTCTTCCGCATCAAGATGTATCCAGTGGAGGACTTTGAAGCCTCCTTTCAGTTCATGCAGGTACAGACCTGAGCAGTGAGCTCTACAGACTTGATGATTAAAGGCCCACCTGTAGGCACTGTCTCGAACAAGTGTGTAATCCTGCATGGCTGAAAAGTAACAGTGAATGCTATAAGGAGTCTCTTTTTTTAAATGGTCCTGTGAAAGGTTCAATCTATATTGGTTAATTTCCCAGATGCATGACCTGTATTGAGGCCATATAATGTTCTTAGTAAACATATGAACTTGACTCATGTCTCTGCCTTATCCATGTAGCTAACAACGTAATACAGTAAGTCTCAGAAGTGGGATCTGAACCCACGAGGGAGAATGGTCATCTTTAACAAGATCCTTCTAGAATCTCTTGATTCCTCATATCTTCAGCTTGAATTCCCCCCTTTTTCATTCTGTGTACTTTTCTCATCCCAGGCCTCTAGTCCCAATTCACCACCTTTTCCCAAAATTCCCGTCATGCATTTAAAAGCATATGATTCATGTAAGCATTGGCAGGAGTGAGTTTCCATCATTATTCAATCCATGTGAAAAAGTATGCAAGTATACACTTTGTGAGAAGGGTGGAGTATCGGGACTTCGTCTTTGTGATAACCACAATGTAACCTGACCTCAGTGGACTGACTGTATGGTTTACAATATGTAATCCTTATGATGTAAGGGTTTATTCTGTATTTGGTAAGTGCTGCTCTCCGTTACAGGACTGTGCCCAGTACTTCCTGGAAGTGAAGGACAAGGACATTAAGCATGCCTTGGCCGGCCTCTTCGTGGAGATCCTAGTTCCTGTAGCAGCAGTAAGTTGGTTATCTGACCAGATGACAACCAGAATTACATATTTTCCTTGACATCTTGATACTGCCATGAAAACGATACCTGGTTGTAAAAGAGACCAGTTGGTTGTAACCAATGATTTATATAAACCCTGGATTGCGGATGCTATGTATTGGCTCCCAAGTGGCGCAGTGGTCTAAGACACACTACAGACAACCTGGTTCGAATCCAGACTGTATCACAACAGGCCGTGATTGGGAGTCCCATAGGGTGGCGCACGATTGGCCCGGCGTTTTCCGCGTTTGGCCGGTGTAACGGAAAGTCAATGTAATCCATTGAGCCTATTTCAGCCAATACTAGAGGGAGTTTGACAGGCCAATACTAGAGGGAGTTTGACAGGCCAATACTACAGGGAGTTTGACAGGTCAATACTAGAGGGAGTTTGACAGGCCAATACTACAGGGAGTTTGACAGGCCAATACTAGAGGGAGTTTGACAGGCCAATACTACAGGGAGTTTGACAGGCCAATACTAGAGGGAGTTTGACCGGTCAATACTAGAGGGAGTTTGACAGGCCAATACTAGAGGGAGTTTGACAGGTCAATACTAGAGGGAGTTTGACAGGTCAATACTAGAGGGAGTTTGACAGGTCAATACTAGAGGGAGTTTGACAGGCCAATACTACAGGGAGTTTGACAGGCCAATACTACAGGGAGTTTGACAGGCCAATACTAGAGGGAGTTTGACAGGTCAATACTACAGGGAGTTTGACAGGCCAATACTACAGGGAGTTTGACAGGCCAATACTACAGGGAGTTTGACAGGTCAATACTAGAGGGAGTTTGACCGGTCAATACTAGAGGGAGTTTGACCGGTCAATACTAGAGGGAGTTTGACAGGCCAATACTAGAGGGAGTTTGACAGGTCAATACTAGAGGGAGTTTGACAGGTCAATACTAGAGGGAGTTTGACAGGCCAATACTAGAGGGAGTTTGACAGGCCAATACTAGAGGGAGTTTGACAGGTCAATACTAGAGGGAGTTTGACAGGCCAATACTACAGGGAGTTTGACAGGCCAATACTACAGGGAGTTTGACAGGTCAATACTAGAGGGAGTTTGACAGGTCAATACTACAGGGAGTTTGACAGGTCAATACTACAGGGAGTTTGACAGGTCAATACTAGAGGGAGTTTGACAGGTCAATACTAGAGGGAGTTTGACAGGTCAATACTAGAGGGAGTTTGACAGGTCAATACTAGAGGGAGTTTGACAGGTCAATACTACAGGGAGTTTGACAGGCCAATACTACAGGGAGTTTGACAGGTCAATACTAGAGGGAGTTTGACAGGCCAATACTGCAGGGAGTTTGACAGGCCAATACTACAGGGAGTTTGACAGGCCAATACTAGAGGGAGTTTGACAGGCCAATGTAGTCCATGAGCCTATTTCAGCCAATACTAGAGGTCATTAAACATGTTTCCACGGTCGGGGAAAGCACCATCAGAGTAAAATTAAATACATCTATATTTAAGTGACAAGTGGATTTTGCACCCCTCAAACACAGGAAATAGATGGTTGAAAAGAAGAGGTCCTCAGGTGGGTGGGGCATGCTCGTTGCACATTATATTGTTTCTGTGTGTGTGTGTGTGTGTGTGTGTGTGTGTGTGTGTGTGTGTGTGTGTGTGAGTGATTCTGAGTATGTGTTCTCCGTTTCCAGGCTGTTAAGAACGAGGTGAACGTGCCGTGTCTCAGGAACTTTGTGGAGAGCCTGTATGACACAACACTGGACCTCTCCTCCAGGAAAAAACACTCTCTGGTTAGTGACAGACACACACACCAGAGTTGTTGATGTTCTTCTCCCAAAGCCACAGTGACAGGCCAGTGTAAAACTGGTGCATATCGGATTATTGTGGACAGTAAATGTGTGTAAGATTTACACAGCAGCATGGCAGTGTACAGTGTGATTGAGAGGACAGCCTTCATGGAAACTCAGAGCCTTTCCATGGTAGGCTTACATTACATTAAAGCAACGATTTATGACTGCAGCCAGACACACACACAATCAAAAGCCCTAGATTAACACTGAGGTACGGGCTAAACTAAAGGCCAGAGCTATAGCACACAGGGCTATCGTAGCGTAGCGTAGCGTAGCGTAGCGTAGCTAACCCCGAGGCTACGGCTGAGGACACGGACACATACAAATCAAATCAAATCAAATGTTATTTGTCACATGCGCCGAATACAACAGGTGTAGACCTTACAGTGAAATGCTTACTAACAAGCCCTTAACCAACAATACAACAGGTGTAGACCTTACAGTGAAATGCTTACTAACAAGCCCTTAACCAACAATACAACAGGTGTAGACCTTACAGTGAAATGCTTACTAACAAGCCCTTAACCAACAATACAACAGGTGTAGACCTTACAGTGAAATGCTTACTAACAAGCCCTTAACCAACAATACAACAGGTGTAGACCTTACAGTGAAACGCTTACTAACAAGACCTTAACCAACAATACAACAGGTGTAGACCTTACAGTGAAATGCTTACTAACAAGACCTTAACCAACAATACAACAGGTGTAGACCTTACAGTGAAATGCTTACTAACAAGCCCTTAACCAACAATACTTTAAGAAGTTTCAAGAAAAAAACTAATTAATATAGAAAGTGAAAGTAACAAAAGTATAACAGCAGCAGTAAAATAACCATAGCAAGGCTTTATACAGGAAGTACCGTTACCATGTGGGGGCACTGGTTAGTCCAGGTAATGAGGTAATATGTACATGTAGGTAGAGTTAAAGTGACTATGCATAGATAGATAGATAGATAGATAGATAGATAGATAGATAGATAGATAGATAGATAGATAGATAGATAGATAGATAGATAGATAGATAGATAGATAGATAGATAGATAGATAGATAGATAGATAGATAGATAGATAGATAGATAGATAGATAGATAGATAGATAGATAGATAGATAGATAGATAGATAGATAGATAGATAGATAGGCACTGCCCTCTGTAGTTCCTTGCTGTCGGAGGCCAATCAGTTTGGTGATTCAACCAGTCAGGATTCTCTTGATGTTGCAGCTGTAGACCTTTTGAGGATCTGAGGACCCATGCCAAGTCTTTTCAGTGTCCTGAGGTGGAATAGGCTTTTCCGTGCCCTCTTCACGACTGTCTTAGTGTGTTTGGACCATGATAGTTTGTTGGTGATGTGGACACCAGGAACATGAAGCTCTCAACCTGCTCCACTACAGCCTCTTTTCCTGTAGTCCACAATTGTGTCATGATTGAGAGAACAGCCTTCATGGAAACTCAGAGCCTTTCCATGGTAGGCTTACATTACATTAAAGCAACGATTTATGACTGCAGCCAGACACACACACAATCAAAAGCCCTAGATTAACACTGAGGTACGTGCTAAACTAAAGGACAGAGCTATGATGAAACTTGATGATGGTGTTGGAGTCGTGCCTGGCCATGCTGTCATGAGTGAACAGGGAGTACAGGAGGGGACTGAGCACGCACCCCTGAGGGGCCCCCATGTTGAGGATCAGCGTGGCAGATGTTGGTACTTACCCTTACCACCTGGGGGCAGCCCGTCAGGAAGTCCAAGATCCAGTTGCAGAGGGAGGTGTTTTGTCCCAGGATCCTTAGCTTAGTGATGAGCTTTGAGAGCACTATGGTGTTGAAGGCTGAGCTGTAGTTATTGAATAACATTCTCACATAGGTGTTCCTTTTGTCCAGGTGGGAAAGGGCAGTGCATCATCTGTGGATATGTTGGGGCAGTATGCAAATTGGAGTGGGTCTAGGGTTTCTGGGATAATGGTGTTGATGTGAGCCATAACCAGCCTTTAAAAGCACTTCATGGCCACAGACGTGAGTGATACGGGTCGGTTGTCATTTAGGCAGGTTACCTCAGTGTTCTTGGGCACAGGGACTATGGTGGTCTGCTTGAAACATGTTGGTACGACAGACTCAGTCAGGGACTGGTTGAAAATATCAGTAAAGACACTTGCCAGCTGGTCAGAGCATGCTCAGAGTACACGTCCTTGTAATCCGTCTGGCCCTGCGGACTTGTGGATGTTGACCTGTTTAAAGGTCTTATTCACATCAGCTACGGAGAGCGTGATCACACAGTCGTCCGGAACAGCTAATGCTCTCATTCATGTTTCAGTGTTACTTGCCTTGAAGCGAGCATAGAAGTGATTTAGCTCGTTTGGTAGGCTTGTGTCACTGGACAGCTCACGGCTGTGCTTCCCTTTGTAGACTCTAATCGTTTTAAAGCACTGCCACATCCGACGATCGTCGGAGCCGGTATAGCACCAATCAATCTTAGTCCTGTATTGACGCTTTGCCTGTTTGATGGTTCGTCAGAGAGCATAATGGGATTTTCGTATAAGCTTCCGGGTTGGAGTCTCGCTCCTTGAAAGTGGCAGCTCTACCTCTTAGCTCAGTGCGGATGTTGTAATCCGTGGCTTCTGATTGGGGGGGCAGTCACTGTGGGGGAGACGTCATCGATGCCCTTATTGATGAAGCCAGTGACTGATGTGGTGTACTCCTCAATGCCATCGGAAGAATCCCGGAACATATTCCAGTCTGTGCAGCAAAACAGTCCTGTAGCGTAACATCCGCGTCATCTGACAACTTCCGTATTGAGCGAGTCACTGGTACTTCCTGCTTTAGTTTGTGCTTGTAATCAGGAATCAGGAGGATATAATTATGGTCAGATTTGCCAAATGGGGGGCGAGGGAGAGCTTCGTACGAGTCTCTGTGTGTGGAGTTTTTTTCCCTCTGGTTGCACATTTAACATATAAATTAGATGAGTTTCCCTGCATTAAAGTACCTGGCCACTAGCAGCGTCGCCTCTGGATGAGCATTTTCCTGTTTGCTAATGGCTGTATACAGCTCATTGAGTGCTGTTTTAGTGCCAGCATCTGTTTGTGGTGGTAAATAGACATATACAAAAAATATATATGAAAACTCTTGGTAAATAGAATGGTCTATAGCTTATCACTCTACCTCAGGCGAGCAAAACCTTGAGACTTCCTTAGATTTCGTGCAACAGCTTTTGTTTACAAATATACATAGACCGCCGCCCCTTGTCTTGCCAGAGGCCACTGTTCTATCCTGACGAAAAAGCTTAAAACCCTCCATCTGTATGTTATTTGTGTCGTCGTTCAGCCACGACTCTGTGAAACATAAGATATTACAGTTTTGAATGTCCTGTTGGTAGGATATTCGTGATCGTACTTCGTCTAATTAATTTTCCAATTATTGTACGTTTGTTAGTAATACTCATGGTAAAGGCAGATTACGCACTCGCCGTCGGATCCTTACATCCTCTGCGTCCGACTCGTAAAAAAAAATACATTATTTGTCCAGTCCGAGATGAGATATCGCCTGATGTCCAAAAGCTCTTCTCGGTCGTAAAAGACTGTCAGAAACATTATGTACAAAATAAGTTATAAATAACGCGAAAAAACACACATAGTAGCACAATTTGGTTAGGAGCCTGTAGAACGGCAGCCTTCTCCATCAGCGCCATCTCTTCATGGAGTCATGAAGAAGTCCTGGTACAACCTCTACAGAGCCATTAAACAGGCAATTGGAAAATAATATATAGGAACAAGGCGAATTCCTTTTACACAGTCTTCAACATGCTCTCCGCATGTGTCAGTCCATAAAGGATTAAAGTTAGACCTAACCTATCTATCCTACGGTGCCTCTCTACCAGACGAACTCAATGCATTTAAAAATAACATTGGCCTGTCAGAGGACTGGTTGATCTCGCTCTCCGAGGCTGACGTGAGTAAGGTTTTGAACCTAGTCAACACTCGCAAGGCCACGGAGCCAGAAGGTATTCCAGGGCGCGTTCTCAGAGCATGTGCAGACCAGCTGGCAGGCATCTTCACAGCCATTTTCAACCTATACAGTCTGTAATCCCAACATGTCTCAAGCTAACCACCATCATTCCTGTTCCCAAGAACTCTAAGGCTACTTGCCAAAAGGACTACCTCCCTGTAGCACTAACATATGTAGTCATGAAGTGCTTTGAAAGGCTGGTCATGGCAATCTCAATTGCACTCCACACTGCCCTCTCCCACCTGGACAAGAGGAATACCTATGTGAGAATGCTATTCATCGACTACAGCTCAGGGCATCATTGAGAACATCCTGACCGGTTGTATGGCAACTGCACCACCCACGACAGGAAGGCCCTACAGAGGGTGGTGTGGATGGCCCAGCGCATCACTGGGGGCAAGCTTGCAGCCATCCAGGACATACAAGCCAGGCGGTGTTTGAGAAAGGCCAAAAAAATTGCCACCCGAGACATAGACTGTTCTCCATGCTCCCATCCAGCATCAAGACTCAGACCAACAGACTCCTAACCAGCTTCTATCCCCTGGCCATAGGACTGTTACATGACTAACAACTACTGCTCTGCCTCTCCCACAGCCTCTATGCCCATCTACAGGTCTCTACCCACTCAGACACATTACCATTAGTATATTATCATATCATTATCAACTGTTAATGTTGTTGCTACCCGTCACTGTTACTCCTGTTTACATGTATATCCTACTACCTGTCACTTTTTATGTATAAACCCACATCAACCACTCCAGTACCCCTGCAAATTGAATAAGGTACTGGTACTGACCTGGTACTGACCTGTATATACAACCACTCCAGTACCCCTGCACATTAGATAGATAGATAGATAGATAGATAGATAGATAGATAGATAGATAGATAGATAGATAGATAGATAGATACTTTATTGATAATAAGGTACTGGTACTGACCTGGTCAGTGTTGAGAAAAAGCTCTCAAGTTAAGAATGTCTCTTGACTGTTTTACACCTGCTGTATCCTGTGAAACCACCTGCTGTATCCTGTGAAACCACCTGCTGTATCCTGTGAAACCACCTGCTGTATCCTGTGAAACCACCTGCTGTATCCTGTGAAAAACACACACCTCATTGAAGCATAGGAATGTTCTATCTGAATATTTCATAGACCTGAACAACTTGCAGGCTCTGTATCCCTTAGTGACATGTCTGGTGTGTGTGTGTGTCCTAGGCTCTCTACACGTTAGTGACATGTCTACTGTGTGTGTGTGTCCTAGGCTCTCTACACGTTAGTGACATGTCTGCTGTGTGTGTGTGTCCTAGGCTCTCTACACGTTAGTGACATGTCTACTGTGTGTGTGTGTCCTAGGCTCTGTATCCCTTAGTGACATGTCTACTGTGTGTGTGTGTCCTAGGCTCTCTACACGTTAGTGACATGTCTACTGTGTGTGTGTGTCCTAGGCTCTCTACACGTTAGTGACATGTCTACTGTGTGTGTGTGTCCTAGGCTCTCTACACGTTAGTGACATGTCTGGTGTGTGTGTGTGTCCTAGGCTCTCTACACGTTAGTGACATGTCTACTGTGTGTGTGTGTCCTAGGCTCTCTACACGTTAGTGACATGTCTACTGTGTGTGTGTGTCCTAGGCTCTCTACACGTTAGTGACATGTCTACTGTGTGTGTGTGTCCTAGGCTCTCTACACGTTAGTGACATGTCTACTGTGTGTGTGTGTCCTAGGCTCTCTACACGTTAGTGACATGTCTGGTGTGTGTGTGTCCTAGGCTCTCTACACGTTAGTGACATGTCTACTGTGTGTGTGTGTCCTAGGCTCTCTACACGTTAGTGACATGTCTACTGTGTGTGTGTGTCCTAGGCTCTCTACACGTTAGTGACATGTCTACTGTGTGTGTGTGTCCTAGGCTCTCTACACGTTAGTGACATGTCTGGTGTGTGTGTGTGTCCTAGGCTCTCTACACGTTAGTGACATGTCTACTGTGTGTGTGTGTCCTAGGCTCTCTACACGTTAGTGACATGTCTGCTGTGTGTGTGTGTCCTAGGCTCTCTACACGTTAGTGACATGTCTACTGTGTGTGTGTGTCCTAGGCTCTGTATCCCTTAGTGACATGTCTACTGTGTGTGTGTGTCCTAGGCTCTCTACACGTTAGTGACATGTCTACTGTGTGTGTGTGTCCTAGGCTCTCTACACGTTAGTGACGTGTCTACTGTGTGTGTGTGTCCTAGGCTCTCTACACGTTAGTGACATGTCTACTGTGTGTGTGTGTCCTAGGCTCTCTACACGTTAGTGACATGTCTGGTGTGTGTGTGTCCTAGGCTCTCTACACGTTAGTGACATGTCTACTGTGTGTGTGTGTCCTAGGCTCTCTACACGTTAGTGACATGTCTACTGTGTGTGTGTGTCCTAGGCTCTCTACACGTTAGTGACATGTCTACTGTGTGTGTGTGTGTCCTAGGCTCTCTACACGTTAGTGACATGTCTACTGTGTGTGTGTGTCCTAGGCTCTCTACACGTTAGTGACATGTCTACTGTGTGTGTGTGTCCTAGGCTCTCTACACGTTAGTGACATGTCTACTGTGTGTGTGTGTCCTAGGCTCTCTACACGTTAGTGACATGTCTACTGTGTGTGTGTGTCCTAGGCTCTCTACACGTTAGTGACATGTCTACTGTGTGTGTGTGTCCTAGGCTCTCTACACGTTAGTGACATGTCTACTGTGTGTGTGTCCTAGGCTCTCTACACGTTAGTGACATGTCTACTGTGTGTGTGTGTGTCCTAGGCTCTCTACACGTTAGTGACATGTCTACTGTGTGTGTGTGTCCTAGGCTCTCTACACGTTAGTGACATGTCTACTGTGTGTGTGTGTCCTAGGCTCTCTACACGTTAGTGACATGTCTACTGTGTGTGTGTGTCCTAGGCTCTCTACACGTTAGTGACATGTCTACTGTGTGTGTGTGTCCTAGGCTCTCTACACGTTAGTGACATGTCTGGTGTGTGTGTGTGTCCTAGGCTCTCTACACGTTAGTGACATGTCTACTGTGTGTGTGTGTCCTAGGCTCTCTACACGTTAGTGACATGTCTGCTGTGTGTGTGTGTCCTAGGCTCTCTACACGTTAGTGACATGTCTACTGTGTGTGTGTGTCCTAGGCTCTGTATCCCTTAGTGACATGTCTACTGTGTGTGTGTGTCCTAGGCTCTCTACACGTTAGTGACATGTCTACTGTGTGTGTGTGTCCTAGGCTCTCTACACGTTAGTGACATGTCTACTGTGTGTGTGTGTGTCCTAGGCTCTCTACACGTTAGTGACATGTCTACTGTGTGTGTGTGTGTCCTAGGCTCTCTACACGTTAGTGACATGTCTACTGTGTGTGTGTGTCCTAGGCTCTCTACACGTTAGTGACATGTCTACTGTGTGTGTGTGTCCTAGGCTCTCTACACGTTAGTGACATGTCTACTGTGTGTGTGTGTCCTAGGCTCTCTACACGTTAGTGACATGTCTACTGTGTGTGTGTGTCCTAGGCTCTCTACCCGTTGGTGACATGTCTGCTCTGTGTCAGCCAGAAGCAGTTCTTCCTCAACAAATGGACCGTCTTCCTCAACAACTGCCTCTCCAACATCAAGGTACTGTACTGCAACCAGCGGGAATCAAACCAACGACCTTGATGTTGCAAGCTCTACCAACTGACCAACACAGGACCAACCAGTAATAACATCAGTCTGTCTGTGTCTGCAGAGTAAGGACTCCAAGATGGCGCGTGTAGCCCTGGAGTCTCTTTACCGCCTGCTGTGGGTCTACATGATCAGGATCAAGTGTGAGAGCAACACTGCTACGCAAGGGTAAATGTTTCCATGGCTGTGTTTACACAGGCAGCCAAATTCTGATTTTTTTTTTTACACTAATTGTTCTTTTCACCAATCAGTTCAGCTCTGAAAAACATCTGATGTGAAAAGTTGTGATGTGAGAAAAGAAAATCTGAATTGGGCTGCCTGTGTAAACGCAGACAATTTCACACAGCAATTGCAATGTTTGTGTTTTGCGGCACGTAATACATTTTTCCACAAATACAGCTCAAACAGCGCCACATACACATTGCAACTCAGGTATCTTGATAATGTTCAACACTGCAACAACACAAGGCTCAATGTTCTCATTCAACCGTTCATTGCCCAGCCACGTAACAGCCTTCCCCATGGCCACTCCTCTCCTCTACTTCTGACCAGGGCTCATAGTGCAGACAAGGAGAAGAGAACGGGGCCTGGCAGCACCCACAGGAAGCTGTGTACATAATCTTGCCTGTTCATGAATAGTATCTTTCTCTTGAGAGCCAAAAACATGTTTTTCTATATTGAATTCCTCCCCAACACACACACACAAACTTATGCCTGCACACACACACACACACACACACACACACACACACACACACACACACACACACACACACACACACACACACACACACACACACACACACACACACACACACACACCAACACACACACCAACACACACAGTCGCCTCCTCTTCCTTGATAGTGGGAGACTTGTCTGACTTGGCTCTTTACCTGTCAGAATACCAAGCACAGTCTGTAAACAGGCAGCCTGTTACACCAGGAGGGATGGAGGGGGGTGGGTGGTAAGAGAGGGGAGGAAGTGGGTGGGAGAGAGGTAGCTAGGTCATCACACTATAGGGAGTTGAAGCTCTTTCTCATTGGACGATGAGCCTGGGGAATTTACTATCAGAGCCACGCACACACTAGTCAAGAAGGTAGTGGTTTAGGGCTCGGCTCGTAGGTTAACAGCAGAGCTCAGAGACGATACGCATTACCAGGGTTGTCACAAATGCCACCCTATTCCCTGGCCAAAAGTAGTGACCTATGTAGGGAATATGGTGCCATTTGGGACGCTGCCCAGGCCACAGTAGGACAAGCCTTAAACACGTCGTAATTAGCCCGGAAATAAACCAGGCTTAAAATAAAACACTAGTTAAATGGGACAACGGCATACATGCCAGCCAGTGTAAAGCAATCTAATTTTAGATTTTTATCTATGTCAGTTCTGAGTAACTGTGTGTAAATTTTTTGTATGTAATCCCTGCGTATCTCATCTGTTGAATTTTGATCCTGTGTTGAATTCCCTGAAGCATTCGTTCTTAGTCACTCACTCTCTCACACTCACCCATCTCTCACCCTCCTCCTACAGGCGACTCAACTCCATCATTACAACACTGTTCCCCAAGGGCTCTCGCAGTGTGGTGCCCAGAGATATGCCCCTCAACATCTTCGTCAAAATCATCCAGTTTATTGCACAGGTAAACAGACAGTTGCATGCAATCCGCTGTCAACAAGACACAGGTCCAATGTTCTCGAAACAACCCACAGTGTATCCCCACAGTCAATGTTGAACTTTCAAGTTAGCTCACTGACTACAGTACTGACATACTACTGTAGTAAATTAATGTTAATTGTTCCACAGTAAAAAAACATGTATATTTTGACCTTTTAGTCATTTAACGACCTACAGCATTCATCTTCAGATAGCTAGGTAGGGCAACCACTTATCACAGTCATAGTAAGTACATCTTTCCTCAATAAAGTAGCAAAGTCAGAGCTAGTAAGGGGGGGGGGGGGGGGGGGGAGCGGTGCTTTGGGATTATTTAAGATACTCTTTGAAGAGGTAGGGTTTCAGATGTTTTCCGGAAGATGGGCAGGGAATCTGCTGTCCTAGCTTCAGGGGGAATCTGGTTCCACCACTGGGGTTCCAGGACAGAGAACAGCTTGTACTGGTCTGAGTGGGAGCTGACCTCCTGTAGGGGTGGGAGGACCAACAGACCAAAGGAATGATCGAGTTGGGGTGTAGGATTTGAGCCTGAAGGTAGGGAGGGGCAGTTCCTCTTACTGTTCCGTAGGTAATCACCATGGTCTTGTAGTGGATACGAACTTTGACTGGAAGCCAGTGGAGTGTGCGGAGGAGCGGTGTGACATGAGAGAAGATTTAAAACCAGGTGGGCTGCAGCGTTCTGGATAAGTTGCAGGGGTTTGGTGGCACAAGCGGAGAGCCCAGACAACAGCGAGTTTCAGTAGTCCAGATGGGAGGTGACAAGTGCCTGGATTAGGACCTGCGCCACTTCCTGTGTGAGGTAGGGTCGTACTCTATGGATGTTGTAGAGCATGAACCTGCAGGAACGAGTCACTGCTTTGATGCTTGCACAGAACGACAGGGTGTTGTCCAGGTTCACACCAAGGTTCTTTGCACTTTGGAAGGGGGACACTGTGGAGTCCTCAACCATGATGGCAAGGTCTTGGAGTGGACAGGCCTTCCTTGGGAGTAAGAGCAGCTCTGTCTTATCAATGTTGAGATTGAGCTGGTGGGCCGACATCCAAGCTGAGATATCTGCCAGGAATGCAGAGATGTGTGTCGCCAACTGGGTGTCAGAAGGGGGGAAGGAGAAAAATAGTTGAGTATCTTCCACATAGCAATGATAGGAGAGACCATGTGAGGATATCATGGAGCTGAGTGACTTGGTGTATAGAGAGGAGAGGACCTAGAACCAAGCCCTGGGGGACACCAGTGGTGAGAGCACGTGGTGCAGACACATCCTCTCCACGTCACCTGGTAAGCGTGGCCTGCCAGGTAGGATGAGAGCCTGAGACGAATAGGAGTAGGAGATGAGTCAGGTGGGAGAAGGATTTATCAGAAGGGAGAGATGATATGAAGAGAGTAGTAGGAGAGAGAGCAAAGCTTGTGACGGCAGATCAGCATCTAGGCTGAGTGGCTGAGTGGCTAGGGTTGTCATTACATCTGGGCTGAGTGGCTAGGGTTGTCATTACATCTGGGCTGAGTGGCTAGGGTTGTCATTACATCTGGGCTGAGTGGCTAGGGTTGTCATTACATCTGGGCTGAGTGGCTAGGGTTGTCATTACATCTGGGCTGAGTGGCTAGGGTTGTCATTACATCTGGGCTGAATGGCTAGGGTTGTCATTACATCTGGGCTGAGTGGCTAGGGTTGTCATTACATCTGGGCTGAGTTGTTAGGGTTGTCATTACATCTGGGCTGAGTTGTTAGGGTTGGAGGAAAGGGAGACAGAAAGGGAAACAAAGTAGTGATCAGAGACCTGGAGGGGGTTAAAGTAAGATTAGTAGGCGAACAGTCTCTAATAAAGATGAGGTTAAGCATATTGCCTGCTTTGTGAGAAGAAGGGGATTGTGAAATGGTGAAGTCAAAAGAGACAATGAGGGGAAAGAGAATTGGAAAGAAATGAATCCAAGGCAGATGTTGGGAGGTTGAAGTCACCAAGTACGAAGAGCGGTGAGCCATCATCAGGGAATTAGCTTATCAAGGTGTCAAGATCATTGAGGAACTCTCTAAGGGCACCTGGTGGGTGATAGATGACAACAATGTTAAACATGAGAGTGACAGTGACAGCATGGAATTCAAATGAGGAGATGGACAGGTGAGAGATGGTGAAAAGAGAAATGAGTAGCCCTGTGTCACCACCTCGACGACCAGATGCTCTCGGACTATGAGAGAAAACTTAGTCAGATGAAGAGATAGCAGCTGGAGTAGCATGTCTCCGTCATGGCAGATCGTCAGTTCCAAACGCTTGTGCGTGCAGGTACACTAAATTAGAAGGGTTGCAGCCAAGGGGAGCGTCTGTAAAGTCTACAGGGAGATAAGATACTCAAGTGAGAGAGTGGTGTGGAGCCTTCCTCTCTGATGTGAATGTGACGATATGAAAACAATAGTACAAATCTGTTCTAATCCCTCTTCTTCCACCACAGGAACGACTGGACTTTGCCATGAAAGAGATCATCTTTGACCTCCTGTGTGTTGGGAAACCAGCCAAAGCCTTTAGTCTTAACCCAGAGGTACAGTACACAATTGGCTTTGAATTCCATCATTCTTCCATATTCATTATAGAAAATCCTACAACCTTATTTCATGTCACTAGAGACATACTAATGAAGACGTGCCTTTGCAGTAATAATTTGGAGTTCACAGAAAAGTTATTGTCTGAATTCTTATTTGAATATTCCTTGACTTGGTCAAATATCTCAAGCATAGATTGGCCTATAGGGGGCACTATTATAAGAAGTCTCACTTAAACCCTCATATCCATCGCCCCGCTTGACCAAGAGATTCTGGATTCTGGATATTAGGACAGCGATTACTCGCCTCGTACGGGGCAAAGGATTTTCTTCAGACAGCCTTCAAGGCCCAATTCCCCGTCATTTGCATGAGAAAGAGATATCGGAGTCGGAGGTCGGGGTGCCTCGTAAGGTCATCTGCCTCTACCATCAGTCCTATTAGCCAAAGTACAATCATTTCCTACCAACTGTAATATCTTATGTTGCACCGAGTCGTGGCTGAACGACAACATGGATAACTTACAGCTTGAGGGATATACGCTGCATCGGCAAGATAGAACAGCTGCCCTCGGTAAGACAAGGGGTGGAGGTCTGTGTATATTTGTAAACCACAGCTGGTGCAATAATATTAAGGAAGTATTTTTTTTGCTCGCCTGAGGTAGAGTATTTCATGATAAGCTATAGACCACACTATTTACCAAGAGAGTTTTCATTAATATTTTTTGTAGCTGTCTATCTGTCTATCTAGAGTGTCAAGGCTAATCCCCAGAACAGAGCTAGCCTTCCTGATCAGCTTATTTACCCGAGAAGCATCACCAGCCTTTATGTTGGCGCCCCAGCACACCACTTCACCACAGACTGGTAGAAAGTATGTAGTAGTTTACTGCACACGTTGAAGGAACTGAGCCTCCTCAGAAATTAGAGTCGGCTCTGTCCCTTTTTGTACAGGGCCCCGGTGTTACCAGCCCATTCCAGCCTGTTGTCCATATGCACTCCCAGGAACTTGTATGACCCAACCATTTCCACATCCATCCCCTGTATAGGGACTGCAGTCGGTTGGGCCTTGGTTCTCCTGAAGACCACCACCATCTCCTTTGTTTTGCTGATGTTGAGCTGAAGGTAGTTCTGCTCACACCACACCACAAAGTCATTGATTGTGCTCCTGTACTCCTCTTCCTGCCCACCCCTGATGCCCCCTACAATTGCGGAGTCATCCGAGAACTTCTGTAGGTGGCATGTTTCAGAGTTATATCTGAAGTCTGAGGTGTAGAGGGTGAACAGGAAGGGGGACAGGACCGTTCCCTGGGGGTCCCCTGTGTTGCTCACTGCCCGTTCTGACACACAGCTCTGTAGCCGCACAAATTGTGGCCTACTGGTCAGGTAGTCCGTAACCCAGGAGACTAAGGGTGCTTCCACTTTCATCCTCTTCATCTTCTCACCCAGTAGCATGGCTGAATGATGTTGAAGGCACTGGAGAAGTCAAAAAACATAACCCTCACAGTGCAACCTGCGTTGTCCGGGTGAGAGTAGGTCCTCTGCAGAAGGTAGATGATTGCATCATCCACCCCGATGTTGCGCTGGTATGCGAACTGCAGGGGGTCCAGTGATGTACACACCAGGGATCTGAGGTGAGCGAGGACTAACCATTCCAGGGTCTTCATGATGTGGGATGTTAGCGCTACAGGTCTGAAGTCATTCAGGACAGTGGGGTGCACCTTCTTGGGCACTGGGACCAGGCAGGATGTTTTCCACATTACAGGGACCCTGTCCAGGCTCAGGCTAAGGTTGAGGCGGGCACTGGAGTATTCCACACAGTTGGTCAGCACAGACCCTTGGGCTGATGCCATCAGGGCCCGCAGCTTTCCACTGATGTGGTCTATCCAGCTCTCTCTTCACTTGGTTGGTGGTGGGAAGGAGGGTGTTGGGGATCAGTCCAGAAGTGTGGGGAAGGGAGGTGTTACAGATCAGTCCAGAGGAAGCGTGGCCGGAGGTGGGGAGGGGGTCGCTGATTGTCTGAACAGAGGTGTTGTGAGCAAAGTGTGGGTGGGACAGCCGTGAGGGTGTTTGGCCTGGGGAGCTGGAGGGGAGGTGGACAGGGCTAGTATCGAACCTGTTAAAATTAGTTCAGCTCATTGGCTCTGTCCTGGGTCCCCTCCGTCTGCCCATATTTTTCATACCCTTCCACACCTCTCTCACCTGGCTCACCTCAGCTTGTCCTCCATCTTTTCCTTATACACTCTCTTCCCCTCAGCAATCCGCAACTTCAGCTCCCTCTGGACACATTTCAATTTGTCCCTGTCCCCCTCCTTGAAGGCCCTCTTCTTCTCATTGACTCAGGGTTTATTATTTGGAAAACAGCGTACCTTCCTAGTGGGTATGGTGTTGTCTACACAAAAATGTATATAGTCCGTTATGCAGTCAGTAAGTCCATCAATGTCCTCCCCGTGAGCCTCACAGAGCACATCCCAGTTGTTGTTTCAAAGCAGTCCTGTAGGGCCTCATTCGCCTCCGGGGACCATCTCCTAATGGTCCTAGTGGTCGCTGGCTGCTGTTGGACCATAGGCTGTAGAGTGGGGTGAAGTGGACAAGGTTGTGATCCGATCTACCGAGGGGAGGGAGTGCAGTGGAGTTGTATGCATCCTTCACATTAGCATATAACAAGTCCAGAGTTTTATTATTCCTGGTTGGGCAAACTGTTTGAATGTGGGCAGCGTTGAAGAGAGAGATGCATGGTTAAAATCCCCAGAAATGGCAAAGAACAACATAACAGCTTCAGAATAACAATACATGTACAAATAATTTCCTGTAACAGGACAATACATGTAATCAATCAATCAATCAATTATCAATCAAATCAGCCATCATTTCATGACAATTAACATTCCAGTGTGTGTCTTTGTCCAGAGAATGAATATAGGTCTGAGAGCGTTCCTGGTGATAGCTGACACGCTGCAGCAGAAGGATGGGGAGCCACCCATGCCCAACACGGGAGCCACGCTTCCCTCGGGCAACACACTCAGGGTAAAGAAGACTTACCTGAGCAAAACACTGACCGATGACGAAGCCAAGGTCATAGGTGGGTCACCAGCTGGACTTCCGACTGTTTCTTATATGTTGTGGATGGATGGATTGATGGATGTGTGGATGGATGTGTGGATGGATGTGTGGATGGATGGATGGCAGAATTCAGTACTATAATTGTTGTACTGGAAAAAAAGATGATGTTGTTCACCATGCACCTTCCAATGTAAGGATGTACAGTATGTCCCTATATGAAGATCCTGAACCTTCCCCTGTGCTGTAGGTATGTCCCTGTACTACTCCCAGGTGAGGAAGGCCATAGACAACAGCCTGAGACACCTGGACAAGGAGGTGGGCCGATGCTTGATGATGACCAACGTCCAGATGCTCAGCAAAGAGCCTGAGGACATGATCACGTACGTGTGCTACACCTTTCCTCTACACAGTTAGGGTTTTACTGTACCAAAGTTCCCAGTTCTCCAGAGTCCTACGACTGGGAATACTCCAAGTTTCATCTAGGATTGTCCAGGAAAAAGGTTTCCCAGTTAGATCATGTGATCAGGAAAAGGTCAAACTGAAGGCCCTACTCTTGATGTACTCTGATTTGGCAGTTATCACAAATGTTTTTGGGGGGCATGTTACATTGTATACCTAATGACAAACTGAAAGCCAGACAGTTGTGCTGTTGACCTGATCTTGATGTTGTCTCGTCTGTCAGAGGAGAGAGGAAGCCAAAGATAGACTTGTTCAGGACGTGTGTGGCGGCCATCCCTCGCATCCTGCCGGACGGCATGTCCAAGCCCGAACTCATAGACTTGCTGTCTCGGTGAGTCTGTGTGTCTGTGTGTGTGTGTGTGTGTGTGTTGTGCGTGTTGTGTGTGCATGTATGTGTGTGTTTATCTGCCTGTGAGTGTATGTGCAGGAAATCCATTGTAATGAATGGGCCAACCCATCAGGTTTCCCAAAACCTCATTAACACAATCCTGCAGAGACCTGCTGTTGGACCAGGGCATTCAGATAATTGTCATTTCTCATGCTAAACCCAATTAAGACCAGAAACCATTCCTATCTTACCTGACTGGGAAAACCACCATAAACATAATTATAACCATAGGCAGAGATATGGCCATCCATTATAACTAAATCATAGTTTTAACCATGTTATATAGTGTTTGTTTACATTGTTTACAAATATTGAAATAGAGAAGCTTATATTTTGGGTTCTGATTGGGTACGACAGTTGAAGTAAGCTCATTATACGTTTATATTCTTCAAGAATCAATGGGTATACAGTACCAGTCAAAACTTGACACACCTACTCATTCAAGGGTTTTTCTTTATTTTTACTATTTTCTACATTGTAGAATAATAGTGAAGACATCAAAACTATGAAATAACACATATGGAATCATGTAGTAACCAAAAAAGTGTTAAACATATCCAAATATATTCTAGATTCTTCAAAGTAGCCACCCTTTGCCTTGATGACAGCTTTGCACACTGTTGGCAGTCTCTCAACCAGCTTTACCTGGAATGCTTTTCCAACAGTCTTGAAAGAGTTCCCATAAATGCTGAGCTTGTTGGCTGCTTTTCCTTCACTCTGCGGTCTAACTCAGCCCAAACAATCTCAATTGGGTTGAGGTCAGGGGATTGTGGAGGCCAGGTCATCTGATGCAGCACTCCATCACACTCCTTTTTGGTCAAAAAGCCCTTACACAGACTGGAGGTGTGTTGGGTCATTGTCCTGTTGAAAAACAAATTATTGTCCCACTAAGCAAAAGCCAGATGGGATGACGTATCGCTGTAGAATGCTGTGGTAGCCATGCTGGTTAAGTGTGCCTTGAATTCTAAATAAATCACTGACAGTGACACCAGCAAAAACCCATCACACCTCCTCCTCCATGCTTCACAGTAGGAACTACACATGCAGAGATCATCCATTCACCTAGCGATTGGAACCAAAAATCTCAAATTTGCACTCAACACATGCTTGTGTTTCTTGGCCCAAGCAAGTCTCTTCTTCTTATTGGTGTCCTTTAGTAGTGGTTTCTATGCAGCAATTCAACCATGAAGACCTGATTCACACAGTCTCCTCTGAACAGTTGATGTTGAGATGTGTCTGTTACTTGAACTCTTTGAAGAATTTATTTGGGCTGCAATTTCTGAGGTTGGTAACTCTGATTGACTTATCCTCTGCCTTTCCTGTGGTGGTCCTCATGAGAGACAGTTTCATCATAGCGCTTGATGGTTTTTGCGACTACACTTGAATTTACCACAGGTGGACTCCAATCAAGTTGTGGAAACATATTAAGGATGATCAATGGAAACAGGATGCACCTGAGCTCAATTTCGAGTCTCATAGCAAAGGGTCTGAATACTTGTAAATAGGGTCTGAATATCCTATTTCCATTGATCATCCTTGAGATGTTTCTACAACTTAATTGGAGTCCACCTGTGGTAAATTCAATTGATTGGACATGATTTGGAAAGGTACACATCTGGGGAAGGGTATCAAAACATTTCTGCAGCATTGAAGGTCATTCTTAAATAGAAGAAGTTTGGAACCACCAAGACTCTTACTAGAGCTGGCCGCCCGGCCAAACTGACCAATTGGGGGAGAAGGGCCTTGGTCAGGGAGATGACAGAGTTCCTCTGTGGAGATGGGAGAACCTTCCAGAAGGACAACCATCTCTGCAGCACTCCACCAATCAGGCCTTTATGGTAAAGTGGCCAGACGGAAGCCACTCCTCAGTAAAAGGCACATGACAGCCCGCTTGGAGTTTGCCAAAAGGCACCTAAAGACTCTCAGACCATGAGAAACAAGATTATCTGGTCTGATGAAACCAAGATTGAACTCTTTGGCCTGACTGCCAAGCGTCACGTCTGGAGGAAACCTGGCACTACGGTGAAGCATGGTGGTGGCAGCATCATGCTGGGGAGATTTTTTTCAGCGCCAAGGACTGAGAGACTAGTCAGGATCGAGGCAATCATTAATGCAGCAAAGTACAGGGATCCTTGATGAAAACCTGCTCCAGAGTTCTCAGGACCTCAAACTGGGGCGACGGTTCACCTTCCAACAGGACAACGGCCCTAAGCACACAGACAAGACAACGCAGAAGTGGCTTCAGGACAAGTCTCTGAATGTCCTTGAGTGGCCCAGCCAGAGCCCGGACTTGGACCCAATCGAACATCTCTGGAGAGACTTGAAAATAGCTGTGCTGCAACGCTCCCCATCCAACCTCACAGAACTTGAGAGGATCTGCAGAGAAGAATGGGAGAAACTCCCCAAATACAGGTGTGCCAAGCTTTTAGTGTCAAACCCAAGAAGACTCAAGGCTGTAATCGCTGCCAAAGGTGCTTCAGAACCTTTACTCAGAACTGTGTTGAATAATTATGTAAATGTGATGTTTCATTTTTTGTATTTTTAATGAATTAGAAAATATTTCTAAAACAGTTTTTGCAGCGCCGTTCGAGTTTGGCCGGGTTTGGCCGGTGTTGCAATTAAGAATTTGTTCTTAACTGACTTGCCTAGTTAAATAAATGTCCATAAATGTATGTAGCAATTAAGGATTTTAGCTTTAAGTAGAATTTAGAAAACTGCATAAATAGTTGCCTCTTTTAAAAGGCACATTGTGTGTATTATTTTCCTCCCAGGTTGACCATTCACATGGACGATGAGCTACGCCTCATAGCCCAGAACTCCCTCCAGAGTTTACTAGTGGACTTCGCTGAGTGGCGTGATGACGTCCTGTTTGGCTTCACCAACTTCCTTTTGCGGGAGGTTCAGGACAGCCACCAGGTACAGATGGATGGATGGACGGTTAATGTGGAACTGGATGGGTGGAACTATGAATGGATGGATGGCTTGAGTTGGTTGTTGGCTTGAGTTGATTCATTGATTGATGGATGGATTTATTGACTAATTGATTTATTGCAGGCCCTACTGGATACCTCCCTCAGGCTACTGCTCCAGCTGTTGACCCAGTGGAGACTGGCTCTGTCAGCCCCAGAGAAGGGCTGCGACACGGCCAAGATACGCCCTGCAGAGGTACAGTAAATGGAGATGGGCTGTCTAACATTTCCTTATTACTCTTACAGTGGAGATTTAGGCTGGGATGTGTAATGAGTAGCTACATTAAGTGCCTGTATGTTTGACGTAGTTCTGAGCGATTAGGTTTTTAAACAACTAATTCACTGATGTCAGTTCATTTATTTTAGCTTTATAGCTTTGTGAGTGTTGACCTGTTTAAAGGTATTTTATTTTTCCAATAGCAAATATTAAATACATGTACGAGACTGTTAGATTGTTGACGTCCAAAAGATGTGTCATTGACACAAAGGGGGTCCAACGATGCCAGGCTTTTATAGTGTTCATGTATTGAGTTCATACCAAATGAAATATTTAGTGTTATTTTCACAAGATTTAACATTGTTCATCTACATAATTTAAATTAATTGTTATTGCTCTAGGTAACGTGTGTCACTGGTGCCAATGACATAGTTCCACCAACTGGTCTGCTTGATACATGTTGGTATTACAGACTCAGTCAGGGACAGGTTGAAAATGTTCAACATACGTATTGATGAATCGTGAGCATATGAAATACGAGTGATAGTGTAATCAATGTCTAATAACTACGTAGATTACGTCATGGCTTTAGAAGGTTCTGATAGGCTAATTAACATAATTTGAGTCAATTGGAGGTGTACCTGTGGATGTATTGCAAGGCCTACCTTCAAACTCAGTGCCTCTTTGCTCGACATCATGGGAAAATCAGCCACAAGTCTGGTTCATCCTTGGGAGCAATTTCCAAACGCCTGAAGGTACCACGTTCATTCGTACAAACAATAGTATGCAAGTATAAACACCATGGGACCACGCAGCCGTCATACCGCTCAGGAAGGAGACGCGTTCTGTCTCCTAGTGATGAATGTACTTTGGTGCGAAAAGTGCAAATCAATCCCAGAACAACAGCAAAGGACCTTGTGAAGATGCTTGTCACAGTGCGGAGTAATGGGACGGTAAACGGAGCGCTGGTGAAGTGTCATCCTTTTATTTAATGAGTTGTTCTCACGAGGCATAAAAATAAAAGGAGAGTATAATAATAAACTAACTACGAAACACTAACAAAGCAAAGTAACTCACGTGCTGATAACACAAGGCAGACACGAACAATGATCCACACACAGGTGGATTTGTGTGGGGCTTAAACACTATCCCCAATCAGAGACAACGCTAGACAGCTGTCTCTGATTGGGGATGATAATCTCCCTAGTTAGGGTGTGAGAACTTGGTTGTGTGCCTCTCTCCTCCCCTAGGTGGGAGTAAGAGGCCTTACCACAACCAAGCCCTCACAATGCTGGAGGAAACAGGTACAAAAGTATCTATATCCACAGTAAAACTAGTCCTACTAGTCCTAGGTAGGTAGGTAGGTAGGTAGGTAGGTAGGTAGGTAGGTAGGTAGGTAGGTAGGTAGGTAGGTAGGTAGGTAGGTAGGTAGGTAGGTAGGTAGGTAGGTAGGTAGGTAGGTAGGTAGGTAGGTAGGTACTTTATTGATCTCTGAGGGGAAATGTCTTCGTCAAGCAGCTACGAAAAAACACAGGGCAGGTGCAAAATGCCAGAACGAAAATACACAAAAGACAGATACACGATACATAGAGCGGCAGTATGAAAAAGTATAAAAATACAAGAAGTCTGGAGGGCAAAAAGCTGTAAAAAGACGTTGCATAGTATGGGTGGATGGCTGAATATGTACACTATACATTGTTAGAGTGTTAGGTGAAAAAAAGTTGATATGGATAAATAAGGAGTATTTGCATGGTTAACTATACTATACAGGTCGATGGCAGAGAAATACTTAAATAGCTAAAAGTGCGTATGATATAAGTGAGGGTAATAATAGTTTTCTTAATATAAAGTCTGGTTAAATGAACAGGTAAGTGAATATTTTGCATGGTTAAATTAGCTGTACAGGTAAATATACAGTTAAATTTACAGGTAAGTGAATATTTGCATGGTTACATTAACTGTACAGGTAAATGACAGGAAGAGATACTTAAATAGCTAAATGTGTGTATGATATAATTTAGGGTAATAATAGTAATTCCCTTAAAATACAGTCCTTAGTGCACAGGGTTTAATTAGACATGAATGAATGACTAAGTCCTGAGTAAATCAATGATTACAGACCAGAATTACTCGTGGATGGATGCATAATTGTTAAACTAGTTCCTAACACCCCAACAGTATATCGACATAACCTGAAAGGCCGCTCAGCGAGGAAGAAGCCACTGCTCCAAAACAACCATAAAACAGCCAGACTGCGGCTTGCAACTGCACATGGGGACTAAGATCCCTCTGGTCTGATGAGACAAAAATAGAACTGTTTGGTCATAATGACCATCGTTATGTTTGGAGGAAAAAGGGGGAGGCTTGCAAGCTGAAGAACACCATCCCAACCGTGAAGCACAGGGTGGCAGCATCATGTTGTGGGGTGCTTTGCTGCAGGAGGGACTGGTGCACTTCACAAAATAGATGGCATCATGAGGAAGGAAAATTATGTGGATATATTGAAGCAACATCTCAAGACATCAGTCAGGAAGTTAAAGCTTGGTCGCAAATGGGTCTTCCAAATGGACAATGACCCCAAGCATACTTCCAAAGTTGTGGAAAAATGGCTTAAGGACAACAAAGTCAAGATATTGGAGTGACCATCACAAAGCCCTGACCTCAATCCAATATACATTTTCTGGGCAGAACTGAAAAAGCGTGTGTGAGCAAGGAGGCCTACAAACCTGACTCAGTTACACCAGTTCCGTCAGGAGGAATGGGCCAAAAGTCACCCAACTTATAGTGAGAAGCTTGTGGAAGGCTACCCGAAACGTTTGACCCAAGTTAAACAATTTAAAGGCAATGCTACCAAATACTAATTGAGTGTATGTAAACTTCTGACCCACTGGGAATGTGATGAAAGAAATAAAAGTTGAAATAAATCATTCTCTCTACTATTATTCTGACATTTCTTAAAATAAAGTGGTGATCCTAACCGACCTTAAACAGGGATTTTTTACTAGGATTAAATGTCAGGAATTGTGAAAAACTGAGTTTAAATGTATTTGGCTCAGACTTCAACTGTATGAGGTTTTTTAAACTGACAAAATCCATCAATCCAAACTGTGCAGCTGCCAATTGATGAATGGAAAGAGACATCTGACATTCAGAGATTGTCAAGCCTTTGATTCTGGGTAAGCCTACAAGGTAGGGAGGGGATGTATTTTCTGTTTGTCAAGATTGACATAGTCTATTTATTGTAGTGTTGAAAACGCAAACCATCATATTATTATATTATATTACCACTATATTGAAATGCCCGAAGCCAGAATGCTTTGTTTATTGTTTGTGTGGTGCCTTAGAAAGCCATACATGGAAAAGGCACTGGTGGAAAATCTGCTGCATATATTTTATATAATCATAAATATGGCATCAAAAATGGGAGAGCAAGCTCCTCTTTGGAGATCAGCAAACCCTCAACCTTCTGACCCGTAGCCCTAGTGCCATTGACTGTGCCACAAAAGCATGCTGAAGTTGCAAAGTCGATATCCCCGTTTACAAACACAGGGTCGATACAGTTTCTGTTTTTTGTGGTCATAAACATTATTTTTAGGGTCATATGAAAATGTTTTTTTTATGACACAGAGTTGGGCCAGCCCCTCCCCCCAGTAAATGTCGATTCGTCCCTTACAGCGTTCAACCCACATAATGCATAGTGCATTTCATGTGAAAATAAATAAATAAAAAACGAAAACGAAAACCGTGATATTTTTTTAACTAATGAACTGAAACCGAACCGACCTTAAAAAGTACTAATCATTCAGCACTGGTTTTACGTATGGCATGGTTTCTGTTTCTTCAGTAAGTAATTAAAAGGTGTGTCAACACCCCTTCTAGTTCTGGCACTGTTGTGATGCTCTTCTATTGAGTTGTTTTCATTGTTTGAGCCTGTGTCCTCTGTGTGTTGTAGCTGTTGCAATCGGGCTCCTGCCGCCTGGTGCCGGTGGATCACGGTACCCACTCCACGGTGCTGCACGCCGTCGAGGGGCTGGCCTTGCTGCTGCTCTGCTCCTGTCAGCTCTCAACACGCAAACTGGCAGTGGCCATCCTCAGGGAGATACGCTGCCTGCTCTTCTCCATCGGACAAGCTGAGGTAAGGTGGAGTGTGAGAGGGGGGACGGTCAGGGGGTTAGAATTTAGGTTAAAATAGCCAGGTTGTTATTGTAATCCATTTAAATTCATTGTTCAAACATAGTTAACGTGTGATGAGACTGCATACCAAGCAGCACTATACTGCCAGTACTGGTGTTCACTGGCTGCGTAACTATAGGAACCACCACAGCCAATCCAAAAGGTTATTTTCTAACCTTTGATGCAGTGTGGTTCTGATTGACCTACCTGGTTAATCAGAGGGTTGAGACAATCATTAAATCCAGAGAGATTCGCACTGCTCAGCATAAAATGTTCTGCTCAAAACATTTAATTGCGCGGCTCACGCCCCAGAGCACTTGATAGTGGATGCTCTCTGCTCACAGCTTGCAACAAGTTACAGGTCTAATCTAGGCTAACAGCTAAAAACCTACTGTGTTCCCAAAGCCCCAGTGTAGCGCCCCAGTAAACCAGTAAATCGTATGCTGGTTACAGAGTATTGGACCAGAGTTGATTGAACATGGTGGATTCTGTGTTACCTTACAGGATGATGACAAACCCATGATAGAGGTCATGGACCAGCTGAGCCTGGCGGTTCTGGACAGTTTTGTCCATGTGGCAGTGTTGGACACGGTGAGCGTTTCTCTCTGTTGCACTCTGTGTGTGTGTGTGTGTGTGTTTAGGAGGGAGAACGGAGGTGGAGGGTGTGGGTGGAGGGGGAGCGGGGAGCGGGGAGCGGGGAGCGGGGAGCGGGGAGCGGGGAGCGGGGAGCGGGGAGCGGGGAGCGGGGAGCGGGGAGACTGAAGGCGTCAGTGTGTACTCAGACAGTACAGCTTCTGTGGAAGTCTGGCTGCATTCCGCTCCGCTAAGTAACCCACTTATTTTAGGTTCAATTTCTCGCATTTCATAACTTTGTAATCACTGTGCCATGACTGAATCTCCAGACAGTGATTCAAGATGGGTGTTACAGCCCTGTCTTCTCCACACACTGTCATCAAGTGATCTGGTTAGTTAACATTAGTTAACGTTAGTTATCTGAATAATCTACTTCACTGATCATAGAATTGTGGATAGTAGTACTAGCCTGGTTCTAGAACTGCAGTTGTAACTCTAATTGAACAACCCTCCAAAAATTGCATTCATTTATGATTTGTCAATAAACAGTCCATAGCCTTTAATTGATGATTTGTCAATAAACAGTCCATAGCCTTTAATTGTAATTCAAGATAATTTCCCTGATTTGACTGAAACCTCTAACCCTTGACTTCTAACCCCTGACCCTACTGTCTCCCAATCCCCAACCCCCTTTATAGGCCACTCTTCCATTGGGCCACCAAGTGGACCTGCAATGGCTGGTGGAGTGGAACTCCATGCTGGTCAACAGCCACTATGACATCCGGAGCCCGTCCCACGTGTGGATCTTTGCCCAGTCGGTTAAGGACCCCTGGGTGCTCTGTCTCTACAGCCTGCTGCACCAGGACCACCTGCCCAAACACTGCCCCACCGCCCTTAGCTACGCCTGGTCCTACGCCTTCACACGCATGCAGCTGCTCATGCCCCTGGTGGATCCCACGTGAGTACTGAGGAATTCTATTCACGTTTGAATAGAATGGATCTTTGTCTCCAACCCAAGCCAACCTGACACAACCCCATGTTGGATTTGATGTATTGTACAGATTGAGTACAGTACAGCCCCAGAGGATGACATGTCAGAGTATTGTACAAAAGCGTATTTTACAATGTGTATCTTTCTGTAAGACGATAGATGGATAGATAATCCAGGGGTTTCCCAGACACAGAGTAGGTCTAGTCCTGGGCCCGTATCCACAAAGCATCTCAGAAAAGGTCCTTAAACAAAAAAGAATCCCAGACAAACAGTAGGTTTTAGGAGGATGTGAAGACACTGCCCAGACAAACAGTAAGTTTTAGGAGGATGTTAAGACACTGCCCAGACAAACAGTAAGTTTTAGGAGGATGTTAAGACACTGCCCAGACAAACAGTAAGTTTTAGGAGGATGTTAAGACACTGCCCAGACAAACAGTAAGTTTTAGGAGGATGTTAAGACACTGCCCAGACAAACAGTAAGTTTTAGGAGGATGTTAAGACACTGCCCAGACAAACTCTGAGCCAGGAGTAAAATAAACTGATAACAGTTTATCTCAGCTGGTAATCATGACAGTTTATCTCAGCTGGTAATCATGACAGTTTATCTCAGCTGGTAATCATGACAGTTTCTCAGCTGGTAATCATGACAGTTTATCTGGGCTGGTAATCATGACAGTTTATCTGGGCTGGTAATCATGACAGTTTATCTGGGCTGGTAATCATGACAGTTTATCTGGGCTGGTAATCATGACAGTTTATCTGGGCTGGTAATCATGACAGTTTATCTGGGCTGGTAATCATGACAGTTTATCTCAGCTGGTAATCACAACAGTTTATCTCAGCTGGTAATCATGACAGTTTATCTCAGCTGGTCTGTCCATCTGTCACTGTCTGTCGCCTCAAATGTTCCTCTCCACCTGTGTGCACCTACGTTGTAATCTTTAATTCATAGGCTAGGTTGTAGCAACCTCATGATGGATATAGGGAACATGTTAGTATCATGTAGTAGCCTAAATCACTGTTACATTTAACTGGATGAATGGAATATGAATGAGAGTCATCCAATATGCTGTAATAGAAATAAGGCCATGCTCATGAAAAACAAATCGTCCTCCCACATCTTAAACGGCACTGACCGCCACTGATAGACATTTTAGACATTATTTTAACATCTCCAAAGCCATTGCATGTGTCGCAGGAACCACTGACTCGCTGCATTTTTCTATTATCAAGACTCTGAAAATGGTTTGGACTCCTAAATATGTGTCAGCTAGGTGGGACTGGAGAGGCTTCGTGCATAGCTTTTATTTTTATCCATTAGGAGTAAAATGTATATTTCTCAGCAGTAGACAAATGTTCTACTCTGAGAAGCTTTGTGAATACGGTCCCAGGACTAGTCTTAATCTGTGTCAGGAAAACCACCCCTAAAGGTTCAATCTGACTTACCATGCACTCTCAATGCACTGTGTGTGTTAATGCTGGGTCTCTCCAGTAACCCGGTATACACTAAGAAGGCCAGCAGTACGTCGGGTGGTGGGGACAGCTACGTGACTCTGTGGAGGAACTACCTGATCCTGTGTTTTGGATTGGCCAAGCCCAGCATCATGAGCCCCGGCCACCTGAGAGCCTCCACCCCTGAGTTCACAGCCACTACACCTGAGGGCAGCATCTGCTACGACAACAAGGTAGATATCTCCCTCTCTCACAGCTAGATTGTCCCAACTAGGGACCTAGGGACTGGCTCACTCCCCACAGGGACTGGCTCTCTCCCCACAGGGACTGGCTCACTCCCCACAGGGACTGGCTCACTCCCCACAGGGACTGGCTCACTCCCCACAGGGACTGGCTCACTCCCCACAGGGACTGGCTCACTCCCCACAGGGACTGGCTCACTCCCCACAGGGACTGGCTCACTCCCCACAGGGACTGGCTCTCTCCCCACAGGGACTGGCTCACTCCCCACAGGGACTGGCTCACTCCCCACAGGGACTGGCTCACTCCCCACAGGGACTGGCTCACTCCCCACAGGGACTGGCTCACTCCCCACAGGGACTGGCTCTCTCCCCACAGGGACTGGCTCACTCCCCACAGGGACTGGCTCTCTCCCCACAGGGACTGGCTCACTCCCCACAGGGACTGGCTCACTCCCCACAGGGACTGGCTCACTCCCCACAGGGACTGGCTCACTCCCCACAGGGACTGGCTCACTCCCCACAGGGACTGGCTCACTCCCCACAGGGACTGGCTCACTCCCCACAAAGTTTGTAAAGTGACATCCTTTCTACTGTGGTTTCCTCTGGTTTGGAAAACCATGTGAGTAAGTTGTATTGTCATTTGGAAAGACGTCTGACTAAGTTGTGTGTGCACAATGTGTACCAGGTGATTGGAACTGAAGTGTGTGTGATGCACAATGTTTTGTGTGTGTATCAGAGGTGCATTCAACAATAGTTTGTGAACGTTAGTTAATGTTAGATAATGTTAGCTAACATACTCCATTTGTTTTGTGTTAGCTGTAAACATTTGTTAGCTAAAAGTCTGGGAAGGCAGTGTGCAGCGAAGTGCAGTTTTTCACAATTCCTGACATTTAATCCTAAAAATTCCCTGTTTTAGGTCAATTAGGATCACCACTTTATTTTAAGAATGTGAAATGTCAGAATAATAGTAGAGTGATTTAATTCAGCTTTTATTTTTTTCATCACATTCCCAGTGGGTCAGAAGTTTACATACACTCAATTAGTATTTGGTAGCATTGCCTTTAAATTGTTTAACTTGGGTCAAATGTTTCGGTTAGCTTTCCACAAGCTTCCCACAATAAGTTGGGTGAATTTTGGCCCATTCCTCCTGACAGAACTGGTGTAACTGAGTCAGGTTTGTAGGCCTCCTTGCTCGCACACGCTTTTTCAGTTCTGCCCACAAATGTTCTATAGGATTGAGGTCAGGGCTTTGTGATGGCCACTCCAATACCTTGACTTTGTTGTCCTTAAGCCATTTTGCCACAACTTTTGAAGCTTAACTTCCTGACGGATGTCTTGAGATGTTTCTTCAATATATCCACAATATATCCTCCAGCATCTTCACAAGGTCCTTTGCTGTTGTTCTGTGATTGATTTGCACTTTTTGCACCAAAGTACGTTCATCTCTAAGAGACAGAACGCGTCTCCTTCCTGAGCGGTATGGCGGCTGCATGGTCCCATGGTGTTTATACTTGCGTACTATTGTTTGTACAGATGAATGTGGTACCTTCAGACGTTTGGAAAATGCTCCCAAGGATGAGCCAGACTTGTGGAGGTCAAAAAATTCTTGGCTGATTTCTTTTGATTGTCCCATGATGTTGAGCAAAGAGACACTGAGTTTGAAGGTAGGCCTTGAAATACATCCACAAGTACACCTCCAATTGACTCAAATTATGTCAATTAGCCTATCAGAAGCTTCTAAAGCCATGACATAATTTTCTGGAATTTTCTAAGCTGTTTAAAGGCACAGTCAACTTAGTGTATGTAGACTTCAGACCCACTGGAATTGTGATATAGTGAATGATATGTGAAATAATCTGTCTGTAAACAATTGTTGGAAGAATTACTAAGTAAATGTCCTAACCGACTTGCCAAAACTATAGTTTGTTAACATGAAATCTGTGGAGTGGTTTAAAAATGAGTTTTAATGACTTCAACCTAAGTGTATGTAAACTTCCGACTTCAACTGTATATTAAATGTAGTAGGAATAGCAATTTAGTAATTTGCAATTTGATTATTGTAACTAAAATACCACAGGAATTCTTACAAAAATTAGCTGTTCGATTTTTCACTAGCATTTTGGAATGTTCATTCAAATCGTCTAAAATTGTGACTAGGTAACATGTTTGGCCGCAAATGGAAGCCTTGTTGAATGCTCCTCAGGTGATTGGCACTGGGTTGTACAATGTATTGTGTGTGTACCAGGTGAACAAGACTGAGGTGTCTGTGACGTACAATGTTTTGTGTGTGTGTACCAGGTGAACAAGACTGAGGTGTCTGTGACGTACAATGTTTTGTGTGTGTACCAGGTGAACAAGACTGAGGTGTCTGTGACGTACAATGTTTTGTGTGTGTGTACCAGGTGAACAAGACTGAGGTGTCTGTGACGTACAATGTTTTGTGTGTGTGTACCAGGTGATTGGGACCCCCTCTGTGGCGTGGCTCCTGAAGCAGCTGGTCCCTCTAATGAGAGCAGAGAGCATTGAGTTGACAGAGTCCTTGGTGCTGGGCTTTGGACGCACCAACTCCCTGGTCTTCAGGTAACACACACACACACACACACACACACACACACACACACACACACACACACACACACACACACACACACACACACACACACACACACACACACACACACACGAGTTGCCCCTGATCAGTGTAGGAGTTAGCTAAGCAAAGGCTATTTGTTTTGAGAATTTCCTCAGTACGTGATTATGGCAATAAGATAAGATGGAAAATGCTGAGCATGTTTCATTTATTCCAGCACACCTGGGTGATTTATCAGTGCCTTACCTCCGCCCAAGGGAGACTTTTTCCCCAGCTTCCCATCCCTTAACCATAAATGGGGAAATTGCTAAACTGACCCAAGATAAGCAGCTAGTTGAAACTTCTTCTTTTTACTCAGTCAAACAGAAACTTGAGCTATTAATTGCTTAAAGGCACCGTTTCTCATGTACAGTACTAACTGTCTGTCCCTGCATTCATAACAGGTAACATAGTATGACACAATACAGTAAGCTGTGTAAAGTTTAAAAGCATTTGTGATGATTTTAAAAGAGAGATACGTAGTACATTCCAGTCTTTTTCAGTTTAGACCTTCTCTTTGTTCCAGGTAGACTTAATTTTTGCCCAAATACCCTTTTCTTGGAAATCAATTTAATCAGTGCAAAACAATGAAAAACTGAGCTTTCTGGGGAGAAGGGCCTTGGTCAGGGAGGTGACCAAGAACCCGATGGTCACTCTGACAGAGCTCCAGAGTTCCTCTGTGGAGATGGGAGAACCTTGCAGGAGGACAACCATCTCTGCAGCACTCCACCAATCAGGCCTTTATGGTAGAGTGGCCAGACGGAAGCCACTACTGAGTAAAAGGTACATGACAGCCTGCTTGGAGTTTGCCAAAAGGCACCTAAAAGACTCTCAGACCATGAGAAACAAAAAATCTCTGGACTGATGAAACAAAGATTGAACACTTTGGCCTGAATGCCAAGCGTCACTTCTGGAGGAAACCTGATACCATCCCTACGCTGAAGCATGGTGGTGGCAGCATCATGCTGTGGGGATGTTTTTCAGCGGCAGGGACTGGGAGACTAGTCAGTATTAAGGAATTCTTACAATGGAGCAAAGTACAGAGAGATTCTTAATGAATGATGTACCACATATGAGATATTATACCACATTTGATCCTTTTCTAGAATGAAAGGTTTCCTGAGCAAGATGGATGTTTTTTAGGCATGTTGCTAGGATCCAAATGTTAATTCTAGAATTCTATATGTAATTTTGTGTCCAGAGAGCTGGTAGAGGAGCTGCATCCTTTAATGAAGGAGGCTTTGGAGAGAAGACCAGAGGTGAGCTATTTGCATTATCATCATAACGTACCACTTTGTTCTTACATTACACAACTACTACTTTGCAACATATTGCAAGTCATTGAATATAGAGGGGAGATCATTGCCTGACGACTCCCCCTGAACTGAATTCCGCTGCTCTATCGATCACTACAGACTTCAAAATGAGGGGTGTTGTACAAAACAAATTCATCAGCGATTGGATCGTCTCTAAAAACAAATCTAACCAATCAGAGTTAAGTTAATAATGTCATCATGTAGGCTGGGTCTCGTCCAATCTATCAGTTTCTGGGTCCCATTCGTTTCTGGGACCATTCAGAACGGTCAGAATGTGTTCGCATTCTAGAAAATTGTAGGATGGGGGATCAAATCCAGACTCATCGTGGAGAAGAAACGTAGTGATGTGGAGGGTCAGGAGACACATTGTAGATGAAACAGCTGTTTGAAGAAGTGCCTATCTGATCTCTTTATCTCTCTTGCCCCCCCCCCCCCCCCTCTCTGTCTCAGAACAAGAAGCGTCGTGAGCGGAGAGACCTCCTGAGGCTGCAGTTACTGAGGGTCTTTGAGCTGCTGGCTGACTCTGGCGTCATCAGTGATAGGTCAGTCACATTCACTGATGTCGTGGAAATTCTAACCAACTGGGAGAGACACAGTAGTTTCTTCAAAATAATTCATCTTTATTTGTGCAAATGTATTATTGCAATAATGGAGCTGGTCAGTGATGAGCCCAACAACCCGGAGAATAGAGGTCTTATATAGCAGGCCTAAAAATGCTTGCTCATGGCTGGTTCCACTTTTCCAGGCAGATCAGGGCTTCATAATCTACCTTATTTCCTTCTTGTGGATATGTGTATCGGGTCATAGCGCACAAACAAATGATTACGTTAGTTCCGTTACTCCTCTCAGTTCCAGCCAGCCTCTGTTCACCTCATATCTCCACACAGCTGTGCCCTTGAAAGATATGAACAGAACAGGATGGACTGAGACACTGTGGTCACTCAGAGGCTCTTTGTATTATGCCGTGTGACCAGATTGAACAAAAGCCCAGATGGTTGGAGACAATAACAGGTTGTCGCACCATGTTCTTGACGATATTTCCAGACCAGCTTCAGTGGGGCTAGAAGGGAACCATCCTTTCTCAGAAGCACAGCATTGGTAGTAAAATCTTACCATTATTAAGTATAATAAATACTTGTTAAAAATCAATATTCATGCAGATATAGTAAACAAAGCAGGTGACTGTCCAATCACTGCACAGGAGGCTGCTGAGGGGAAGACGACTCCTTATAGTGGAATGGTGTCAAACACATGGAAACAACGTGTCAAACACATGGAAACAACGTGTCAAACACATGGAAACAACGTGTCAAACACATGGAAACAACGTGTCAAACACATGGAAACAACGTGTCAAACACATGGAAACAACGCTCTCTGACACATAATCCACAATCCACTCACTGACATGCTCACTGGCACACTCATGGTCATGCTGGAGACACTGCCCAGCACACTGGACAGGACACACAGTATACCTCTGTCCTCTCTTGGATGTGAAAGCAACATTGTCTCGAAAATGTAAAAATGAAATGTTAGCCTTGACTGACGTTCTCTTCTGTCTTTCCATCTGTCTGTATGTCTGTCTGGTGTCCACAGCACCAACGGGGCTCTGGAGCGGGACACGTTGGCCCTGGGAGCTCTGTTCCTGGAGTATGTGGACCTAACGCGGATGCTTCTGGAGGCGGAGAATGGCAAAGAGCTGGAGATCCTCAAGGACATCCGAGCCCACTTCAGCGCCATGATGGCCAACCTCATCCAGTCTGTTCCCGGTAATAATAAAAGCATGACATTTAAATGAACAAATTCTCAGTGGCGTTTTACAAGATATTAGCCTCATTAACATTTAAACATTTAATTTGGGGGCATTTAATTGATTTGTGTCAAGCCTCACAATCAGACACAAATGCATGCGTCTTAAAAAAGGCACGCCTCTCAATTCCTTTGTATGAAATGGCGCCAACTCCAAACATATTGAAGCGCATAATGAGATGGCACTTTGCTCTGGAGACTTGCCGGCTTGATCGAAGTGGCTATCTAATGATTTAATTAGCCCCTACACCCTTGATAATTTGGCGGAGGCATACGTGAATGTGCAAATGGAGGGCCAAGGGGAAGGGATTCAGCATACGCACTCTCTCAGGTCATTCTTAGTCACTCAGCCCATACAGTAGCAGTGATTTTGATGCCCATATAGAGAAAGGGACTAACGGGGAAATTTGACTATCCTTCTCTTCTATCTCTCCTGCTGCCCTCCTCTCTGTTTCTCCCAACCCCTCTGCTCTCCTGCTGCCCTCCTCTCTGTTTCTCCCAACCTCTCCTGCTGCCCTCCTCTTCTCCTCCAGTCCACCAACGGCGCTTCCTGTTCCCACAGCAGAGCCTAAGGCACCACCTCTTCATCCTCTTCAGCCAATGGGCCGGTCCCTTCAGCGTCATGTTCACTCCTCTCGATCGTTACAGTGACAGGAACCACCAGATCACCAGATACCAGTACTGCGCCCTCAAGGTACATCAATCATTCACATTTGTTATTTGTATAGCACTTTTACTCATCTGTTTGTCACAAAGTGCTTAAGTTTTATCTGTTTTGCATTTAATTTAACTGTACTGTGTATACAAATATGTATATACACTGAGTGTGCAATACATTATGTACACCTGCTCTTTCCAGGTGATCCCTTATTGATGTCACTTGTTAAATCCACTTCAAATCAGTATAGATGAAGGGGAGGAGTCAGGTTAAAGAAGGACTTTTAGGCCTTGAGACAATTGAGACATGGATTGTCTAGGTGTGGCATTCAGAGGTTGACTGGGAAAGACAAAAGATTTAAGTGCCTTTAAACATTCTCAAGAATGGTCCACCACCTAAAGGACATCTAGACAACTATGGGAAGCATTGGAGTCAATACGGGCCAGCATCCCTGAGGAACGCTTCCCACACCTGGCAGAGCCCTGACAAACTGAGGCTGTTCTGAGGGGGAAGGGGGGTTCAGCTCTATATTAAGACGTTTTTCTTTATGGATTGTACAATAAGTGTATTGTTCTTAATGTTTTGTACACTCAGTGTATGAATAGTGTGTAAATAGTATTTTGGGTGTCTTTCCTATGTACAGTGTATATATAACTTATTTCATTTTTTGAAATTGTTTTATTTAATGTAATATCTTCTTGTATGTTACTGTTCTGTACTTTGTCATGTATTAGTACGTTTAATGTGGACACCAGGAAGAGTAGCTGTTGCATGTGCAGAAGATAATGGGGATCCTTAATAAACAGTAACCTTTTCTAGTCCCGGGAAGACCAAGCAGTAGCACAACAGCAATGGAAAACTCCCTGAAAGAAACCTCATTTGGCTGTACCGAGTGGGCAAAGTGGTTGAAAAGATGTCAGGCTGACAATTTGATATTTTTATGTGATGTTATGGTCAGGTTGTGTTCTATTGAAAAATGACAAACAAAAAAAACGTATCTTTACCTGGTTGTAATCTGACGTTACTACAACCACATAACTAAATATGACGTTTCCCAGGCATTTTGATGACATCAGTAAAAATATGGTTGTAATCTGGCTGGGTATTAGTTCAGAGTTGACCATCTAGGCCAGACAGTTGTCCACTAACATTCCGTAGTACATAAACTTTCCAGCCCACTTCCTCTAAACTCCAGAACCTGTTCGCATTAAACACCTTTCCCTCTGTGTTAAAGGTTAAAGTACCTACTGTTCTTTATGGGAGAGAACCCTGGTTCTACAGCACTACTTGTAAAACGTGCTTGGCAAATGATACGGAAACAAAGCTCTGCATGTGGTTTTAAGTTACCGTACAATGTGGCAATGTATATTCGCAGCTTAGCCAGTGCTAAATTTGAACTTTTCCCAGCTGCCACTAATTCTGACTCCAGTTCAGACAGTCATCCATTTTCTAACTTTATCCCTCATCTCCACATATAGAAGCCGTACCTTATGGACCAGGGGAAATGTATAGCTGGAATCCAACCATGTCAAGACATAGAATGTGATGTCTCTAAGAAATATGATGTTATAAAAGTGATGCTGACCAAGCCTATGTTAGAGACATTCCAGCCAGTTGACTGACTGTTTGCAGTGTCTTGGCACAAAGGGGGACACACCCTTTAAAATTATGTCAGCGTTGTTGACTGATCTACTGAAAAACAAATACCGTGACAGGTAGACCAGCTACTTTGCATGGAGAACTACTGGAACTTTCTATCAGCTTCTGTACTAGTGGTTGACTAGATTGTCCCAACAGGAACACTATCACTGTGTTGTTGGGAGCTACACTCTTAGAAAAATAGGTGCTATCTAGAACCTAAAAGGGTTCTTTGGCTGTCCCCATAGGAAAACCCTTTGAACAACCCTTTTGGTTCCATGTATAACCGTTTTGTGTTCTATGTAGAACCCTTTCCACAGAAGGTTCTACATGGAACCAAAAAGTGTTCTTCAAAGGGTTTTCCTATGGAGACAGCCAAAGAACCCTTTTGGAATATTAGTATTCTCTACAGGCTTCTTTCTTTCCACTCTGTCATGTAGGTTAGTATTGTGGAGTAACTACATTAAACCCTGTAACTGTTGTAAAGTCACCATTGGCCTCATGGTGAAATCCCTGAGCTGTTTCCTTCCTCTCCGGCAACTGAGTTAGGAAGGATGCCTGTATCTTTGTAGTGACTGGGTGTATTGACACACAATCCAAAGTGTAATAACATCAACATGCTCAAAGGGATATTCAATGTCTGCTTTTCTTTTTTTACCCATCTACCAATAGGTGTTCTTCTTTGCGAGGCATTGAAAAACCTCCCTGGTCTTTGTGGTTGAATTTGTGTTTGAAATTCACTGCTAGACTGAGGGTCCTTACAGATAATTGTATGTGTGGATACAGAGATGTCATGTTAAAAATCATGTTGAACACTATTGTTGCACGCAGAGTGAGTCCATGCAATTTATGTGACTTGTTAAGCACATTTTTACTTGTGAATGTATTTAGGCTGAAGGCACTGTATAAGCAGTTTATCCAATGTATGGTTAGTGCTGGAAGCCACAGCGTGTACAGAGGCTGTACAGCACTCATCCTTTATTAGGGATAGGTGTCCCGAAGTCATCCTGGGTTTGAGCATGGGGTTGGTCCTTCTGCCTGTGGTGCGTGCTTGCCATGTCCTACTGTTTCTAGAGTGGGTGTGTTTGTTTCTCTAGGCCATGTCTGCGGTGTTGTGCTGTGGACCTGTGTTCGACAACGTTGGACTGTCCCCAGACGGATACCTCTATAAGTGGCTGGATAACATACTAGCCTGCCAGGACCTACGGGTATGTGATGTGACCACACGGTTTGTTCTTCTATTCTTGTGGGGATCGAAAATTAATTTCCATTCAAAATCCTATTTTCCCTAACTCCTCACCCTAAACCTTTCCCTTACCATAACCCTAACCTGTAACTCTAACCCAAATCCTAACCCTAACCACTAACCCCTTTCCATAATCCTAACCAATAAGATTAAAATAGCCGCACGCACGCACACACAGACGTAGCCCTCTGATAGTCTGCTTAGTTTCTTCGCAGTACAACACCAGCTCCTATCAACTGTTCCCTGTTGTTTTGATCAGATGCTGGGAGTCAGTGAATGGTGTCTTCTGTCTCAGACATTTGACCATTTACTGTGACTGGCAGGATTAAGCATGTCCCTCTCTGTATATGTCTGGATTAAGCATGCCCCTCTCTGTATATGTCTGGATTAAGCATGCCCCTCTCTGTATATGTCTGGATTAAGCATGCCCCTCTCTGTATATGTCTGGATTAAGCATGCCCCTCTCTGTATATGTCTGGATTAAGCATGCCCCTCTCTGTATATGTCTGGATTAAGCATGCCCCTCTCTGTATATGTCTGGATTAAGCATGCCCCTCTCTGTATATGTCTGGATTAAGCATGCCCCTCTCTGTATATATGTCTGGATTAAGCATGTCCCTCTCTGTATATATGTCTGGATTAAGCATGCCCCTCTCTGTATATATGTCTGGATTAAGCATGCCCCTCTCTGTATATGTCTGGATTAAGCATGCCCCTCTCTGTATATATGTCTGGATTAAGCATGTCCCTCTCTGTATATGTCTGGATTAAGCATGCCCCTCTCTGTATATGTCTGGATTACTCCCTCACTCTTTGACTTTCATCTTGTGTCCTTTTTACATAGCCTGGTCCCAGATATTTGTGCTGTCTTGCCAACTCCTATGGTCATTGTCAGCTATACAATACAAACAGATCTGGTACCAGGCTAGTGTTTACATTATTTAACCTTGGAATGAACAGTATTACTTACTCAAGGCTTTTAAAATGAGAAAACCTTTTACATTCATCTTTCTAAATAGATATACTGTAGTATGGAATATTATACTAGTCTTACTCAAGGCTTTTAACACGAGAACCTTTTACATTCATCTTTCTAAATAGATATACTGTAGTATGGAATATTATACTAGTCTTACTCAAGGCTTTTAACACGAGAACCTTTTACATTCATCTTTCTAAATAGATATACTGTAGTATGGAATATTATACTAGTCTTACTCAAGGCTTTTAACACGAGAACCTTTTACATTCATCTTTCTAATTAGATATACTGTAGTATGGAATATTATACTAGTCTTACTCAAGGCTTTTAACACGAGAACCTTTTACATTCATCTTTCTAAATAGATATACTGTAGTATGGAATATTATGGTCTAATGAGACTTCCCTCCTCCATTCTTTATTACACAGCAACATCTCTAGTGATTTTAATCCAACTTTGCTCGCATCTCAAACGGTCAGATCATCATTGAAGATGCGTGATTTATCTGGTAGTTTGGTTGATGGTGGTCGCGCACACACACACTCGCACTGACCACCTGTCGTTGACTTCTAGGTTCACCAGCTGGGCTGTGAGGTAGTTATTCTGCTGCTGGAGTTGAATGCTGACCAGGTCAACCTGTCTAACTGGGCGGTTGACCGCTGCTTCACCGGCTCCTACCAACTGGCCTCTGGCTGTTTCAAGGCCATCGCCACCATCTGTGGCAGCAGGTAGGAACTACAGACATCATCTGTGGCAGCAGGTAGGAACTACAGACATCATCTGTGGCACAAGTAGAAAGTTAATAACTGTAGGACATTAATGGTAGGAAGTAGGAACTACTCTGTCGTCTTCTGTGGCAGCAGGTACTAACTAAGTTAAGAACCATAGAGATCATTGTTAGGAACCACTTTACCATACTGCCCTACCAAGCAAGAGACCAGTAACTGCTCATGGAGTGAACCTGAGAAAAATTACTTCAAAGATGTTTTATTGTCCAGCCAAATAAATTGCAGGTAGATCATTGGAGATGTGGTTATCCGTTGTCTTACTAAGAGGTTATTTTGTATTCATATTGACCCTGACCTCTAACATGACCTTTGACCCTAGATGATGATTATTGTTTTTACTCAAACTTGTATATTTATTTGTATGTGCTGTCAATGTCATATAGTTTGATGCTTGTATCAGCAAAGAACAATAAATAATACCAAGGTAAACCGTAACTGAACTGAAGCATCACTATTTGGTCAAATATGATGTAATACTTGAACCTGCTGGTATAATGCTTTACACTAGGGGTCTGATCAAAAACCTTATGTCTCTATCGCAATCCATTCAAAAGTTATTGGAGTTTTTACCTTAGTAGGATGGCCAGATTTAGGTTGACTAAATCAATGGAAGCCAGAGGAAAAAAAGTGGTCAAACATCTGGAAGATTGCATCACGTCAGCTAGGCTGGATTCTGTGCAAGAATTAAGGCTACTGGCTACCTAGGTTCAAAATATACATAGCTGGCTACCTAGGTTCAAAATATACATAGCTGGCTACCTAGGTTCAAAATATACATAGCTGGCTACCTAGGTTCAAAATATACATAGCTGGCTACCTAGGTTCAAAATATACATAGCTGGCTACAAAACAAGATTATCTCTGTGAATTGTCACCAGAGCGTTGAGCGCATACCAAGCTTTTTATTTTCAAAGCCCTTTACATTTAATTCAACTCGTGTCATGCTAATTTTACTTATCGCGACCTGTGGAAACAACTTTGAAGACAACGACCAGAAAATGTAAAATCCTCAAATGTTGTTACCAGAAACATGCACCGCTATGTCAGCTAATCTTGGTGCTTACCATCGATGTATTCGCTTACGAAATCCGACTTTTTGAATATATTGTTAATGATAAGTTAGAGAAGAACCCACTGAACGATTCAGAACATGAAGAATCATATTTGTCTTGGAAAAATTGAAACATTTATTTTGTAACATGATGAAGTGCAATTTCATCACCACTCTGGGCAAAGTGGGTAGACACCCTATTTATATCTTATCATAGGTTATGTCTATGTTATTACCACGTCTTATGATGTCATCATAATGCATTACACCTACAAGCTTTATTAAATACTGTAAAGTCTTACCAAGTATGAATCTTGATTATTGTTCACTTGCAGAAACTACCCCTGTGACATTGTGACTTTATTGAATTTGGTGCTCTTCAAGACATCAGATACCAGCAGGGAAATTTATGAAATCGCAATGCAGCTTATGCAGGTAAGGGCCTATACCAGTAAAACTTGATTTGAAAAGTCTGTCTATAGACGCTCAACCAACCAATAGACTCAATCAGTAGCATGTACATAGATGGCTATCCAAATAAAGTTTTACTGACCAATGTAATGTATGATATCCTTCCATTGTAAACTGATAACAGGGTTTTTTTCAGTTTACTTCCTGTATTGACTGAAATTAATGCAGGTCAACTTTCTTTCTTTTTTTGTCATGAATCTTGTTCTGGAGGCAGCGATGAACAGTGGTCACCAGCTGGCACAGCCAAAGTCATGCTCAACCCAAAACTTAAATTAAGACCTAAAAGCACATTTCTGTTTTCCTACATTTTTACAATATAATTTTTACTTTACAGCTGGCCCATCTAGTGGAAATCGCTCAGGTCTGCCTCAAGGACAAGACTCATCCCAATAAACGTCAACCTATGAATTTAATTAGAGTTGACCCCAACCCTGACTGATAATATCCTGGACTAAGAGTGTGTGCTTTCTTGCTTGATAACCAGATTCTGGAGGCAAAGCTGTTTGTGTGTTCCAAGAGTATAGCAGACCAGAAGCCCAGTAGTATCCTGTACAGGAGCCACGGACCTCTGCCTCCCCTCTACAGCATCTCTCTAGCCCAGCTCTCACAGCATCTGGCTAGGACGTACCCCGAACTCACTCTGCCTCTCTTCTCAGGTAAGGTGTGTATGTAGTGTTCACGTACTGTAGTACTCACAAGCAGTGGCGGTTCTAGCTTGTATGTCGCCCTGGGTGAATCCGCCCTGGGCGGATACCTAAATCCACCACTGCTCACAAGCAGGTCTCCTTCATTTGGCTTCCTGCTAAATGTGTGTTCTTGTGTTAGGATGGCGCCTCCCACTCAAAAAGGCTCGTTGTCAGTTAGCTATCTTTGCCATAGCAACAGTGATGTGGGTTGTGAGTCAGAAGGATTTTGTCAGTAAAAAGTGGACCAAATAAATACACTGATCATCAGTTATTATCAACTGATGGAGACTCAGTATTCAGTTATCAAAAACACTGGTGACAACAGACAACGACGAGGACCGACAACGTTGTTTCAATACTCATATTCCTAAAAATAAGTATTGGAGGTTGGTGTTTTTCAACTCCGCCTTCCTGCCATTACTAGCACCTTGTAGAAGGTGCACTGCTGTGCACAGGACATTTACCTAATTGGAATTCAGCTATAAAATGTATAATAGATTTGAACAACAACAGGGCCTGTATTTATCAAGTGTCTCAGGGTAGCAGTGCTGATCTAGGAGCATGTCCTCCCTGTCCATAATAATCTGATTCATTATGATCTAAAGGGCTAAACAGATCCTAGATCAGCACATATGACATAAAGAGCCTGTTTATTTTTAAAATGCTACCACCCCTCCCTCTGCAGAGGACAACTTTACAGACCCTCCAGGATTTAGCGATTCTGTGATAAAACATTTTTTTTATAGCAAAATCAACAATTTCCCGTATGTGAAGAGAGGGCTTGGAAATTTGGCCAATCACTGCACTAATACCATATTTAACAGTAAAATGATTCATGACTTTTTATAAATTCATAAATGTACGGTTTCTGCTCTGTTGTCTTTCTCTCTCCTGTCCCAGAGGTTAGCCAGCGTTTCCCTACCACCCATCCAAATGGCCGTCAGATCATGCTGACATACCTGCTACCCTGGCTCTCTAACATAGAGCTGATGGACAGCTGCCTGCTGCCACCTGTTTCCAGTCCCTGCAGCCCTGAGGAGGAGACACCAGGCCGGACCGGCACCACCGCGGGACAGGTCCCCCAACACACCCTAAGAGGAATGGGCTGGGGCTCGCTGCAGGCCACCTCTCTGGTCCTCAACAACCTCATGTTCATGACCGCCAAGGTGAGGAGGGACTATGTGTGTGCATTGCTCGTTGAAAGGCAGACAACATGCAGGAAACTTGGGAGCAATAACACTTAGCACAATAGCACTTACAATACGACCACATATATGTTTAGTTCAGTAAAACTTGTCATTATCTAGTTAATATTACTAATCACTTATTGCTCTGCCCTGCCCTGTCCTGTCAGTACGGCGATGACGTCCCAGGACCAGAGATGGAGAATGTCTGGAACGCTCTGGTCAGTAACGACAGGTGGACCAACAATCTGAGCACTACCCTGCAGTTCCTCATCAGTCTGTGTGGAGTAAGCAGCGACACTTCTCTGCTGCCTTATGTGAGTCCGTTAGAACCCATCGAACTCCATTCATGTCTGAATAAACTAAATAAAACCACCCAAAAATATATAAAAAGATCATTAAGCTCAAGCCCGCAGCCTTAGAACCATACAGAGAAAACGAACCATGATACCTTAGAACCATACAGAGAAAACTAACCATGATACCTTAGAACCATACAGAGAAAACTAACCATGATACCTTAGAACCATACAGAAAATGAATCCCATCTCTAATCCTGACCCGTGTTCCAGATCAAGAAGGTGGTTATCTACCTGTGTCGTAACAACACCATCCAGACCATGGAGGATCTGTTGTTTGAGCTACAGCAGACAGACCCGGTCAATCCTGTGGTACAGCACTGTGACAACCCACCTTTCTACCGCTTCGCTGCCACCAGCTCGGCCTCCACCGCCGCCTCAGGTAGAGAAACGCACACCACGAATAAACACAAACACACTCAGAGGAACGTCAGACAGACTGTTCTCTCTGCTACCGCACGGCAAGCTGGTACCGCACGGCAAGCTGGTACCGCACGGCAGGCTGGTACCGCACGGCCAGGTCTTGGTCCAAAAGGCTCCTTAACAGCTTCTACCCCCAAGCCATAAGACTACTGAACACCTAATCAAATCGCTACACACAGGAAGTAACCAGATCAGATTGAAATCATAAGTTTTATGTTTATGAAAACTTTCACAATATGTATGTTTGAATTAATTGTGTCTATAAACACTCAATGATGTCCATTGTTACTTTTGTAGGTACAACATCCAGTAGCAACACCGTAGTTTCTGGCCAAGAGCGTTTCCCTGACGCAGACGACACTAAAGCAGCCAATCAGGAAGAAGCACGGTATAGTAGCACAGTAGAGTTCTTGGGGGCTTGGTCAGATTTCATTCTGCTGTTTTGACAACTCCCATTGGTCGTTTGGTATGTCAACAACCTTGCAAGTTGACAAAACAGCACAAAGAGATCTGGGACGTGACTAGGTGAAATATAACCTGGTCCCAGATCTGTTTGTGCTTGCATGTCAACTCCTTCATTTTTATATCTGGGTCCAGGTTAGGTAAAATGTGATGTAATATAAAATCAGCAGTAGCAGAGAGGAAGAGGCGAAGCAAGAGGGTTTACTCGACCCAAAATATGTCCATGAAAATAAGACCAAGAAGTGAGGAATATTTATATGGAGATTTTGGTGATCAAAAATGATTAATGACTAAAATGGCATTTTGTCTTTATATAGGAGCTGTGCCTGTTGTTCACAAGCTAATCTGCCCTCTCATTGGCTAGAATGGTCCCACCTGATCTCGCCTCCTCCCACCTGCCTTTCAACTTTGAGGACACGTATTTACATTGTTAGAAGCAGTCACTCGACTATCTTGTCAATATAATAGATAATCGGTGGCAGTAGTCATGGCGACAACCTCTCACCTCTGACCTTTGTGATCCAGGCTGAGTAACATCATGCGGAACCACAACCGCCTGGAGTCCCGATACAGCAACAGTTCTGGAGGCTCCTACGATGAGGAGAAGAGTAAGTATAGAGATTTTAGACATAATCTATGTACAGTGTGTGAATATAGTGCCAGACCATATGGTACAAAGGTAGGTAGGTCGGTCAGTCGGTCGTTGGGTAGGTGGGTGGGTCGGTCAGTCGGTCGTTGGGTAGGTCGGTCAGTCGGTCGTTGGGTAGGTGGGTGGGTCGGTCAGTCGGTCGTTGGGTAGGTGGGTGGGTCGGTCAGTCGGTCGTTGGGTAGGTGGGTGGGTGTACTTTGGTACTTTATTGATCCCCGAGGGGAAATTTCTTCGTCAAGCATCTACGAAAAAACACAGGGCAGGTGCAAAATGCCAGAATGAAAATACACAAAAGACAGATACACGATACTTAGAGCGGAGGTAGCCTGGGTCATTGTCCAATAAGAAACATTGGTTCCCTACTGAACACGACCATGGAGAGGGTCTGGCCTGCCGAGTGTTGCCGTGCTTTGTCATGAGTTTAACTTCCTGTGTGACCCCTAGGTGAACCCCTTCCGCCGTACTCTGGTTGGCTGATGAGCGTTGTGGAGACCAATCATCCACTCCCTTTGCCCATGCCTGTCAACGGAGGCTGCTGGGCTCCCCTGGTGGACTACCTCCCTGAAACCATCACTCCTAGGGGACCTCTACACAGGTATGCACAAACACACACACACACGTTTCCTGGTGGACTACCTAACAGGAACCATCAACCATCACTCCTACTGTACACACAGGTTCACACACACATTTCTACACTACCCTAACAACATAAGAGTACAGGGACCAGGTGTGAGAGACAGGGTAGTGTAGGTCGGACTTCTAACATCAGCCCATTGCAGATGTCCTACATATCTCACATTCATCACACACGGTCCTACACTACCCTGTCTCTCACACCTGGTCCCTGTAACTCTTTTCAAAACCATTATCCTTCATGGTAGCAGCGGGAAAGAATATGACCCAGCACATAGAGGTTGAAGCAGTGTGGAGGAACTCTATCGTTAGACAAAATAAGTTCTGATTCCATGTCCTGCTCAGTTCCCCCTTGACAAGCAGTCGGTATATATATATATATATATATATTCCATTGCATTCTTGAGCATTGAAAACAGAGAGAGGCTGCGTCTCAAATGGCACCCTATTCCCTATGTAGGGCACTACACTATGTAGGGTATTAGGGATGGAGACAATGTATAGAGTCTATTTCTATGTGTTGTTTTATGCAGTATGTTGGCGTAACATAGCAGTAGTTGTATATACAATATGTATATTGTTTATGTCTGTAGGTGTAACATTGCAGTGATCTTCATGACCGAGATGGTGGTTGACCACAGTGTGAGAGAAGACTGGGCCCTTCACCTGCCATTACTGGTCCACGCCCTCTTTCTGGGTATGATGCACACGAGCACATACTTTTCAATGAGGAATTACTTAATTAACTCATCCTCAACTTGCTTTAACTTGAACACGCCAGAAAGTAGCTGCAATTGCTGCAAATCCTTTTGCCCCTTTTTACTGTTTGTAAGGATGTATAGTGGGGTCAGAAATGATTGACACCCTTTATAAAGATGAGGAATAATGACTGTATAAAATACAGAGCTATATTGTAAGCTCCCAAAATGTGGGAGATTTATTTAATTTTATATGAATACCGTTGCTCAGAGAAAGAGATTTATTTCAGTAAAAAGGTAGGGTCAAAATTATTAACACCCCTAGAGATTGTTATAAATAAAGTAGTGAAAAGTGTCATATTTGGTCCCATATCCTACCATGCAATGACTATCAAGCTTGTGACACTACAGACTGTTGGTTGTTTTGTGTCATTTTTGAGTCACTTTTATTGTAAATAAGAATTGAATACATTTCTAAACACTTCTACATTAATGTTATGGATAATCCTGTTTGAATAATGACGAGTGAGTCTTACACATACCCCTAAGACATGTTAGCATGTCTTGGGGATATGATATTATATTAATGCTAACCTCCCCTGTTATTGTAATGGTGAGATGTTAGCATGTATTGGTGGTATGATATTATATTAATGCTAACCTCCCCTGTTATTGTAATGGTGAGAGGTTAGCATGTCTTGGGGGTATGATATTATATTAATGCTAACCTCCCCTGTTATTGTAATGGTGAGAGGTTAGCATGTCTTGGGGGGATGATATTATATTAATGCTAACCTCCCCTGTTATTGTAATGGTGAGAGGTTAGCATGTCTTGGGGGGATGATATTATATTAATGCTAACCTCCCCTGTTATTGTAATGGTGAGAGGTTAGCATGTCTTGGGGGGATGATATTATATTAATGCTAACCTCCCCTGTTATATTAATGGTGAGAGGTTAGCATGTCTTGGCTGTATGATATTATATTAATGCTAACCTCCCCTGTTATTGTAATGATGAGAGGTTAGCATGTCTTGGGGGGATGATATTATATTAATGCTAACCTCCCCTGTTATTGTAATGGTGAGAGGTTAGCATGTCTTGGGGGGATGATATTATATTAATGCTAACCTCCCCTGTTATTGTAGTGGTGAGAGGTTAGCATGTCTTGGGGGTTTGATATTTGACCCTCTAACTTTCTCACTCATCATTATGTACAATTAATTCAGGTTACATCCACATTATTGTAGAAGTGTTTAGAAACATTATATATAATAAAATGAAACACTACATTATTTATTTTGGGGACAAATTACAATCTGAAACACAACTAAAACAAACCGCAAATGCATCCAATGAGTTTGTAGAGTCACAAGCTTGATGTAATCATTGCATGCTGGGAATATGGGACCAAATACTACACTTTTGACTACTTTATTTATACAAATCTTTATGGGTGTCAATAACTCTGACTCCTACCTTTTAGAGAAAAAAAAGTATTAGTTCTCTAATCTCTTTCTCTGAACAACTGTATGAGTATAAAATAATTTCCCAGTTTCTTTGAGGATACAACATAGCTCAGTATGTTTATTTTATATGGTTATTATTGTTCTCCTTTGTATTGGACCCCACTGTATCTGCTGTGACTGTATTATGATGTATTTGTTTCCCCACCAGGCATGGACCACTACCGTCCTGAGGTGTTTGAGCACAGCAAGCGTCTCCTCCTACACCTGCTCATCACACTGTCCTGCAACAGCAACTTCCAGACAATCGCCTCCATCCTGCTGCAGACACGAGAGGTCAATGGCAACAAGACCTTGACCAGCAAGTCAAGCTACCAGCCTGAATACTTCACTACTACAGGTAGTACAGTATATAGACTCCTGGGTAGTGTTCATTAGGGCATGCAGGCAGACTCACCCTATATCGGATCCCTAATTAGAGACAACGGGTAGCAGCTGCCTCTAATTAGAGATCCATCCAAAACCCACAAAGAAACAGAAAAGAACGACACTGTCAGACTCTGACCATAGCTACATAGAGAAGCCTATTGCTTCTCTATGGCCAGAGCCTGACAATGTCAGAGTTAAAACTACAACAATTTTAAAAAGCAATACATCATATCAGTTCTGAGATGGTGGGTGTTTTTGCATTGATTTGAAGGAATTAAAAACAATAACATTTTTAATTAAAAACGAAAATGTGTAATTCTTATTGGAAAACTTCTAGTGGTTCCTTCCTGTTTCATCCCATTTTGTGCCTAATGAACATGACCCATGGCGTTTGAGTGTCAACAGATGCTGTTTGCTTTTCAGCTGGGCTACACAGTCCTCTGCTCCACTATGAGGCTGCTCTGCTGTCGTCTAGATGTGTTTGCTCCGTATTATAGTTATTTGTAATGAATCGAGAAGTGTTCCTGTTATTCCTCCTTCCTGATCAGAAAATATTCTTGGTTAATGGTGTCACTGCACACAACATCTCACTCGGGAGTTACTGATGTCTTACGATGGGAGACTGCAGTTGAAGGTGTATTTCTATCCCGATAGTAAAAACTCTCATGTCAATTCAATATCACTGTTTTTATCCCCTCAGGGGCAGTAAAGAAAGGCATTGTTTTTTGTCCAATGCTGTATATTCTGTACATTTGTTTAAAAAATATACATATATACTGAACAAAAATATAAACACAACATGTAAAGTGTTGGTCCCATGTTTCATGAGCTGAAATAAAAGATCCCAGAAATGTTCCATACGAACAAAAAGCTTATTTCTCAAAAATATTGTGTACAAATGTGTTTACATCCATGTTTCTCCTTTGCCAAGATACTCTATCCAACTGACAGGTGTGGCATATCAAGAAGCTGATTATACAGCATGATCCTTACACAGGTGCACCTTGTGCTGGGGACAATAAAAGTCCATGTACAGTTTTGTCACACAACACAATGCTACAGATGTCTCAAGACTTGCCGGAGTGTGCAATTGGCATGCTGACTACAGGAATGTCCATCAGAGCTGTTGCCAGAGAATTTAATGTTCATTTATCTACCATGAGCCGCCTCCGTTGTTTTAGAGAATTTGGAAGTATGTCTCCAACCAGTCTCACACCCGCAGACCACATGTAACCACGCCAGCCCAGGACCTCCACATCCAGCTTCTTCACCTTCGGGATCTTCTGAGACCAGCCACCTGGACAGCTGATGAAACTGTGGGTTTGCACAACCGAAGACTTTCTGCGCCAACTGTCAGAAACCTTCTCAGGGATGTTCATCTGCGTGGTCGTTCTCCTAACCGACTTCAGTGGGAAAATGGTCACCTTCGATGGCCACTGGCACGCTGGAGTAGTGTGCTCTTCGCGGATTAATCAAGGTTGTATGGCGTCATGTGGGAGAGAGGTTTGCTGATGTCACCGTTGTGAACAGAGTACCCCATGGTGGTGGTGGAGTTGCATTTTATCGATGGCAATTTGAATGCACAGAGATACCGTGACGAGATCCTGAGGCCCATTGTCGTGCCATTCATCTGCCGCCATCACCTGATGTTTCAGCATGATAATGCACGGCCCCATGTTGCAAGGATCTGTATACAATTCCTGGAAGCTGAAAATGTCCCAATTCTTCCATGGCCTGCATACTCTGACATGTCACCCATTGAGCATGTTTGGGATGCTCTGGATCTACGTGTACGACAGCGGGTTTCAGTTCCTGTCAATATCCAGAAACTTCTCACAGCCATTGAAGAGGAGTGGGACAACATTCCACAGGCCACAATCAACTGCCTGATCAACTCTATGTGAAGGAGATGTGTCGTTCTGCAAGAGGCAAATGATTGTCACACCAGATACTGACTGGTTTTCTGATTCATGCCCCTCCCTTTTTTTATGCATATGTTTATTCCCAGTTATGTGAAATCCATAGGTTAGGGCCTAATTTATTTATTTCCATTAACTGATTTCCTTATAAGAAATTGTTGCATGTTATATTTTTCCAGTGTATCATTTTTTTTTATTGTTCCTCTAAAAAAGAAAAGCATTTTCAGTTTATCAATCAAATTAATATTAAATTACCATATTAGACAGCCATGTGGTTCTAAAGGGTTTATGGGAGAGAGCGTAGCACTAGACACATTGCTCCTCTCCGTGGTTAATCTAGGTACAGGAGGGAATGACTTACATTCCTTTCAAGGGAGAGCTCAGTTTCTTATTTGGGGGAAAGAAAACATGTGGTAGCCTGGCCAGCAACAATCCTATGTACTGCAGCAGACAACATGTGGTAGCCTGGCCAGCAACAATCCTATGTACTGCAGCAGACAACATGTGGTAGCCTGGCCAGCAACAATCCTATGTACTGCAGCAGACAACCTGTGGTAGCCTGGCCTTCATTGGACCCGACTAGGGACAAGTTGGTTTCTTAAATTCAGTAGTTGTAATATAGAAAAACAGAGCATAGAGTTCACCTCACTCCTTCTCTCTCCTTCACCTTTTCTCTCTCCCTCCCAGGTGGGGTGGATTTCCTGCGAGAGGGCCAGGTATCCCCGGTACCCGACTCTGGCCTCAGCTCCTCGTCCACCTCTTCCAGCCTCAGCCTGGGAGGCAGCACCTCCAACCTGCCCCACATCTCCTCCCAGGAGGCGGAGGAGCTGGAGAGCCCCTCTGAGACAGACGAGAAGACCAACAAGCTGATTGAGTTCCTCACAACCAGGTAGGTGGACCACGGACTGAAGGACAGACAGACTGAGGGACGGAGGGACAGGCAAACAGGCAGGTAGAGTCGCCAGTCACTCACATAGCACGTTCCACTACCAACAGACAGCCAACTCCTGACCTCCACCGCCACCTAGTGGTGTAGTGTGGCTTTATGGGGTAGATCAGCTTTAATATTGCAGGTAGAGTGTTGCTTCCATCAATGTAATTGTCTGCATCCTTCCAATCCCCCATTATAATGTTTTTGAAAATATATACAGTGCCAGTCAAGTTTGGACACACCTACTCATTCAAGGGTTTTCTTTATTTTGACAATTTTTTACATTGTAGAATAAAAGTGAAGACATCAAAACTATGAAATAACACATATGGAATCATGTAGTAACCAAAAAAGTGTTAAACAAATCAAAATATATTTTATATTTGAGATTCTTCAAATAGCCACCCTTTGCCTTGATGACAGCTTTGCACACTCTTGGCATTCTCTCAACCAGCTTCACCTGGAATGTTTTTCCAACAGTTTTGAAGGAGTTCCCACATATGCTGAGCACTTGTTGGCTGCTTTTCCTTCACTCTGTGGTCCAACTCATCCCAAACCATCTCTATTGGGTTGAGGTTGCAGTTGAAACACAGAATCGTCTAGAATGTCATTGTATAATGTAGCATTATTCCTCTTCCACCAAACTTTACAGTTGGCATTATGTATTGGGCCAGCAGGCGTTCTCCTGGCATCCGCCAAACCCAAATTAGTCCATCGAACTGCTAGATGGTGAAGCGTGGTTCATCACTCCAGAGAACGTGTTTCTACTGCTCCAGAGTCCAATGGTGGCGAGCTTTACACCACTCCAGCCGACGCTTGGTATTGCGCATGGTGATCTTAGGCTTGTGTGCGGCTGCTCGGCCACGGAAACACATTTCATGATACTCCCGACCAACAGCTCTCGTGCTGATGTTGCTTCCAGAGGCAGTTTGGAACTCGGTAGTGAGTGTTGCAACAGAGGACAGGCGATTTTTATGTGTTTCAGCATGCGGCTGTCCCGTTCTGTGATCTTGTGTGGCCTACCACTTCACGGCTGAGCCGTTGTTGCTCTTGGATGTTTTCACTTCACAATAACAGCACTTACAGTTGACCGGGGCAGCTCTAGCAGGGCAGAAAATTAACAAACTGACTTGTTGAAAAGGTGGCATACTATGACAGTGCCGTGTTGAAAGTCACTGAGCTCTTCAGTAAGGCCATTCTACTGCCAATATTTGTCTATGGAGATTGCATGGCTGTGTGCTCGGTTTCATACACCTGTCATCAATTTGTTTGGCTGAAAATAGCCGCATCCACTAATTTGAAGGGGTGTCCACATACTTTTGTGTATAGTGCATTCGAAAAGTATTCAGACCCCTTGAATTTTTCCACATTGTGTTACGTTACAGCCTTATTCTACAATGGATGAAATCGTTTTTTTTCTCATCCAATGCATAATATAGTACACTTATCATAATTGAGTTGTAATCCAGAGGTTAGAAAACATCTACATCCACTATGAGGCTGGGGAGGGGTTCTAATTGAATCATCGGAGTACAATGACACCTTTGTTTTTAAGCCCTGGATTTGGCATTGATGTAGTAGCTACTCCACTGAGTCCACTTCGCTCTGGTGTGAAGTTCCCCCTAGGAACAGATCTAGGATCAGCTTACCTTCCCCCAATACTAACCTTAACCATTAGTAAGGAAAATGCTAAACTGACCCAAGATCAGTGTCTACCCTACACCAACTTACTGTAGGTATACTTCTGTTTTCCTCTCTATAATATCATTAGTAGTTTATAAAACCAAATTGTTTTCCAGGGCCTGTAGCCCCATGTGGTGTCACGAAGACATCTCACCCAAGAACCACAACTTAAAAAGCATGGAGCAGCTTACCAACTTTCTGTGTCACGTGGTGTCGGTGTTCAAAGAGTCTAAGTCAGGTAATCCTAGCCTAGCGTTCTTCTACACCTCGCCACACTACATGGTCATGACCGACATGCCGGAACCACTGCACTTTCATTCACCTATTGCCTTGTAAAAGCGGAATCCGACAGCCCTGGTAGACATCAGTGTGTATATGTGTGTGTCTGCGCATCTCTTTGTATTTGCAAACATGCGTGTGTGTGTGTGTATGTGTGTATGTGTGTATATGCCTGCATTCCCATGCTTTGTGTGTGTGTGTCTCATACCTCTCATGTGTGGGCCAGACTTCCAGCTGGAGCAGCAGTTGAGTGACGTAGCTCTGCAGACGGGTCTGTGTAGCTCGTCGCGCCACTACGCCGGGAGGTCCTTCCAGGTGTTCCGGGCGCTGCGGCAGCCGCTGTCGGCCCACGGCGTCTCCGACCTGCTCTCGCGACTGGTGGAGGTGGTGGGGGAGCACGGGGAGGAAGTACAGGTGTGTGTGTGTGTGGGTGGGCGGAGGGAAGGTGGGAGTGTTTTGTGCAGGTTAGGGGGAGTGTGATGTGTGTGTGTGTGTGTGTGTGAGAGATGAGGGCTTGGATGGTTGTATAGGTACCCAGTTTTAATGTCCTCCTGCTCTTCCAGGGTTATGTGATGGAGATGTTGCTCAGCTTAGAGTCTGTGGTGGACAACCTGGCTGAATGTCTCAAGAACAACAACCTAATGGCTCTCCTGACCAGGTTGGTTTGCAGGTCACTTTCACTGACAGCATGACAATAATAAATAAAATAAAAACCCGTCCCGTAGTTGCTGAGGACACTAAGGTCCAGAACGTTCCGACTGACCAGTGAAGCTGCAGTTCCACATCTATTACCACTTAAAACCTTACAACCCAAAGATGTTAGTACAAACTATTTAGAGTTTAGTAGGCCAATCTATTATTAGTTATTTGTATGTCAGGTTGTTAAGGGTTTGAACTCATCGCTAGTCTCTTATTGGCTCTCCAGGGCATCCTCAGACTTCCTGACCGATGGCAAGTTAGTGTCCAACACGAAGAGCCCGTGGCAGCTGAACCTGTTCCAGCAGGGCCTGGGGACAGCCGAGCGCAGCCGCCACCAGAGGAGCTACTCCGTCCCCAAGAAGTTTGGCGAGGGGGAACGCTCGTCCGACCCTCCTCGCAGCGCTACACTGGACCGCACCCAGGCCTGCACCCAGCAGGGTGGGCTGACCAAGAACTGCAGGTAGGAGACAGCAAGTAGCCTAGTAGACTACAGCAGTTTCTCTCAATCCTTTCCTAGTCATTCATCAAATAACATTTTATTGGTCACATACGTGTTTAGCAGATGTTATTGTGGGTGTAGTGAAATACACACTAATCTAAAGTAAAGAAATGGAATTAAGAGTATATAAATATATGGATGAGTGATGTCAGAGCGGCATAGAATAAGATACAGTAGAATAGTATAGAATACAGTTTATACATATGAGATGAGTAATGCAAAATATGTAGACATTATTTCAACATTATTACATTAGGATAAATGTGCAAAGTCTTGGGGGTGCCACAAGGGGCATCTATTGGATAGAAACCCAAAAATATGATTTCCTCCATAGAAATAAACACATTCCTCTCCTACGCAGTCCGTCCTCTTCCAAAGAACCCCTAAGTGACCTGGCCAACGTCAACCACCCGTCCAACCTGCTGGCCACCATCTTCTGGGTGGCCGTGTCCCTGATGGAGTCTGACTTTGAGTTTGAGTACCAGATGTCCCTGCGGCTGCTCCACAAGCTGCTGGCCCACGAGGCCCTGGACAAGCAGGAGAACAGGGAGCGGCTGGAGAAGCTGCAGGGCCAGCTGAGGTGGAGTGGCTTCGCCGGGCTCCAGCAGCTGCTCCTCAAGGGCTTCACGTCCACCTCCACCATCGACCTCACCCTGCACATCTTCTGCCAGCTCACGCCTGTCTCGCGGGTGCCCGTAGTGGACACCTCCCAGGCCATAGGTAGGTTATCTGTGGTCCTGTGTGACTCAATTAGTAAAGCATGGCGCCTGCAACACTATGGTCAAGGATTCAATTCCAGTTTGGGTAACCCATACTAAAAATGTATGCACACATGACTGGAAGTTTCTTTGGATAACAGCGTCTGCTAATTAGTATATACAGTATATACAGTGGGGTCCGAAATAATTGACACCCTTGATAAAGATAATGACAATATATAATAAATAATTATAGTACTGAGCTATATAAAAAGAGGACATAATATTTTATACTAATACAATAATAAAAAAGGTAGCGGTCAAAATGATTGTATAAATAAAGTAGTTAAATTTAGTATTTGATCCCATAATAACAGCATGCAATGATTACATAAAGCTTGTGACTCTACAAACTTGTTGGATGCATTTGTTATGGTTGAGTCTCTATTATTAAGTGCCCAATATAAACTAATGGTAAATAATGTATTGGCACTTTTATTGTAAATAAGAATATGATGTTTCTAAACACTTCGACATTAATGTGGGTGTTACCATGGTTATGGATACCTTTCAATGAATTGTGAACAACGATGAATTACAAAGTTACAGAGGGTCAAAGGTCATACTGTCACGAGTCGGGAGTGAGCGAGACCAAGGCGTAGCACATTCATAGTTCGACATTTATTTATACACTCCAAGACGAACTATACAAACAAAACCACGGGTACACAAAACAACGACACACACCTACTTGTGACCTGCGACATATAACGATAGATATATTATGACCCACAGCCCCGGTGTGGAAACATACATGCATATGTAGGATCCCTAATTAGAGACGATGCACTGCAGCTGCCTCTAATTAGAGATCCTACACAAACCACCTACAACCCCAGAAAATGATAGACCTGTCAGACTCTGACCAATAGGCTTCTCTATGGCCAGAGCCTGACACATACCCCTAAGACATGTTAGCATGTCTTGGGGATATGATATTATATTAATGCTAACCTCCCCTGTTATTGTAATGGTGAGAGGTTAGCATGTCTTGGGGGTATGATATTATATTAATGCTAACCTCCCCTGTTATTGTAATGGTGAGAGGTTAGCATGTCTTGGTGGTATGATATTATATTAATGCTAACCTCCCCTGTTATTGTAATGGTGAGAGGTTAGCATGTCTTTGGGGGATGATATTATATTAATGCTAACCTCCCCTGTTATTGTAATGGTGAGAGGTTAGCATGTCTTGGCTGTATGATATTATATTAATGCTAACCTCCCCTGTTATTGTAATGGTGAGAGGTTAGCATGTCTTTGGGGGATGATATTATATTAATGCTAACCTCCCAGCAGGCCATTTAACATCTTAACTTAGCTCACACAGGCCATCGGTACATAAACTAAATGCTCTACTCACTTCAGCTATCTATTGATTTGAATTGTATTACCTTTATTTATACAGGTGAGTCAATTAAGAATATGCGTTTTTGTTATAAACAAGACGACCTGTGACAACCTGACGATAGCATTAATTAAGTTTCTCACAATTCATACTGGTTTCATACTAGTTTCATACTGGTTTCGGGGCGGCAGGTAGTGGAGCGTTGGGCTCGTAACCGAAAGGTTTCTGGATCAAATCAGTCGTTCTTCCCCTGAACAAGGCAGTGTTCCTAGGCCGTCATTGTAAATAAGAATTTGTTCTTAACTGACTTACCTGGTTAAATAAAAAAAAATACAAATGTTCCTTGTCCATTGTAGCGTCAGTTGGGTTCTTTGTATCTGTCTTTCATTTTTATTTATTTTATGTCATCACTGTAGCACTTTGCGATTGTCTTTCAATGAAAAGCGCATTATATATTGTTATTATTTATAATTTGAGTGAAATGTCTCCTGTTACCCAGGTTTCCCTCTGAACGTTCTCTGTCTGCTGCCACACCTGGTCCAGAACTTCCATGGCCCGTCCCAGTTCTGTAAAGACGTGGCTCAGAGAATTGCTCAGGTTAGTCTCCTCGTCAACTTTCTGGTCAATGTTTGTTATTTAATAGATAAACAAGGACTTAACACATGCAAATCGTGGTGAATTATGTAAATCTTCTCCAGAAATGAAGTAAATGTGAAGTATATCAATGTAATCTTGGTCGTTTGGAAAAGGAGTTCATGTCAATCTAATGATTCATAGCCAATATGTAAATGGTGAGTGTTGTGTCTCTGCCTGGATGGCCAGGTATGCCTAGATGAGAAGAATGCCAAACTGTCAAACTTGGCCCATGTGATGATCCTCTACAAAACACACTTGTACATGCGGGACTGCTTCTCCTGGGTCAACGTCGTCTGTCGCTATCTCCACGAGGCCTTCTCTGACATCACCCTCAACATGGTCACTTACATGGCCGAGGTCTGTATGGCTGTTCCATACTCCTCTTAAACCTGATTCACACTATAGAGCCAAACCAATCCAGTGTAAGACAAACTGTACAGGGCGGGCCTGGTTAGGCATCCACCATAGTTGCTGGCTCAAATAAAGAAAATATTTGAGCCTCATAATGCTGTTCAGGTCTGCCCTATAGAGGTTCTGATTCAGAAAAGTTGATCCTATTGAGTAATATGGATCGATGGATTGATCGATCAATCTAGGGCTTTCCATCCATTCTAGACTGTGTCATTAACTGTGAGTGTTTTCTGATTGGCCAGTTGTTGGAGAAGGGTATACCCAGCATGCAGCAGACCTTGCTCCAGATCATCTACAGCCTGTTGAGTCACATGGACCTGTCAGTCATTCAGGCCAAGCTATTCAATATGGAGGTCCTCAAGACCATCGAGAAGTTTGTCCAGGTGAGAGGAACATGTTGTTCTTAGGGGTAAAATGGGCAAAACTCACAATTATGTTATTTCAACCAGTTTTGTCCACCCCCTTGACAGAAACTCATCTTTGTGTGGTGTCTTGGCATTAAGCTTCAAGACCAATCAGGAGGTAGAAGAGATCCTTTCTCTGTCCCAGAGAACTCCACCAGTCACAATAATAAACATTTGGTCTGACTGATGGAGCAACTAGATGCCATCACAAGACAAGTAAAAGCATTTGCAAGAATATTGAACATGCCAAGACACCACACAAAATTCTTGTTTTGAAACTTGGTCATTAAGAAACGCTAGCGGCCATGACTGAAGCCAAACAATATTTGTCTATGGGTGTGGTTTGATGTGGGGGGTCTTGGGGGTGTGGTTTGATGTGGGGGTTCTTGGGGGTGTGGTTTGATGTGGGGTTTCTTGGGGGTGTGGTTTGATGTGGGGTTTCTTGGGGGTGTGGTTTGATGTGGGGGTTCTTGGGGGTGTGGTTTGATGTGGGGGTTCTTGGGTGTCTATGCCATTAAAGAGAAAACAGGTTTTTAAAAATGTTTGCTAATTTATTAAAAATAAAAAACAGAAATACCTTATTTACATAATTATTCAGACCCTTTACTATGAGACTCAACATTGAGTTCAGGTGCTTCCTGTTTCCATTGATCATCCTTGAGATGTTTCTACAACTTGATTGGAGTCCACCTGGTAAATTCAATTGATTGGACATGATTTGGAAAGTCACACACCTGTCTATATAAGGTCCCACTGTTGACAGTGCCTGAGGGAGAAAAAAACCAAGCCATGAGGCCGAAGGAATTGTCCGTAGAGCTCCGATACACCCGGCCAAACTGCGCAATCGGGGGTGAAGGACCTCAGACTGCAGTGAAGGTTCACCTTCCAACAGGACAAAGACCTTAAGCACACAGCCAAGACAATGCAGGAGTGGTTTCGGGACGTCTCAGAATGTCCTTGAGTAGCCCGGCCACAGCCCGGACTTGAACCCGATCGAACATCTCTGGAGAGACCTGAAAATAGCTGTGCAGCGACGCTCCCCATCCAACCTGACAGAGCTTTAGAGGATCTGCAGAGAAGAATGGGAGAAACTTCCCAAAATCAGGTGTGCCAAGCTTGTAGCGTCATACCCAAGAAGACTTGAAGCTGTAATCACAGCCAAAGCTGCTTCAACAAAGTACTGAGTAAAGGGTCTGAATACTTATGTAAATGTAGTATGTCTGGTCCTTAAACTCGTGAAAAATAATATGATGAATAGAATACTGAACGTTTTTGAGTGTAGTATTCCTTTAACTACTGCTGATTTAAGAAAAAAAAGAAACTGTCTTCCGTGTCAGCAGTAAATTTGCAGGAACACCCAACAACTCTATAAACAGCCTGCTGTGTTGGCTGCAGGCCCTCATTCCCAACTCACACACACTGAAACCTTTCTCCTGGAGAATTCTTCTCATAGGCTTTGTTTTACGGTAGCTTTCAGGAAGCCCTATCTTTATGCTTCTATGATAAATGGAAACAGTTTTGACTTGTGTCATATGGTGGATACCTTCTAACAGACTCTTTGTGTGTGTGTGTATGTGTGTCTCTCTCTCGCTCTCTCTCTCTTTGTGTGTGTGTGCTCTGCCTGCACACGCTTTGCAGACGGCCCACTGGAGGGAAGCCCTGAACATCCTGAAGCTAGTGGTGTCCCGGTCGGCCAGTCTGGTGCAGCCATCGTCCCCCCACAGCGAGCTGTCCCACCTGGACCTCCGGGTGTGGGAGCGCTCCTCCAAGGCCCTGCCCGGGAAAACACTGGACTTTACCTTCGACATCTCTGAGGTTAGTCAGACATCAACGTCTTTGTGTGGTTCTTTTGATCGGTTACTCTCTCTTGCTTACTATCTTTCTCTCTCAAGAACACAATCTTTCTTTCTCTCTCTGTCTCACTTTCTCTCTCTCCCTCTCTCTCTCGTTCTGTCTCTCTGTTTCCCTCTCACTTCCTCTCACTCTGACGTAATGTTGTCGCTCCCTGTCTGAGAGCCAAGCCACGGACAAGACAGGGTTTGTTCTGTGCATGAAGCTGTTCTGTGTTACATAAACAATGCTTCCCAAATGGCCCTCTATTCCCTATATAGTGTACTACTTTTTCCTGTGTTTTCCAGGGTACTGGTGTGAGATAGTGTTGATGACTGGATTTGTTTTGGACAGGAAACATGTATTTTCTTTCAGTTAATGATTGATTATGCCTTTTAATAATGAACCCAGTAGATTAACAGCAAAGCTAGAAAAGTACACACACACAGTAAACACTAACAGACAGACCGGGCAGAGCTGGACTAGAGAGCGATGTTGTGAGGGCTAACAGATGTCTGGGAACCAAAAAAGCAGCTATTTATGAATGGCAGGAAATATTGTCAGACAGAGCTGCTGCCGTCCTTTGTGTGGGAATCAGGGAGGAGGTTCAAACTGGGCTGGAGTGGTGAGGGAGGGAGCGCCAGCCAAACAGAGATCCAGAGAGCGTTACTGCCTAGAGAGGTATGATTGAACAAACAAACCCCTTCAGACAAATTCCTCAGTATTTTTTAGACGGAAGGGGGCGTGAAGAAAACACAGCAGAAGAAGCAGCATGTTACCCAGAGGCACATGGAATCTGTGGAAATTGACTGCAGGTGGATTGAAAAAAGCAAACTTAGCCAAGCTGGAGGATTTCTTATTTTCCCCAATGTGCAAATCTCCCCTGCTCGGTAACTGAGCTGCCAGGGCTATGAACGGCTGCCAATGGGACAGTTCTAAGGGCTTAACAAACACTACCTGGCAGGTGTTGAAATATTGATGAGCAGCTGAATAGTTGTCCTGGCTAGACTGGAACAGCATTTGTCCACTCTGCTCTGTGTGTGACTCACTAAGGCTCCTGTGTGTGTAGACCCCAGTGATAGGCAGGAGGTATGAGGAGCTGCAAGGTTCTCCAGGCTGGGAGGGGAACAGCCGGGCCATAGCTGTGAACAGCAGCACCTCCTCCACCACCTCCTCAGGCTCCACCTCCAACAACGTCCTGGTTCCAATCAGCTGGAAAAGACCCCAGTCCTCTCAGGTCAGCCTCCCCCTTTCACCCCTCCTCACATTTCTTGTCATGTCATGTCATGTCATGGCAGGGACATTTTACATCATTTAGCAGACGCTCTTATCCAGAGCAACTTACAGTTAGTTAGTGCATACATGTTCATACTGGTCCCCAGTGGGAATCAAACCCACAACTCTGGCGTTGCAAGCGCCATGCTCTACTAACTGAGCTACATGGGACCACTACAGGGGAGTTGACTAAACCCAGATTTGGCCTCCAGGATTATTGCTATCAGAAAATGAGAAATAACAACACACATCCCTCGCTACCTGATGATGTCAAAAGTAAGAGTCAATGTAGCTCTGGTCCAGGGCATAGTGTCCACTAGTAGTTCCTCCAGTAGTAGTGAAGAAACACGTGCAACGCCCTGGACAAGAGCTAGAGTCAACGGAACTTCACACCTGCACAAAACATGTGCATAAGGAGTGATGACTGAAATATTACAGTACATTTCTGTGTACTTTTAATAGAACAAACACATTCCTACAGTGTTGTAATTATCCAGTGTTTACAGTGGACAGCAACAGGAACAGGGGAGTCTTTTGAAAGGAAGCAAGATAAGTACAAAGAGTCTGTGTAGCTTAAAGGACATTTTGCTCAAAAAACTATATTTTTGTATTTTGTTAATTCGTCTACTGATAATACAATCCCAAAATGTTGCATGTCAGCAGCCAACTTTTCAAGATAGAGCACTTTCAGTGTGATGATGATGCATTGCCTTGAAAGAGATTCGAGATCAGACTGAGATCACACATTTATTTTATTGTATTTTTTTGTAATCTGATTCGTTTTGCTGCTGTGTCGCTGTCCTCTGAGGTCCTCCTCCACAGTCTAAACAACGCAGCTCTGCTCTGGGGGAACGTCACCTCACAGATCTCTTCTCTCCATATCTGCAGAAGAGAACACGGGAGAAGCTGGTGAATGTGTTGTCTCTGTGTGGACAGGAAGTGGGGCTCACCAAAAACTCTTCGGTGAGACACACACATAGTTCATGTTGAATATTCAAAATAAGTGAAATGTTTTGTTTAGACTCACTGAGAGACAGCAGCAGAATATACAGGTATTCAACAATTAAACACTCTCATTTTGATGATGGTGTACTCACAACTAATATTGCTGACATTTTGTGAAAGTTATACACTGAGTCTACAAAACATTAAGAACAGAGTGATCTCCAGCCTTGTCCTCGTCAACACTCTCACCTGTGTTAACGAGACAATCACTGACATGATGGCAGCTGGTCCTTTTGTGGCAGGGCTGAAATGCAGTGGAAATGTTTTTGGGGGATTAAGTTCATTTTCATGGCAAAGAGGGACTTTGCAATTAATTGCAATTCATCTGATCACTCTTCATGACATTCTGGAGTATATGCAAATTGCCATCATCAACACTGAGGCAGCAAACTTTGTGGAGACCAATACTTGTGTCATTCTCAAAAAATGTTGGCCACGACTGTATGTGTTGAGGATTGGAGGGGTTATGAATTATGTGTAACCAATGTCATAGTAGTGCCTGAGGATTGTGTAACATGGAAGACAAACGTTTTTTTATGCACTGTGATCCTATTTGGAAAAGATTGATGAGAATCATATTTGTTGAATATGAATTGTAGATTTAAGCATGCTTTTTAAACGAGTTGGGCAGTTTTTGTGTTTATTGGACAGGAGAGAGAGATAAGGAGATGGGAGGACAGAGAGTGCAAGGGCATTGGGTCGGATTTGAACTGATGCTCGTAGCAGTAGAACACAGTACATGTGATCAGAGGCAACCGCTTAGAATAGACTAGAATATAATTACTTTATTTTTCCAGAAGGATGCGTTACAGTGGAGGCTCCTCAGAGGAGGAAGGAGAGGGCCATCCTCAGTGAATTTCATAAACATTTTAATATTGAAAAGAATATTATCCTTTTTAGATACTAAATATATTCACGTCACCAAATAATTGATTAAAACAATGTTTTGCAATGTATCCTCAGCAGGACAGACGCTAGCCGGAGGACAGCTAGTGTCTGTCCTCCTCTTGGTACATTGACTTCAATACAAAACCTAGGAGGCTCATGGTTCTCACCCCCTTCCATAGATTTACACAGTAATTATGACAACTTCCGGAGCACATGTTCCAACATATCAGAGCTCTTGCAGTATGAACTGACATGTTGTCCACCCATGAATCTAGTACTGAAAGCATAAGCTACAGCTAGCTAGAACTGTAGTGCATAAAATATGGTGAGTAGTTGACTCAGAGAGAGAGAAAGACAGTAGTTGTATCCTTCCATCCCCAGGTAATCTTCTCCAGCTGTGGAGAGCTGGACCTGATGGATCTGCAGCCCAGCCTGGGGTCATCTGATGAGGGGACACGGGAGCAGAACAACAACATGGATGACACCACGTCCGAACAACAGTTCAGAGTCTTCAGAGACTTTGACTTCTTGGACGTGGAGCTGGAGGATGGAGAGGTGAGATTGGTTGATTGATTTGATCATTTAAAAACATAATTCTAATCACACAACTGGATGCAATGCCTTTGAAATCATTGAGGATAAACTTTAAAAAAAGGTTTTACAGCTTATTTCCAATGTGGTCCTCTGGTTTAAGCAGGCAGGGCTGCTTGGCAGGGCTGCTTGGCAGGGCTGAGAGTATGACTAGCTTAGTGGTGTGTAAAAGGGTGGAAGACGTGATGACCAAATCACTCACAAGTTACTCACCTTGATGCACCCATATAAGTTCTCAGGGGATGTTGGAGTGTAGGATATCCATGAGTTGGACCTTTATAGACAGTACTCAGTGTGTAGTGCCATTATGGAACCTCTGTCTCCGAAACCTAATGATGGAGGTTAAAAAAGCCTGAAGTACTATGTACATTTTAGGACACCGTAATGTACTAGAGTATTGTCGCTATCAGCTTTTCAATTACTTCAGAGCGCTGGGAACTTTTTTCTGTCTCAGCCATACAAATGGAATTACCAGATGGGGCATCCCCGTTCAACTCAATGAGGCCATAATGGGTGGCCCTTTCTAGTAATTCTGTGTCTATGATCTCAACAGATCTCTAGGACATTTTGATTTCTTATCTTCTGTCCTCTAATGTCATGTGGGTTTCTTTTTTTCTGTTTTTGTCTGTGCCACCATCTAGGAGCTCCAGGTAAGTTCAGTCATGTTGCAATGCTAATACTGTGTTGTGTAGATGGCATGCAGAGCCCTATGAGCCCTGGTCAAAGGTAGTGCACAATGCCTCCCGAGTGCCGCAGCGGTCTAAGGCACTGCATCGCAGTTGTCGTAACTTTGTCTATCGTTAAAATGGTGACTACTATTTATTGAATAATTACCTATGTCTACATATTAATTACCAATGTATAGCAGGCCTTATTTTAATGAATGTTGCCTCATCAGTCTCGTCCTAGAATGGTCATGAGTCCGTCAATCTGCACAAACCCCAGCGCAAACTGATCCTTCCGTATACACAAATTAGTTTAATGATTTATTTACTAACTAAATGATAATACAGGACACACAGTAATGTTATAGAAAAAGGTTTCTAATACAATGCACTTAATAGGATAACAGATCGCTAGCGGATCTGTTCAATATTACACACACACACAGAGACAGAGACAGAGACAGAGACAAGGCATTAGAATTACTATGATCTCGTGTAAACAACTAAAATCACAGTTTTATCATCACAAAAACATTCTCTTTAATCTGGATATTTCTTACCAAACGTAACGAATATAGACAGTTTGGAAACTCTTAAGGTTACAATGTTTTCATAATCACACCTTCATTTAAACTTTAATGACATCACAGTATTGACATTCATATCCATATACCAAGAGTCCTCATTTTCAACACACATAATAAAATGTATCATGTTCCCAATGTCTTGTTTCATGGACATAAAGTTTTGGACAAAGAGTCATAAACTGGACCTTTTCCCTCCTCCTCTCTTTTCCTGTGAGAGTGAAAGTGAGAGAAAGTCTGGTCGGTGTCAAAGCTTCCCCTTTAACCTCTCCAATCAACTCAACCCCACTCCCCCCTCCTTTGGGGGGAGAGGAGCATGGCAGAAATGTATCCATCAAATGACCTGTAACCTCAAGTCATGACACAGTGCTTGAGGCGTCACTACAGGGGGGAAGGAGAAGAGTAGTTGAGTATCTTCCGCATAGCAATGATAGGAGAGACCATGTGAGGATATGACAAAGCAGAGTGAGAGTGACTTAGTGAAAAGAGGAGAGGGCCTAGAACCGAGCCCAGGGGGACACCTTTAGTAGTGAGCACATGGTGTAGACACAGATCCTCTCCACACCACCTAGTAGGAGCTGCTGTCCAGGTAGGATGCAATCCAGGAGTGTGCAAAGCCTGAGACAGAGGAGAGCTGTCTCAGTTGAGTGAGCCGCCTTGAAGCCAGACTGGTTAGGGTTAAGAAGATCATTCTGAGAGAGATGGAAGAAAATAAAAAGTATACAGGTCTCTCGTTTTTGACGTCAGAGGCGTTGAGTGTCTGGCCATCTTGAAGTCAGGGATGAGGGAAGTGAGGAATGGGAGAATGTCTCCATAGGTGGTCTGGAGAAGGGAGTGGATGGGGTCAAGTGGGAAGGTTGTCAGGCAGCCGGAGATCACAAGTCACAGGATTTAATCTGGAGAGAGGGGGGAGAAAGAGGTCAAGGCATATTGTAGGTCTGTTTGAGTGGGACACAGAACGTCTTATGTTTTAAACGTTCTTGGACACAGGAATGTTCTTGCAATTTGTCTAGAACATGAATATCTTATATTCTGAGAGCATGACAACCATGTTCTGTGTATGTTTGGTTTGACGTTGATGCAACATTCTCCTAACCCTCATAAAACTGGACACAAATGTCCCCATGGAACGTGTCTAGAACATGATCTATATTCTGAGAACATGGTAACCACGTTCTGGGTAAGTTTTGTTTGACATTAAGGAAATGTTCTCCAAACTCTAACATCAAAACAAGCTAAATAGGTTCTCAGAAGGTTTTTGCTAACATACATAGAACGTTCCTCTAACTAATGGAAACTGGACACTCAAACATCAGGGGAACATTATGGGTAACATTAGAAGAACATTATCTCTCCCTAGAATTGTTAGCTGGGACTCCAGGCATTCTCAAACAGATCTGGGATCAGGCTAGCCCTCTCCCTCCACCAGTGAAATATGATGAAGCTGGTCAGTCACCACAGGTCCAAGATCTGTCCTGTATGCTGTGGTGACCTGGACTGTGTTCCAAATGACACCCTACTCCCTTTATATTGCACTACTTTTGAGCAGGACTTATAGGAAATAGGGTGCCATATGGAACGCAGCCCCTCGCTCTCTGTGCGTGGTGTGTTTGCGTGTGTGTGTGTACATGCGTGGGTGTAGACCACGGTGTGTGTGCATGTGGGTGTGTGTGCATAGACCCATGTGTGTGCGTGTAGACCCCTTTGTGTGTGCGAAGACCAGTGTGTGTGTGTGTGTGTGTGTGTGTGTGTGTGTGTGTGTGTGTGTTTAAGGCATCTGGCTCTGTGTGGTCTGTGTACTTTCTTAAAGCTACGTGTGTCGTCCTTGCAGGGGGAGACGATGGACAGCTTTAACTGGGGTGTGCGAAGACGCTCCATGGATAGCCTGGACAGGAGTGACCTGGTGCCCCTGGATAACAGCGAGCTGTCCAGCAGCACGCCCAGCCTAGGCCAGATCACCCACCACGACTCACAGGAATCCTCAGAGGAAGAGTCCATCACTGCCAGCCAGATCCTCTCTCACTCCCAGGTGTTACATCTCTCTAACCACAGACCTAGGATCAGATTACCCTACCCCCCAATCCTAACCTTAACTACGGGGGATTAAATAATATCTGAATCTGTATCAGTTGCTAGGACACACCCAGGAGGCTCTGCTGCTCTTGCTTCTTATACAAAATACTTTGAAGTGTTTATACTTGATGTATTGTGAGATGGTTTTCCCTGCTCTCACAGCAGTTGCCTCGCGCATGATGTCCTGACTAGCAGATCTGTGTTCAAGTAGTATTTATTTTCTTCCAAATACTTCAAGCTCGATCGAGTTCGCCTTATGCCATAGAACCAATGGAATAGTCCCAAAAGTGCAAACCTCGGCCGAACGCTCAATCCAAATATTTGAGAGAAAGCAAATACTATTTGAACACGGGTCTGATGATTAGACAGGAAGAGGACTCTGAGCTGGACCTTTGTCTCGTTGCAGATTGTGAACCTCTCCGACGAGGAGGTCAATCAACTGGACTCTCTGCACACCTCCCTCGACAACTCAGCTGTTGACCCTTCTCTTCCCCCTCTGCACACCAGAACGTCCAGTTTGGAGGTCTCGCTGGCAGAGGATTCAATGCAGAGGGTGAATAAGGACTTCCTTATTAATAATACTGTACTTTCAGAAAATGCTTACCTTTAGAAGGAAAGAGTATTATGCATATGCCCCCAAAAGCACATCATCCAGTATATTTGAGTGTATATAATAATAATAATAATAATAATAATAATAATAATAATAATAATAATAATCATTGAGTGCTTTTACACTTCTGTCACTCACTGCATTCCTTCTGTAGGACTCCATCAGTGTTGTATTTATAATTACATAGACCAGTGTTTCCCAAACCTGTCCTCAAGTACCTACAGCCAGTTCCACTGATTTTAAGTACTGGAATAGATCAATTTGTCTGGGGTTACTAAACTGAGTGTGCGTCCCAAATAGCACCCTATTCCCTGAGCCCCATGGATCCTGGGCAAAAGTAGTGCACAATAAGGTGCCATTTGGGACACACCCTAATATTGTTCAACTGATGCCGGCATTTCAAGTAAGTCCCTCCCTCCTTTCTTCTCTCCCTCCAGGCTGAGATCTCAGTAGAAGACGAGGACACAAACATCCATGAGGAGGATCTGTCCATCAGTGACCTCCCGCCTAGGTTTGACTGTGGCAGTGAGCACTTCAGCCTGGAAAACTTGGCTCTGGGAGACTACCAAGGAGACCTGGACACCAGCTGTCTGCCCAGGTACATATAACATTATTACACCACTACATATCTACAATACAACATGTATAATACCACCATTACATTACATATAAAACAGTCCATCATATAACATTATTACACCACTACATATCTACAATACAACATGTATAATACCACCATTACATTACATATAAAACAGTACATCATATAACATTATTACACCACTACATATCTACAATACAACATGTATAATACCAGCATTACATTACATATAAAACAGTACATCATATAACATTATTACACCACTACATATCTACAATACAACATGTATAATACCACCATTACATTACATATAAAACAGTACATCATATAACATTATTACACCACTACATATCTACAATACAACATGTATAATACCACCATTACATTACATATAAAACAGTACATCATATAACATTATTACACCACTACATATCTACAATACAACATGTATAATATCACCATACACCAATATTACAATGTTTGTGTGTGTAGAGTGCATGTGTTAGCGCTTGTTTGTGTATGCGTGTCTGTACCCTTTGTGTGTGTCTCTTCACAGTCCCCGCTGTTCCATATTTTACCCTTTATTTTAAAATCTGATTCTACTGTTTGCATCAGTTACCTGATATGGAATAGATTGACATGTATATTATTAATGTTAGCTCTTTGTGGCATCCCTCTCAAACATACCATTTCTCAATTCCTCATCAATCCAGAGGGATTTAACAGTTTCTACAGTCATGTTCTTAATGGGTTAATGTTTATTAGTAACTGGAATAAGTAGTTTCATAAATGTATCAAGTGCAGCGTCTGGTTGTTCCTCATTACAAACCACAGACCAACACATTATTTACATCCTCAACATATGAATCACTATAAACGTATTGTATGACGTCTTATACACTATATTAGACCCAGTCTTTGGAACTGTGGTTTTCCTAGATATGGATACTATATTGTGATCACTATATCCTATGGATCTGGATACTATATAGTGATCACTACATCCTGTGGATCTGGATTCTGCTTTCAAGCTGATATCTGCAGCATTAGTAAAGATGAGATCAATACATGATGATTTCATTCCTGTGTTGTTTGTAAATATCCTGGTAGGTTGACTGATAACCTGAACCAGGTTGCAGGCACTGGTTACAGTTTGAATTTTTTTCTTGAGTGGTCAGCTTCATGAAAGCCAGTCATGAATCACCCAGAAAAAAATACTTCTCAGTTGACTTCATGAACCTTATTTCTTAGGCTGCATAAAGCCAAATACATTTAAACTCAGTTTTTCACAATTCCTGACATTTAATTCTAGTCAAAATTATCTTAGGTCAGTTAGGATCACCACTTTATTTTAAGAATGTGAAATGTCAGAATAATAGTAGAGAGAATTATTTATTTCAGCTTTTATTTCTTTCATCACATTCCCAGTGGGTCAGAAGTTTACATACACTCAATTAGTATTTGGTAGCATTGCCTTTAAATTGTTTAAGTTGGTTCAAACGTTTCGGGTAACCTTCCACAAGCTTCCCACAATAAGTTGGGTGAATTTTGGCCCATTCCTCCTGACAGAACTGGTGTAACTGAGTCAGGTTTGTAGGCCTCCTTGCTCACACACGCTTTTTCAGTTCTGCCCACAAATGTTCTATAGGGTTGAGGTCAGGGCTTTGTGATGGCCACTCCAATACCTTGACTTTGTTGTCCTTAAGCCATTTTGCCACAACTTTGGAAGTATGCTTGGGGTCATTGTCCATTTGGAAGACCCATTTGCGACCAAGCTTTAACTTTCTGTCTGATGTCTTGAGATGTTGCTTCAATATATCCACATAATTTTCCTTCCTCATGATGCCATCTATTTTGTGAAGTGCACCAGTCCCTCCTGCAGCAAAGCCCACCCACAACATGATGCTGCCACCCTGTGCTTCACTGTTGGGATGGTGTTCTTCGGCTTGCAAGCCTCCCCCTTTTTCCTCCAAACATAACGATGGTCATTATGGCCAAACAGTTCTATTTTGGTTTCATCAGACCAGAGGACATTTCTCCAAAAAGTACGATCTTTGTCCCCATGTGCAGTTGCAAACCGTAGTCTGGTTTTTTTATGGAGGTTTTAGATTTAGACTTTTCGCACCAAAGTACGTTCATCTCTACGAGACAGAACGCGTCTCCTTCCTGAGCGGTATGACAGCTGCGTGGTCCCATGGTGTTTATACTTCCATACTATTGTTTGTACATATGAACGTGGTACCTTGGAAATTGCTCCCAAGGATGAACAATTTGTTTTATGAGGTCTTGGCTGATTTCTTTTGATTTTCCCATGATGTCGAGCAAAGAGGCACTGAGTTTTAAGGTAGGCATTGAAATACGTCCACAGGTACACCTTCATTTCACTCAAATTATGTCAATTAGCCTATCAGAAGCTTCTAAAGCCATGACATCATTTTCTGGAATTTTCCAAGCTGTTTAAAGGCACAGTCAACTTAGTGTATGTAAACTTCTGACCCACTGGAATTGTGATATAATGAATTATATGTGAAATAATCTTTCTGTAAACAATTGTTGGAAGAATTACTTGTGCCAGGCACAAAGTAGATGTCCTAACTGACTTGCCAAAACTATAGTTTGTTAACATGAAATCTGTGGAGTGGTTAAAAAATGAGTTTTAATGACTTCAACCTAAGTGTATGTAAACTTCCGACTTCAACTGTATGTTAATATGGGCTATTTTTAGCACTTTTCTGGGTTGCTTTATGGTTTTTAATGCTTTACTGGGAAGCTTATCAGAAGTAGACTTGCTCATGTTATTTTTATTGGAGCTGATTTATACAGTGATCTTCCTGCTAGGGCGCCGCTTCAGTGCTAACAGTGTAACTCTGGTTCATAGGCATATGATTACTACATACAATAGCTGTGGGATCAACAGAGGTATTCAGGGCAGTTAGGGGGACATAAATTAAGTGACTTACATTGTTTCTGCCAACACTCCTTGGATAATGTGCATTTATTGCAGAACCCAACTTCACAATGGTAGGGATTAACTGAGCTGGTCTTGGGTCATTGGTAAGTCATTTTCTCAACACAGCCTTGAAATGCGTGGACAGAGTCCAGGAGTCAAGATGATTTGGATGGACTCTGTCATTCCTGTAGACTATCTTCAGTTTCCAGAAGGTGTCAAAGTTATCTATAACAGTGATTCCAGCAGAGCTACAATAATCTTTTAGCCAGGTGTGTAATGCCGGTAGTCTGAATCTTTCACACCTGCGACCCAACGATGGTACCGGACCTGAAATGATTGGCCGCTTTTTGGAATCTTTCAGTGCTAGAATCAGTTCTTTAAAATCAATTTTCAGAAGTTCTGAGCTGGCCCTCTTGATGTCATTTGACCCCACATGGACTACGACAGCATCAGTACCTGGCATCTGTCGTAGAGCGGTCGGAAGCAGCCTTGTACTCGTGCTCCTGGGTAGCACAGGGTATTTGCACTGGGAACCAAGATGTTTCTCAACCTTCGAGCTGCTGATGATGACAGCTGGTGAAACAGCAGAGGAGATCCGGCCATTCTTTCGCCTGGAGTGGTTTAGAAGGACCAAAGTGCGGTGGGGCCCGATGGACTCGTGCCGGCTGTAGTATCCATCGTGGATGATGAAAGGACCGGTCTCTCAGGCAGCCTCACAGTCTGATGAGGGTGGGAGCTCATTGAAAATCTGGGCGGTCCACATTGTCCTGGAATAAAGCAAAGTAAACACAGCTCCTGCAGCGTTGAAAATGTTCAATAGCGACCTCTCTTTGAGACTGCCGAGCCAGCTAGGCCCGCTGAGTTTCTGTGTCTCTCTCTTTACATGGAATCTAGCGTTCACAGAAACTCAGCCCAACCGAGCCGCGGGATCCAAAATGAAAAAGTGTATAAAATACAACAAACCGAGGTCTCTCGTTCAGCTTTCAGCGTTCAACAACATACGTCGCGCTCAGATGATGCAGGGTGGAGGCGGGAGTGATTTTTTTGTATTTTTATATTTAACCTTTATTTAACTAGGCAAGTCAGTTAAGAACAAATTCTTATTTACTATGGCTTCCTACACCGGCCGAACTCTGACGACGCTGGGCCAGTTGTGCGCCGCCCTGTGGGACTCCCAATCACGGCCGGTTGTGACACAGTCTGAGATTCAAATAAGTGCTTTATAAATGATTATACATTTTAGGCCAATAAATTCTTATGTATTGTAGTGGAATTTATCATAAATTGTGATCATGAAAGTCTCATCAAACCTGCAATAGTGCTTTAGTCAGTATTTATACCCTTTATATAATACTGTGTAAGCCAGTACAACACGGTTCTGTTCAGCATGATAGTCTGAGAAGTGTTTTAGCGTGCTGCTATAAACTTCTTGTGTGTTCTGATGGTTGTGTATGCCTGGTCTCCCCCACCAGTCTCAGTGAGGAGGAGAGAGACGAGCTGATGGAGTCTCGTTCTTCCCCTCCTCCGTCACCCTTCTTCTCGGCCATCCTGGCTGCGTTCCAGCCGGCGGTGTGCGATGATGCAGAGGAGGCGTGGCGGAGGCACATCAACCAGCTGGTGTCCGACTCAGACGGCTCCTGCGCCATCTACACCTTCCATGTCTTCTCCTCCTTCTTCCAGGTAGATAGTGGAGTCACATTGCTTTCCACCTGTGGGTGTTTCTTCTTTACAGCATGTGAAACGGCACCATTGATGGAAGCCTATCTGTCCCTTTTTTAACACTAAAGTCGTATTACTGAGCATTAAAATTTGAACTTTCTCAACTCTGGTTGCAAAATTGCGACTATAGTTGGCAACAGTGAAATCTTAAATATATCTTTGTGTCTCCTATTCAAAATGATAGATTTTTGTTGTTGCTGAGACTAGTAAGCCATCTGAATCTATCTTAGCAGCCAAAGAGACTTTCCGGTACCGTGTCAGGACCTGTTCATACAGATCCCAGTCTGCGTCTCAAAAGACACCGGTTGTGTCCCAAATGGCAACCTATTCCCTGTATAGTGTACTACTTTTGACGAGGGTCCAGAGCCCATAATCAGCAGTTGTGTCCTATCTGCCATACTATGTCAGTCATACTGGACTATGTCACCACACTCATGCAACAGCTACTCCTCCTGGGGTCCACATAAAACGTACTAAGTACAGAACAGTAAAATACAAGAACAACATAAGATATTACATTAAATAAAACAATAAAAAAAGAGTTATACACTGAATAAAAAATAAATGTTGGTCCCATGTTTTATGAGCTGAGTAAAAGATCTGCGCTAAAATATTATTTCTCACACATTTTGTACACAAATGTGTTTCCATCCCTGTTAGTGAGCGTTTCCCCAAGATAATCATCCACCTGACAGGTGTGGCTTCGCTGATTAAACACCATGAACTTAAGTTCATCTCAAGGACTGACAGAACATCTTGATGTCTGTTGTTACAGCAGGTCAAGATAATTAGCCTGCTTCGAAGAGAGAAGTTTGTCCAGCTCAGTAAAACCTCAAACATAAATTGCCCACGACAATTAATGAGGAGGCGGAACACACCTCAATTCAAACGAAAATAAAACTTGTTAATAACATGTAGCTAGCTAGACTCTCTTACCTGTGTACATGGATGGATGCTTCTCCCTCTCTGTCACGGATGACATGGTTGCACTTAGTTTGAAGATGTAATTCTGTGTGTTCTCTTTTCATCTCCGTCTGCATATTTGCAATCAAACACCAGAATGTTCTCCATCTCCTCAGCTATCACACTCTAATTCCACTGACTTCAAAACTCGGTCCTCCAGAAAGTGGGGAGCAACACTTATGCAGTTCTATTACGTGATTTATTTTTTTAAAAGCAGCGTTAGAAAGAATTACCTACACACACTGACCAGCTCATATTATAGACAGAAGCGTGCTACATGGCAGACCAATCCGAACTCATCTCTCAGCATGTCCAGCCCACTCATTATCTCAGCCAATCATGGCTAGTGGGAAGGTTGCTGTCTTTTTCTGTGGCTAAACCAACTAGGCTCGTAATTTAACAATTTTATTAGTCTTTACAGATGGTGTACAAGTTTGTTATTAAGGCACACAAAAGTTCACATGTCCCAGAAGGCATTTCTGCCCAAAAACACATTAAAAAATAAAAGTTTTTAAAAAAGTTGAGAGTAGTGACGCACGACATACGCCTAGTTTCCTGAAACGAGTCACATTTGATCTCCATACAGTTTTCTGTTTCCTAAACTAAAATATGTATGTTTTTTAAGAGTGTAAGGGCAAGTTGAGTTATTGCACACGCGTACTTCAGAGTAGGCGTTCCCTATGCAAATAAATGCTAGAATGCGTCAATAGGATGTCACTAGCTCGTGCTTGACTCTTCCCACATCCTTGCTTGTTCTGCCCACTATGATTGGAAGCGACAGGCTCTGGTCTATCTTGAGTTAGTTTTTAAAATCTTTGATTTCGGCATTGCAAGCGCCATGCTATATTAACTGAGTCACATGCTGTATGCTTAAAATTTTTTTTTTTTAATCTGCTTTTCAGAGTATTCAGAGAAAGTTCTGCTCCCTAACCTGCGATGCTGCGGGTTACCTAGGAGACGGCCTGCGAGGGATAGGTTCCAAGTTCCTCAGGTCATCCCAGATGCTGACATCATGCTCCGAGTGTCCTACGCTGTTCGTAGACGCTGACACCGTGAGTAGTAGATCAGCATGTACTAATTAAATGAATGTCTAATGGGTGAGACTTTTGGTCTATTGGACACTGAGTAGATGTTTTATATTATGTACGTACTGAATATATTGTGTATCTGATGTGCAATCTTATCAAACAATAACATTGTGTCATTAGCCAACTATTTTAGTCACCCAAAGTACAAAACAATGTGGTTTCCATTCCCCAGATCATCTCCTACGGGCTCCTGGAGAAGATGAAATTTAGCGTACTGGAAATTCAAGAATATCTCGACACTTACAACAACAGGAAAGAAGCAGCCATATCTGTAAGACAGGATACAATAGTTTCTGTTACTACATGTTTTAAATACACCCTAGGCTGAGTTACTGCATCCCAGAGTTACTGTTGGTGTTAAGAGGACTTTATACATATCTTTGATCGATTTGATTGATTCAAGTACCAATGTTTCATCAACTCATCATGCAATTCAGAACTTGATGTTACAATAACTCCCCTCTCCTGTCCCGCAGTGGCTAACCAACTGCAAGGCCACCTTCCCCAGAGGCAGTGAGGGTGTCGTGATCGCCAACCAGCCGGGGGAATACGAGGACAAGGTAGGACCTTAAGGTGTCAGCATGCTTTGGTTCGGCTGGCGAACCGAACAAGTGTGATCACATACTCTCTTAAAAGGCCCTAGCTTGAAAGATGAGAAAAAAGCGGGAATAGTACTATTTGAGACGCCGTAGCCAGTATACACTTCCTCAAAATATTAATTTGGACGTTTTTGCAGAGATCTTAGTTGCGTAATTTTATATCTAAGATGTTTGGTGTATTATTTCTAAAGTGAAATTAATTTACATGAAAATGAGTCGTCTCTCGTTGAATGACGACAAACACTTCATTGAAGAATCCTTGCTGTTGACCAATCACTGATCACCAATAACTAATCACTTCGGCTTGCCTCGAAAAAACCCTTGCCGAAGACCAAAACGAGATATAATACACTGAACAAAAATATAAACGCAACATGTAAAGTGTTGGTCCCATGTTTCATGAGCTGAAATAAAACAGCCCATACATTTTCCACTTGCACAAAAAGCTTATTTCGCTCAGAATTTGTGCACAAATTTGTTTACATCCTTGTTAGTGAGCATTTCTCCTTTGCCAAGATAATCCATCCATCTTGACAGGTGTGGCATATCAAGAAGCTGATTAAACAGCATGATCATTACACAGGTGCACCTTGTGCTGGGGACAATAAAAGGTCACTCTAAAATGTGCAGTTTTGTCATACAACAGAATGCCACAGATGTCTCAAGTTTTGAGGGAGCGAGCAATTGGCATGTTGACTACAGGAATGTCCACCAGAGATGTTGACAGATAATTGAATGGTCATTTCTCTACCATACCAACGTTGTTTTAGAGAATTTGGCAGTACATCCAAATGGCCTCCCAACCGCAAACCAAATGTATGGAGTTGTGTGGGCGAGTGGTTTGCTGATGTCAACGGTGGGGTTGTGGTATGGGCAGGTATAAGCTATGGACAATGAACACAATTGCATTTTATCGATGGCAATTTGAATGCACTGAGATACTGTGACGAGATCCTGAGGCCCATTGTCGTGCCATTCATACGCCGCCATCACCTGATGTTTCAGTATGATAATCCACAGCCCCATGTCACAAGGATCTGTACACAATTCCTGGAAGCTGAAAATGTCCCAGTTCTTTCATTGACTGCATACTCACCAGACATGCCACCCATTGAGCATGTTTGGGATGCTCTGGATTGACGTGTAAGACAGCGTGTTCCAGTTCCTGCCAATATCCAGCATCTTCTCACAGCCATTGAAGAGTAGTGGGACAACATTCCACAGGCCACAATCAACAGCCTGATCAACTGTATGTGAAGGAGATGTGTCGCGCTGCATGAGGCAAATGGTAGAAACACCAGATACTGACTGGTTGTCTGATCCAGGTCCCTACCTTTCTTTTTTAAAGGTATCTGTGACCAATAGATGCATATCTGTATTCCCAGATATGATATCCATAGATTAGGGTCCAATTAATGTAATTTTAATTGACTGATTTCTTTATATAAACTGTAACTCTGTTGAATGTTGCTTAATATTTTTGTTCAGTATAGATACACAAACTGTTCCGGACTGTTCCGGATGGGAAGCATGTAGACACCTTTCGTCATCCAGTTAGCAACTGTAATTCAAATCCTCTGGACAATTTAAAAATGCCTCTTGTTACTGGTTAATCGGTTAATGAGGCCTCTTGTTACTGGTTAATCGGTTAATGAGGCCTCTTGTTACTGGTTAATCGGTTAATGAGGCCTCTTGTTATTGGTTAATCAGATACTGAACATGTTTTGTAGTCAATGGCAAAGACTAGGTATATGAATAATGTGTGCTTATTGAGACTGTGTGGCTAAACTAACCCATTTGTTCTCAGTAGTATTGCCTATTATCTATGCTGAACAGACAGTATAAACCAACTAAAAAAGGTGTACCATTTTGATATTTCTGGAAGTTGTCATGTTGAAGAATGTTACTAGAAGAATGATGTTTTGTCTCGTAGATTTGAGAAACAGTATGTTATATTTCTCTGTATACTGTTCTCATATATTACTGACATGAGAGGGTACTACATGTTAAATGTCAATTGATCCTTTCACATTTCCTGCCTTTCGGTTACACTGTGGTAGCTCTGTGAGTGAAATACTTAAATTTTCTCCTTGAATATCATCAGAACCTCCAGAATGTAGCTTGTTTCTGGGCAACCCCTAAGTTGTAGCACATCACATCGACTCCCTCATCCCAATGTGTAATGTGGCCATTTGGACTCTGCTGGGCCGGGGAGCAGTAGCCTAAGTGCTAGTCTGTTAGTGCTATCATGCCAACTCCTTGTCACTCACTGTCATTGGCTTGACAATGGCGTTGGCAAGAGTATACACAGTTCTGGGACCAGGCTAGTGGAGCAGGTTCTGATAATACACAGACCCATCAGTAGCCTCGTCCCAGATCTGTTTGTGCTGTATTTGACACGACAACGACCATAGGAGTTGGCTAGCACAAACATATCTGGTACTTGACTAATGAATTAGCAGAAAACATTACGAATTTTCTTATAATCCCAAAACATCCAAATGTCAAATGGCTGCTAAATCTCAGCCTTGTAAATCTCGATAGTGAAATATTAAATCAACTTTAAAACGCTTTGAGACTCCCAGCAGAGTTCTGGTGCATTGAAGAAAGTGACAAGGCAAAACTGCTTACTTGCTTGGCTTTTTTTTTTAAATCACGGGACTTTCAGTCCCAAGACTGCAGCTGATCCTCTCTCCGTCTCCGTCTCTTTCTGTGTGCATGTGGTTAATACTGTTCACCTAACCGGGACTGCCGATGGTTGCATGCTTGCTATTGATTTTCCATGTCTTCCTTTCACCTCTTTCTTGTCTTGTAACACGCTGGCTTTGTAGCAAATGGAATCTCTGGCAGTAAGTTCAAAATCAGTTATTCCTATTTTCTGATAGTGGCCTGTCTAAATGAAGATGGGCAGTGTCTCTAGCTCACTGTAGATATTCTGAAGTAGTTTGTATATCCATAGTAGTGATTCATGTTGACCCATAGTGGTTAACATGGCATTATTTTATTAACTTTTAGTTATTCAGGGTCTCATAACCAACAGGAATAACTATTTACATTACAATTAAAACAAGAAGAAAAAGGTGAGCTCCATTACAATATGACACATGTTAACAACAGATATTGGCAGTGTTGCCAACGGATATTGGCAGTGTTGCCAACGGATATTGGCAGTGTTGCCAACGGATATTGCCTGGCACCCAAGAGGCTGAGTTAGTGATAACAGGTCTTTGCAAAATAAATAGTCCTACAATATTGTACCAGGGCCAAACCTAAAGCTTCTTGGTGATGTCACTAACACTACTAAAGCCAACATTACTAAAACAACATGTTCACATGTAGCTGTACTGTATTATTTCAATCCAGAAACCAATGTGTCAAAGTGTCAAATAAATTAGAATGTAATGAACATAGAGTATTTAAACACAACAACGTAATAACAAGAGTTGTTGTTGACCGCCATTTTGTTTGTGTGTTTGTGCAGCAACTGGAGCTGTGTCAACGACTCTACAAGCTTCACTTTCAGCTGCTGCTGCTGTTTCAGTCCTACTGTAAGCTGATTGGGCAGGTCTATGCTATCAGCTCAGTCCCAGAGGTAAGGCTGTTGGCGGTGTCCCAAATGGCAATCTATTCCCTATATAGTGCACTACTATGGGCCCTAGTCAAAAGTAGTGAACAACATGGAGAACAGGGTGCCATATGGAATGCATCCATTGTCTTTGGTGGTAAAGACAGTCATCTGCTTTATTAACCAAATACTTTGCGACATTTGCATTGTGTTAAGGACTTAAAAGAAAAGGTTCACCCATTTTGAATGTTATATTGTTTTTGTGGATCTCTGAATAGTGTTCTATCAATTCCCTGGGTCATTTCATGTTTTCACGTGTATCTGAGTTATTGGCGTTCAAGCAGGCAGAAATCCGTCCGGTATGACTTATCATCAGGATAAAGTCGCTCTCACTACACTGGAAGTTAATAGCAATACAACTTTTAGATTGTGAAAACATCTATCATACTTATCAGATTTCACCACTGACTCAGGAGGATGTCTTCTCTCGAATGAGCCATTGATCATATTTTTTGCAATATTCCATCCTCAAGAAATGTGTGTAGCTACGTTTGCTCTCTAGCCCGTAGAGCGAGCATTGCATTGTGAATTTTGATGTCGACTTGACCTGCAACAAATTTTCAACATTTTCCACGTTACTACCAACCTTATTATAACGCCAAAATTAAACATTTGTTCACAAAAAATATAGTTCTTACATATTAATGTTATTTAACACTGTAAATGAAAGGAATTACAGGTATTATCTATCCCTACCTCATGGGTTGATTGATGTGTTACTACTACATGTGTTCTGATAATTTAATCCCAGTTAGCAGACAGTCTTGAGCCAGAGTGTGAGTCTGACTCACCTTCGCTACACTTCCTCTCTCTCTGCCTCAGCTGATGAATATGTCAAGAGAGCTGAACGAGCTGAAGGGCAGTCTGCGGGCTGCAGCAGCTTCTGTGACCTCCAGTGACCTCCAGGCTGCCCAGGAGACATCCTCCTCCTCTGAGCCCACCTTCCTCTCCTCTGAGGCGGCCGTACAAGCTGTCCTGGAAGCCCTAAAGAACCATGAGTTCACCACAGCCATCCGCTCCATCCGCGAGTGCAGGTAAAAAGACAGAACTATGCACTATATGTGAGTGTTGTGTTCCCGTTGTTTGGATCATCTTAAACTGATTGTCCTGGCTGTAACCTTGTTCGTACTAAATACATCTAAATATTGTTGATTGGAAATCAAAAAAGCCATAATAATGCTTATATATACAGTGCATTGGGAAAGTATTCAGACCCCTTTTTCCCCTCATCAGTCTACACACAATACCCCATAATGACAAAGCAAAAACAGGTTTTTATTTGATAATTTATGATAAAAAATCTAATAAAAAATGAAATATCACATTTACATAGGTATTCAGACCCTTTACTCTGTACTTTATTGAAGCACCTTTGGCAGCGATTACAGCCTCAAGTTTTCTTGGGTATGACGCTACAAGCTTGGCACACCTGTATTTGGGGAGTTTCTCACATTCTTCTCTACAGATCCTCTCAAGCTCTGTCAGGTTGGATGGGGAGCGTCGCTGCACAGCTGTTTTCAGGTCTCTCCAGAGATGTTCGATTGGGTTCAAGTCCGGGGCTCTGGCTCGGCCACTCAAGGACATTCAGAGACTTGTCCCGAAGCCACTCCTGCGTTGTCTTGACTGTGTGCTTAGGGTCGTTGTCCTGTTGGAAGGGGAACCTTCGCCCCAGTCTGAGGTCTGGAGCAGGTTTTCATCAAGGATCTCTCTGTACATTGCTCTGTTAATCTTTGCCTCAATCCTGACTAGTCTCCCAGTCCCTGCCACTGAAAAACATCTCCACAGCATGATGCTGCCACCACCATGCTTCACCGTAGGGATGTTGCCAGGTTTCCTCCAGACGTGACGCTTGGCATTCAGGCCAAAGCGTTTAATCTTGGTTTCATCAGACCAGGGAATCTTGATTCTCATGGTCTGAGAGTCTTTAGGTCCCTTTTGCCAAACTCCAAGCGGGCTGTCATGTGCCTTTTACTGAGGAGTGGCTTCCGTCTGGCCACTCCACTATAAAGACCTGATTGGCTACATCGTCAATAACATCTGCTAACCATGTCTATGTGATCAATAACATTTTATTTTATTTTAATTATGAAGTTGAGAGTTACATTTCAATTCAGTTTCATGACGGTAGCTGCTTATTTTGTCTGCAGGAGGATGTGGCCCAGTGACATTTTCGGCAGCAGTTCTGAGGACGAGACCCAGACGTTGCTGAACATCTACTTCAGACACCAGACGCTGGGCCAGACGGGCACCTTTGCACTGGTGGGCTCTAAGCAGGACCTCTCTGAGATCTGCTTCAAGCTGATGGAGCTCAACGGGGAGATCAGGGACATGATACGCCGGGCCCAGGGCTACCGAGCCATCACCACCTTTCTCCCAGACTCTGGTGTGTCTGGCTCCAGTCTCTGACACTCAGGAGGAATGCTGTGCCTGACTCCAGGTCCTGTTCCAAGCCCCAGTCCTAGCCCAACCTGAGCCCCAAGCCTTAGCCCCAGTTCACTGCCCTGCCTCAGCCCCAACACCAGCCCTATAGCCTCAGCCTTTGCCCCAGCTCACTGCCCTGCCTCAGCCCTATACCCCCATCATTATTAGCCCCAGCCTCCATCCTCAGCCCCTGTCCACTACGCTGCTCCACCCTACTCCTACCCTGAGTATGCTGCTATGGTTTCCGTGGTCACAGCAAGCTATCTTTTCTCCCCAGGGAAAACTGAAGTCCTTGTGTACCTTCTCAGAGCAGAGGGCCCTCAGGATGTACCCCTGTTCAGCTGTCCCTTCTCAGAGCAGAGGGCCCTCAGGATGTATCCCTGCTCAGAGCAGAGGGCCCTCAGGATGTATCCCTGCTCAGAGCAGAGGGCCCTCAGGATGTATCCCTGCTCAGCTCTCCAGATGGCAGCAGTACTGTGGGAGTAAACGTGACGAAGCAAGACTTTGCTCTTAGAAACAAACCTTAGCTTTTATTGCACTAATATTAATGGAAAACATCACACAGGGGCCACTTGGTACCGAGGTCAATGACTTTCACATCTAACAGAAGGCATACCAAAGTTACAATTAACTTCTTCTTCTGCTGAGTATCTGTTATTTTAAATGTTTAAGGGAAAACGTGCAATGCTTCACAGAAGACGTGCAATGCTTCACAGAAGACGTGCAATGCTTCACAGAAGACGTGCAATGCTTCACAGAAGACGTGCAAGGCTTCACAGAAGACGTGCAAGGCTTCACAGAAGACGTGCAAGGCTTCACAGAAGACGTGCAAGGCTTCACAGAAGACGTGCAAGGCTTCACAGAAGACGTGCAATGCTTCACAGAAGACGTGCAGGGCTTCACAGAAGACGTGCAGGGCTTCACATAAGACATGCAATGCCTCACAGATGACGTGCAAGGCTTCACAGAAGACGTGCAAGGCTTCACAGAAGACGTGCAAGGCTTCACAGAAGACGTGCAAGGCTTCACAGAAGACGTGCAATGCTTCACAGAAGACGTGCAATGCTTCACAGAAGACGTGCAATGCTTCACAGAAGACGTGCAATGCTTCACAGAAGACGTGCAATGCTTCACAGAAGACGTGCAGGGCTTCACATAAGACATGCAATGCCTCACAGATGACGTGCAAGGCTTCACAGAAGATGTGCAAGGCTTCACAGAAGATGTGCAAGGCTTCACAGAAGTGAGACTTTTACTGTATCATTAAAGAATGTTTTGGGGGATTTTTAGTGCTTTTCACTACTTTAATATTATGTATTACAGGCTAAATTATGCTGAATATTTTGAAACAGAGAGCCTGTGTATGTATGTGAAACTGACTGTAACCAGACTACCGTCCATGAACACTGCAAAGCACAGATATTCTGGATAGATAGATAGATAGATAGATAGATAGATAGATAGATAGATAGATAGATAGATAGATAGATAGATAGATAGATAGATAGAAGTCGGACGTTTACATACACCTTAACCAAATACATTTAAACTCAGTTTTTCACAATTCCTAACATTTAATCCTAGTAAAAATTCCCTGTTTTAGGTCAATTCGGAACACCACTTTTTTTTTAAGAATGTGAAATATCAGAATAATAGTAGAGATTTTATTTATTTCATCACATTCCCAGTGGGTCAGAAGTTTACATACACTCCATTAGTATTTGGTAGCATTGCCTTTAAATTGTTTAACTTGGGCCAAATGTTTCAGGTAACCTTCCACAAGCTTCCCACAATAAGTTGGGTGAATTTTGGCCCATTCCTCCTGACCGAACTGGTGTAACTGAGTCAGGTTTGTAGGCCTCCTTGCTCGCACACACTTTTTCAGTTCTGCCCACTTTTTCAGTTCTGCCCACAGCTTTAACTTCCTGACTGATGTCTTGAGATGTTGCTTCAATATATCCACATAATTGTCCTTCCTCATGATGCCATCTATTTTGTGAAGTGCACCAGTCCCTCCTGCAGCAAAGCACCCCCACAACATGATGCTGCCACCCCTGTGCTTCACGGTTGGCATGGTGTTCTTCGGCTTGCAAGCCTCCCCCTTTTTCCTCCAAACATAACGATGGTTATTATGGCCAAATAGTTATATTTTTGTTTCATCGGACCAGAGGACATTTCTCCAAAAAGTACGATCTTTGTCCCCATGTGGCAGTTTTGCTGAGCAGCCTTTCAGGTTATGTCGATATAGGACTCGTTTTACTGTGGATATAGATACTTTTGTACCTGTTTCTTGTGGAGGTCTACAATTGTGGAGACTTGTGGAGGTCTACGATTGTATTTTCTGAGGTCTTGGCTGATTTCTTTTGATTTTCCAATGATGTCGAGCAAAGAGGCATTGAGTTTGAAGGTAGGCCTTGAAATACATCCACAGGTACACCTCCAATTGACTCAAATTATGTCAATTAGCCTATCAGAAGCTTCTAAAGCCATGACATCATTTTCTGGATTTTTCCAAGCTGTTTAAAGGCACAGTCAACTTAGTGTATGTAAACTTCTGACCCACTGGAATTGTGATATAGTGAATTATAAATGAAATAATCTGTCTGTAAACAATTGTTGGAAGAATTACTTGTGTCATGCACAAAGTAGATGTCCTAACTGACTTGCCAAAACTATAGTTTGTTAACATGAAATCTGTGGAGTGGTTGAAAAATTAGTTTTAATGACTTCAACCTAAGTGTATGTAAACTTATGACTTCAACTGTGTGTGTGTGTGTGTGTGTGTGTGTATGTATATATATATGTATGTATGTATGTATGTATGTATGTGTGTGTGTGTGTGTGTGTGTGTATGTATATATGTATGTATGTGTGTGTGTGTGTGTGTGTGTGTGTGTATATGTATATATATATACTGTCAACTACTCTGATATACTGTGTGTCTACTGTCTCAAGGACCTAGATACCGCATTGGGCTAGCTGTTACTTAAAATATTATTTACAAATGTTAGCTTTCTACACTATAGCTATTTTGCTTATAGGAGAATTATTTATGTTTACATAAAATAAACATGCTTTGAACTGATTCGTTTTATAGAATTAAAATAAATGTTCTTATTCTGTCTGTTAAAACTGCCAAGCATGCACATTTTATGTACTATAAAGTGTAACAGCTTCTTATAGTCATTAATATTTATATTTTAACTCTGTTGCATTTGTACTGTACATAGTGCAAGTGGAGCTTTGTTCATGCTTGTAAGATTTTATTTTAATGTTTTAATTTACAGTTGGAATATGCATGTAATTTAAAATGTGTATAGCTTCCATAGGGACTGTTTTCACTTTTAAATACTACTGCTTTTGTGATGTATACTGTACTTGTGTTCTGTACACTTCTGTAACAATAAAAAATACAATTTATTTATTTTATTTAACCTTTATTTTATCAGGGAGTATTACTTTAACCAAGTCTCTTTTACAGATGAATTACAGAAAATACACATCGAAATATAAATAAAATACAAGCAGAAAGAAAGTCATAAAAAAACAAACTCATTCATCAGTAATAAGGTCCTCAGTCATCTTTCTGAATTACCCAAGAGGCACCACAACATCACATTTAAGAACATTTTGAAGATTGTTCCAGAAATAAGGTGCAAGAAAACTAAAAGCTGATTTAGAGACCGAAGGAATCTCCAGTTAGCCGTCCCTGAGACCGGGTGTGGGAACTCACTGTATGTTCGGTACAGTGGGACTTTTTGTCAAAGGGCTTTCTAAATAAAAACCGTAATCTACGTGACAGAGGTGCCGACTGGCAGAGAATACAACCATGAGTACTGAAATTGTCACCCGTAATAAAGTGGCAGCTGCCTTCACACAGATATATAGAAGGCCATTTTTATTCTCAGCTTCTTAACTAACTCATCAATATGCTTTTTAAAAGACAGCTTTTTATCTATCAAGATGCCCAGATATTTGTAATCAGAGACACGATCAACATGGACACCATCCAAAGTACATGTGCTCTAGAGAACAACATATACTAAGTTTAATCTGCATTTAATACTCATTTCAGGTCAATAAAGGTTTTCTTTTAATATAATGAAGGCAGACTGTAGTTCACATAGAGCCTGGTTAACCGTCGTGGCAATAACACACAACACTATCATCGGCATGGAAGTGCAGACAAGTCGATATTGTTAATGTAAACAGTACAGGAGTAATATCCAGGAGACCTGATTCAACACTGTCAGTAGATACACATTGAGTTCTATCTAGCAGTGAGTGATCAACAGTAGTAGCCTTTGACAGGTCAAAGAAGAATGCAACACAATGTTGCCTTTTATCCATACAAATAATCATTCATAACTAGGGATGCAGCAGAGATACTTATATGACCTGGTCTAAAATACAACTGTACATTTAGAATACATATCAAAGCAAGAATGTTTAGAAATAGGCTGATTAATTATTTAGGTCACAAGGGTCAGCACCTTGGGAAGTGGGAGTACATGGGCTGCCTTCCAAACCTTGGGGAGAGTACCGGGTTAATGATTCAGGGGGGCAGAGAGCAGCAGCAAGAATGGATCGAGCATGTCAGCTCCAGTGGATTTTGTTACATCAACCTTAAACAAGGCATCTAGCACATCACAGACAGTACATTGTTGAAATGAAAACAAAGATCCACTAGAAGTTGACAGGTTACCCGTCGAGTCAACTAGAAGGAAGAGCAGTCGATTGACTGACTAGGGGCAATTAAACCACCGGTCCTCTCAGATAAAAAGCCTAGTCTCTGAATGTCCTTGAGTGGCCCAGCCAGAGCCCGGACTTGAACCCAACATCTCTGTTACTGGCCAACGCCCATTGTTGTCTCAAATAAAACGTTTGATCTCAAATCCAAAATTCTGGAGTATAGAGCCAAATAAAAGATTTAGCTTCCCTGTCCAATTGAATGTGTAAGTGATATAACAAAACTCAGAATTATGTACCATGTTTTCAGGTTGCGCACATATTTACCCGCCTACTTGAAGTTGAGTGACATGACTGGCTGTAAACCATGTCATTCCATCGACAAGCCAACGTGTAATCTTGGCGGAGATAGTACAGTACGAATATAGGTAAAACCTGATCCCGGTGTCCAGATCACACTTGTTGTCTAGCTCAGCTCATCGGGTCTAATGGGCGTCTTGCGCCGAACTGCATATGTGCAGGCCGTCAAATCAACTCAACTGCACTCATTCGACATAAAGTTGTTTTTGATGAAAATTAAAACGTGTCAGTTTGTTACTTTCACAATGTTGGAGTAAAAACATGTTCAACTACTTAAGACAGTAGTTAACCCTAACCCTCGAATCTAGGTTTTGCTTGGTCTGTTTCTCTTCCCGGAAGCCTCGCGATGTTGAGCCTCTGGTTTAGAAACAGTGGTTAAATCAAAGACAGTGGTTAAATGTTCTGATTATATGTTTGTTCGTCCAAGTATCTCAATGTTTACCCCATCCAGTTTGTGGCGCCAATAAAACCTTAAAGAAGAAGAAGCGGCATGTTCTGACTAGAGGAGAGAATCTGAGCCCAAGGGCCGGCATTTATATTCCCTCCAAGAAAACATTCAAAGGTCAGATTAGGAAGGAAGAGGTGGCGTTTGCTCGATTGCGCCTAGGACATTGTATATTTAACCCGTCATTACTTCTGCTTGACAAGCATATGAATGCACAGATAGAAAAATGAGACAAATATTTCACTGGATGTAAAAATATGAAGCATCATATTTCCACTACGAAATATGCCCAGCGGCTGGCAGTGTTCGATGAAACATTTGATCTCAATACAGATTTATTTTCCCAAAACTAGAATATGTTATGAACAGAGTGGATTAAGTTTTGTAGACTTTAGCCTTTGCCAAAGTTTTAAAAAATCGTATTGTTTAGGAATGCAAAGGCGAATTGGGTTATTGCACACACATATTTCACAGAATAGCGGAAATATGCATATGTAAACTAGAACGGGCCAATCAGATATCGCTATATCGTGCTTGGTTCTGCCCACTAAGAATAACCTGTTCCCATTGGACACGACAGGCTGTTTAGTTCTACAAGTCTTTGTGATTGGGTTGTGTCTGGATGTTGGATGAAACGCTGGAGCATGTGTTGTCATATTGGTGTAAGTACAGTATGTTGTAGAGAGGGAAAGATGGAAGGGTAGGGTCACTGAGGTCGGATGGGGTTGGAGGGGATGGGGGATGGGGGAAGGGTATTCTAGAAGACTAGGGCTCTTTTTATTGTCGTTAGGTAGCAGGATTTAGAAATGTGGAGCTGATGTTGTAAATCGCATTTGACCCACACCCTCCAGCACAGTAGGTGGCGACATGCGCCTTAACGTCTGAATGCGGAGCGACATTATACCATAGAAGAAGAAGAAGAAGAAGAAGGTTCTAACAGACAGTCTGTCTGATAAACATTTAACCACATCAAGCTGTCAAAGACAGTCATCGCTGTCGGTCTGTTTTCTGTGTGAGGACGGATAGCTACACTTTACACTGTCATGTTGACCATCTGCTGTGGAAAGGAGCACCAGACAGATCTGTTAAGGTAATGTTTCTTACTCCTAACCCAGCTTGCTAGCTGTCCAGCGTCCATGACTTTTAGTCGGGTTAGCTAGGTTTGTTGTTAGCTAGTTATGTACCAAAGCTAGTTAAAGCTTCATATCGTTCACTTTTCATCTTGATAACGTTATTGATATAACTAAATATGGACTAACAGTCAGTGGTAACTCTGTCTGTTCCTTGTGACAACTCTGTCAGGTTGATCAGTTAGCTAACCTTACTAAGCTAGCTGCTAACTACAGCAGCGCTAGTATTTACTCACATCTAATGGACCATATAACGGGTTCCGTCCCGGAGGTCCGGTCCAAATCACAGCCTGGGTTTCTGTGCTTTTCTGGCGCGCAGGCCTGACTTTTATTTTGAAATGAGGTAAGTGGAGAGGAAGGGGCCTTGTTTGTAAAGTCTGTTTAATTTCTTATATTTCTGCTTTTTATTAATTCCCCCTTCATAAGGACCAACCCTACGGACAGGAAGTTTAAATGACATTTTATTTAACTAATGGCTCCCGGCTATGGAACGCCGTTTGGGTCTATATACACGTCAAAACACTATCACACTCCAATAACACAATTATATGATATAATGTTGTGTGGGCTGAATTGCCAAGAGCCACCACTACGATCAGTACCACTGTCAAAGCTGTACTAAAGTCTCATTCAGTACCACTGTCAAAGCTGTACTAAAGTCTCAATCAGTACCACTGTCAAAGCTGTACTAAAGTCTCGATCAGTACCACTGTCAAAGCTGTACTAAAGTCTCGATCAGTACCACTGTCAAAGCTGTACTAAAGTCTCGATCAGTACCACTGTCAAAGCTGTACTAAAGTCTCAATCAGTACCACTGTCAAAGCTGTACTAAAGTCTCGATCAGTACCACTGTCAAAGCTGTACTAAAGTCTAGATCAGTACCACTGTCAAAGCTGTACTAAAGTCTCAACCAGTACCACTGTCAAAGCTGTACTAAAGTCTCATTCAGTACCACTGTCAAAGCTGTACTAAAGTCTCAATCAGTACCACTGTCAAAGCTGTACTAAAGTCTAGATCAGTACCACTGTCAAAGCTGTACTAAAGTCTCAATCAGTACCACTGTCAAAGCTGTACTAAAGTCTCATTCAGTACCACTGTCAAAGCTGTACTAAAGTCTCGATCAGTAGCACTGTCAAAGCTGTACTAAAGTCTCATTCAGTACCACTGTCAAAGCTGTACTACAGTCTCATTCAGTACCACTGTCAAAGCTGTACTAAAGTCTCGATCAGTACCACTGTCAAAGCTGTACTACAGTCTCATTCAGTACCACTGTCAAAGCTGTACTGAAGTCTCATTCAGTACCACTGTCAAAGCTGTACTACAGTCTCATTCAGTACCACTGTCAAAGCTGTACTAAAGTCTCATTCAGTACCACTGTCAAAGCTGTACTAAAGTCTCGATCAGTACCACTGTCAAAGCTGTACTAAAGTCTCGATCAGTACCACTGTCAAAGCTGTACTAAAGTCTCGATCAGTACCACTGTCAAAGCTGTACTAAAGTCTCGATCAGTACCACTGTCAAAGCTGTACTAAAGTCTCGATCAGTACCACTGTCAAAGCTGTACTAAAGTCTCGATCAGTACCACTGTCAAAGCTGTACTAAAGTCTCGATCAGTACCACTGTCAAAGCTGTACTAAAGTCTCAATCAGTACCACTGTCAAAGCTGTACTAAAGTCTGCAGACAAGCACAGTACCGCCTTGGTAATAAGGCTTTATTTGTTCCACTGAATGGGAAAATGTCTTGCAAATATATTTGATGTATTAAATATATAAAAAATGTTATTAGCAACTTCTGGGTTAGCTAGTTTTAGCTTGGTACCTAGCTAGCACCAATGTAACCAGCTTGAAAACAATGACGAGTAGAAACTGCAGTCATTTTCAATTTTCTTAGCAATGGTTTCAGTTCATGAAAATAACTAGCTAACCAGATCCTCAACCCTGTTGCCCAAAGGCTTGACCGGACCGGACCGGGTTATGTGTCGTGAAGCTAGACTTCTTGTATTTTTATACTTTTTCATACTGCCGCACTATGTATCTTGTATCTGTCTTGTGTATTTTCATTCTGGTATTTTGCACCTGCCCTGTGTTTTTTCGTTGCTGCTTGACGAAGAAATTTCCCCTCGGGGATCAATAAAGTATCTATCTATCGGCCTATCTATCTATCGGCCTATCTATCTATCAAGTTGTAGAAACATCTCAAGGATGATCAATGGAAACAGGATGCACCGGAGCTCAATTTCGAGTCTCATAGTAAAGTGTCTGAATACTTGGGGCGATTCCAGGCTTTATCAAATGGACGTGATTGGGAGTCCCATAGTGCGTCATGCTAGGTTGGTTGGTGTAGGCCGTCACTGACTTGCCTAGTTAAATAAAGGTTTTTTATTGTTAATAAATGACTAAACCTGTTTTCGCTTTGTCATTATGGGGTATTGTGTGTAGATTGATGTCATTATGGGGTATTGTGTAGATTGATGTCATTATGGGGTATTGTGTGTAGATTGATGTCATTATGGGGTATTGTGTGTAGATTGATGTCATTATGGGGTATTGTGTGTAGATTGATGTCATTATGGGGTATTGTGTGTAGATTGAGGAAACATTTTAATTTGATACATTTTAGAAAAAGGCTGTAACAACAAAATGTGGAAAAACTCAAGGTGTCTGAATAGTTTCCGACTGCATTGTTGGTTTGCCAGTCGTGAATGATGCATACAGGCTAGCTATTTGCTAATCTATCTAACTAAACTTTAATAAACAACTTGTTTCAGGCCACAGATGACCTAAGACATGGACACAAGGAGAAACATGTTTGACGCTTTCAAGGATCAAATATGGGAAGGTAGCTAGGCATGTTTTTAACTTGGCATCTCCTTTTCTCATTGTAATCATATTGATGTACCTACTAGCAATGGTAATATAATTCATACTGACTCTTCTCTATTATATATCCTCTCAATGAAGAGTTGGGACCTCTGAACCCAAACTGGTTTGAGGAACTCACTGCTGAAGCTTCCAGTGGGGATCAGGGTGATGCAGAGAAAGAGGATCCCAGCACTGCAATATCTTGTGGACAAGATGGTCGTTTTAAAACACCTTTGGAAAAATGTCCCCTGGATAGTGATATGTTTTCTACCCCAAAGATCTTCAGGCAGAGAAGACCACAGTCTCCTGAGACATTGACAGAAGATGAACTTTTTTTTCCTGATCAAGGTAGAGAAAAAGTATACTGTTTTGCGCTGTTAAAATAACAATCTAAATGTCATCATTGACCTGACCTACCCTCACCCTAGATGTACTGTTAAGGGTTATTCACAAGCCTTGATTAGTGCATTTTAGGTTCAGAGGTAAAGTGGCTCTGGCAACCAGAACAGACAAATACTCAGTTCTAGAAACATAAACTCTCTACTTTCACATCCCCAAAATATTACAAATGCAGAATATACACTTACTGTGTACACTGTTTTAACACAGTTGCAGCCGACAGTATTTCTCAGTTACAACACTTTCCTTGCGTCCTTCTTCCGTTGCACACAGGTGTTCAGAGACGCTAGATAGCTAATTGGAACTGGTGGGAGCCTCTCTTCCATAATACCTCTAACCAGTAGGCCTATCTCATTTACCCTGGTTTTCTATGTTATTCCTGATTACTTCCCTGCGGAAATGTGTGCACTGATATTTTCCGTTTTCCTGCTCAGGAACCCCTGGAATAGAAATTACAGACAACAGCCCATGCTTATTTGGAAAATCAATAGACAGGTGAGAATGTCTTTCTGCTTGTGCTGTTACGTAGGTTTTTCACAGAATGAATCATCTAAAAGTATACATTGCTTTGCTAGTACCTGGATCCTGATATTCTGACCTGATGCTCAGAATGTGATGTCAGAACACCTGCTCTTGTGATGGTTAATGACATCAGTGGTTCTATTTTCAGTGAGACTCCCAGTAAATCCTATAGAACAAGGCTGCATGGAGACCGTTTTGGTAAAAGCTCACTGACTTTTTAGTATTGATTGATGTTGATACTTATTATATTGGGATTTATTGTTTTTATAAAGAAATGTGCAATGTCTGTCACATTTACAGGGCTGCTTGACACACCGAAACACTCTGCGGTAGGTGCAGCTGTTCTTGGGGAATAAAAAAATAAATAATAATAGTGTTTTAAAAGTTCCATGAATTGTTTTATTTATTTATTATTTTATTTCAGCAGGCACACTCTGCCAAATGTATATCTGAAAGTCTTGGTGCACAGTTAGACCCTGATATGTCCTGGACCAGTTCACTCAACACACCTGTCATGTCTCCCACCGTCATTTTGAGTAAGTATGATACTGTAGGAATTTGGGATTTTATTTTAATGGGAGTTTTACGTTGGTTGTCTAAAATGGCATGTCCTCACCTCACTGCAGCTAAAAGTGAGGAGTGCAGGCCCATGTGCCCAGTAAGACCTACAGAAGAGCAGGTTATGGTGAGTATTCCATACAATCCTAGAAAAACTCAAGCATAAACATATTTGTATTCTTCTAATGATGTCTAATGCTATTGCCTTGCTTTAATAAAAAAAAAAAACAGAGATAAATAGTACAATATTGGTGGCCCCTTGATTACACGTGGAAACTCTACCCATGCTCAAGGCATTTATGTGTATCAGACTTGTAGAGAAGGATTTGTCTGCTCTCTCTCATATAGTTTGTGCGAAAGCTTTTTCCCTCGGTCTCCAAGGAGTCTGGATGCACAGTGCTGTCACCAGAACAGAATGATAGACCTCTCTCTCAACACAATGGTGAGCATTTGTTGAACCGTAACTACAGTAGTAAACATTGTAGAAGTTACTCTGCACAATAACACTGTGTAACAGATACAAGTACTGATCGTTTCTCAACAGGACTGGATTGCCACTTGCCTGGTGTGATTGAAATCTCCCCTGGCGCTCAAGCCACGTTACCTGGTCACAGTGGCAGCCATTGGAAGCAGACTTTACCAGATGCTATTGAGGACGGAGAAATCCGCGACACAGTGGCCAGTGTTCTAGATGGAGCTGAGGATGTCCTCTCCATATTCTTCAGCAACAGCAGTTTATCTTTACGAAGGGTGAAGACCAAAGAGAGAATCAAAAGAAAGCAAAGCGGCTCAGCTAAGGAACACGTACCTACTTCTACAATGGAAAATGACAAAGTATCCAGTGAGAGAGCAGGAGAATACCAACACACCAGGGAAACCTCTGAGCCCCTTGAGTCCAGGACTGATTTGGGGATTTCTCAGTGGACTCCAATACATTTACCTGACATTTCAGACTTTAATATGGATTCATTTCACCATAAGGGGTCTTCCTCTGCTAAACACATAATTCCACAAGATGGTATAAGTGAAACGTTCCGTGACTTCACTGGAAGCCAGCAGCCGGATCCTGGTTCCTCTAAGCAGACTTTCCAGGTGGAGCCTGCCCTTTCCAGAAGAACAGTACCAGGCACCAGCCAGCCAGAGGGATCTCAATTGACAGGGTCTCTAGTTGAAAGCTCTCCAGAACACACCTTCCCCAGGAAAACAAGGAAATTTGTTTACTGTGTCCAAAATCCACTTCCGTCAGTGCAAGAAAAATATGTTACTCAGATGTTACCTGCATCACCTGGAACTGCTCCCAGAGGTAAGATTGTAATGTTGTTTTTTAATCTCATTCAGATTATAGTATTGATTTCTCTCATTCAATGAAAGTATTTCACTGATGCATGTGCTTTTGTTCTCTTCCATCATGTTAGGTGAAAATCAGAACGTGAAACAAAGTGAAACCATACCAAATGAAGCTGAGTTTAATAGTCTTAACAAAACTGCCTTGGATGGGAAAAAGCCACTAGTTCAACAGGAAAGTGCAACTGAAGAAAATATTGTTTCACAAGCACCAACCAAAGACCCTGATCTTGATATATCACAGCTCTGCAGGGTATTTGCGCAAGATTTTAGCCAAGTAGTTGACTCTAGTAAACCATGCAGCAAAAGAGCTGATGCTATTAAAAATGGCTTCTCTGCATCAGCTTGTCTGTCAGCAATGAGACTAAGGAGACTAGAAGGGGGCCAGAAACCTGAAAATCTTAACTCTGGCATCAGTGATGAAATGCATATTCCTGGTTCTCAGTTTAGCAGCTCTGCAAACACGTCTAGAATGAAGAGTACAGTCTGTGATAGCGGCTTCCCCCCCTCCACTCTTTCTGATGTGACACAAACAGAATCATCCAACGTTCACCCTAGCTCTGAAAGAAGTTCTGGAAATCAATCATCTACAGGGTTTAAAACTGGTAACAACTGGATGATCTCTTTGCCCCCAGAAGCAATAAAGAAAGCAAAAGCATCATTAGATGACTTAATTGAGGAAAATGTGACTGTCTTTACTGCTTCCAGTGAAGTGAAACCGGTGTTGTCATGTGTAACAGGGAGCCGACTGTCCACAGACATTAAGTTCATTAGTCCACTCAACGTTGCCAAAAGGTCCAAGCTAACCAGCGTAAAATTGAATGCTCAAGTTCATGCTCAGAGCGTCAATGTCTCGGTTTCCTCGCACCCTGGGTCTGGTTTCAAAATGGCCTCCATTGAGAAGATACAAAAATCAGCACATCTGGAGAGAGCCAAGGATCTGTTTAAGGAGATTGAGGATGAAATACCTGCGGTCAATATTCCTGAGATAAGCCTTCCTGAGGAAGGTAACATGTCATGTAGATTGGAGCTTGTTGATGGATCTCATTTACCACCTCTACCTTATACACACCCGAGGTCTGTTGATAGCCAAGGTCCGTTGACAGCCTCACAGAGAGCTGATGTTTCAGAATTGTGCAGTCTCTTGGAAGCTGCAGACAGCCAATTTGAGTTCACACAGTTTAAACCAGCAAAGCTGATCTCCTGTGTTCCAGATGGTAGCCCCCCTCATCAATCATCTGAGAAAGAGTTGGATTCTGACTTTCTCACAGGCATAGATTTCAATGACAGTTTCAACTCTGACGTTGAGAAGCAATCCGTGAAGATGGCCACCCCTGACAAAAAGACAGCTATTCCTCTTTGCAAGCGAAGATGCCAAGTAAGAACCGCCAAGATGAAATGTAGTAGGGAATCAGCCAGCGGTTCAACAGAGGAACACAAAGAACATGTTCTCCACAGAAGAGTACTTTACGTTCCCAGTAATAACTCTGAAAACGTAGCTGATAATTCCTTCGGTTTGTTGACAGAAAACACAAACAAGAACCATCTGCTTGATATTGATACGAACACCAGTGGAATGGAGACTGTAAGCAAACACCTCCCCAAGTTGAGTGTGGGTTTTACAACTGCTGGAGGAAATGCTATGAGAGTTTCAGAGAAGTGTCTGAGCAAAGCAATGGCCTTCTTTGCAGATTTGGAGGAAAATTGTGAGATGAACACACCCAAATGTGTAGTAAATAATACGGAACAAGTTGAAATGTCACCAGTTCAATATAGAAGCGAAGTTGATACAAGTGTTGATTCAAATGTGACACATTTTCATGGCCCTAAAAAGAAATTAGACCTGAAGGAACCATGTGATGAATACATTGACAAGATTAAAGTGGACTTTACACATTCTCACAAACATGGGGATGGTGGTTTCCAGACTGCCAGTGGTAAAGGAGTGACCGTCTCGGCAAAGGCCCTTCAAGAAACAAATGCAGTCTTCAAAGACTGTGACGCTACGGAAAGTTCAGGTTGTTCATCAGAAAAGCTGAACAAAACAAGTGTTGTATCAGAGACTGGCAGGAATAATTTTGAGAGAAACAATTGTGGCTTCAGCACTGCTGGAGGGAAGAGAGTTGATGTTTCTGCAAAATCTCTACTGAAGGCAAGGACTCTCCTGAATGACTGTGATGAATTGGAAAATTCTAAGCCAGGGAAAATTCCCAGCTTCACTGCAAAGATACCAAATCATAATATTCAGCAGGAAAGTGACTTTGATTTTAAGAAACCCAGTAGTAAAGCAGCCTCCATATCAGCAAAGATCCCTTTGACAGCAAAAACGTCATTGTCTGATGAAGGTGGCACTTCACATGATGTTCTAGGGGCAAAGAGCAAAATGCTTGAACCTGAAAAATCTCAAACCCATTCTAAAGATCTTTTGCAAAATGGATGTGGTTTTAGCACTGCCAGTGGTAAGAGAGTGTCTGTGTCCGAAGGGGCACTGTTGAAAGCACAGGCTCTTTTGAGTGAATGTAATGTGGATGGAGAGGAACTTTCTAAATCAAAGAACAAGATCAGAGTAGATCTTCTGATTCAGAGTCCACCACAGAAGCACAGTGGATTTCAGACTGCTAGTGTCAAAGAAGTAACCGTATCAACTAAGACCCTTAAGCAAGCAAAGGCTGTTCTCAACAACTGTGATTCCAATATGGACAGATTAATCAGTGCCAAAGAAAAGCAAGGGAATATAGACGTGAAGTCTGCTCATGCCTTCATGACGGCTGGTGGAAAGAAAGTGCATGTCTCTGAAAAAAGTATTTTGAAGGCAAAGAGCATTCTGAATGAAAACCTTGATAACTGCACAGATTCAAATGTCATTGAGGAGGCTTGGTTTTCAGATGGTAGATTTCCATTACACACTGAAGATGGTACAGGTGTCAAAGAAGAAGCAAGGAACAAATCAAATTCTTCTGACCTCAACGGTGAAGAAAAGAGCTGTGGTTTCAGCACGGCCAGCGGCAAGACTGTGCAAATGTCCGATGGGTCACTCCAGAAAGCAAAGTCTGTTCTGAACGAATGTGATTTAATTGAAAATCCACAACCTGAGAATAGCCACGAAGTGGATCTGGAAAAGATTTCAACAAAGGAAATGCATGATATCGCTCATGGAAGCACAGCCAGCGGGAAAGGGGTGTCTATATCAGAAAATGCTCTTCAAGATGTGAAGTCTGTGTATGTTCTGGGTGAGACTGGTATTGTAAAATATTCAGTTGGCAGTAATCCAGTAGGAAGCCATTTTGGTTTTAGCACAGCCAGTGGTAAAGGAGTGTCTGTTTCAGAGAAGGCACTTCAAGAAGCATGTGACAAATTCAAAGCGTGTGATGATACCCTTGCCAGTGATACTGACCCTCACAAAAGATCTGAAGAAAAAAGGCCACTGAAGGTCCCTACTCCCAATATTCATGATCAACGTGTGCCAGTCAAAGCAGTGAGACTGGAGGACCGCGAAGCGATCCAGACCATTGTTGGAATGGCACGTCCGTCTTCATCTGCAGCATGTCAAGCAGAGTCTTCCTTGTTAAATTTTGAATCCCTGGGGTTCAGTGGCTGCTCTGTGACCCAGAAGAGGTACTTTGCCCAGGAGGCCATGGATTGTACCATGGCTCTGTTGGAGGACGAAGACTTGACCGATCAGAGTCCTGGAACACCAATCGAAATTAATCCCATGTCCTGCAAGGGGGGTTTGGAGATGAGAAGTGGAATCAGGAAAAGGTCTGCAGAGGAATTAAGGGTGACAGGTAAGACATGCATACAGTTGAAGTCTGAAGTTAACATACACTTAAGTTGAAGTCATTAAAACTAATTTTTCAACCACTCCACAGATTTCATGTTAACAAACTATAGTTTTGGCAAGTCAGTTAGAATATCTGCTTTGTGCATGACACAAGCAATTCTTCCAACAATTGTTTACAGACACATTATTTCACTTATAATTCACTATTCCAGTGGGTCAGAAGTTTACATACACTAAGTTGACTGTGCCTTTAAACAGCTTGGAAAATTCCCATAAATTATGTAATTTTTAGAAGCTTCTGATAGGCTAATTGACATCATTTGAGTCAATTGGAAGTGTACCTGTGGATTTATTTCAAGGCCTACCTTCAAACTCAGTGCCTCTTTGCTCGACATCATGGGAAAATCAAAAGAAATCAGCCAAGACCTCTGAAATGTTTTTTTTTTGACCTCCACAAATCTGGTTCATCCTTGGGGGGAAATTTCCAAACGCCTGAAGGTACCACGTTCATCTGTTCAAACAATAGCACGTAAGTATAAACACCATGGGACCACGCAGCCGTCATACCGCTCAGGAAGGAGACGCGTTCTGTCTGATGATCGTACTTTTGTGCGAAAAGTCTATATCCACAGTAAAACGAGTCCTATATCGACATAACCTGAAAGGCCCCCTCAGCAAGGAAGAAGCCACTGCTCCAAAACTGCCATAAAAAAGCCAGACTACAGTTTGCAACTGCACATGGGGACAAAGATTGTTATTTTTGGACAAATGTCCTCTGGTCAGATGAAACAAAAATAGAACTGTTTGGCCATAATGACCATCGTTATGTTTGGAGGAAAAAGGGGGAGGCTTGCAAGCCGAAGAACACCATCCCAACCGTGAAGCAAGGGGGTGGCAGCATCATGTTGTGGGGGTGCTTTGCTGCAGGAGGGACTGGTGCAAGTCACAAAATAGATGGCATCATGAGGAAGGAAAATTATGTGGATATATTGAAGCAACTTCTCAAGACATCAGTCAGGAAGTTAAAGCTTGGTCGCAACTGGATCTTCCAAATGGACAATGACCCCAAGCATACTTCCAAAGTTTTGGAAAAATGGCTTAAGGACAACAAAGTCCAGGTATTGGAGTGGCCATCACAAAGCCCTGACCTCAATCCTATAGACAATTTGAGGTCTTGGCTGATTTTATTTAGATTTTCCCATGGATGTCGAGCAAAGAGGCATTGAGTTTGACGGTAGGCCTTGAAATACATCCACAGGTACACCTCCAATTGACTCAAATGATGTCATTTAGCCTGTCAGAAGCTTCTAAAGCCATGACATCATTTTCTGGAATTTGTGTGTGTGTGTATATGTGTTTTAGTTACAAAAATATGATCAGATTTGTGATTGGGAGGAGCCTAGACGAGTAATGTTAGACATAAGATAACAGTTTTTTCTTGCATATGAAAGTTACAGGGTTGTGTGTTTACCAATATAATATTATCATTACATTGTCCTTAATGTGATATTATGTTCAATAGACCAACCTCCTCTGAAAAGAAGACTCTTGACCGAATTCGACAGAACTGTAGATTGTAATAGACAGTCAACACTAACTCCAGCTAAAAGCAGTTCAGATGGTAAGACAGTTCACCTTTTACAAGTAATTAATTAACAACATTTCCAGTACAATGAAAATGAACATTGACAAGATGGTTCATCAATGCATATTTGATTGTTTCAGGTATATTTAAAGACAGGAGAGTCTTTAAATATAATGTGGCTCTTCAACCTAATGTCACCAGGCCATATCGGTAGGTAATCAATATAATACAACAGTACCTGTGTGTTTTGTTGTTTAGAAATGATTTATCAAATCAAATGCATTCATTCATTCATTCATTCATTCACCTAGCATGAAATCTGTGTCATAGATTCTCATCGCCTATGTTTGTCTTTCCAGCGCTAAGCAGAGTTGTGTAGACACAACGCTGAATAAGACCGAGTCACAGAGGAAAACCTCAATTCCAACTGCAGAGGACCGTAAACCAGTTAGCTCCAAGACCGGTGTGTTCGTCCCCCCGTTCCGGAGGAATGTCAAGCCTGAGCCACAGAGGAGCATCGGGCCTCAGAACCAGACTGGAGCGCCTGGTGGGTTTGTTCCTCCGTTTAGAAAGGACAACCGTGTAACCAGGGAGGGTTCCTTTAAACCTTCAGAAGACAATCATTCTCCTTTCATCTCCGAAACGCCTACCAAGACCAGCACATCTGTTCCACTTTCTGAGTACAACCACATCACTGACACTGGTAGTGATAACGCAAAGGACTCTATTCAGGAGCTAAATATTGACAACAAGGGCCCAGGCGATGATGGTGCAGATAGCATCCCACTCACCCTAGGAGGAGAGGATTCCACTGCAGGTCAGCTAGTCCCTGACAGCACCGCTACCCTTCTAGCTGTTGTTTATGGTACAAATATACTTTGTCTGACCTTTTAACCAATGTCATCTTTGGAATATTGTAGACAGTATTATACGTTTCAACATGGTGTAACAATACGTGAAAACAAATTATGCTGATTAATTCAATGCCTTGGGACTACATGTGTAGTGAATCAGAGCATGCAGTTATCTACAGGTGTAGTGAATCAGAGCATATAGTTATCTACAGGTGTAGTGAATCAGAGCATGCAGTTATCTACAGGTGTAGTGAATCAGAGCATGCAGTTATCTACAGGTGTAGTGAATCAGAGCATGCAGTTATCTACAGGTGTAGTGAATCAGAGCATGCAGTTATCTACAGGTGTAGTGAATCAGAGCATGCAGTTATCTACAGGTGTAGTGAATCAGAGCATGCAGTTATCTACAGGTGTAGTGAATCAGAGCATGCAGTTATCTACAGGTGTAGTGAATCAGAGCATGCAGTTATCTACAGGTGTAGTGAATCAGAGCATGCAGTTATATACAGGTGTAGTGAATCAGAGCATGCAGTTATCTACAGGTGTAGTGAATCAGAGCATGCAGTTATCTACAGGTGTAGTGAATCAGAGCATGCAGTTATCTACAGGTGTAGTGAATCAGAGCATGCAGTTATCTACAGGTGTAGTGAATCAGAGCATGCAGTTATCTACAGGTGTAGTGAATCAGAGCATGCAGTTATCTACAGGTGTAGTGAATCAGAGCATGCAGTTATATACAGGTGTAGTGAATCAGAGCATGCAGTTATCTACAGGTGTAGTGAATCAGAGCATGCAGTTATCTACAGGTGTAGTGAATCAGAGCATGCAGTTATCTACAGGTGTAGTGAATCAGAGCATGCAGTTATCTACAGGTGTAGTGAATCAGAGCATGCAGTTATCTACAGGTGTAGTGAATCAGAGCATGCAGTTATCTACAGGTGTAGTGAATCAGAGCATGCAGTTATCTACAGGTGTAGTGAATCAGAGCATGCAGTTATCTACAGGTGTAGTGAATCAGAGCATGCAGTTATCTACAGGTGTAGTGAATCAGAGCATGCAGTTATCTACAGGTGTAGTGAATCAGGATGAATTGTAACCGATGTGTGCTTATCAGGAGTTGACTTAATGTGAAAAAGTAATATGTGTGCGCAGATCCAGAGTGCCTGCAGCTGGCCCGAGACATGCAGGACATGAGGATCCGTAAGAAGAAGAGGCAGACTATTAGACCTCTCCCTGGCAGCCTGTACCTGGCCAAGACATCTGGGGTGGCTAGGCTGACCCTCAGGGAGGCCGTTGGAGGTTGGCACCCTGTACAACACACACACAAACAGGTACTGTAACTAACATACAAACACGGTAACTAACACACTACACACACTGTAACTAACACACTGTAACTAACACACTACACACACTGTAACTAACACACACACATACACTGTAACTAACACACTACACACACTGTAACACACACACACATACACTGTAACTAACACACTACACACACTGTAACTAACACACACATACACTGTAACTAACACACACATACACTGTAACTAACACACTACACACACTGTAACACACACACACATACACTGTAACTAACACACTACACACACTGTAACTAACACACTGTAACTAACACACTACACACACTGTAACTAACACACACACATACACTGTAACTAACACACTACACACACTGTAACTAACACACACATACACTGTAACTAACACACACATACACTGTAACTAACACACTACACACACTGTAACACACACACACATACACTGTAACTAACACACTACACACACTGTAACTAACACACTGTAACTAACACACTACACACACTGTAACTAACACACACACATACACTGTAACTAACACACTACACACACTGTAACTAACACACTACACACACTGTAACTAACACACACACATACACTGTAACTAACACACTACACACACTGTAACTAACACACTACACACACTGTAACTAACACACTGTAACTAACACACTACACACACTGTAACTAACACACACACATACACTGAAACTAACACACTACACACACTGTAACTAACACACTGTAACTAACACACACACATACACTGTAACTAACACACTAAACACACTGTAACTAACACACTGTAACTAACACACTACACACACTGTAACTAACACAAACACGGTAACTAACACACTGTAACTAACACACACACATACACTGTAACTAACACACTACACATACACTAACTAACACACACACATACACTGTAACTAACACACTACACACACACTGTAACTAACACACAAAACGGTAACTAACACACTACACACACTGTAACTAACACACTGTAACTAACACACTACACACACTGTAACTAACATACAAACATACACTGTAACTAACACACTACACACACTGTAACTAACACACTACACACACTGTAACTAACACACTACACACACTGTAACTAACACACTGTAACTAACACACACTACACACACTGTAACTAACACACTGTAACTAACACACTACACACACTGTAACTAACACACTACACACACACTGTAACTAACACACACACATACACTGTAACTAACACACTACACACACTGTAACTAACACACTGTAACTAACACACTACACACACTGTAACTAACACACTACACACACTGTAACTAACACACTGTAACTAACACACTACACACACTGTAACTAACACACACACATACACTGAAACTAACACACTACACACACTGTAACTAACACACTGTAACTAACACACACACTGTAACTAACACACTACACACACTGTAACTAACACACTGTAACTAACACACTACACACACTGTAACTAACACAAACACGGTAACTAACACACTGTAACTAACACACACACATACACTGTAACTAACACACTACACATACACTAACTAACACACACACATACACTGTAACTAACACACTACACACACACTGTAACTAACACACAAAACGGTAACTAACACACTACACACACTGTAACTAACACACTGTAACTAACACACTACACACACTGTAACTAACATACAAACATACACTGTAACTAACACACTACACACACTGTAACTAACACACTACACACACTGTAACTAACACACTACACACACTGTAACTAACACACTGTAACTAACACACACTACACACACTGTAACTAACACACTGTAACTAACACACTACACACACTGTAACTAACACACTACACACACACTGTAACTAACACACACACATACACTGTAACTAACACCTACACACACTGTAACTAACACACTGTAACTAACACACTACACACACTGTAACTAACACACAAACATACAGTTGAAGTCGGAGGTTTACATCCACCTTAGCCAAATACAATACAAATAAACTCAGGTTTTCACAATTCCTGACATTTAATCCTAGTAATAATTCCCTGTTTTAGGTCAGTTAGGATCACTACTTTATTTTAAGAAAGTGAAATGTCAGAATAATAGTAGAGAGAATTATTCATTTCAGGAATGGGCCAAAATTCACCCAACTTATTGTGGGAAGCTTGTGGAAGGCTACCCGAAACGTTTGACCCAAGTTAAACAATTTAAAGGCAATGCTACCAAATACTAATTGAGTGTATGTAAACTTCTGACCCACTGGGAATGTGAATGTAAAAGCTGAAATAAATCATTCTCTCTACTATTATTCTGACATTTCACATTCTTAAAATAAAGTGGTGATCCTAACTGACCTTAGACAGGGAATTTGTACTAGGATTAAATGTCAGGAATTGTGAAAAACTGAATTTAAATTATTTGGCTAAGGTGTATGTAAACTTCCGACTGTAACTCTGACACATGCCACCTACAGAAGTTCTCGGATGACTCCGTAATTGTAGGGTGCATTAGGGGTGGGCAGGAGGAGGAGTACAGGAGCACAATCAATGACTTTGTGGTGTGGTGGAAAACGTCACCATGGTTATGATGCAGAGGAGCACCTTCAGTCACAGACTGATCCCACCACAGTGTACCAGAGAGCGCTACAGGAGGTCCTTCCTGCCTGCGGCTATTAGACTATTTAATGCCTCACCTGGTTGCCGTGCCGTCGGCAACATAGACCTGGAACTGTTGGGGTGTTAGGACCTAGTTTAACAATTATGCATCCATCCGTGAGTGACTCTGGTCCGTCAGCACTCATTCACTCAGGACTCATTCATTTAGGACTGTATATACATTCTATCTATCTCTCTATCTCTCTCTATCTATCTATCTCTCCTCTATCTCTCTCTCTCTCTCTCTATCTCTCTCTCTCTCTATCTCTCTCTCTCTCTATCTCTATCTCTCTCTCTCTCTATCTATCTCTCTCTCTATCTCTCTCTCTCTCTATCTATCTATCTCTCTCTATCTCTCTATCTATCTCTCTATGAACAGGTACTGGATTGGTGGAACAGGGCTTTTGAAGTCTGATTTAGAAGATGAACAGTGGTGGGGTGCTGGGAGCTTTCCTGTTCAACTTGTTAAGTGTGATATTTTTTGGGGGGTAATAACTGATATCCAATCCTCCTTGTGGATATCACTCAGCTGTATGGCTACGGAGTGCACTGGGATGTTTGGGAGATCAGCAGTGAGAGTGCCGAGGCGTTCCGCTTTGTCTGCAGACACTTCTTCAGACGCGAGGCGTTTGTAGAGGGCCGCGTTCAGCTGGGCGACGGGGGCTGGCTCATCCCTCACGATGATGGAACAGCAGGGAAACTCGAGTTCCACAGGTACGGTTTTATGGATTGTTTGGGACACAAAGCATTAATTCCAACTGATGGAGTTGTTAGTTTTCACCATGTATTCCCTTTATTTATTATTAATTTGGATGAATGTATGTACATCACAGGTATACTGATGCTCCATCTACCAATATATCTAAATACTTTCTAGAAACAAATGAAATAAATTAGCTGTACTTAATCAAAACTTGAATAAATATTTGATTTATAGGTTACATCACTGATGCTACATTGAACGCTACATCGCAATACTTTGATGGGAAACTTGATAAAAATGAATATATATTTAAATAATGAATGAAATAAACTGAACATAAGCTCCGCCTCTTCAGAGCGTTGTGTGACAGCCCTGGCGTGGACCCCAAGCTGATCAGTGAGGACTGGGTGTTCAACCACTACCGCTGGGTGGTGTGGAAACGGGCATGTATGGAGAGGGCATTCCCAGAACTGATGGGCAGCCTCTGTCTCACACCGGAACAGGTGCTCCTTCAACTGAAATACAGGTACGGCAGCAACCAGCAAGGTAGCTCTGGTGCAGGTCGCTAATGACCTGTATGGATGTGTGCACGTTCCACTACTAACGGCCTGGACCAGAGCTACCAGCAAATAACCTCTTACTGCATAAGAACATCTGTTTGATAAAGGTTGGGTAGTACACACGCCTGCTCAGCCTTCAGTGACCAGGATATTTCTGTTTTTATATGGCCAACACATAACATGTGGACAGTGCAGTGAGTTTGAAGAGAGACTTACATACATACACTGCAGACAAAACCAATTATTGTGGGAACTTGATGTAACACGTATTTGTGTGTTTGCCACATACAATGTGGAGCTGGACCACAGCAGCAAGTAGCAAGGTCATTGAAGTGTGTGTGTGTGTGTGTGTGTGTGTGTGTGTGTGTCAGGTACGACTTGGAGGTGGACCACAGCAGGAGGTCAGCTCTGAGGAAGATCATGGAGCGAGACGACACGTCAGTCAGGACCATGGTGCTCTGTGTGTGCGGTGTCGTCACCAAAGACCATATCCCAACAAGGTAAATCACAGCAGAAAAATAAAATACTTTGTTCGACAGTTCGACAAAATAAGTTTATTGACTTGATGTCATATAGTTCTGTTGAAATAGTTTGGTTATTTATTGGTTATAACCTCAGTTCTATGAAGGTCGAGAAGGAAATGTCTGTTACTTGTGTTGTATTTAGTAAGCCGACTGAAAGAGAGCCCTGTGTGCATCACACAGGCAGAGCTGGAGTGAGACCAAGACCAAAACACCTGGGAGCTCCGCAGGGTCCAAAGCGAAGTCGTCCCCTGTAGGCTTGATCTGGCTGACGGACGGCTGGTACGCCATCAAGGCCCAGCTGGACGTCCCACTGACCGCCATGCTCCACCGGGGCCGCCTGGCGATTGGGGGGAAGGTGCTGGTCCACGGGGCCGAGCTGGTGGGATCTCAGGACGCCTGCTCCCCACTAGAGGCTCCCGACTCCCTCATGCTGAAGGTAAGAACTGGGTTGTGTTCATTAGGCACCAACCGGATGAAAAGGGACTGAAACTGGAAGGAACTACTTTCACTAGTCTAGTAAAAACACTGTTTTCCGTTTCGCCCCCTAATGAACTCCAATGTAAATTTAAGAAGACAATATAGCCTCTGGGTTTAGAAGACACTCAATATTCAGATTGATATAAACCCTGCTCAAAAGTTTGGAATATTACTCATTCAAGGGTTTTTCTTTATTTGCACTATTTAAATTTGGACTCTAGACCAAAGGACAAATTCATGTTTCTTGGCCAAAGCAAGTCTCTTCTTCCTATTGGTGTCCTTTAGTAGTGGTTTCTTTACAGCAATTCAACCATGAAGGCCTGATTCACCAAGTCTCCTCTGAACAGTTAATGTTGAGATGTGTCTGTTACTTGAACTCTGTGAAGAATTTATTTGGGATGCAATCTGAGGCTGGTAACTCTAATGAACTTATCCTCTGCAGCAGAGGTATTTCTGGGTCTTCCATTCCTGTGGTGGTCCTCATGAAGCTGGTTGAGAGAATGCTATGAGTGTGCAAAGCTGTCATCAAGGCAAAGGGTGGTTACTTTGAAGAAACTCAAATATAAAATATATTTTGATTTGTTTAACACTTTTTTGGTTACTACATGATTCCATATGTGTTATGTCATAGTTTTGATGTCTTAATTTTTATTCTACAATGTAAAAAATAGTGCAAATAAAGAAAAACCCTTGAATGAGTAATATTCCAACCTTTTGACGGGGTGTATTTCAACTGCATGTAAATTTAAGAAGACAATATAGCCTCTATGGGCTTAGAAGACACTATATTCAGATTGATATATTTCAGTTTTTTGGGACTAAAGCAGTTGATAGACTACAGCTACAAGAGAATGAATTTAACTGATTGAAAGTGTTTCTTATTGGATAAGCTCGAATGGTACCTCCCCATTTCACTCAGTTTTGGACCTATTTCTTCTGTTTCGAGCCTAATGAACGACCCTGATGTATGTGGTTTCACAGATTGGGGCCAACGGCACCAGAGCAGCACGTTGGGACACCAGGCTAGGGTTCTACAGCAACCCTAGTCCGTTCCTCCTCCCCCTCTCCTCCCTCTACAGCAACGGAGGCCCCGTGGGCTGTGTGGACATTGTGGTGCTGAGGAGCTACCCGACCCAGGTGCGTTTCACAGCACACGATCTGTACCATTGTGTTAGTGTGCGTTTACCATCTAGTGGAGAAACATCTGAACCAGAGCTAGGTACTTAATGAATCCCCTAAGCAGGCGTTGCTAGGGCCAGGAGGTTTTCCCAGACCACGTAACATGAACAGGAAACACGCCTGGCCCTCGATGAGAGGTTTATTCAGAGAGGTTGTGTGTGTGTCCCTTCAGTGGATGGAGAAGAAGCCGGACGGAGGGTTTGTATTCCGCTCGGGCCGTGCCGAGGAGAGGGAGGCACAGCGTCATGGCGACACCAAACACAGAGCCATGGAGATCCTGTTCGCCAAGATCCAGGCCCAGTTTGAGAAGGAGGAGGAGGACGGTAGGAAATCCTGGCTCCATCTCAGGAATAGGATGCCTCCTATTATTACCCACAGGGTTTGTTTAGGTTCGATAAGGTCTGTCAATCATATTAGCAGTTAAATTTACTGCAGCTTTTTTCCGTTTTGGTTTGATTCAGCCCATGGACTATAATTCAACTACACATTATTTGAATGTTCCTGCATGTATTATGTATTGCAACTTCTTATAGAATTTAGTCTGACTGTGCTACCAATAACAGCTATTCCTACTGTTACTACTGATCTTCCAGAGTCACGTTCAGTAGGGCACACTGTAGCAAAACATTTTGCCATGTAAATCTGTGTAAGTTCAGGTCACGCCTCCCCGTTTCACTCAGTTTCAAAACCTTTTCCGCCTACTGAACATGACCCAGCAGTTTGCAGTAAAACCAGAGGCCGGAGGCGGACCCTGCGTGGTCGAGACATTGAGACACTGCTGGACGGGGAGGAGCTGTACGACGCAGTGGAGAATGACCCAGTTTATCTGGAGGTGACCAGAATCACTCTGTCCAAATCAGTTTGATCAACATTGTTGGGATTTAAATAAAGCATCAGCCTAATGGGCCCTGGTCAAAAGTAGTTCACTAAATATAGAATAGGGTGTCATTTGGGGCACAGCCCCTGCTAGGAAGGAGTTTTAGTTATGGTTAAGGATACATGACTGACCATATAAAAGTGATTATACATAACTAATTTAATATGATGCTTTATTTCAATCCCACCAATGTTGATCAAACTGATTTGTTTTAGACGGATCCTAAAACAGACAGACAACCAGCCATGATTCTAGAATGCATGAACAAGATGTTTGACGTTGAAAACATATTATTGGTCTCTTTGTGTCAATATATCCTCATAACAGTTGAGCAAAACATAATCATTTCATACATTTATTTATACAGGGGAAAATGACAAGTGTACAGTTAAACATACATTTGGAATTAAAAGAACTTGAGCCCTTCTAAGTAGACCTACTGACTTTCATATTGTTTTGTGCTAGGGCCGTCTGAGTGTTCATCAACGGGATACGTTGAACAGCTACAGGCGTCGTGTTGGTGAGAAGAGGCAAGCAGCGCTGCAGGAGCGGTTCCGCCAGGCTCTGGAGAGCGCCCAGGAGGGCGAGGGCGGGAGCTGTCCCAACAGAGATGTGACCCCCATCTGGAAGCTCTGCGTCGCTGACTCCAGGGCCAAGCTGGGCAGCAATGGTATGGATCTTTGTATATAGCACATTTTTTTTCTAGCTTTATTCAGACCAAGGAGAAAGGGATGGAGATATGGGAAAAGTGAGAAAGTTAGAAGGTCGACACGGGGATTGAACCCCTGTCTCTGAAGGGGAAGTAGACCTGCGTTGGTCTTTGTTTAATTCTTGGTTCCTCCTCCTTCCACCAGTGTACCTGTTAAATATATGGCGCCCCTCCATGGAGCTGCAGTCCTTGCTGAAGGAGGGTTGTCGGTACAGGGCCTACCAGCTATCCACGTCGGAGGGCAAGAAACGAGATGGTAAAACCTCCATTCAGCTCACCGCCACCAAGAAAACCCAGTTCCAGAATTTACAGGTAACACTGAACTTAAACGAAACAGAAGTGTGGAAATACGAATGTAAATTCTAAAATGATCTTTCCCGATCTCAAATGAACCCTAAACGCTACCCTAATCACTTGTGTATACACTCACCGGACAGTTTATAAGTTACACCCATCTAGTATCGGGTCGGACCCCCTCCAACATCCCCCAACCCCCCCAGAACAGCCAGCCTGAATTCTTCGTGGCATAGGTTCTACAATGCAGTAAAAAGTATGTGAACCCTTTGGAATTACCTGGAGTTCTGCATAAATTGTTCTTAATATTTGATCTGATCTTGGTCAAAGTCACAACAATAGACAAACACAGTCTGCTTAAACTAATAACACACAAATTATTGTATTTTTCTTGTCTATATTGAATAAATAATTTAAACATTCAATGTGTAGGTTGGAAAAAGTATGTGAACCCCTGGGCTAAGGACTTCTCCAAAAGCTAATTGGAGTCAGGAGTCAGCTAACCTGGAGTCCAATCAATGAGACGAGATTGGAGATGTTGGTTAGAGCTGCCCTATAAAAAACACTCACAAAATGTGAGTTTGCTATTCACAAGAAGCATTGCCTGATGTGAACCATGCCTCGAACAGAAGAGATCTCAGAAGACCTAAGATTAAGAATTGTTGACTTGGATAAAGCTGGAAAGAGTTACAAAAGTATCTCTAAAAGCCTTGATGTTCATCAGTCCACGATAAGACAAAATGTCTATAAATGGAGAAAATCCAGCACTGTTGCTACTCTCCCTAGGAGTGGCCGTCCTGCAAAGATGACTGCAAGAGCACAGCGCAGAATGATCAATGAGGTTAAGAAGAATCCTAGTGTCAGCTAAAGACTTACAGAAATCTCTGGAACATGCTAACATCTCTGTTGACGAGTCTACGATACGTAAAACACTAAACAAGAATGGTGTTCATGGGAGGACACCACGGTTTGGAACTGGTTTGGAACTGCTTTGCTGCCTCAGGGCCTGGACAGCTTGCTATCAGAGACGGAAAAATTAATTCCCAAGTTTATCAAGACATTTTGCAGGAGAATGTAAGGCTATCTGTCCGCCAATTGAAGCTCAACAGAAGTTGAGTGATGCAACAGAACAACGACCCAAAACACACAAGTAAATCAACAACAGAATGGCTTCAACAGAAGAAAATACGCCTTCTGGAGCGGCCCAGTCAGAGTCCTGACCTCAACCTGATTGAGATGCTGTGGCAAGACCTCAAGAGAGCGGTTCACACCAGACATCCCAAGAATATTGCTGAACTGAAACAGTTTTGTAAAGAGGAATGGTCCAAAATTCCTCCTGACTGCAGGTCTGATCCGCAACTACAGAAAACGTTTGGTTGAGGTTATTCTTGCCAAAGGAGGGTCAACCAGTTATTAAATCCAAGGGTTCACATACTTTTCCACCCTGCACTGTGAATGTTTTCACAATGTGTTAAATAAAGACATAACTTATTGTTTGTGTGTTATTAGTTTAAGCAGACTGTGTGTGTCTATTGTTGTGACTTAGATGAGATCAGATACCATTTTAAGACCTGTTTATGCAGAAATCCAGGTAATCCCAAAGTGTTCACATACTTTTTCTTGCCACTGTAATTCCACTTTGACATTATGGGGTATTGTGTGTAGGCCAGTGACACAATCTCAATTTAATCCATTTTAAATTCAGGCTGTAACACAACTAATTGTGGGAAAAGTCTAGGGGTGTGAATACTTTCTGAAGACACTGGGTTTCAGGGATTGATTTGGAATTGGTTGACTCGTGTCATTGTCTCCATCACCCAGGCTTCTGCAGGTTGGTTGTGTGAGCGTTTCCAAGCCCGAGAGGCGGTCTGCTTTCGCGTTCTCCTGAACCTGGACTTTCAGCCGCTCTGTGGAGAGGTGGATCTGGTGGGCTACGTCATCTCCATCACAGACAGACAAGGTGGGCTGGGTCCTGTTCATTAGAGCACACAACTGAAATGTTTTGCAACGAAAAACAAAAATGAGAGTTTCTTATATTCCTACCGTCCCATTTCAGTCAGTTTTCTTATTTTTTCTGCCTGAAGGACACGTTCGGTCTGTAAGGAGTTGTTCAGTTGGTTAAATCCCCCAAGAGGCCAGTTATAGCTGGGCATGAAAGGTGACAAGCAGACAAAATAAAACAATAGGACATATCAGACCTGGGTTCAAATACCTGGGTATTTAATGGTCCAAATGCAGCCTTTTTTATATCAAATCATTTATTGGTATCAATTAAGTGCCTTAATGTGATTTGTTTTGAGTTAAAATGGTCAAAAAGCAACAAATAGCTTTTTAGCAAAGAGACATTTCTCAATTTAGCTAGGACTGTCTGGGAGTGGTCTGAGTGGGAGGAGACAACTGAAAACTAGCTTTTACTGGCAGAGATTTCTTATTGGTCTATTAACTAATGTACTACCTAGTGATGTCAGCAGGCCGGCCAAACCTCCATCCCACCAAGACAGGCAAACATTTCAGGCAGTCTTTTCAAACAGCTCTTAATCTAAAAAGGTCATGTCATAATTTTCACAGTATTATTCCAAATGTATGTAAAACACAGAAAAATAAATAGTATTTGAACACAGGTCTGGGACAAATACATAACCACCAACATATGGCATATCAAGAACAAGATATAACAGATACACACTTCAGGAATGAAGTCCAGCTATATGTCAAGGCTGTGGATATGACTTACTGTGTTGACATATGTCAAGGCTGTGGATATGCCTAACTGTGTTGACATGCTGTGCATGCAGGTCACTCTCCAGTGGTGTATCTAGTGGATGGCCGGCTGGACTTTGTTAAGGTGTGCTTCAGCAGCCTGGTCCAGCAGGGCTTGGAGGAGCTGGTCAAGCCTCTGGCTCTGGTGGCCCTCAGTAACCTTCAGCTCAGAGCCCAGCCCTCCTCCTCCCCCATCCGCAGCGCCATCCCTGGCCTATACGCTGGAGATCTGGCCTTGTTTTCCACCAACCCTAAGGAGCCATATCTACAGGAGGCTGCCGCTCAACTCAGGACCCTCGTACAGGTAGCTAGGGATTAAGGGTGTTTTGAAGTTTTCGAAATGTCACAATAAAACCTGGAGTGGGATAGTGACAGAAAAGCTGTTATACAGGGAAATTGGCCACCTTATTTCTGTGAGGTCAAGATTTGTCTTCCTCACTGCTACTAATTTGAGGATATTTTCAACAAACTGATGTTTGAGTTTATTGTGTGGTTCGAGCAGGGCCAGGATCACTTCTTCAGGACTGCAGAAGAGAGGTTATCTAACTTAGTCCAGGGCTCTGTCCCGCGTCCTCCTGCGCCGCCATCGACTCCAGGCTGTAAAGCAGATGCCAAACCAGATGCAAGGATTACTGTGAGTTTTTCAATCAGGTGTCAATCAACTATTCTGGTGGAATGTCTATGTACTCAACCCAAGTCTGTATCAATGTTATTCACCACTACACATCAAGTCACATCTACACAATCAAGACGCTGTTATGTTTCAGAGCTATTAAGTAGTAGATTCTCAAATTCCCCAAGTCATTAAGCTGTAATTGTCCAGTAATGTCCATAGGAAATGTGTCCCAAAACTCTGCTCAACACTACTCCAATTACAAAACCATCTGTAATTACTTACCACTCATTTATATGTAGTGAAACAACGTATTATTGAGTAGAACTTGTAATTATTGAGTAGAACTTGTAAAGTAGTGATTCATTTTTTCATGAGGTTGTGACAATATACTGCCATCTGGTGCTTGAAAAAGTACATGAAAGTCATTGAATTTGACACTATGTACGAACCCTAGTGTGTGTTGTCTTCCAGATGACACCCCAGCAGTCAGTACGGAGCATTGGCCCCTTCACCCCCCTAAACAGGGGTGTCCCCCCTCCACCCGCCTGCTCCTCAGGGGGGGACAACAAAGACTCAAAAAGCCTGAAAAGGAAGATGGGCCTGGACTACCTGTGTCGCATCCCCTCTCCCCCACCACTCTGCCCCCTGGGCACCATGACCTTACCCTCGCCGTGTGTCAACAAGACCTTCAACCCCCCCCGCAGGGCCGAGACCCACCGGATCCTAAAGACACCTCTGGCCCCCACTCCTCGGCGTGTCCACCCGCCCCTGGAGGATGAGTGGGTGGAGGATGAAGAACTGGTCATGATTGACACTCAGGCCCTACACGATGGCAGCGGGATAGACACGTGACAGAGAGAGAATGTATTGGACTATTATTTTGAAGGTTTTCGAAAATATCAGCACAAATTTGTGGCTGGTTAGCTTCTCTGAGCTGGTTAGCTTCTCTGAGCTGGTTAGCTTCTCTGAGCTGGTTAGCTTCTCTGAGCTGGTTAGCTTCTCTGAGCTGGTTAGCTTCTCTGAGCTGGTTAGCTTCTCTGAGCTGGTTAGCTTCTCTGAGCTGGTTAGCTTCTCTGAGCTGGTTAGCTTCTCTGAGCCCACATGTTGAATTTGTGATGTGGTGCCTTCATGGGGGGGGGGGCATTAGAAGATCCGACACGAACTGTATAATATAAATATAAAAATACTGTAAGATTGTTGTCCTGCATGTTCACAATAAATGTTCTAATTTATTAGTCAATATGAGTATTTTGTGTAATTTATAAGCAGGTGTGGTCAAACTCTTAAAACGCAACACCTGGTGGCAATGTCGCTGTGAAACTGCCTCCATTGTTTCACACAGACAGTCAGACTTCCTGTTAACTTCCGTAAACAAAATATTAGCTAGCTAATTCAAAATCATGACAATGTATCATGATAACATGTAATGCTTCAACTTCAAGTAACTGATTCACTTGCAGAAATATGAATTGCTTTACAATAATACAAAATAACTATTCTATTTAGTTTAGTTAATTTCGCTCATTTTAAAGAATGACTGAGGTAATAGTTCAATCTTGCTGCTTGTCAATGAAGTGCAGCAATATTGTTTCTTTAAAAAGTATCTAACTTTTTGGTACTGATTTTCAGCTTCACTGCCAAGCTAGCTTGCTAACTAGGTACTGTTAATCAAACCCATGAATTATGATGTGCAGTAGAGAGATTTTTTATTTGACATTGATATCTTGTTACATTCATAGCATGTTGATTCAAAGGATTTAGCCCACCATCTCGAAGTCTTGTGGAAATGCCAACTCTACAACTTCTCTCACTGGAAGAAATGGAGAACTGCTGGAGTTTTCAACAGTGGAGACAAATGGAGCCTATGCAACAGACAGTGCTGCCAGTGAGAATGAATGGAGGTCCTGGCCTAAGAGGCAGAGAGACAGTTATCAAAAAGCTGGGTACCAGCAGCGCTGCCTATATTGGATCTGTATGTCGTCCTAAGGCAGTCCAGAGACCTTCCAAACCTAACATTGAAGAGACACTGAATGAGTTCTATAAAGAACTTGAGGAGATTGAACCAAAAGAGTGTTTACGGTAGATAGATAGATACTTTACGGTAGCATTGCCAGAAATGAAGGCTAACGCCAGCAATGACCATAATCAACCTAATAAAGTGCCTTGACCACGAGCCATACCAGCCCAGGAGACCGATGCCCAGGAGACCGATGCCCAGGAGACCGATGCCCAGGAGACCGATGCCCAGGAGACCGATGCCTAGGGGGCCCAGCTATGGTCCCGACTCAGATCACAATAACTGGCAACCTTCCCCACCTTTCCACACTCAGCCATACCCCAGGTTCCACAGACCTCCCCTCTGCCTCCTGCCACCACCTCCAATCCCCTGCCTCCCGCAGACCACCAGTATCACCCTTAACGAGAGCACTCCCAGCAGGTCCTATCTTTCCACAGGTTCACTGTCCCTGATGGGTACAGGAACTCACCAGACTTGGATGACCATGGCTTTCCCCAACAGCACTCTAACAACAGAGACAGAAGGGGCTACGGTTGGAGTGACGCCGAGTATGACCGGCAAGGTTCTTCTGAAGGGCAGCAGAGGTTTGACAGAGGACCTGATCCCCCTCAGCCAGAGGATCAGCACCAACCACCAGAAGATACAACATATGACTAAATCAAATCAAATGTATTTATAAAGCCCTTTTTACATCAGCCGATGTCACAAAGTGCTATACAGAAACCCAGCCTAAAACCCCAAACAGCAAGCAATGCAGATGTAGAAGCACGGTGGCTAGGAAAAACTCCCTAGAAAGGCAAAACCTAGGAAGAAACCTAGAGAGGAACCAGGCTCTGAGGGGTGGCCAGTCCTCTTCTGGCTGTGCCGGGTGGAGATTATAACAATTAATGGCCATTGGTCTGGGAAATCAACACTGGCCAGGTGTGTTTTGTTGGGAAATGGACACGCTATAAAGGGTTTTGAACAAGTATATGGACAGTTTATAAATCAGTAATAAAACAGTTGTAATTGGTTGAAATTATGTGATTCTCTATTTGTCAAGCATAAAAAATGACAATCGCACAATTTCAACCAATGAGTCGTACGTTTACTATTTACTACTCATGTTTTTGAATGTATTTATCAAAAAATAATAATAATTAGGAGCCACTGCATGTGTGTTACTCTAGGGAACTGCTGTCGACAGGCTCCAGTGGGCTGGTTCTGAGTACAGATGACTATTTCTCCCAGGAGGAAGGTTACCCCTACGAACCCAGTCTGCTGGTGGCCGCACACTATCGGAACCAGAACAGAGGTTGGCTCTCATAGCAGCATCTTTACACATTTGCGATTTTTAATTTTGATAGTAATAATGAAGGAAGTTCATCATTGCTGTAGTTTTTAAATATATTAAGGTATATTCAGATTTTATTGAACACCTAGAAAGAGAGAATGACAGAGATTGTGTCAAAGGGTAGTAGGCCTGATTCAAACCCATGCCGATACTGTAGACGCATGTTGGAAGCCGAGGCATTAATGTTTTACCAACCAGTCCACCATCGTTGCTGTTAATAATATATATTGTTTGATTGGATATACAGTTGAAGTCAGAAGTTTACATACACTTAGGTTGAAGTCATTAAAACTCATTTTTCAACCACTCCACAGATTTCATGTTAACAAACTATAGTTTTGGCAAGTCGGTTAGGACATCTACTTTGTGCATGACACAAGTAATTCTTCCAACAATTGTTTACAGACAGATTATTTCACTTATAATTCACTATATCACAATTCCAGTGGGTCAGAAGTTTACATACACTAAGTTGACTGTGCCTTTAAACAGCTTTAAAAATTCCCCAAAATGATGTCATGGCTTTATAAGCTTCTGATAGGCTAATTGAAATCATTTGAGTCAATTGGAGGTGTACTTGTGGATGTATTTCAAGGCCTACCTTCAAACTGAGTGCCTTTTTGCTCAACATCATGGGAAAATCTAAAGATATCAACCAAGACCTCAGAAAAAAAATTGTAGACCTCCACAAAGGGTTGGGCCACAGATGGAAATATCACCTGTCCGCCCAGGGAACAGATCTCCAAGGAGGAAATGGTCCTCAAGGTGAATGGAGAAACCATGGGGATACACAATTAACATGGTACCTCATTCGTCAAATAATCAGGTCAAAATAACTGGGAATACAGGGTAACTGAATATGAGGAGATTGATTAGTTCTCTGTCTAGAGTTTGCCTATGATGCCATAGATTCAGTATCCTCTGCTATGAAAAGGTTGATAAAAGGAAGAGCAGACCGAGGGAGACCAATCAGCTCAGTGAAGAGTATTAGTGTGTTATTGATGTTGTTCACTGTAGAAAGACCAGATGGCTTTTGCAAAAGAACAAGAAACAACCTAAATCTAACCTTTATTTAACTAGGCAAGTCAGTTAAGAACAAATTCTTATTCACAATGACGGCCTACACCGGTCCAAATTATTAGCGTGAGGCACATGGGCTACTGCTGTGTGGTCCAAAGTCTGGGATTAAGGGTCTCTTTTCCAAGTTTAAAATGATAAACATTCAACATTGGCCATGCTGTCCATGAAGCATTTGTGCCGCGCTCAAAACAACTTAACTCGGAACTGCAAAATCTGACTTCAGTCAGTTCAAGACAACTGGGAACTCGGGGGGAAAAAACGAGCTCCGACTGGGAAAATACGTTTTGAAAGGTCATCCAACTCGGAATTGTAAATCCGGAACTCGGGCCTCTTTCTAGAGTTACGACCTGAAGATCACTGACGTCATCATGATTCAACTTTGAGTTCCCAGTTGTCTTAAATCCAGAGAATGCCAGACATTTGCCCACCAAGGACTGCTGCGCCACCTTCCTGTTCAAGTGAGCACAGCACAAGGTGTAAAAAAAAAAATCCAAAATGTATTGTATGCTGTAGCATAAATGGTGTAATAATCCAGGGAGATATGTATACTGTAGCTAAGAAAGTAATACTAAGTGTATGTTGTGTAGTAAGCTGTTAGTAGCCCGTGTGCCTCACCTTAATCATTTTCCAGCTCTTAATTTAGCCTACTGTTCTGACTCGGTGGTGCACATGTAACCTATAGCCTGTTTTTGAGAAACGTAATAATTGAATATTGTAAGAGCTTTCATTGTCTGCTTATATGCCCCCTTTATTTATCATACGGTTCTGACTTGGTGTACAGGGAGAATACTGTAAGAACAGTCCATGTTCTGAATTCTGTCGCTATAAATTGCAAAAGTGCTGAACAAATAGTGACTATGTCCGTCCTAGCTCGCTCATTAATGTCTTAATCGAAATAACGGATTGCCTCTTCTCCGCTTGTCGTCCCCTTATGACATAGTTTGTACATCTCAATTCTCAGTAGAAACCACATTTCTTTAAGCAAGTCATCCATATCAGCTGTGTTTTTAAAAGGCATTAAATGAGGCAGAATGAACTGTTTCTCTGCCAGACAAGGATCTGCTGATAGCCAGGTGTAGCAGTGGTAAGGTGTTGGGACTCTGCTGTTGGGACTCTGCTGTTGGGACAGCTTTATGTAGGTCCTAACAGTTTGTGGGCACCGTTTATCACCGTTACAGTGCAGTTAGTGTTATGTGTTGTTTAGTGTTATGTTGTGGCTTTGCTGGCATTCATCCCCAAATGTTTTTTTTGCCCCACCAAGATGTACATGCTAAAATCACCACTGAACACACCACACCATCTAATTGTATGGATCAGCCATGTATCCAAATTGTTTGTCTGAGCCTCAGTATTCGGTGGCACGTGTTTGTAATTGAGATGGCCAGTTCTGCCCAAGTCTAAGAAAAACAAGCCGCCGTGTTTGTCACCAGGCTGTATACTTCAAAAACCTTGTAATTTACATCATCCAGGAGCGAGGGAGCGAATCACATCTGAATAGATAAATGGGGAATGTGCTGCCAAGGAATTGAGTGATAGGTATACAACCCTGTCATCTTTTATTTACGCAGCTAGAGGGATCAGGAAGTCAGGAGGATGTCACTACTAGTCAATCTTTCCACTTTGCCTTGAGGGGACAAGTGAATGTATTCTAGTCTGTAGCAGGTGTTGTTCAGTTACATTTCCTTGGGAGCTATGTTCCAGGAGAGCTGCAGAAAAAAAGGGGCTAGTCCACTCACGGCTGCTTCCACAAATGAGAGCAGGAACGTTACTCAGTTGGAAACCACTGGCAGTTTGGGAACCACTGCCTTAGACCACACCTAGAGGTAATCGTCTTTTTTTCATCCAGCCCCTGTGGCAAGGCGGAGACGCTTAATAAAACACTATCTCTGAATGTCCCAGGATCGACAGTGCCGAGTTGGACCACAGTGAGAACGAGGACATCACGGTCATAAAGAGTCCGGCAGCTCAGGGCGGCGACAGCAAGCCCGGTCGGGGCCGAGGACAAGGCAGGCCCAAACGAGGGCGGAAGAAGGAGCCGGCGGCTAACACCAGCGAGGGGGAGGAGCCGTGGGCAGACACAAGCGAGGGGGAGGAGCCGTGGGCAGACACCACCCTGGAGACAGAAGACGAGCAGAACGATCCTCCCAAATAAGTTTGCAGGGACGGCCCCCTAAGGAACAATTTTGTTTTTAACCCCGGTTGCCTTGTTTTGAATGGAGAAGTTCAATTCAAGTTGTAAAATCCTGAACTTCCTCCTTAATGGTCGCTATCCAACTTGTCTTCAACACAGATCACATAATTTATCAGATCTCACAATGCTCAGAGAAGTGTTTATAAAGACCATCTTTTTAGCACCACTGCTATATAGATGGTCTGAAACGCAACCAATGTTTACAATAAGACTGTGGGTCTTGTTGCGGTTGTTTGATCTGTTCTTGTATTTAATACTATTACGCTATAAAGTTAGTTGGAATAATATATATTATTGAGACTGCCATGCTCAAGAATGTCACACCCACCAAAGACAGATACTTGTCAAGCAGGAAGAGGAGGAAGAAGGCAGCGAGAACATGGATGTGGCTGTTGTTGTCCCAAGGTGCAACGGAAGACGAGACAGAGAACGTGTTTTTTCTCCACTGCCAGGAGGACAAGGACAGATGGAGATGAGCTGTACATCAATCTGCCTCGGCTTATTTAACTAGGCAGGTCAGATAAGAACACCGGCCAAACTCGGACGAGGCTGGGCCCATTGTGCGCCGCCCTATGGGACTCCCAATCCAGGCTGGTTGTGATACAGACTGGATTCGAACCAGGTCGTCTGTAGTGACACCTCTAGCACTGAGATGCAGTGTCTTAGACCATTGCGCCGCTTGGGAGTTCTGTTGTTTGCCAAACACACATCCACCTTGGTTTATCTAACATTGTTATGTGTGCCGCCGACCGATCCAAATTGATGAAAATGAATGTAAATAGTCTCTTGCCTTTTCCCCCCCTGTGCCGGGAGGCAGTTGTATAGGTTTTACCTCCTAGGTTTAAAATATCACACCAGCTTTAACTGTTGTAGTGAATGTTACAAATGAACTTTTAGCAGTATTGTATCTGTGTCATTCTGTGACAAGGAAATACAGTGTTGTAGATTTTAGTTTTTAAGTTGTAATTTTATACTTGCTGGTTTTTGTTCCTTCATTTGTGTAGTCCTGTTTGCATTTTCCGTGTCTGCAGAAGAAGAAAAAAAACAACAAGTGATGAATCGAAGATTAAATCAAATATTTGTCCCGTTTTGCTGCCCAGTATTGTTTTATCAGTGTTTTGAGACAGAGAAAGGATGTTACAGTGAATGTTTACAGAGAAAAGATTAAACAGAAAATAACTGATTTAAATTAGTTTTGGGACGTGTGCAGAGAGGACAATGCAATTTCTTCATACATTTTTCCAGTCTGTTTAATCAATAAAATATTCTATATGAAATGTGTTTCCTTTGTACATGGAAGCTCTGCCTGGGGTATTGGACAAGCTGCATGATGGCTGTGTCCCAAATCAAATGGTATTTATCACATGCTTTGTAAACAACAGGTGTAGACTAACAGTGAAACGCTTACTTACAGGTCCCTAAAGATAAAAACATTTAAATAGTGACATGAGGAATAAATACACAGTGAATAACAATTAGTAAAAATAACAGGGCTATATACAGAGAGTACCAGTACTGAGTAGATGTGCTGGGGAATGAGGTAATTACATGGCTATATACAGAGAGTACCAGTACTGAGTAGATGTGCTGGGGTATGAGGTAATAACATGGCTATATACAGAGAGTACCAGTACTGAGTAGATGTGCTGGGGTATGAGGTAATAACATGGCTATATACAAAGAGTACCAGTACTGAGTAGATGTGCTGGGATATGAGGTAATTGAGGTAACTATGTTACAGTACATATCAGTAGGGGTATAAGGGACTAGACAACAGGATAGATAAGACCGTAGCAGCAGCAGTGTGTGTGTGTGCCTTTGTCAAAAGTAGTGCACTGATTATACAAAACATTAAGAACTCTTTCCATGACAGACTGACCAGGTGAATGCAGGTGAAAGCTATGATGCCTTATTGATGTCACTTGTTAAATCCACGTCAATCAGTGTAGATGAAGGGGAGGAGACAGGTTAAAGAAGGACTTTTAAGGATTGATATCTTGATTGTGTATATGTGCCATTGAAGGTGAAGACAAAAAATGTAAGTCCCTTTGAACTGAGTATGGTAGTAGGTGCCAGACTCACAGGTTTGTGTCAAGAACTGCAACGCTGCTGGGTTTTTCACACTCAACAGTTTCCCGTGTGTACAGTTCTGAGTTAGGAGAATATCCCACCAATACACAGAATATGGTTGCCATTTTCGCAGAATATTACAAATGAATATATTAGATATTAATTTGTAAAAATGTTATGGAGTATTTTGTATAGATCAATGACAAAAAATGACAATCCCACTTTGTAACGCAACAAAATGTGACAGAATTTCAAAGGGGGTTGGACTGTCGTCACTGTATGTGTGTGGGTCATGTGATACAGTTAACCAATGACAATCGTGGATTAGACGCCGCCAGTGTGGCTTGGTGGAGGACAGAACGGTGGTTGAATTAGTTTGCATTTTAAATAAGCCGAACCTTTCTCCTAACCTGCGGTGTAAATGACCCTAACCTGACGAACTGTATCCTATCGAGTCAAAACAGGTCAGAATCAGAACGACTATTTATCAACGAAGACTACCTGCATCTTGCTGACATGTAGCCGAAACGAACAATTGGCCGGCAGAAGTATTTACGGTAATTATGATGCATGTTAAATTGTTCATGTTGCCGATTGAACGGGATACACATTTGAGTATGCTACGCGAAGAATCGTTGTCTGTTGAACTTGTGGGAATAGTTTTTCAGTAGAGTGGTTTCTTTAGGCTAGCTAGGGTGTATGTACTAATGCAGTGGTTCCCAACCAGGGGTACTAGGACCCTTGGGTACAGTGGTTCCCAACCAGGGGTACTAGGACCCTTGGGTACAGTGGTTCCCAACCAGGGGTACTAGGACCCTTGGGTACAGTGGTTCCCAACCAGGGGTACTAGGACCCTTGGGTACAGTGGTTCCCAACCAGGGGTACTAGGACCCTTGGGTACAGTGGTTCCCAACCAGGGGTACTAGGACCCTTGGGTACAGTGGTTCCCAACCAGGGGAACTAGGACCCTTGGGTGCAGTGGTTCCCAACCAGGGGAACTAGGACCCTTGGGTACAGTGGTTCCCAACCAGGGGAACTAGGACCCTTGGGTACAGTGGTTCCCAACCAGGGGAACTAGGACCCTTGGGTACAGTGGTTCCCAACCAGGGGTACTAGGACCCTTGGGTACAGTGGTTCCCAACCAGGGGAACTAGGACCCTTGGGTACAGTGGTTCCCAACCAGGGGAACTAGGACCCTTGGGTACAGTGGTTCCCAACCAGGGGAACTAGGACCCTTGGGTACAGTGGTTCCCAACCAGGGGTACTAGGACCCTTGGGTACAGTGGTTCCCAACCAGGGGTACTAGGACCCTTGGGTACAGTGGTTCCCAACCAGGGGAACTAGGACCCTTGGGTACAGTGGTTCCCAACCAGGGGTACTAGGACCCTTGGGTACAGTGGTTCCCAACCAGGGGAACTAGGACCCTTGGGTACAGTGGTTCCCAACCAGGGAACTAGGACCCTTGGGTACAGTGGTTCCCAACCAGGGGAACAAGGACACTTGGGTATGGGGGAATTCCACAGTGACAGAGACTCACATTTTTCTGCTCAGATGCAAAGTTTGGTAACAGAATAATAGCACAAACTGTCATTCTGTTACCAAACTTTGTATCTGCACTGTTCAAGTAAATGTGTTTTTGTAAAATGTAGAGTGAAAATAGTTAAAAGTAGTCCTGCGTAGAGTTGTATGGTTTGTTTAACTTGGTTTATTTCTCTATGGCGCTCTAGGGACCACAGTCAGCTTTTGGGTAATGAGTCACCAACTGTCAGTATCTAAACTGCATGCTTCACTGAAGAACCGGTTCTGTTGTGGTTCATAAGACTTTGTATTGTGCTTTGTGTAGCCTCTACCAAGACGTCTGAACATTTAGGGTCGGTTTCCTGGACACAGATTAAGGCTAGTCCTGGACTAAAAATCATGCTCAAAGGAGAATATCCATTGACATAGCTTTTAGTCCAGGACTAGCCTTAATCTGTGTCCAGGAAACCTGCCCTTTATAGCACAGGTTGTGCAGGTTTCCTATAACTGCAGGATTGCTGGCTCAAGCCCCACTCTGGCTGTTCCTATTTAAACGCTACTCTGCAGGGGAACTAACACCACCTGGCAGTGAATGGCCTTGCACTTTGCAGTCGGCAGGTAGCCTAGCGGTTAGAGCGCTGAGCCAGTAACCCAAAGGTCGCTGGTTCGAATACCCGAGCCGACAAGGTGAAAAACCTCTCTGTGTCCTTGAGCAAGGCACTTAACCCTAATTTGCTCCAGGGGCGCCGTACTACTATGGCCTTCATTGTAAATAAGAATTTGTTCTTAACTGACTTGCCTCGTTAAATATGATAATAATTGAAACCGTCTTTAGCCTCCCGACTCGCATCACAGTAGAAAGCCTTTAGCAGCTGCTGAGATGTAAAGGTCAGCAGGCTGTGTCTGTTGGAGGGTGCATCTTTATATCTGTGCCATTATAGCTTGGACAGCACCATTGAGGATACAACCCATAGGAATCCCCACTCAGTTGACTACTTCGGCTACTTTAAAATGGTGGAAGCATGGCGGCCCTCAATGGCACTGCCCATGCTTGAATAGCCTTTTGGCCCACTAGAGGCCTCTATCATTCTCAATGGATTCAAATAATGAAACCGTTGATTCTGAGAGGAATACCGTATCATATTAATCTAGTGTGGTTAGAGTCTGGGTATACAGAGAGGGAGGACAGCGATGAAGGGTCTAGCTAGCTTCACACGGTTCCTTCACAACGGAGTGTCTGCTTAGTGCTCATAGTGAAGACTGTTTCTGCTGGTAGTGGCAACTTACTAGCGTTGGATGATATAGGGTTGATGATGGGAGGGTGGTGCAGTTGGCTCGTTGGCCTTGAAGTAAACCTCAGTTGATCATAGCTCATTGTTTACACGAAAGACAGGAAAATACATAGTCTCAAATAGGCAGTGGGACGGATTCGAAGGCTACCCACACCAACACGGCAGACTACATGTGTACGGGTGGCGGCACTAACCCCTAGACCACCACAAGCCACAGTTGACACTGTGGAAAATAAATGTGGGAAATTGATCAGAGCACAGCCATGGGACAGCCATGTCACACCATTTTGTGTTATGAAAAATACATGTATATCCTATTTCCTTCAGTTTAATCTTGTCAATTACAGCCATTATGTAATTCAATCAAGCAACCCATAGAGATACACAAGATCAGTCTCTCAAATTGCCGTACGCCTGTCAGTGGTATTTATCAGGACAGTTGGCGTTGCCTCATTTGTTGTTAATTACTATACAATTTGTATTTGAGTGTATTTTCATTATATATAAAAAAACCTCCTGTTTCCTATTATTATTGAATTGTAACAAGTAGGAGATACTGTTTAAATTCTCTTGACTAACAAGAACACAGTTTCCTCCAATCACAGAAGTCGCTGCATTTGTTGGAGCTGATCTTTTTGTGATGCCTTTCCTGTGATCTATTTTTAGTCCCTATTGTCATCGAGGCTGAGCGCCAGGCAAGTAGCAGGGGAGCCTTACATCTCACAGCTGCTTACATAATACCTGTTGAGTTGAACAGGACAGTTTAGTGAATGGAGGGGAAACTAAGGCAGAATAGATGCGTGACAATGTTGCACGCGCACCACACACACACACACACACACACACAGCTAGATAACTATGTTACATAAGCTCATGTTTTTCCCTCCTTTCTCTGAGGAGCTGCTGCAGTAAAGATGAGTTGCCAGAGGTTCTGAGAATGAAACTGAAGGGGAGAACAGCTCAGATTAAAGCAGTACCTGCAAAAAGACGGTTGATTGCAGGAAAAACTGATTAAAGGGATGTAATTATTATGGCTTCCTGCATGCTGTTTGGCTAATTACCATGACTTAATAGAATAAATAATGCTGGATGTACGTTCACTTCTTTTAAACTATACTGACGATGGCTTTGTATTTTGCTCTTGTTAGTTATTTCTACTGGTGAACCCAACCTACTACTACAGTATTCAGAGCCTTTGCTATGAGACTCGGGTGCATCCTGTTTCTATTGATCATCCTTGATTGGAGTCCACCTGTGGTAAATTTAATTAATTGGACATGATTTGGAAAGGTACACACCTGTCTATATAAGGTCCCACAGTTGACAGTGCATGTCAGAGCAAAAACCAAGCCATGAGGTGGAAGGAATTATCTGTAGAGGTCCGAGACAGGATTGTGTCGAGGCACAGATCTGGGGAAGGGTACCAAAACATTTCTGCAGCATTGGAGGTGAATGAATCCCAAGTGTCACGTCTGGAGGAAACCTGGCACCATCCCTATGGTAAAGCATGGTGATAGCATCATGCTGTGGGGATGTTTTTCAGCAGCAGGGACTGGGAGACTAGTCAGGATGGAGGGAAAGATGAACGGAGTAAAGTACAGAGAGATCCTTGATGAAAACCTGCTCCAGAGCGCTCAGGACCTCAGACTGTCCTTGAGTGGCCTAGCCAGAGCCCAGACTTGAACCCGATCAAACATCTCTGGAGAGACCTGAAAATAGCTGTGCTGTGACTAGGGTTGCAAAGGGTCGGAAACTTTCCGGGAAATATCTGGAAATTATCCATGGGAAGTTAAGCCCAGGAATTTGGGGAATTTTGCTTAAATTCATCAAAACGTTAGTTTATAACAGTGAACCTTATTTTTGGGATAAACATAAGGCAGTTCTAGGTCTTGTGGCATATTTTGGTTAAACTATCCCCAATTCAATGGAATTACAACCCTCTGCATGCACAGTGCACTCTTCCATCACATGTACAAGTGGAGGAGTCCTACCCTCACATCACCCATTGGCTGTGCTGCTCATGCATTGAATCTGCTCCTCAAGGACATCATGGCACTGAATACAATGGATACACTCTACAGGAGAGACAAGGAAATGACTCAATTGACAAAACTCGTAAATGGAATGAAATAAACCAAAAATCGTTTCTCACAAGTGTAGCCTAGGTTGTGATCTCTGCAAATAATGTGTCCACTCCGAAAATGAGAACTGTAAAAGACTGGAATCATGACATATTGAATTCCGTAACCAACAAATGTACTACTGGTGATGATATAAGTAATGGGGGATTGATAGACACTAATAATCAAACACAAACAATTCACACAGTGAGGTTATGAAACAATGAATGTACACAAACTGGCAGGAGAGCACATTCTGGAGGGTCGTGCATCGTGCAGAAACACTCCCCTTCTTGGACTGTGCCGTCCCTGTGACCTCCGCAATGGATTAGTTCACTGAGATGGGCGTAAAAAAAACGTTATTTATTTATTGCTACTGCTCGACTAAAGAACGGAGACATCCATCATGTCCGTGAGAGTCTGCCCTTTCCATAGAGTGGTCAACAGATATTGTAGATCAAACCGTTCAGGAGCTACATATGTTTCTGTGAGATGACCGATTATAAGGAAGTTTGACAAACACCGCTCTAGCTTTGCCACCTTTCACCGCAGATGCAGAGGTCTGACATCAGTGGAAAGTGAGGATTATTTTGGAATTCTACTTTTTAAATTTTCTCTTTTTAAATTGTTTTTTTGCTGACATGGCTGAAGAAGAACAAATCTGAAAGAAACAGCAGATGAATTAAGAGAGGAATTGAACTGAACCCTGGTCAGCTGCTTGGAAGACAGCTATACTCACAACTATACCATCAACACTCACATGTGATTCGTTCTCTTCCTGGCACCATGGACACGTCATGGCATATCCTCACCATCATTGTTGTGGAAAACAACACACTTTTTATTAAATAAATGGCTTGTTGTTCTAGGGGTATGATTCTCGCTTCGGGTGCGAGAGGTCCTGGGTTCAAATCCCGGACGAGCCCTTTTGGTAGAGCCTTTAACAAGCTCATATAGGCGGTTCACCGGCCACTGATAGGAAGGGCTGCCATAGAGCGCTGGACGAGGTGGCTCAATGGTTAAGGTGATCGACTGCTATTCCATTGTGCTCTGCACTAGTGGGTTCAATGTCGTACCAAGTTCATTAATATCTTCATTGCATGACCTAAAGTGAATAGAGCAATGCTTAGAGCAAAGAGACTTCCTCGAACAAGGATATTGACTGCAACACAATTCTGTGGAGATTAAATCCAACACTTATGCAATTGTGTTCGTTTGCCGTAGCTTGTACCTGCCTATACCATAACCCCACCACCACCACAGGACACTCTGTTCACAACGTTGACATCAGCAAACCGCTCGCCCACACAACGCCATACCTGTTATCTGCCATCTGCCCGGTACAGTTAAAACCAGGATTCATCTGTGAAGAGCACACTTCTCCAGCGTGCCAGAAGCCATCGAAGGTGAGCATTTGCCCAGTGAAGTCAGTTATGATGCCAAACTGCAGTCAGGTCAAGACCCTGGTGAGGACGACGAGCACACAGATGAGCTTCCCTGAGAAGGTTTCTGACAGTTTGTGCAGAAATTATTTGGTTGGTAGAAAAATTAACATTCAATTCTCTGTCAGCAGCTCTGGTGGACATTCCTGCAGTCAGCAGCTCTGGTGGACATTCCTGCAGTCAGCAGCTCTGGTGGACATTCCTGCAGTCAGCAGCTCTGGTGGACATTCCTGCAGTCAGCAGCTCTGGTGGACATTCCTGCAGTCAGCAGCTCTGGTGGACATTCCTGCAGTCAGCAGCTCTGGTGGACATTCCTGCAGTCAGCAGCTCTGGTGGACATTCCTGCAGTCAGCAGCTCTAGTGGACATTCCTGCAGTCAGCAGCTCTGGTGGACATTCCTGCAGTCAGCAGCTCTGGTGGACATTCCTGCAGTCAGCAGCTCTGGTGGACATTCCTGCAGTCAGCAGCTCTGGTGGACATTCCTGCAGTCAGCAGCTCTGGTGGACATTCCTGCAGTCAGCAGCTCTGGTGGACATTCCTGCAGTCAGCAGCTCTGGTGGACATTCCTGCAGTCAGCAGCTCTGGTGGACATTCCTGCATTCCTCAGCATGCCACTCCATCAACTTGAGACATGTGTGGAATTGTGTTGTGACAAAACTGCACATTTTAGAGTGGCCTTTTATTGTCCCCAGCACAAGGTGCACCTGAGTAATAATCATGCTGTTTAATCAGCTTCATGATCTGCCACACCTGTCAGGTTGATGGATTATCTTGACAAAGGAGAAATTCTCTCAAACAGGGATGCAAACAAATTTGTACAAAAACTTTGAGAGAAATACACTTTTTTTGTGCTTATGGAACATATCTGGGATGTTTTATTTCAGCTCATGAAACATGGGACCAACACTTTACATGTTGGGTTTATATTATTAACATGGGACCAACACTTTACATGTTGGGTTTATATTATTAACATGGGACCAACACTTTACATGTTGGGTTTATATTATTAACATGGGACCAACACTTTACATGTTGGGTTTATATTATTAACATGGGGCCAACACTTTACATGTTGGGTTTATATTATTAACATGAAACCAACTCTTTACGTGTTGGGTTTATACTATTAACATGGAACCAACACTTTACATGTTGGGTTTATATTAACATGGAACCAACACTTTACATGTTGGGTTTATATTATTAACATGGGACCAACACTTTACATGTTGTGTTTATATTATCAACATGGGACCAACACTTTACTCTGTCCATGAACCTGATTTAGCTTTCAGCCTTTTTCTTCAATACTATTGTGGATAATCATGTTCCCTTCCAAACATGAAAGGTTGAAGGTAGGTTGAATGCCTGGTACACTCAGTAATTATCAGACGTTATTCATAAAAGAGATGATGCTTGGGTCAAGGCTAGGAACACAGGCTCAGCCCAGGACTGGCAAGCTTTTAAGCTACTGAGGAATCATGGTGTAAATTATGTAACCGCTCCTTCAGATTGTAATGGGAGCCCAGCATAATTCTGGAAAACTGTTAAATCCCTGAAGGGTTTGAATTCCTCCTCTCAGCCACAACACATTAATTCAGAAACTGGCCTCATTATGGGATGCATTGATGCATTTAATCACCATTTTATTTCAACTGTCTCTTTGAAATAACTTTAAGTTTCCTGATAGGGGAAACTTGCTGAATGATCAGAGAAATTATAGTGAAAGCTTTTCTTTTAGGCTATTTACAGAAAAATAAGTCCTAGCAACAGACAACAAGAAATCCACAAGGACCGACCAATTGGATCCTGATCTGCTTAAGTGTGCAGCTTCCATCATTGTTGGCTCAATAACACACACACATTTTTTTCATGGAACATTATTATCAGGAAATATTCCAAAAGTCTGTAAATCATCTCTGTGCTGCCACTCATAAGGGCTGGATAGTAGGGATCTTAATAGTTAGCACCCCATTTTAAAGCTTCCTTGTCTAGCTAAGATTCTTGAATCCTTCAATGCTTCAGACACTAACATTAAATGTGCTGCTGTCAGAAGCTTCTGATACTGTTGATCATTCTAGTATACTGAAGAAGTTGTCCTCCACAGGCTTGAGCTCATGGTTTCATGATGATCTTAGTGACAGAACTCAGGCCATCTTCATTAATGGGGTAAACGTCTGAATTTCTAAAACAACACGTTGCCTTGAAAATCCACCCTGTTATTGTCTTCCTTGTAGCTGTGTGGCTGAGGTGGGCTGGTTTATGAGTCTGGATGACCGTGATGGAGGAGGCTGCCACTCGGCTGGAGAGGGAGCATGTGCACAACGTCTACGAGAGGATTGCTCCCTATTTCAACGACAGCTGCTACAAGGCCTGGCCCAAGGTGCGCCAGTTCCTACTGGAGCATGAGCCTGGCAGTATCATCGCTGACATAGGTATGTACGCTACTGTGTCGGTTCTACTGTTGATGGACGTGTGTCCCTCATCTGTCTCACCACTGACCATCTGTGGTGTAACATACTCTACCTGCTATTGATTGGTTTTCACACTCGAAGGTGTCAGTCATTCTGATTCTGAGTCATGATGTCAATGTCAAAACACCGAATGTAGTGCACTATATAGGCAAGTGAATAGGGTGCAATTTGGTATTGGCCTCATGCATGTCTTTCTTCTGGGGTTTACATCTAGGCTGCGTCCTGATTCTCTGCCCTTCTCTCAAAGGGTGCACACTCCCAGTCATGGAGTAAATCATGGTGGAAACTCCCTCCAGACAATGTTTACACCATTCCAATTCTTTGTGCACACTTTGGGAGAAGGGCAGAGAATCGGGACTGGTTCCTGGTGTTTGCTGTTGATTGTCTGCTTCATCCACATCACAGGCTGTGGCGATGGCAAGTACCTGCACATCAACGGCAGTGTATTCAAGCTGGGCTGTGACGTGTGTCGCCCCCTGGTGGACTCCGCCCGGAGCCAGGGCCATGAGGTGCAGCTGTGTGACTGCCTCAGGCTGCCCTACAGGGACAGCTGCTTTGACGGTGTCCTCTCTATCGCAGGTAGGCCTATACTTCACTCAACATGGGAGGGTAGTGGCCTAGTGGTTAGTATGTCTGTCTGGAGGGTAGTGGCCTAGTGGTTAGTATGTCTGTCTGGAGGGTAGTGGTCTAGTGGTTAGTATGTCTGTCTGGAGGGTAGTCGCCTAGTGGTTAGTATGTCTGTCTGGAGGGTAGTGGTCTAGTGGTTAGTATGTCTGTCTGGAGGGTAGTGGTCTAGTGGTTAGTATGTCTGTCTGGAGGGTAGTGGTCTAGTGGTCTAGTGGTCTAGTGGTTAGTATGTCTGTCTGGAGGGTAGTGGTCTAGTGGTCTAGTGGTTAGTATGTCTGTCCAGTATGCAGTATGTCTAGTGGTTAGTATGTCTGTCCAGTATGCAGTATGTCTAGTGGTTAGTATGTCTGTCCAGTATGCGGTATGTCTAGTGGTTAGTATGTCTGTCCAGTATGCGGTATGTCTAGTGGTTAGTATGTCTGTCCAGTATGCGGTATGTCTAGTGGTTAGTATGTCTGTCCAGTATGCGGTATGTCTAGTGGTTAGTATGTCTGTCCAGTATGCGGTATGTCTAGTGGTTAGTATGTCTGTCCAGTATGCGGTATGTCTAGTGGTTAGTATGTCTGTCCAGTATGCGGTATGTCTAGTGGTTAGTATGTCTGTCCAGTATGCGGTATGTCTAGTGGTTAGTATGTCTGTCCAGTATGCGGTATGTCTAGTGGTTAGTATGTCTGTCCAGTATGCGGTATGTCTAGTGGTTAGTATGTCTGTCCAGTATGCGGTATGTCTAGTGGTTAGTATGTCTGTCCAGTATGCGGTATGTCTAGTGGTTAGTATGTCTGTCCAGTATGCGGTATGTCTAGTGGTTAGTATGTCTGTCCAGTATGCGGTATGTCTAGTGGTTAGTATGTCTGTCCAGTATGCGGTATGTCTAGTGGTTAGTATGTCTGTCCAGTATGCGGTATGTCTAGTGGTTAGTATGTCTGTCCAGTATGCGGTATGTCTAGTGGTTAGTATGTCTGTCCAGTATGCGGTATGTCTAGTGGTTTGTATGTCTGTCCAGTATGCGGTATGTCTAGTGGTTAGTATGTCTGTCCAGTATGCGGTATGTCTAGTGGTTAGTATGTCTGTCCAGTATGCGGTATGTCTAGTGGTTAGTATGTCTGTCCAGTATGCGGTATGTCTAGTGGTTAGTATGTCTGTCCAGTATGCGGTATGTCTAGTGGTTAGTATGTCTGTCCAGTATGCGGTATGTCTAGTGGTTAGTATGTCTGTCCAGTATGCGGTATGTCTAGTGGTTAGTATGTCTGTCCAGTATGCGGTATGTCTAGTGGTTAGTATGTCTGTCCAGTATGCGGTATGTCTAGTGGTTAGTATGTCTGTCCAGTATGCGGTATGTCTAGTGGTTTGTATGTCTGTCCAGTATGCGGTATGTCTAGTGGTTAGTATGTCTGTCCAGTATGCGGTATGTCTAGTGGTTAGTATGTCTGTCCAGTATGAGGTATGTCTAGTGGTTAGTATGTCTGTCCAGTATGCGGTATGTCTAGTGGTTAGTATGTCTGTCCAGTATGCGGTATGTCTAGTGGTTAGTATGTCTGTCCAGTATGCGGTATGTCTAGTGGTTAGTATGTCTGTCCAGTATGCGGTATGTCTAGTGGTTAGTATGTCTGTCCAGTATGCGGTATGTCTAGTGGTTAGTATGTCTGTCCAGTATGCGGTATGTCTAGTGGTTAGTATGTCTGTCCAGTATGCGGTATGTCTAGTGGTTAGTATGTCTGTCCAGTATGCGGTATGTCTAGTGGTTAGTATGTCTGTCCAGTATGCAGTATGTCTAGTGGTTAGTATGTCTGTCCAGTATGCAGTATGTCTAGTGGTTAGTATGTCTGTCCAGTATGCAGTATGTCTAGTGGTTAGTATGTCTGTCCAGTATGCAGTATGTCTAGTGGTTAGTATGTCTGTCCAGTATGCAGTATGTCTAGTGGTTAGTATGTCTGTCCAGTATGCAGTATGTCTAGTGGTTAGTATGTCTGTCCAGTATGCAGTATGTCTAGTGGTTAGTATGTCTGTCCAGTATGCAGTATGTCTAGTGGTTAGTATGTCTGTCCAGTATGCAGTATGTCTAGTGGTTAGTATGTCTGTCCAGTATGCAGTATGTCTAGTGGTTAGTATGTCTGTCCAGTATGCAGTATGTCTAGTGGTTAGTATGTCTGTCCAGTATGCAGTATGTCTAGTGGTTAGTATGTCTGTCCAGTATGCAGTATGTCTAGTGGTTAGTATGTCTGTCCAGTATGCAGTATGTCTAGTGGTTAGTATGTCTGTCCACGGATCAATCGGAATAGGTTTGAATCTGGCCAACCGGCTTGCATTCTGCTACGATTATGGACTTATTTTCACTGTCCCTCTCGGGCCGAATCCTACGATGTTTGCATATCGTATAGGTTTAAGCAGTGCTTGACTTGGCATAAAAGAAGTGCAGGAGCTGTCTTTTTCCAAGTTGGTCCATTAGACTACTGGATGTTCACTGAAATTCTCAAATGACATTATGCTATAGAGACCTCTGATTATTCACTGTTAAGGGTTTATACACATGACATTATGCTATAGAGACCTCTGATTATTCACTGTTAAGGGTTTATACACATGACATTATGCTATAGAGACCTCTGATTATTCACTGTTAAGGGTTCATACACATGACATTATGCTATAGAGACCTCTGATTATTCACTGTTAAGGGTTCATACACATGACATTATGCTATAGAGACCTCTGATTATTCACTGTTAAGGGTTTATACACATGACATTATGCTATAGAGACCTCTGATTATTCACTGTTAAGGGTTTATACACATGACATTATGCTATAGAGACCTCTGATTATTCACTGTTAAGGGTTCATACACATGACATTATGCTATAGAGACCTCTGATTATTCACTGTTAAGGGTTTATACACATGACATTATGCTATAGAGACCTCTGATTATTCACTGTTAAGGGTTCATACACATGACATTATGCTATAGAGACCTCTGATTATTCACTGTTAAGGGTTTATACACATGACATTATGCTATAGAGACCTCTGATTATTCACTGTTAAGGGTTCATACACATGACATTATGCTATAGAGACCTCTGATTATTCACTGTTAAGGGTTTATACACATGACATTATGCTATAGAGACCTCTGATTATTCACTGTTAAGGGTTTATACACATGACATTATGCTATAGAGACCTCTGATTATTCACTGTTAAGGGTTTATACACATGACATTATGCTATAGAGACCTCTGATTATTCACTGTTAAGGGTTTATACACATGACATTATGCTATAGAGACCTCTGATTATTCACTGTTAAGGGTTTATACACATGACATTATGCTATAGAGACCTCTGATTATTCACTGTTAAGGGTTTATACACATGACATTATGCTATAGAGACCTCTGATTATTCACTGTTAAGGGTTTATACACATGACATTATGCTATAGAGACCTCTGATTATTCACTGTTAAGGGTTCATACACATGACATTATGCTATAGAGACCTCTGATTATTCACTGTTAAGGGTTTATACACATGACATTATGCTATAGAGACCTCTGATTATTCACTGTTAAGGGTTCATACACATGACATTATGCTATAGAGACCTCTGATTATTCACTGTTAAGGGTTTATACACATGACATTATGCTATAGAGACCTCTGATTATTCACTGTTAAGGGTTCATACACATGACATTATGCTATAGAGACCTCTGATTATTCACTGTTAAGGGTTTATACACATGTCATTATGCTATAGAGACCTCTGATTATTCACTGTTAAGGGTTCATACACATGACATTATGCTATAGAGACCTCTGATTATTCACTGTTAAGGGTTTATACACATGACATTATGCTATAGAGACCTCTGATTATTCACTGTTAAGGGTTCATACACATGACATTATGCTATAGAGACCTCTGATTATTCACTGTTAAGGGTTTATACACATGACATTATGCTATAGAGACCTCTGATTATTCACTGTTAAGGGTTTATACACATGACATTATGCTATAGAGACCTCTGATTATTCACTGTTAAGGGTTTATACACATGACATTATGCTATAGAGACCTCTGATTATTCACTGTTAAGGGTTTATACACATGACATTATGCTATAGAGACCTCTGATTATTCACTGTTAAGGGTTTATACACATGACATTATGCTATAGAGACCTCTGATTATTCACTGTTAAGGGTTTATACACATGACATTATGCTATAGAGACCTCTGATTATTCACTGTTAAGGGTTCATACACATGACATTATGCTATAGAGACCTCTGATTATTCACTGTTAAGGGTTTATACACATGACATTATGCTATAGAGACCTCTGATTATTCACTGTTAAGGGTTCATACACATGACATTATGCTATAGAGACCTCTGATTATTCACTGTTAAGGGTTTATACACATGACATTATGCTATAGAGACCTCTGATTATTCACTGTTAAGGGTTCATACACATGACATTATGCTATAGAGACCTCTGATTATTCACTGTTAAGGGTTTATACACATGACATTATGCTATAGAGACCTCTGATTATTCACTGTTAAGGGTTCATACACATGACATTATGCTATAGAGACCTCTGATTATTCACTGTTAAGGGTTTATACACATGACATTATGCTATAGAGACCTCTGATTATTCACTGTTAAGGGTTTATACACATGACATTATGCTATAGAGACCTCTGATTATTCACTGTTAAGGGTTTATACACATGACATTATGCTATAGAGACCTCTGATTATTCACTGTTAAGGGTTCATACACATGACATTATGCTATAGAGACCTCTGATTATTCACTGTTAAGGGTTTATACACATGACATTATGCTATAGAGACCTCTGATTATTCACTGTTAAGGGTTCATACACATGACATTATGCTATAGAGACCTCTGATTATTCACTGTTAAGGGTTTATACACATGACATTATGCTATAGAGACCTCTGATTATTCACTGTTAAGGGTTCATACACATGACATTATGCTATAGAGACCTCTGATTATTCACTGTTAAGGGTTTATACACATGACATTATGCTATAGAGACCTCTGATTATTCACTGTTAAGGGTTTATACACATGACATTATGCTATAGAGACCTCTGATTATTCACTGTTAAGGGTTTATACACATGACATTATGCTATAGAGACCTCTGATTATTCACTGTTAAGGGTTTATACACATGACATTATGCTATAGAGACCTCTGATTATTCACTGTTAAGGGTTCATACACATGACATTATGCTATAGAGATCTCTGATTATTCACTGTTAAGGGTTTATACACATGACATTATGCTATAGAGACCTCTGATTATTCACTGTTAAGGGTTCATACACATGACATTATGCTATAGAGACCTCTGATTATTCACTGTTAAGGGTTTATACACATGACATTATGCTATAGAGACCTCTGATTATTCACTGTTAAGGGTTCATACACATGACATTATGCTATAGAGACCTCTGATTATTCACTGTTAAGGGTTTATACACATGACATTATGCTATAGAGACCTCTGATTATTCACTGTTAAGGGTTCATACACATGACATTATGCTATAGAGAATTCTGATTATTCACTGTTAAGGGTTCATACACATGACATTATGCTATAGAGACCTCTGATTATTCACTGTTAAGGTTTTATACACATTACATTATGCTATAGAGACCTCTGATTATTCACTGTTAAGGGTTTATACACATGACATTATGCTATAGAGACCTCTGATTATTCACTGTTAAGGGTTCATACACATGACATTATGCTATAGAGACCTCTGATTATTCACTGTTAAGGGTTCATACACATGACATTATGCTATAGAGACCTCTGATTATTCACTGTTAAGGGTTCATACACATGACATTATGCTATAGAGACCTCTGATTATTCACTGTTAAGGGTTCATACACATGACATTATGCTATAGAGACCTCTGATTATTCACTGTTAAGGGTTCATACACATGACATTATGCTATAGAGACCTCTGATTATTCACTGTTAAGGGTTCATACACATGACATTATGCTATAGAGACCTCTGATTATTCACTGTTAAGGGTTCATACACATGACATTATGCTATAGAGACCTCTGATTATTCACTGTTAAGGGTTTATACACATGACATTATGCTATAGAGACCTCTGATTATTCACTGTTAAGGGTTTATACACATGACATTATGCTATAGAGACCTCTGATTATTCACTGTTAAGGGTTCATACACATGACATTATGCTATAGAGACCTCTGATTATTCACTGTTAAGGGTTTATACACATGACATTATGCTATAGAGACCTCTGATTATTCACTGTTAAGGGTTTATACACATGACATTATGCTATAGAGACCTCTGATTATTCACTGTTAAGGGTTTATACACATTTTCCATGACCTCTCCAAGACTTTTAACCAAATATTAATGAATATTATTCTAGCCTTATTGGGTTTTGATCCAGTCCGCTTATCAAGGTCCTGTTGAGCAGCTCATTTTAGGGCTACAATGTGGTTAGACCAGGGCTTGAATAAAAGCCTTCACACCCAGTAGCTCTCCTGGAGAATGGTTGCCACCCTTGATATAAAATAAATGTTAAAATGATTCCCTCATTCAATGAATCAGGGATCAAATAGACGTGTTTATACCTTATCTAACTAGACGTGTTTATATATCCTACAGTATAAGGTTCAAATATTCATGTTTCAGGGGATATCTATTCACAGCAATCACATGGCTACTGGTTAATACAGGGGAATCCCAGCTTTCCAATGGTGCACATTTATTTAGGCCAGAATTCCCCAACTGGTTTTCTGAGTAAAAAAATTAAATGTATGTATTTATTTTTTATTTTATTCATTGTTGGACATAAAATAATATGTAAAAACACCAGTTCTGTACATTTTGGAAATCTGTTCAAGTATTCCCAGATATTCCCAATCTGTTCATGCATAATAGAGAGACAAGCAAGGTTTGAAATTACGTGTTTGGGATTCTTCTACAAATTATTTGTAATTATGTTCCAGCCTCCGACCATCCGCTCACAAACAAATCATCCCTTGGCTGAATCTAGTCAACGATTCCTGATTTATCCTGTCTACAGCGCCGGAGGAAAGGCGACAACGACAATACTGCTTTGTTAGCTATAGTTAACTAGCGAGAAACCGCTACAGTTAAGTTTTAAATTGGCTATCTAGTTAGTCTGTTGTCTGGCATTATTTTATACCTGCTGCTGAAATGGCGCCCTGGCCCTGGCACTGGCACTGGCACACACAGACATGCACTGAGGGGTCATTACGGTAATGGTTGATAATATTTAAAAGTTTTCAAAAAATTACTAAACTAATTTAGCGGCAAATAAACCTGAACAAAACGGAATCAGGAAATGAATGTTCACTCACCTATTCAATGCAGATCCTTCCTTCATTCTGCTTTATCAACCTTTCTTTGCCTCCCTGTGTGAATCTGGGCCGTGATAGGCTACTTATTTTTACAGAAGAGCTGCTGAGCCGGTATCTCCGGCCCAAGTCTAGCACTGTGTAGGGAGTGAATTGGGACCGAGTGTTAGACTGACGGGGCACTTGATTCAATTCAATTAAAAAAGCTTTAGATATCCAATTTACATTAGACATATTTCTTTGGCATGAGGCTCATACATGAATGTATCCATCTCTCTTCAATTAAGGGGGCAATGTGGGATTGGTTCATATATTTTTGGACTTTTAAATGAATTATATGTAGCCATTGATTATTGATGAATATAACATATGCCTCATGAGCTTAGTTAAACTGTCTTACCCATCACCCATTATGTTTATAAACTGGTTTTACTCCATTGGTTGTCATTGTAATATGTAAACAAACACTGTACAGATTCACAACATTGTTAAAAATCATGTTGAACTCATTTTTGGTCAGTCAACCATAGTTCTGTCGAGTTTGACCGGTTCATTTCTCCAGCCCCGTCTCTCTGCTGTTTTACAAAAACATTGTTGTTTTAATCCCAGATTGCTCTTTTAACATACTGGTGTCATGTAGCTGTTCATGTTCAGTGTTTCACTTCAAATCAAAGTGGTTGAGTGACATGAATGAAATGATGAAAACAAGGCGCGTTACCAGGTGACATGAAATAAGCAATTCCTGGCACAGCCGCCCTAGAGTATACTTGGGAAATAAACAATGGTTTTATTTCAAGGTATAGTGGTATCTAATTACCAACGCGTGAGTAGGCAGGATTCGGGTGCTCATAAACCCTGGCCCTTCAGCGGCCTCGGGTGGTCAAACAGTTACAGCCACTGCCTTGTATAGCGGTGTTGGCTTGGGTTTAAATCAAGCCCGTTGGGGTCAATTAAAATAAGCAAATTCAGGAAGTCATTTGAATTTAAAATTGACCCAACAACTTTTGAAATAAATAAATACTTAGATGCCCCTTATGCTATTATTGAACTGTAATTTCAGTTTACACTGTAGCCTTATGCCCTTAACCACACCCTCCTTTTAACCACGCCCATGTCCCTCTTCACTACCTCAATATGGCCAATCAAAGATCAGTTGAACATGTGACACACTACTGTACAAGAAGCTCCAACGCCCACCACTGTCGCAGTTGATCTGTTGAACTTACACTTTCTGACCTTAAATGTTTTTTCTCCTACTAGTCATCCATCATCTGTCCACCAAAGAGCGTCGTATTCGAGCAATAAAGGAAATGTCAAGGACCCTGCGCGTGGGCGGTCGTATCATGATCTACGTGTGGGCCCTGGAGCAGACACGGCGGAACTTTCAGAAGCAGGACATCTTTGTGCCCTGGAACCCCAACCCCCCGTCCCCCGCCCTGGCCAGGGAGCGTCCCACGCCCCGGAGGAGGGGCACAGCACAGAGTGTGAGCGGTAGGTAGCTGTTTAGGGGTTAGGGGGGTGCCAGAAGGTTGCTGGTTCAAATTCCGGGCGGGGCAATATAAGAGATAAGCTGATACTATCTGGAAGGATGCTGTTTTTTTGTTTTTGTTGATCCCAGGTACAATCTCCTGCTGTTATGCTCTTGAGCTATGCACTAAAATAGTGTATGTGTGTGTGTGTGTGTGTGTTTGGACTAACCAAGTACTACTCTATTCTTCTCTATCCAAGAATGTCTCTACAGCGACAACAAAGACCAGCACATGAAGGTGAAAAGCACATCGTTCATGCTGGACGAAGAGATGGCCTGCAGTCCCCAGCAGAGCCAGAGGCTGTGGTTCTTCTCGCGCTCCCTGGACTCAGTCTTTGACTTTGGCAGCCTGACCATCTCCAGGTCCACCTCTAGGGAACTCATCAGCACCTTCTCCTCCCGGCTTGGGGAGGGGGGCAAGGTCAGCCGCAGTGGCAGGGGAGCGGGACTCATCAAGCAGGTTTCTAGCCTATTTTCTGGCTTATCCAGGAACAGCTCGGAGGAAGATGTCTTTGACTCAGTCAGGAGCCAGAGAGATCATGGGGTGTGCAGCAACGACAACCATTCCCCCTCCACAGAGAAGACCAGTGTCTCGACCGCCTTGGTCCAGGAGTGTGGCTCTGTGGCCCTGCCTGACCTGGTCTCCTCCTACCAGATGGAGCACACAGAGGGACCAGGGCGGCCAGGGGAGAAGGACGCAGGCCCACCAGGAGACCTCAAACAGGACAGCAGTCAGAGCCCCCAGGACAGCGAAGGAGAGTCGGCGGCCGCCTCGTGTCTGCGTTATTACCACGTGTTCCGGGAGGGCGAGCTGGCGGAGCTGATCGATAGCCATGTTGAGGAGCTCCACGTCCTTTACTCCTGCTTCGACCACGCCAACTGGTGCGTGGTGGCCGAGAAGGTCCAGGTTTGGAAGATATGACTTGGTTTTAACAAGTTTTATTTTAAGAGATGTTGAAGTTACTGTTCACATTCTTACGGTGTTTTAAGAATTACTGTGTTTCGCAAATGAATAGCACCTAATGAGCAGCACCCAGAGACCCAGCGTATATCTGGTCTGCGTCCCAAACGGCACCCGGTTCCCAAGACTTCTATCCTCCGTTCCAATGCTGCTATCAATGGACCACCAATAATTATCAATAATTATGAAAAATGTCTGCCAAGGAGTCGCGTCATTTCAGTTTTCCCCCTCTCGATTTGACTCTTCTGTTTTTAGCCCCGTTAGTGGTAGACTTGGTCTCTCATATGCATATTCTGCCTGTATTTGTCTTCAAATGTTCCGTGATATACAAGAGGAACCAACCTTGCAGCAAGGTTCTGTGATGTGTTGGTATCCCTTTCTATGGACCACCTGTGTATAATGGGTCATGTTCTAAGGAGCCTTGTGCTGTTATTAAGAACGCTTAAGGCAAGTGCTATGCTGTCTGTGTGATTTGGTGTTAATATTTTGTCCAGCTGAACTAAACCAATATAATTTAAAATTTTGGGCAAATGAACAGACACACATCCCAGATGATACTGTGAAACGTTGCCCTGTAGGCATGTTGCTGCTTGCTGAATGTCAGTGGTTCGCACATGAATAGCTCTCTGAAAACATTTCTCTAGTCATTGAACCAGGGTGGTTACATAAGCCTGTCAGTGTAATGCCACGTGTCTAGACCCACTACTATGTTACTGGTATATATCACCTAGCCTACATTCTTTTTGTAAAAAATGTTTTAAGGTTTACAATTTTAAAATATAATTGTTTTTGACTTATTTATGTTTTTGTTTACCCCATTTAATAAATACTTTTTTATCAATCTCCTCCTTGTGATTGATTTACTGGTCCTAATCCTAATCAAATGTTTACTCTACCGATACATTTCCTGATACACCAAGGCCAGGGATGCAGGTACAGAACAACGTTTACTGTCTGACAGACAGATTGAATAGACTACACTTCATTAGTGTTAGCGCCCCCCGGGGGATCAATAAAGTACCTATCTATCTATCTATCATATGGCAAGCCAGGGAACTACAGACAGGTTAGTATACCAATGATGCACAATAGCGTGCTTGACATTTTAAAGGTAATTTCTAATTGAACCGACATTACCTTAAAACGCAGTAACATTGCCTTAAAGCTGTCTGCAAGCGGATTGAATCCCAGCCAAGGCTAGCGCGGTATTGTCTTGGCTCAGTTTGGCTCAAAAGGGTTGAGTGAGGTAGATAAACCTAGTCTCCATCATAACATGCAAGGTTTGACCAAAATGTCCAAAATCAGAAGCAGGTAAGAATGCTTTATTACAAAAACATATAGACTGTTTCCATTCAAGATAGTTATCATTGATGAAACAAGTTGTTTAATTGGTACTATTTTTAGTTTAATATTGATGTGATGCATTGGTTTAATGTAGCCCTGAAACAAGATCTTTATGAGATTATAAATACTTTTAGGGGCTATTAGTACTTATATTCGTAGTACAATATAAGGTTTCGCATTGTATACGTCCTTACTGATAAACAAAACTAGTGAAGATGAATCCTCTCTGGAGCCTCAGGTGAAACCATGGAGTTATATCATCTGTTCTCTCCATACCTGAAACAAAGGAACAGTAGTTTAACCAGTTGGACTCAGTGTCAGAGATCTGGACTAGAGTGTCCGTCCTGGGTAGTGGACAGTAGAGTGTCCGTCCTGGGTAGTGGACAGTAGAGTGTCCGTCCTGGGTAGTGGACAGTAGAGTGTCCGTCCTGGGTAGTGGACAGTAGAGTGTCCGTCCTGGGTAGTGGACAGTAGAGTGTCCGTCCTGGGTAGTGGACAGTAGAGTGTCCGTCCTGGGTAGTGGACAGTAGAGTGTCCGTCCTGGGTAGTGGACAGTAGAGTGTCCGTCCTGGGTAGTGGACAGTAGAGTGTCTCTGAACTGAGTACCTGCTCCGTGAACTAAACAATTAATCACCCGAGTAGTGGACTAGTGTCTGAACTGGTTAGTGGACTAGTGAGTGTCTGAACTGGTTAGTGGACTAGTGAGTGTCTGAACTGGTTAGTGGACTAGTGAGTGTCTGAACTGGTTAGTGGACTAGTGTCTGAACTGGTTAGTGGACTAGTGTCTGAACTGGTTAGTGGACTAGTGAGTGTCTGACCTGAGTAGCTGCTCTGTGGACGATGGAGTGTCTGAGGGCTAGTTTGTCAACGTCTTTGGAATAGCCTCCTCCTATAACCGTGGCAACAGGAACACCTCTGTCCACCACTGCCTTTATCACATACAGGTCCCTGTTGTAAAGACCTGTCAAAGAAAACACAGCATTGAACACCAGGGGTGCGTTCAATTCATTAAATGACTACATCGGTACACACAGTTCTTCAACAGTCAGGTGTATTTGCACCCATTTGGTGGGTGTGGCCGGATCAATATCCAGGCTGTATCACAACTGGCCGTGATTGGGAGTCCCATAGGGGCGGGGCACAATTGGCTCAGCGTCATCCGAGTTCGGCCGGTGTAGGCCGTCATTGTAAATAAGAATTTATTCTTAACTGACTTGCCTCAGCCTGAAGTGTTGCCCCTTGCGCCATTGAAGAAGTGTGTTTTTGCGAGGCAGAGGTCCTGAGTTTTGAGTCTCAGAAGTACTCGCAGCATCACATCCTTTACACTGGTGTCACTACACTCGATATACACTCCGCTCAACTGCTGGGGTCGCTGGGGACTGAGTTTGGGGTGGAATGTAGCAGCTTGAAGTGTCGACCCAAGCACCATTGAAGGCCTTTTGCAATTGGTTGGAACGCTTCAGGAGGGCGGTCACGTGTGTTTGCGAGGCAGAGGTCCTGAGTTCTAGTCTCGGTTTGAGCCAATCAGAGGGAAGTCGGTACTCTAAGCAAGCAGCTCGACCGCGACGTCCTTTACATTAGGGCAAAAACTAAAACGTGCAACCGTTTGGGTCCCCAGGATTGGGAAATACTGATCCAACTCACCCTGCTCAGTCAGCCGCAGCCTCCCCAGCTCGTCATCCCAGTGAGGGTCAACTCCAGCATCGTACAGAACCAGGTCTGGACGAAACGTCTCTAGCAGCCAGGGAAGGTGGGTCTCAACTAATCCACAAAACAATAACGTTGTGTTTATCAGTACAACATTAGCATGTCTGAATTACATTTCTACCTCACAGGAGACACTGGGAGAAAACATGGAATGCATAGTCTTAAGCTCACTGGATATCCTCGGAACGGACATTGCTCATCAATGATTCTCTGTAATAATATACAGTTGAAGTCGGAGGTTTACATACACTTAGGTTGAAGTCATTAAAACTCATCTTTCAACCACTCCACATATTTCATGTTAACAAACTTTAGAAGCTTCTGATAGGCTAATTGACATAATTTGAGTCAATTGGAGGTGTACCTGTGGATGTATTTTAGGCCTACCTTCAAACTCAGTGCCTCTTTGCTCGACATCATGGGAAAATCAAAAGAACTCAGCCAATAAAAAAGTCTAGTTCATCCTTGGGAGCAATTTCCAAACCTTCCAAAGGTACCACGTTCATCTGTACAAACAATAGTATGCAAGTATAAACACCATGGGACCACGCAGCCGTCATACCGCTCAGGAAGGAGACGCGTTCTGTCTCCTAGAGATGAACGTACTTTGGTGCGAATAGTGCAAATCAATCCCAGAACAGTTAGTACTAGGACCTTGTGAAGATGCTGGAAAAAAGTATCTATATCCACAGTAAAACGAGTCCTATATCGATGTAACCTGAAAGGCCGCTCAGCAAGGAAGAAGCCACTGCTCCAAAAACCGCCATAAAAAAGCCAGACTACGGTTTGCAACTACACATGGGGACAAAGATCATACTTTTTGGAGAAATGTCCTCTGGTCTGATGAAACAAAAATAGAACTGTTTGGCCATAATGACCATCGTTATGTTTGATGATCCTAACTAGTCTCCCAGTCCCTGCCTCTGAAAAACATTCCCACAGCATGATGGTGCCACCACCACGCTTCACCTTCTCCCCTGATTGCTCAGTGTGGCCGGGTGGCCAGCTCTAGGAACTAGGTGGTTCCAAACTTCTTCCATTTAAAAATTTCGGAGTCTACTGTGTTCTTGGTGACCTTCAATGCTGCAGACATTTTTTGGTAGCCTTCCCCAGATCTGTGCCTTGACACAATACTATCTCGGAGGTCTAGGGATAATTCCTTCGACCTCATGGCTTGGTTTTTGCTCTGACATACACTGTCAACTGTGAGAACAGGTGTGTGCTTTTCCAAATCATGTCCAATCAATTGAATTTACCACAGTTGGACTCCAATCAAGTTGAAGAAACATCTCAAGGATGATTAATGGAAACAGGATGCACCTGACCTCCTGTTCACCCATGACTGCGTGGCGAAGCATGCCTCCAACTCAATCACCAAGTTTACAGACCACACAACAGTAGTAGGATTGATTACCACCAACAATGAGACAGCCTACAGGGAGGAGGTGAGGGCTCTGGGAGTGTGGTGCCAGGAAAACAACCTCTCACTCAACGTGGACTTCAGGAAACAGCAGAAGGTGCACCCCCTTATCCACATCGACGGGACCGCAGTGGAGAAGGTGGAAAGCTTCAAGTTCCTTGGAGTACACATCACTGACAAACTGAAATGGTCCACCCACACAGACAGTTTGGTGAAGAAGGCGCAACAGAGCCTCTTCAACCTCAGGAGGTTAAAGAAATTTGGCTTGGCACCTAAAACCCTCACTTTTACAGATGCACAATCGAAAACTCTCCTGTTGGGCTGCATCACCGTCTGGTACGGCAACTGCACCGCCCGCAACCACAAGGCTCTACAGAGGGTGATGCAGTTTGCCCAACGCATTACTGGGGGCAAACTACCCGCCCTCCAGGACACCTACAGAACCCGATGTCACAGGAAGGCCACCCGAGCCACTGCCTGTTCACCCCGCTATCATCCAGAAGGTGAGGTCAGTACAGGAGCATCAAAGCTGGGACCGAGAGACTGAAAAACAGCTTCTATCTCAAGGCCATCAGACTGTGAAATAGCCATCACTAGCACATCAGAGGCTGCTGCCCTTTATACATAGATTAGAAATCACTGGTCACTTTTAGAAATGGAACACTAGCCACTTTAATGTTTTAATATCTTGCATTACTCATCTCATATCTATAAACTGTATTATATAATATTCTACAGTATCTTAGTCACTAATTGTTTACCTTTCTTGAATCACTCATCTCATATGTATTTAATGTATTCTATACTATGCTACTGTATCTTAGTCCATGCTGCTCGTCCATATATGTATATATTCTTAATTCCTTACTTAGATTGGTATATTTGGGTAGGCCTATATGTTGTGTAACTGTTAGATATTACTGCACTGTTGGAGCTAGAAGCACAAGCATTTCGCTACACCCCCAATCCGCAATAACATCTGCTAAACACGTGCATGTGACCAATAAAATTGGATTTGATTTGATGAACCTGTAGACAGGTACTGACCTGTATAGAGGTACTAACTAACCTGTAGACATGTACTGACCTGTAGAGGTACTAACTAACCTGTAGACAGGTACTGACCTGTAGAGAGGTACTAACTAACCTGTAGAGAGATACTGACCTGTAGACAGGTACTGACCTGTAGAGAGGTACTAACTAACCTGTAGAGAGATACTGACCTGTAGACAGGTACTGACCTGTAGAGAGGTACTAACTTACCTGTAGACATGTACTGACCTGTAGAGAGGTACTAACTAACCTGTAGACAGGTACTGACCTGTAGACAGGTACTGACCTGTAGAGAGGTACTAACTTACCTGTAGACAGGTACTGACCTGTAGAGAGGTACTAACTTACCTGTAGACAGGTACTGACCTGTAGAGGTACTAACTTACCTTTAGACAGTTACTGACCTGTAGAGGTACTAACTAACCTGTAGACAGGTACTGACCTGTAGAGAGGTACTCCTTGTCCTCCATCCCATCCTCCACACTCACGTCCAAGTCACTCTGCTGTTTACGCACCGGGAAGTTACTCCCACAATGCACTGAGAACGTGAAAACATCTGGCTCCTCTTTGAAGATGAAAGCAGTGCCGTCTCCCTGAAGAATCAACAAGACCATTGAGTGAGAACTTAAATGGAAAATGGTCCAATGAAGACATGTAAAGAGTCATCCATGTACTCTAGGAGAAAATCCATTCCGGACCTATGATTAAGAGGAAACCACCATCTTCAAGAAGAGAACCCAATAAACACTTTCAGAATCATCTGGTGGCCAGGCTTTACAATTACACTATCAGAGATTTGCTATGAAAATGGTGGACATCACCAATGGTTAACATGGAAATTCAGCTCCTCAGAATGGGTTGAAATGTAATGCATGAAAAATGTTCATAAGATGTCCAGAGACACCTGAGTACATATTCAAAGAAAAATATTCATTTTTGGTGAAGTATAGTCACTTGTTGTTTGTGACGTATATGTGACATCGGGCATTAAATGATGCAAACCACACATTTGCACAGATTGTTTTGTATATCAAATTAATTTCAAAATGTGTATACGTTATTTGGGGTCTCCTTGGGCAGTCCTAATCACGGCTTAATTTGTAAGGCAAGGAAAACTAGGTCCGGGTTTCTAAGGGTTAACAGTCATCATGTCTTGATACCGTTCATCAACTAATTATTACAACCATCTATTACTGTACCTGATGCACATCTAGGTCCACAATGAGAATCTTTCTCCTGGATGCTTGGTCACCTAGCAGGTGCTTGGCTGCTACCGCCAGGTCGTTGAGGAGACAGAAGCCTGATCCAAAGCTGGGGAAAGCATGGTGGGTCCCTCCGGCCGTGCTGCATGCTAGCCCTCTCTGTAAAGCAATCTCTGCTGCTAGCACAGTGCCACCTGGAAAGTGTGGTGGGGGGGGGGATACATATTTATTGTAGTCTTTCAGGCTATGTGTCAACTGTAAGGGTGCCAGATTTTAAAGTCCCCTTATGATAAATGATCATATTAATTTTTAGACAGTTCAATTGATGAATGTTCATCTAACCTGCTTGAGCATACCTGTTTCATATCTGCAGCGTCGCACTATACACTCACTCCAAGGAAAGCCTGTCCTCCTCTGCTCTTTCTCCCCGATCTGGCCATTTATTAAGTTGTTCAGGTATTCTGATGTGTGCACACAGCTTAAAAGATTATGGGAGGCAATTGCAGGGGCCCATACCTTTGGAGAACAATCCACAATATAAGGACTGTCATGGCTGAGCAAATATCAACATCATCCTATATGTCACTGACTGGCCCAGTTATCTCTCTTTCCTTCTGAAGTGTGCACTTGTTCACTACTTCCCACAAATCTAAAAGCATTGGCTGTTGAGGCAGGGGTTTGTGGGAGTTTCCACCATATTTCTGATACCAGTCATTTCCTTTCAGTGGAAGGGAAGTGAACACTTACGGAGGAAGGAGAGATAATTTGGACATGGCACCTCTAGCCCATTCATCCACCAAGACAATTGCTTTTAGATTTGTGGGAAGTAGTGAACAAACAAACACTAAATGAAAAATGTGATATTACTGCGACTAACAGTGTCTTACCTGTTTGTCTTCGATGACTTGGTCCTTGATGAGGAAGTCTAGTACTCTGGGAAATTTCCCCATGGGAAATCTGTGGTTGGGTGGCAGCTCACACACATACTTGCTGTGATGAACTATTGGAAGGCCTCTTGCATCATGGCTAATCTATGAATAAATATATATGCATTATGAATCATCTTCTTTAACGCAATGAATTAGGGCAAGGTTCTCCATCTCGGGTCCTGGCTGGCTACTGAATGTGCAGGCCTTTTTGGGATCCATGTTATTATGGTGTTATTGATGGGCTGGAATGAAAACCTGCACAGTATCTCTCCAGAACAAGAGTTAGTGAACCCTGTGTTGGAATATGGTGCACGAGGAAAGATCGAGCTTCTGTCACACACGAGGTAATACTTACCAGAAATATTGCATGCTACGTTACATTTGCTACATAACTGCAAAGTTCAATATAGACTGTGAATTAACCAAACAGTAATTAATTATGGAAACTCTTACTTGTTCCGCGTGAAAACGTCTATGTTTCACCAAGTCCTTGAAGCTTAGAACAGCTCTGTGAAGCAACCGTGCTTTCATAAAACATGTCATTTCTGACAATGAATGCCGAAACAAACCAGCAACTACATTTGACAAGCTGTTACTGTAACACGTATCATTGTGACATATATAGGTATTCTAATTGTATGATTGTACAGCTACCACAGTGTTGTGTTTTTTCCATAGTACATGGTGTTACCGCAGACAGAAGGGTTGGTTGTAAATATCTTTGGTGGTCCTCTACTGCCACCATGCGTCCTGGAGTATGAACGACAGGGACAAACGCCTTGTTCTACAGTATTGTAGCTGGTGCTAATGCGCATTCATCAAGTCCAACTACCTGCCATCATCCTATTACCGTTTTCCTGGCAGCAGCAAATATATAATTTGACGAACTTTTATTTATAATATTGTATTATTTATACCAGCATTTCTTTAGAAAGTGTACACCAGTACTGGTATGTTGAAAGAAAGCTATTGTGTAGGCTATTATGCAAAGAAATAGACTTTCAATAGAATACAAATACTGTATGTAATTGGAATTACTCAATAGAGTCCAAAAGTTAAATTGGTCTCTTGTGCAAAGCTCTTTACTCCACCCACTCCATTCACTGCAATGTAATACACTGCATATCTCTTTACTCCACCCACTCCATTCACTGCAATGTAATACACTGCATATCTCTTTACTCCACCCACTCCATTCACTGCAATGTAATACACTGCATATCTCTTTACTCCACCCACTCCATTCACTGCAATGTAATACACTGCATATCTCTTTACTCCACCCACTCCATTCACTGCAATGTAATACACTGCATATCTCTTTACTCCACCCACTCCATTCACTGCAATGTAATACACTGCATATTAATTACAGGTTGTCTTATAGTGAAAAAAACGATTCAGTAGCGTCTGTAGAATATGGTGTTATTTCATGGGGGACTAAGGTCTAAGATAAACTTAATGATACAGGCTGTTTGTATGTAACATAATCACGCTTTCAGAACAGCAACGGAGACAATTATTTACAAGTAATAGTCCTACATGTGTTGCTTATCTAACAAGGTTAGTGGTATACACTAAAGGCATAGGCCTATTAACTCGTTTTCAAAAACATTAACAGAGACAAGAGTATATTGTGATGATTATCTATCAAAGTCAGCAAGGGCATTTTCTGTACAGTTTAAAATGCATTACAAGAGACGGGCTGCTGTATTCTTCGTAAAACGTTTCCTTGGTGTTAAATACAGTCTGTGAACAAACTTCAAATATATAAATTGATGGTTCGGATTACGGGATACAAAGGTCATATTTTTCCATATTCCGTTCCAGTTAAAGGGTCGTTAAGATTCAGTTAGATCTGTGGACCATACTTTTTTAATGGCTAGCTCAGAATATGAGCTTTCCAAAAGTTGTCAATATATTATAGAGTTTAGTCCAGATCAGTTATTTATAAATCCCATCATTGGATGGTTCGGTAGTTGGGTTTCCCAAGGGACTCTGTAGGGCAGCATAGCTGAAGATGTAAACATAGAAAAAAGGAGTAGCCTCTTAAGGGTATGGATTCCACATCTGGACCATTGGGGGGATGCAAAAGTCCCTCCTCCAGATCGCAAGGCATTATTGTGAAATATTGGAAGTATGGGAATGTCATTTTGATTCCCAATGACATTGTTACAAAATAATGAGTGACCAAATCAGTGGATTCAGAGTAAAGTATTCTTATTGGAGAGAGTCTTTCAAAGGCGAACCATGCCTTCTTCCCTTGGCTGTGCTTGTTTCTAACAGAAAACAGCATTTACATGTTTTCTTATTTAACCAGGCAAGTCAGTTAAGAACAAATTCTTATTTACAATGACAGCCTCCCTACAGGGTCAGCCTCTGGAGCAAATTAGGGTTAAGTGCCTTGCTCAAGGACACTTCAAAAGGTTTTTCACCTTCAGTAATTGTCCCACACGAGTGATGACTGTTCACTTCCAACGCTTGGAAGAGCACTTTGGGACCTACTTCCCAATCCGTTTGACTGGGATCCTGGCTCAGTTGACATGCCAGTAAGTGAAATTGAACAGATGATCAAGCCGTCATGTGACTGAATGCTGCAGACAATGCATTCACGGGTCACTATGGAGGAGTTTTGGTTCCTGACTCAAAGGGAGTACCCTGGATTCAGTGTTCTCGTCTGCATTAAAACCAAATATCAATCCAGGTTGGATGTGACAGTAAAAAAGAGGTGCATACTGTCGACCTGCATCAAGCCACACCCATCTCATTAGTGGTGGGGGGATAAGAGACATTATGTCAGACTCATTTATAATTGACTGTTATAGGCCCACATTAATAGTATGTGATGGTGAGTTGAAAAGACAATCAGATATACTGTTAGAATGTTTTTCAATTGACTGAAATAACCCTACAAATGTTTAGTTTTTTAAAATGTTTTCCACATGGTTGGGGTTGCAAGAATTTTCAGATATCAAAATGGGATCGTGGGCCAATGGATTTGGCAAAGCAAAAGGCCAGCAGCACTCTAATCTAGATAAATACCTAGAACAGGTATGTCTATCTGTTAGCACTTAATCTAATGACAAAACCGATTTTCCATTGTGTCTTTGTGTCTCATGTTAATCACCTGTTGATATTGGCATTTGGGTCAAGAGGACAATGAGCACAAGAACATAATGAAGAACACATTGACACTCCTAATTAACATCCCAGACCTTAATCACTTCTCACCTTTATATCCAAGATCTTTCTGGACCGGTGTGTGGACTAAAATATGAAACCACATTTATATGGTTTTGGTACATATTTGGAGATGGGCTGACAACGTTACATGTTAAAACAGTAGCTGTCCAAACTCCCCTGTGTGGTATTCTAGGGACTAGTGAGTAGACTGTCATCAGCACCTATAATACTGTTTTCTGCCTACAGAATTGGTGCAGTAGAAAGCACTGCTGGATATATAGACCTCAGTCCCACATGAAATGACAGCATACAGTATATAGATTCTACAGACCCTACTGATTTCTCCCAACCTCACTTTTACATCGGAAACAAAGAACCGTTTTTTCCCCACTATAAGCCAATATGTAATGCATGTACAGTGATTTGCATTGTGGTCAATGTAATGAGTAGAGTAGAAGGCCAGAAACATTCCATATTATTCAGTGCCCCATGAAGTGACGGCAGGTTCTACAGACCCTACTGATTACTCCCCACTTTTAAACTGCCACAAATAATCGTTTCTACACTATAAGAGCAATGTTGTCACATACCAGTCTGAACATTGTATTTTTCAATAGTGGTCTTAAAATAAGGTTGTTGTTGTTTTGTACTTTTTTCCCCTTTTTCTGCCCAACTGGTATTTACAGTCTTGTCTTATCGCTGCACCTCGGGAGAGGCGAAGGTCGAGAGCCATACGTCCTCCAAAACACGGCCCCCCAAAGCCACACTGCTTCTTGACACACTGCTCACTTAACCTGGAAGCCAGCCGCACCAATGTGTCGGGAGCCAGCCGCACCAATGTGTCGGGAGCCAGCCGCACCAATGTGTCGGGAGCCAGCCGCACCAATGTGTCGGGAGCCAGCCGCACCAATGTGTCGGGAGCCAGCCGCACCAATGTGTCGGGAGCCAGCCGCACCAATGTGTCGGGAGCCACCCGCACCAATGTGTCGGGAGCCACCCGCACCAATGTGTCGGGAGCCAGCCGCACCAATGTGTCGGGAGCCACCCGCACCAATGTGTCGGGAGCCAGCCGCACCAATGTGTCGGGAGCCAGCCGCACCAATGTGTCGGGAGCCAGCCGCACCAATGTGTCGGGAGCCAGCCGCACCAATGTGTCGGGAGCCAGCCGCACCAATGTGTCGGGAGCCAGCCGCACCAATGTGTCGGGAGCCAGCCGCACCAATGTGTCGGGAGCCAGCCGCACCAATGTGTCGGGAGCCAGCCGCACCAATGTGTCGGGAGCCAGCCGCACCAATGTGCCGGAGGGAACACTGTACAGCTGGTGACTGAAGTCAGCTTGCATGTGCCCGGCCCGCCATAAGGAGTCGCTATAGTCCCGTGTAGCTCAGATGATAGAGCATGGCGCTTGCAACACCAGGGTTGTGGGTTTGATTCCCACGGGGGCCGGTATGTACATGTATGCTGTAAGTCGCTCTGGATAAGAGTGTCTGCTAAATGAGTAAAATGTAACAATGCTAGAGCACGATGGGACAAGGCCGTCCCAGCAGGCCAAACCCTCTCCTAACCTGGATGATTAGGGCCAATTTTGCACCGCCTCAAACATATTTCAATTTTTTTTCTATATATTCCTTCTTGCATTTGCTTATAAGCACAATAAAAACCGACATTGATTAAAATGTAACATCTTTTGAATTAGTTATCCACCTGCCAATGTTTTAAAATGGGGACTTTTATTTTGAAGCTTTCCTTATTACCATAGGACAGTGACGTCATAGTTAGTTCCGCTAGCAGAATATAGTCATCATCCGGATATTTACAAGAAGCGCTTAACAACAGACAAGACTGGCATTTACACTTAACTATTACAAAGTGACATATCAAATACATTCCGTTGAGATTTTATACACTCATGCGTTCCATAACTCCTTCTCCTTCTCAGAACAACAAAGATCCCATCGATCCTCTTGCAAACAAGATTACATTTAGTTTCATCCTTTATATTTGTAGCTACGTCTTGTAGCAACTGGTTATGTTATTGTCACTTTTGGTGATGCAAGTTGTGGCTTTAAATCTGTATAATCATAAATAGCCTACACAGTTTGTAAACATAGCTAGATTAATGGTATTAGCTAGCTTAATGCTATCTAGGTCTTCCCATTGGCATTGCATTTAATAATTTGGTCAAAACTATTAGCTAGCTACCGTTCTACTGAAGGTAATTCAAGGCCGACATGGATTCGTTCTTGGACTATGAAGAATGCATAAAGGACTCTCCTGCATTCAGGTTGGTGTCCTTCACTAGGGCCTGGAGTTTTTCGTGCTCAGTAGTTAAGGAAAAACTCCTTGCCCCTATACCAGTCACAACACTGGTCTGGATGTTTTTAAACAATATGACACTGACAATATGGTGCATTTCATAGCTCTGATGGTGAGTTTCTGGAGACTGGAGAATAATACTTTTTTGATTGGTTTTCCTCAGACTTACCCTGGATAAGTGTCAGACCGATGTTGCAGAGCTGCAGAGTCGCGTGGAAAAGGTACAAAGTGATGATCTTGATTCTGCAATCATGTCAATTGTAAGTGATACATATCTGAGTGTGTATACCTCCCCACGCAGGTGATTAAGCTCTGTGGCAAAATGGTTGAGTCAGGGCAAGCATACAACACAGCAAATCAGCATTTCCTCGCCGGAGTGGCTGAGTTCTCCTCGTATCACAAACATGACAGTGTCATCATGGTATGTATGGACAGGGAGAGGGTTAACATGTGGTGGAAAGGGCTTGGGGGAATGTATAAGCGACACAAATCATTAGGATAAAATTATAGTTTGGTTGTGTTTTATTATCACTATGTTGATGTCTGTTGGCTTCTACTCTTCTGTTCTCAGAACTGCATGAGTCAATTCATCCAAGGTCTACAGGAGATGATCAACTTTCATACTGTGAGTTGATTCCACTTGAGACGGATGATGGTTGTTCACTTGCTATGTTCTTTAGTCAGCACAGGTTTAACTCTGCTAGTGGTTCTCTCCTGTCTTTAGGTGCTGTTTGACCAGACGCAGAGAGCTATCACTCAGCAGCTGTCAAACCTTCTCACTCAGTATGTTGCCGTGCACACACACACACACAGGTGGACAGGCACACTTATAACTTGTTATAAGCATGAGCCTTAATAATGTCTTATAATAAGGCTTAGGTCTCTCGATGTATCAACATTTCAACTTACTCAAAATGGCTGGACTCTATTCAGGATCATTATCATGAGGACGGCAGGTAACCTAGGTGGTTCGAATACCCGAGCCGACAAGTTGAAAAATCTTGATGCCCTTGAGCAAGGCACTTAACCCTAATTTGCTCCAGGGGTGCCGTACTACTATGGCTGACTCTGTAAAACAACACATTTCACTGCACCTATCTGATGTATGTGTCAATAAAAAGAAGATCATTCTAGACAGTGTGCGGGGGTCATACATGCTCATGACAAGTTTTACAAAGCATATAACTGCATCATAATGCATTATAAATGTCCTTTATGTCCTTGTCATTTAGGTTCATACCCCAGCTAGGAGAGACTAGGAAGGAGTTTGTGCGGATTGGGGAGGATCTGGAGACAGCGGTGGTGAAAAATGCCCAGATATTCCGCCACAAAGTCTCTGATGCAGAGCGCGCTAGCCATCTGCTGTTAGCCACACGCAAATGTCACCAGCACTTTGCCCTTGATTACTGCTTGCAGGTAAATGCAATAGCCAGATACTTAACCACAGATCAGTACATACAACTTGTAAAATAAACTGCTAGTTATAGTCAAAGGAATTTCCCTTTAGTTTGGGGGTAATTAGGGTTTCAATATTCAGATAAAAAAAAAAAAAATCCCCCTCCAACCGGAATTATGAAAATACCTGGGAACTTAGCAGACATTTTCTGTAATTTTGCAACCCTATTTGGGATTAGCAATGTTATAACAGGGTAGGAATTGTTAGCGGAGTGTGTAGCAGTCAGGGAATTCTTACTTGGACCCTTTATTTAATTCTGCTCAGTGTAAAGTAATTTGTTTATTTTACCCTTATTTTACCAGGTAAGTTTACTTACAACACATTCTCATTTACAGCAACGACCTGGGGAACAGTTACAGGGGGGAGGAGAGGGGATTAATGAGCCAATAGGAAGCTGGGGATGATTAGGTGGCCATGATGGTATGAGGGCCTGATTGGAAATGTAATACATGTGTGATTCCTCAGTGAGCAGATGATGGATACTGAAGCAGGGCATTCCCAGCGGAGACTATTTAGTAGAGAACTCAGATGACAAAGGACTCACTGGCAAAGACATCCTGGAACAGTGGGAGGGGTTTATTTGTTTAAGGTTTGAGTAAGCAGGTGAGAGAACACGTTTAGGTAGGTCTAATGGAGCAGGAACAGATATGTCATCGCAAACAGGCCGGTGCATAACCAGACAACCCATGACATGACTAGACAATAGCAAACTTACATTTTAGGAAGGCTATCAATGGCAAGGATGAGGCCTGGGTCGTGTTCGTGAAGGCAGAATTAAAACAATAATGATTGCAACAGAAAACGAAATATGAGTGTTTCTTATTGGATAAGTAAAGGAAGTCCCTCCTTGTTTCAGTCCGTTTTCTTCCGTTAGATGCCGAATAAACAAAACCCAGAGTTAACGGAGTTAAGGCAGTGTAGATTAATTAATTTAGTAAAATGTAACAGATCTTTAGGTTGTGGCTTGTTTTTGTTAATTTGCCTTTTTAACCATCGCTCTTCTTGCAGCTGAATAACTTCAAGGCCCAACAGAAGCTGGACATCCTAAACTCTGTGAGTCCCAGTTTCTATGCTGTAGTGGGTCTTAATCTTAATCTTAAATGCACAAATAAATAAAATAAATGCAAACGTTGTTAAATACCCAGTTGAACACAGTGTAATGAATGAACAGTGGGGAATGGGCATGTCATATTGTTTGATCAGTCATCCGTATATTGTTTGTTTCAGGTGTTCTCCTACTTCCATGCCCAGTACACCTTCTTCCACCAAGGCTTTGACTTGCTGAGAGACCTGGAGCCTAATATGAAGACCATGGCTGCACAGGTGAGACTACAGTGACCATGTGGTTATTAGTTGAAGTTAAGTCACTATAACTAGGGACAGGAGTTTTCACTGACCACCTGACCGGACCAGGAAAAACTCAAGCAGGGACTAAAGAGTAGGCTTGTGCACTGGTTGAGCCCTATCTGTGCGCGTCCCTGCCACGCAGGAAGTATATAGTCTTGAATGCGGCTGCCAATGTCATTGTTTACTGGTTAATTGAGATATATGATCATATGCCTTTTGACAGCTTGCCCAACTCTCGACTGAATGTACAGCTACAAGAAAGGACCTGGAGAATACCCACCTACTGGTACAGCAGAGAGTGAGTGTTATCATCAGATGCCAGAAGGTCACAGTTGCTAAATAATTACCACTTAACACAAGTGTGTGTTTGTGTCCAGGATGCCTCAGGGGAGCCCATACTAAGTTCCTGTGCTGATGGTGGGGAAACCATACAGGGCCACCTCTTCAAAAGGTCTCGGAAAAAGAAAAATACATGGAAGAGGTGAGCGAGAGACACACACATACCTTACAACTTATGTCACACAATGGCAGTTCAACACGTCACTAAATCTCAAAGCTTGCTTTAGGTGTTGGTTCTCTATTAAAGACAACCAGTTGGTCTACACCAAGTCACATAAGGTATTTATTTGGTCTTTTGAGCAATATTTTATTACTATTGTACTGCAGAATTTACATTTTTGTGTCCTTGTGTAGTTGTGATTGACCGTTGTCTTCCTGTAGGAGGAGCCTGTGTCGCTGTTTGATGACCTCAGGCTGTGTGCGGTGAAGTCTCTGGACAGCATTGGCCGCCGCTTCAGTTTTGAGCTGGTTTCTGTTCAAAAGTAGCGAAGAAGTTTTAATTTCTATATTTATTGTTGTTGTATTAAATATATATTTTCACCAAAGGTTGTTTAAATTTCTTTATCTATGAGATAATAAAAACTTAAGTTTTAGCTTTGAAATTGAACATTTAACAGTGCAAACATCGCAGCTGATTTTGGATACAGTGGAAATATTTTACTTATATTTTGCATGTGACTATCCTCTGCCCAGATGCTGTGCCCTCCAGGCTGACTCAGAGGAGCTGAAGCAGGCTTGGATAAGTGCCGTTCAGGGGAGCATAGACATGGCCTACCGCGAGAGAGTGGAGTCCCAGCAGCCTCAGGTATTTACAACTCTGAGACGCTTACAGACACATTCACAGATTTTTCATACAACACTATTTAACTACAATTGTCCAGCACTTCAACACTTCAAAGATAACAAAACTAAGTCATGTTTAACTAAACAGAACAGCATACAGTAATACAGCCAGTGTCTTTGGACTGACCTATTAAGGAATCTCCAGGCAAATACATTCTAACTATGCCTCTCTGTGTGCCCAGCACAAAAATGGGCCCCTCCAGAGCCCATCAGACCCCCAGCCAGGACAGCTTCCTCAGAGGCCTGCGGCTCTGGTTGTGGCCCTCCAAAGTCCAGGGAACCACCGCTGCTGTGACTGCAGTGAGGAGGAGCCGCGCTGGGCCAGCGTCAACCTGGGAATCACCATGTGCATCGAGTGCTCCGGCATCCACAGGTACTGCCTTGTAGTCCTGGGGGACTAACATGTCTACAGGGCGAGCAGGCTTTAGTTCCAGCCCAGCACTTTCACACCTAATTTAACGGATCAAGGTCTCACAGGTGTGTTAGTGCTAGGCTGAAATAAAAGCTGGAGCTTTCGAAGACCGGGGTTACTGACCACCATGTTTTCTGAAATGTTTCTGTAATGTTGTGTTTTGAATAGGAGCCTTGGGGTCCATCTCTCCAAAGTGCGATCTCTCACCTTAGACTCCTGGGATCCAGAACAGCTGAAGGTACTGTTGCAGAATTCTCATGTACATGTAACCAATTAAAGTTGAGTAGCTCAAGGTAAAAGTTTTTAATTATTTGTGGTAGCCCTGAGTTTCTCCTGACTTCAGGACCAGCTGGCTATACCTCGGGCCCAGAGTTGTACTGGTCAGAGCTCATGGTCAGGAAAAACTCATGGTCCCTAAGTATGAGGTTTGTTTCTTAACTCTTCTGCTCTGTTCTACTCTGCAGCTGCTGTGTGGTCTGGGTAATGATGTCATCAATGGGATATACGAGTCCAGCTGTGCAGCACAGGGCAGAGTGAAGCCTAGTGCTGGCAGCCCTCGGTAAGCATTTCATCTCTGAGGTTCTTTGGCAACACTATCAAACCCCTTATATTAGTCTCCCATGTTCCGATTGAAAGATACTTACTCCATGAATTAAAGGTATTGATCATCTTCGAAAGGTTCCATCTAGAACATAAAAGGGTTCTTTGGCTGTCCCCATGAGAGAACCCTTTGAAGAACCCTTTTGGGTTCCATGTAGAACCCTTTCCCTGCAGAACAATGATTCTTGGTCTCTCTCTTACCATCTTTCAGCCCAGAGAAAGAGACATGGATTAAAGAGAAATATGTGGAGAAAAGATTTGTAAAGGACGCCAGCTCTCCTGAAACACGTAGGTCTCTATCGTACTACGGTGTCTGAGTTGAATCAGACCTACTCCTATCGTACTACTGTGTCTGAGTTGAATCAGACAATTACTCCTACAATTCCTCTTTCAATGACTCTATTACTGGTACTGTAGAGATTGGGAGGGAGAATGCAGGGCACCAGTTGTACCAGGCTGCTTGCCAAGGAGACCTGGTCACCATGGCATCAGCGCTGGCCCAGGGTGCAGAGGTGAACTGGAGCCACGCTGAGGAGGGGGGACGCACCCCTCTCATTGGCTCAGCTTTTGGGGTGAGTAGCGCCGTGGACATTATTTAAAGGTACAGTCAGCGATGCACAAAGTAATCAACAATATCAAGCTGCTGTTGGCAACAACTAAGGACGTTTAATCCCAGGGCTAAGCTTCTCCCCTGTTTCGGTTTCCGTAGTTATCACATTGAAAGTATTGAAGTTCACCTGTGCAGATACTCTGTGCATCATTGCTTATCTGCAACATCTTCAGTGGGGCTCATGGCAATGTCTCAGTTTGACATAGATTGTGTTATATTTATACTTTAGCATATTAGGCCCCCAAGTTTATCCTGAACAGGTACTTCAGGGCCCTAAAACATGGGTTGTACATGTGTCTTACATGTACAGTACATTCGGAAAGTATTCAAACCCATTGACTTTTTCCACATTTTGTAACATTACAACCTTATTCTAAAATGTATTAAATTGTTGTTTTTCCATCTTCAATCTACACACAGTACACCATAATGACATCAATCTACACACAATACCCCATAATGACATCAATCTACACACAATACCCCATAATGACATCAATCTACACACAATACCCCATAATGACATCAATCTACACACAATACCCCATAATGACATCAATCTACACACAATACCCCATAATGCAATTACAGCCTTGAGTCTTCTTGGGTTTGACGATACAAGCTTGGCACACCTGTATTTGGGGAGTTTCTCCCATTCCTCTCTGCAGATCCTCTCAAGCACTGTCAGGTTGGATGGGGAGAGTTGCTACACACCTATTTTCAGGTCTCTCCAGAGATGTTCGATCAGGTTCAAGTCTGGGCTCTGGCTGGGCCACTCAAGGACATTCAGAGACTTGTCCCGAAGCCACTCCTGCTTTGTCTTGGCTGTATGCTTAGGGTCGTTGTCCTGTTGGAAGGTGAACCTTCGCCCCAGTCTGAGGTCCTGAGCGCTCTGGAGCAGGTTTTCATCAAGGATCTCTCTGTACTTTGCTCCGTTCATCTTTCCCTCCATCCTGACTAGTCTCCCAGTCCCTGCCACTGAATCCCCACAGCATGATGCTGCCACAACCATGCTTCACCATAGGTTTCCTCCAGATGTGACGCTTGGCATTCAGGCAAAAGAGTTGAATCTTGTTTTCATCAAACCAGAGAATCTTGTTTCTCATGGTCTGAGAGTCTTTAGGTGCCTTTTGGCAAACTCCAAGCGGGCTGTCATGTGCCTTTTACTGAGGAGTGGCTTCCGTCTGACCACTCTACCATAATGTCCTGATTGGTGGAGTGCTGCAGAGATGGTTGTCCTTCTGGAAGGTTCTCCCATCTCCACAGAGGAACTATGGAGCTCTGTCAGAGTGACCATCGGGTTCTTGGTCACCTCCCTGACTAAGGCCATTCCCCCCTGATTGCCCAGTTTGGTCGGGTGGCCAGTTCTAGGAAGAGTCTTGGTGGTTCCAAACTTCTTCCATTTAAGAATGATGGAGGCCACTGTGTTCTTGGGGACCTTCAATGCTGCAGAAATGTTTTGGTACCCTTCCCCAGATCTGTGCCTCGACACAATCCTGTCTCGGAGCTATACGGACACAGGATGCACCTGAGATAAATTTAGTCTCATAGCAAAGGGTCTGAATACTTAGTAAATATATATATATATATATTTTTTTTTATACATTTGCAAAACATTCTACAAACCTGTTTTTGCTTTGACATTATGGGGTTTTGTGTGTAGATTGATGAGGAAAAAAAGCAATTGTATCAATTTTAGAATAAGGCTGATTCGTAACTAAATGTGGAAAAAGTCAAGAGTTCTGAAAACGTATGCTTTTGTCTGTCTGTCTGCAGGGCTCCCTATCGGCCTGTGAGTTCCTACTGCAGAATGGAGCCAATGTAAACTACCGTGACCAGCGTGGTCAAGGAGCCCTTCACACTGCAGCCACCTGGGGCCACACAGGGTGAGGGTCACACCCATACAGATACAGCAATTACATATACAGTATATGTATGGTGTTGAATAGTGTTCTATTTAATTCACACAGACTAGGGTTGGGCGATATTACGATGATTGACAGCCAGGTAGCTTAGCGGTTAAGAGCGTTGGTCCAGTAACTGAAATGTCGCTGGTTTGACTCCCCGGGCCATCTAAGTGAAAAATCTGGAGGAAGGCACTTACTAGCCAATAGGGGGCGATACCATCGTCGAACCCTAACACAAACAGGAAATACAGTGTATAGGGCAGGGATGGGTAACACCATAGACTACGGCTGGCTATTTTACAATATCCTCACTAGCATACCACTTAGAATGCATGCCCAAACTTAGCTTAATTCTAAGTGGTATGCTATTGGAGCAGTGCCCGTAACTAGTCTATGGTCAGGGTAAAGTCCTTGCCCTACATATAGCAATTAAAGAAGTCCTTCCAAGTCTTAGGCCAGGGTTTCTTAATGTTTTTGGGGCCGCGGACCCCTTTTTGTGATAGCAAATTCACCAGAACACAACTCCTACTTGAGAATGCAATAAAATAAGCATGCAAGGAGGTTTAGTATGATTTCGGCATGGTCGGGCTAACCAAGTATCTGGGCTTTCTCGTCTTCTTGATTTCTATCTGGTCGCTGACCCCCTGCAGTACCTCGGGTCTGCCCACAACACTTTGAGAAACATTGCTGTCTTAGGCTATAGTATATCAGTATATCAAAGTCTATGATTGGTTAAAATCAGTTTGGTGGTGCAAATTAATAACATGTATGCCTTGTGTTCCTCACAGGCAAGTGTGTCTACTTCTAAAGAAGGGAGCCAATCAGTATGCAGTTGACGAGAAAGGGCAGGACCCACTCGCCATTGCCATAGAGACAGCACACGCCGATATTGTGACCTTGTAAGTAAATCTACTCTATGAAATGCAGGAAAAGTGGAAGCTTTTTGTTAGTTTGTTAATACCCTCGACTCTCTTCCAGACTACGAATGGCTCGTATGAATGAAGAGATGAGAGACTCCGAGGGATTCTTTGGATCTATGGGTAACATTCACTATGTTAACGTGTAATAAAGTGCAGATACCTTTATTTGTTTCTCACCTGTACCCTTTACACTCGTACCTGCATACGGGTTGAAAATAGCAGATTTGGGCACTGTACAGTAACATGCTATACATGACATCAGAGCTCAGGCTCTGCGCTTCACAGCTCTGTATGGGTTTTGACTGACAGCCGTCCAGAACTTGAGCACCGCACGTGACAAGAAGTTGCCCCCATCCCTCGCGCTAATGTGTTGTTGTCTGAGTGGGAAACGCTGTAAATTAAGAGGACTGTGTATTTTTAAAGATTAGACGCCGAGGATTATAATAAATACAGTTTTGATGTCATACAAGCAGACAAACACCTGAGTCCAGATGTGCGCTTCACATTTCCATATCATAAGACTCATTTAGTGTCAACGTTATTGATTACAATGTTTGATGTACACTGCCAGTCAAAACTTTGGACACACCTACTCATTCAAGGGTTTTTCTTCAAAACTATGACATAACACATATGGAATCATGTAGTCACCAAAAGTGTTAAACAAATCAAAATATATTTTATTTGATTGATTTCAAAGCCACCGTTTGCCTTGATGACAAAGCTGTCATCAAGGCAATGGGTGGCTACTTTGAATAATCTAAAATTTTTAATAGTTTTTATATTTTCACTATTATTCTACAATGTAGAAAATAGTAAAAATAAAGAAAAACCCTTGAATGAGTAGGTGTCCAAACTTTTGACTGGTACTGTAGGTCCTGGATGGCAGGAAGCTTGGTCCCAGTGATGAACTGGGCTGTACGCATTACCATTTGTAGCGCCATACGGTCGGATGCCTAGCAGTTGCCATACCAGGTTGTGATGCAACTGGTCAGAATGCTCTCGATGGTGCAGCTGTAGAACGTTTTGAGGATCTGAGGACCCATGCCAAATCTTTTCAGTCTCCTGAAGGGGAAAAGGTGTTGTCGTGCCCTCTTCATGACTGTCTTGGTGTGTTTGGACCATGACAGTTTGTTGGTGCTTGAAACTATCAACCCGCTCCACTTCAGCCCTGTCGATGTTAATGGGGACCTGTTCGGCCCTCCTTTTCCTGTAGTCCACGATCAGCTCCGTTGTCTTGATCACGTTGAGGGAGAGGTTGTTATCCTGGCACCACACTGCCATGGCTCTGACCTCCTCCCTATAGGCTGTCTCATCGTTGTCGGTTATCAGTCCTAGTACCGTTGTGTCGTCAGCATATTTAATGATGGTGTTGGAGTCTTGTTTGGCCACATAGTCGTGGGTGAACAGGGAGTACAGGAGGGGACTAAGCGCTCACCCCTGAGGGGCCCCCGTGTTGAGGATCAGTGTGGCAGATGTGTTGTTACCTACCCTTACCACCTGGGGGCGGCCCGTCAGGAAGTCCAGGATCCAGTTGCAGAGGGAGGCGTTTAGTCCCACAGTCCACATAGGTGTTCCTTTTGTCCAGGTGGGAAAGGGCAGTGTGGAGTGCGATTGAGATTGCGTCATCTGTGGATCTGTTGGGGCGGTATGCGAAATGGAGTGGATCTAAGGTTTCCGCGATGATGGTGTTGATGTGAGCCAAGACCAGCCTTTCAAAGCACTTCATGGCTACCGACGAAGCGAGCATGAAAGGCATTTAGCTCGTCTGGTAGGCTCGCGTCACTGGGAAGTTCGCGGCTGTATTTCCCTTTGTAGTCCGTAACAGTTTGCAAGCCCTGCCACATCCGACGAGCTTCAGAGCCGGTGTAGTAGGATTACATTTTAGTCCTGTATTGACGCGTTGCCTGTTTGGTGGTTCGTCTGAGGACATTGCTGGATTTCTTATAAGTGTCTAGATTAGTGTCCCGCTCCTTGACAGCGGCAGCTCTAGACTTTTGTTTGTGGAGTAAAGGTTGTCTTTTTTTCCCCATCCAGTTTATTCTCCAGTGATTGGAGCTCATCCAGTCTATTCTCCAGTGATTGGAGCTCATCCAGTCTATTCTCCAGTGATTGGAGCTCATCCAGTCTATTCTCCAGTGATTGGAGCTCATCCAGTTTATTCTCCAGTGATTGGAGCTCATCCAGTTTATTCTCCAGTGATTGGAGCTCATCCAGTTTATTCTCCAGTGATTGGAGCTCATCCAGTTTATTCTCCAGTGATTGGAGCTCATCCAGTTTATTCTCCAGTGATCTGAGCTCATCCAGTTTATTCTCCAGTGATTGCACGTTGGCCAATAGAACGGATGGTAGAGGCGGGTTACCCTGATCTCCGCCCCTGTATTTCCTTATTTTCTTTACGTGAATGACAGGGATTTGGGCCTGGTCTCGGAGAAGCAGTATATCCTTCTCGTCATACTCATTAAAGAAAAATTATTAGTCCATTTCGAGGTGAGTAATCGCTGTTCTGATATCCAGAAGCTCTTTTAGATCATAAGAGACGGTAGCAGCGATATTATGTACAAAATAAGTTACAAACAATGCGAAAAAATGCTGAAAATAGCACAGTTGGTTAGGAGCCCGTAAAACAGCAGCCATCCCCTCCAGCGCCATTCTCTGATATTCACTCAGAAATAGAGCAAGTTTTGATTAGTTCTCTCCAACATTGAGACCTCTCGTTGTTTGGGTTTGAAAATCAAACAGTTGTAAAGGAAGGGAGCGGAGTGTGGCTGGCAATGAGAAAGACGAAGAGGAGAACAAACCAGTAAAAGCACCTTCATTATTGACACATTTTGCTCACAGCATCGAACAGCCTCCGTAATGAACAAGTACAGCTAGTTCCCCACGTTTCAGAGTGTTTTCTTCCATTTCGTGCCTACTGAACACAACACTGCTCGTGTGTTCCTTTCCAGGTGACGATGAGACATTTCAAGATATCTTCCGTGACTTCAGTGATATGGCTTCTCACGATCCAGAAAGACTCACCCGTCGACAGTTCAGCAAAAGCGGAGAAGAGGAGGGACCGGAAAAGAGAATGGTGAATAACCAGCACAAGGCAGCGAACGAGGAGGAAGAGACATAGGGAGAATCTCAATTGAATACTCCGTGCTCCCTCTCTCCTCATCTCACCTCCTTCTAAAAATACATTGGAGGAAAAGGTCAGATGGGTGTTACCTCTGGCTTTCTCATCCAATGGGTTTTGAGAAGGAGGTGAGGAGAGAGGAGGCGAGGATTATACAATTGAGATTCTCCCATGTAGAGGAGGAGGAGACCTAGAGTGCATTACCACTTTTCAGGTCAGGAATGGGGAACCCAGGGGTGAATTCAATGAGGTGAAACGTTCACAACGTTGCAGGTAGAAATTACTCAGAGTTCTACATAACACTATATCTATACAAGACATTTATTTCTGAACATTCTGTAAAGTTGCATCGAGTCTTCTTGGGTATGATGCTACAAGCTTGGCACACCTGTATTTGGGGAGTTTCTCCCATTCTTCTCTGCAGATCCTCTCAAGCTCTGTTCTGGAGCAGGTTTTCATCAAGGATACTTTGCTCCGTTCATCTTTCCCTTGATCCTGACTAGTCCCCCAGTCCCTGCTGCTGAAAAACATCCCCATAGCATGATGCTGCCACCACCACGCTTCACCGTAGGGATGGTGCCAGGTTTCCTCCAGACGTGATGCTTGGCATTCAATCTTAGTTTCATCAGACCAGAGAATCTTGTTTCTCATGGTCTGAGAGTCTTTAGGTGCCTTTTGGTAAACTCCAAGCGGGCTGTCATGTGCATTTTACTCAGTAGTGGCTTTCGTCTGGCCACACTACCATAAAGGTCTGATTGGTGGAGTGCTGCAGAGATTGTTGTCCTTCTGGAAGGTACTCCCATCTCCACAGAGGAACTCTGGAGCTCTGTCAGTGACCAACAGGTTCTTGGTCACCTCCCTGACCAAGGCCCTTCTCCATCAATTGCTCAGTTAGGCTGAGTGGCCAGATTTAGGAAGAGTCTTGTTGATTCCAAACGTCTTCCATTTTATAATGATGGAGGCCACTGTGTCGTTGCAGACTTTCAATGCTGCATACAATGTTTTGGTACCCTTCCCAGATCTGTGCCTCGGCACAATCCTGTCTCAGATCTCTATGGACAATTCCTTCAACCTCATGACTTGGTTTTTGCTCTGACATGCACTGTCAACTGTGGGACCTTATATAGACAGGTGTGTGGCTTTCCAAATCATGTCCAATCAATTGAATTTACCACAGGTGGACTCCAATCAAGTTGTAGAAACATCTCAAGGATGAACAATGGAAACAGGATGCACCTGAGCTCAATTTGGAGTATCATAGCAAAGGGTCTGAATACTGATGTAAATAAGGTTTATGTTTGTTTTTTTTTAATAAATGTGCAAAAATGTCTGAAACTGTTTTTGTCATTATGGTGTATTGTGTGTAGATTTTATTTAAAACGTAACTAAATGTGGAAAAAGTCAAGGGGTCTGAATTCTTTCCCGAATTGTATTATTATTATTTTTTATTTGATTTAACTAGGCAAGTCAGTTAAGAAGTAATTATTATTTACAATGCACTGTACATTGCACTAAATGCACTGTAATGAGTACATTCCTTAAAGGAGAAGTTCTTTTTTACAACCAAATCTGAAATGTTTTATGTAAATGAGTGTTATAGAAGGGTCCAGACAAATACAAACTTACCCGCAAATCACTTTCTTATCTTCGTTGTGTAGTATGGCGGCCGCGAAAAAACACCCAAATGCATCCTTTTAGAAACAGCAAAGCTCTCAGTATAGTGATGCAGGTCTTTAGTTGAACACATGAAACTGTCATACCGAACTTTATCTGCAACGTTATATTACATTTTGTTGTGACTCCAGAGATACCTGTGTCCTTTTTACAGGTAACTGCCAAAATAAAGAAAACACTTAAGTAAATGTGGGATACAAAGTATATTGAAACATGGGGTGCTTCCACACAGGAAGTTCCAGACACTTGTAGAATTTATGCCAAGGCGCATTGAAGCTGTTATGGCTGCTTGTAGTGTCCCAACACCCTATGAAGACACTATATGTTGGCGTTTCCTTTATTTTGGCAGTTACCTGTAGCAGCAGGCAGATAAAGTTCGGAATGACAACTTCATGTGTACAACATCTAAAGACCTGCATCACTAGAGCATTGCCGTTTCTAAAATGACTTTTTGGGGTGTTTTGTTCATGTTTTTTTCAGGGCCCCTATACAACAATGAGGATGAGGAAGTGATTTGTCAAAAATAGAGATTTAGTTGTAAAAAAATAACAAGTTACCCTTTAATGTACGGTAGGTAGCCTAGTGTACTGAAGTACTGTACAGCCTACATCATAAGTAACAAAGAATTTCAAAATACAAGTAAAGGCGCATAAGAATGACGTCACTCTAAGCGCGACCAAAAGTGAATGCATGCGCATATGACGGCTCCAGTCCGTTGACGCCATTAGGGAAATAACAGGACTGTTTTCTTCATGTTGATTAATAAACTATTGTTTTAATTTGTAGACCGGCCAGAGACACTAGCTTTCTGACTCATGTGACCAGATGGTATTATTTAATTAGCTACAGTTTGACGTTCAAGTTGTGCTTGTTAACTAACGTTAGCAGTAGGGCCCATTTCTCCGTGTAGATTGATTGTTTCAGAACTTGCATTTTCTCCTTGATGCAATAAAACACTGATCAAATCGACTAATTGCCGAGCCTAAATACTGAGCTAATTGTCCATAGTGTCTTTCGGACAAATGGATGGTGAAGAGGATGAATTCTTCTCCGGGAACCAGTCTGGTAAGAACGGCTTTGATTCCGCCTCGGCGGGGAATAGCGAGCTGGGTCTGATCGCTTTGTTGTTTACTGTACCAGCAACCAGTTGGCTGTATATTTCTGGTATTAGTATTTATTATGGATCCTATTAGTTGTTAGCAGCTACTCTTCCTGTGGTCCAGTAAAAATGAAGGCAGTAATATACATTATAATAGTATTTGTAAACATTACAATACATTTTACAACAGATTTCACAATACATGAACTGTGTCCTCCGGCCTCTGGTGGCATGTCTGGTGGGGTGTGTATGGGTTTTCCGAGCTGTGTGTTAGTAGTTTAAACAGACAGATTGGTGCATTCAACGTGTCCAAAACAAGTAGTGATGAAGTCAATCTGTCCTTTACTTTGACACATGAGTGATTGAGATGAGTGTTATCCGTGTTAACTCTGCATGTACATTTAAGGGCCAGCCTTAATGCCTGTAGGACCTGCCTTGTTGATATTATTAAAACAGAGCAGCACTTTATTATGGACAGACCTCTCCCCATCTTAACTACTGTTGCATCAATATTATTGTGTGCATGGTCTTCATACCCATTGTATATGATACCAATAGTTGTAAACATTCATTCTGGAATGCCAAATGTGATGGTTATGTCCTGGTCCTGTAGATGGTGGTGGCACCCCGGTACAGGACGAACATGTTCCTGGTTCAGATACGGAAGAGGATATGAGGAATGAACCCCGCCACTCCGAGGTAAGGGGATAGGCCACTAAGCAAGATGTTCAGATATCCTGTGTTCAACACCAGACTAGTGTGGTGGTCAAGCCCTCTTCATTTCCAGACCATCTTGCACATACAGATTAACATGTAATATATATATATAATAGGACCTCCAGAGTGGCGCAACGGTCTAAGGCGTTACTACAGACCCGGGTTCATATCCCGGGTTGTGCCTCAACCGGCCGTGGCCGGGAGTACCATAGGACGGCGCACAATTGGCCCAGCCGGGGTAGGGGAGGGTTTGGCCGGTGGGGCTTTACTTGGCTCATCGCACTCTATTGGCTCCCTGGGTGCCTGCGGGCTGACCCCGGATGCCAGTTGAATGGTTGGCTTCCGGGTTAATCTTGCGGGTGTTGGTGAGAAAAAGGGGTTAAAATATAAAACCAAATGATAGATATAATATCCCAGGGCTCAACGCTGACCTTGTGGTAATACAGCTAGAATGTCAGATCGCACAGCACAATATTTGGGCCTATATGTAAAATGGTCACACTGTTGAACCCTGTATCCATTCCTAACCGTAAACTTATAAAGTGTTTCTTTAATGCAGGAGGAGAATAGTGATGCCGAGGGAGCTGCTCGGGTCATGGAGACAAACAGTATGACCAGCAGGTCAGACAATGTGTGGCCAGCGGGTCAGGCCATGGAGACAAACGGTTTGGCCAGTGGGTCAGACAACGAGGGCCACAAAAGGGAGGACAGTGACTCTGAGGAGGAGGAGGCCCTTAGGCCTGCAGACAGCGATAACAAGGAGGAGTCCCCAGTTAAACGCAGTTCCTCGGACATAGAGGAGTCCCCACCCAAACGCAGAGGCAGCAACTCAGACATAGAGGAGTCCCCACCCAAACGCAGAGGCAGCAACTCAGACCTAGAGGAGTCCCCACCCAAACGCAGAGGCAGCACCTCAGACCTAGAGGAGTCCCCACCCAAACGCAGAGGCAGCAACTCAGACCTAGAGGAGTCCCCACCCAAACGCAGAGGCAGCAACTCAGACCTAGAGGAGTCCCCACCCAAACGCAGAGGCAGCAACTCAGACCTAGAGGAGTCCCCACCCAAACGCAGAGGCAGCAACTCAGACCTAGAGGGGAAAGAAACCAAACAGGCTGCAGCCGGAAGCGACTCTGAGACTGAGGACCGGCCCCCGTCCCCAGCCCGAAGCAGACACTCTACTGCACGCAGTGACTCTGAGAACGAGGACCGGCCCCCAGCCCGGAGCAGACACTCTACTGCACGCAGTGACTCTGAGACTGAGGCGCCCGAACACAAAGCACAGATGGAGTCTGATGGAGAGGAGGAGAAAGGGAAGTGGAAGGCTGTAATGCACTCCGATAGTGAGGATGAGGTGGAGACTCGGCCAGCGAAAGCAGCTGCAGGCAGTGACCAGGAGAAGGAGAGTCCTGCAAAACGGGTGGTGGATGATAGTGAGGACGACGACGAGATGCCAAGTAGGTGCCATCCACATCAGAGTATTTGGAGGGGGTAAACAGTTGATGCCAAGTAGGTGCCATCCATATCAGAGTATTGGAGCGGGGTAAACAGTTGATGCCATGTAGGTGCTTGGCTCCGCATGTCATAGTTGTTAAGTTGGAAAAATGGCAGAGTAAGGCAGGGAAGCGATGGCAATACTTAGAGAAGTAAGATGAGAAATGCAAACTTTGAGGTGGAATCGAGCTACCGTGGCAGTACAGGTGTAATTGAGCTACCGTGGCAGTACAGGGTGTAATTGAGCTACCGTGGCAGTACATGGTGTAATTGAGCTACCGTGGCAGTACAGGGTGTAATTTAGCTACCGTGGCAGTACAGGGTGTAATTGAGCTACCGTGGCAGTACATGGTGTAATTGAGCTACCGTGGCAGTACATGGTGTAATTGAGCTACCGTGGCAGTACAGGGTGTAATTGAGCTACCGTGGCAGTACATGGTGTAATTGAGCTACCGTGCCAGTACAGGGTGTAATTGAGCTACCGTGGCAGTACAGGGTGTAATTGAGCTACAGTGGCAGTACAGGGTGTAATTGAGCAACAGTGGCAGTACAGGGTGTAATTGAGCTACCGTGGCAGTACAGGGTGTAATTGAGCAACAGTGGCAGTACAGGGTGTAATTGAGCTACCGTGGCAGTACAGGGTGTAATTGAGATACTGGGGCAGTACAGGGTGTAATTGAGCTACCGTGGCAGTACAGGGTGTAATTGAGCTAACGTGGCAGTATAGGGTGTAATTGAGCTACCGTGGCAGTATAGGGTGTAATTGAGCTACCGTGGCAGTACAGGGTGTAATTGAGATACTGGGGCAGTACAGGGTGTAATTGAGCTACCGGGGCAGTACAGGGTGTAATTTAGCTACAGTGGCAGTACAGGGTGTAATTGAGCTACTGTGGCAGTACAGGGTGTAATTGAGCTACCGTGGCAGTACAGGGTGTAATTGAGCTACTGTGGCAGTACAGGGTGTAATTGAGCTACAGTGGCAGTACAGGGTGTAATTGAGCTACAGTGGCAGTACAGGGTGTAATTGAGATACAGTGGCAGTACAGGTGCAATGCTTAATGGAGGCACCGTGAGACCCAACGTGTTTGCAGCAGTGCGATAATGGACAGAGTGATAAAATCACAGTGCTGATTACAGAAATGATTGCAGTTCATATGCAGCCATTATCATGGTAGAGGAGGTCGGCTTCAATGTTGCCTTAATGGCATGTATAGAGCCAGACTACAAGATGCCAAACCGGGAACGCCTGGATGTAGAAATTGTACAAAGCGTGAGCTCTCAAACACCAGATTGTTGGACATATCTATGAACACGCTGTCATATATCACTGCAATGAGCCATCACATTGATGAGAGGTGAGGCACACAGCAGAGAGTTGTTGCTGAGTGGGTTGGGGGGTAGCAGTAAGGTGTGCACCGTCTGGTAGGGTTTACACTAGATCACAAAGCTACAAAGGCATAATTGTCTATTGTAGAAATGCATGAAAATACATTAAATAAATGTAATGTTAGCCATAAGGTTAGCAGTGTGGTTAAGGTTAAGTTTAAAATCACATTTTAAAGATTCACTATGCAGAAATCACTGCATAGCATTTCTGGTTGCTTAATAGTTTGTTCAAACAAGGAAGTATAGTGTAAAAATCATCGTAACATCTAAACCGCTGTGAAATATCTTTTCCATAACCAAAAATATTGTATTTTCATCTGTTTGAAGATGGTTTATGAAACTGAAATAGAACAGATCTACTGCTTCTTGGACTTGTTATAACTCACATAGAACAGATCTACCGCTTCTTGGACTTGTTATAACTCACATAGAACAGATCTACCGCTTCTTGGACTTGTTATAACTCACATAGAACAGATCTACCGCTTCTTGGACTTGTTATAACTCACATAGAACAGATCTACCGCTTCTTGGACTTGTTATAACTCACATAGAACAGATCTACCGCTTCTTGGACTTGTTATAACTCACATAGAACAGATCTACCGCTTCTTGGACTTGTTATAACTCACATAGAACAGATCTACCGCTTCTTGGACTTGTTATAACTCACATAGAACAGATCTACCGCTTCTTGGACTTGCTTTCAATGAGAACCTATAACTCACATTTCTATGTGAATTTGGTTGGGTCGCCCAAAAAGTAACATATTTCAGTTGTAGAAATAGGCAGGTGTTTTGACTTTGTGATTGTGGTAACTAGTGACGACCAACTTGTAGGTATCCAGCACTGCGGTAGAATGAACTGCATTGCCCCTTGGCAGTCATACGGAGGGCCATATCTGAATTGTGAATTCAAATAATTTAGTTTAGTTTAAACGATAAAGAAATGGCAGTTTAAACGTTAACATTTGTCACACGCATCGGCCCCCTGTTCAAATATTTAAATGTTGTGGTGATTTCCACTGTAGCAGAGAAATAACAACTAATAAGGCAGTGGCTGTCAGTGTAACTAGCTATTATGCTAACCTTAGCTAATGAAAATGATGTGAGCACCATTTCAGTTAAGACAGGCATACTGTAAGTCAGGTGAAAATAATTATTCCAGAAAAAGACTACCTGTCAAGAGATTAGTTTAAGCTAAACCATGCCTATACAAGATGTTGACGCTTGTCTGACTTTTGCCGCTTGATAATTCCAGTGAAACTGTCAGATTCCAGACGTCATTAGTATTTGGACATGCGCACGGACATGATCAAATAGCACAATTTTCAGCAAAAATAGCAAATAATTCATGAACTCCATCAGCAGCAGATTTGAATTGAGTGGAAAATGGTGTGTTTATGTAAGGAATGTTAGGGCATTGAATCGAACCGAATCGCACAATTGTTTCAAACAAACCTGTCATTCCTTTTTTAAGTGAAAGATGCAAATCCCTGCACTTTATATATCAGGTATCTAACTCCATCCATCTGTCGGTATCTTAATGTGATTTTGATGAAAGTATATGTGCTGTTACAGTGAAAAGGAAGAAAGCCGTCCTGTCAGACAGTGATGAGGAGGAGGAGAAGGCTGACGAACCAGGTAAGATGACAGACCGGCAGCTGGACCACTGCAATTGGGTGGCTCTGGTCAAAAGTTTGGGGAATAGTTTGCCATTAAACATGTACACCTTATCTTGAAGTCTGATAGTTAGCTAGTGCACACTACACTGTGGTGTTAGGTCTATGTATTACCATGTATTTCCTGCATAGTGCACACTACACTGTGGTGTTAGGTCTATGTATTACCATGTATTTCCTACATAGTGCACACTACACTGTGGTGTTAGGTCTATGTATTTCCTACATAGTGCACACTACACTGTGGTGTTAGGTCTATGTATTACCATGTATTTCCTACATAGTGCACACTACACTGTGGTGTTAGGTCTATGTATTTCCTACATAGTGCACACTACACTGTGGTGTGTTAGGTCTATGTATTACCATGTATTTCCTACATAGTGCACACTACACTGTGGTGTTAGGTCTATGTATTTCCTACATAGTGCACACTACACTGTGGTGTTAGGTCTATGTATTACCATGTATTTCCTACATAGTGCACACTACACTGTGGTGTGTTAGGTCTATGTATTTTTTTTGTTGAGCTGCTCTGTTGGCCAGGTCTCCATTGTTAAAAAAAAAAAAAAAAAAAAAAAAAAGGTCTTCTGACCTCAATCGTAATTCCTGGATAAATAAAATGGTTTTGGTTAGCCGTGGGGCTGAGGATGATCATAATGATGGTGACTCCTCTTCCTCAGCGGCGAAGAAGAGCCGCGCCGTGTCTTACGATGACAACTCTGACAGCAATGCAGGCTCTGAAGCGCCCGACAAAACTATGGCCAAACTGCGGGAACTGGGCTCAGAAAGTGAAGACGAGGATGATGGACAGAAGGCGGAAGCAGGGAAGAAGGACGAGAAAACACTGTTTGGTAGCGACAGCGAATCAGGCGATGAGGAAGAGTAAGGACTGCCCGCCCACACACACACACTCCTTTATAGTTTGAGTTCTGATTTTCTTTACATAAATGACAATTTGTTGTTTACTTTGCTTTGTATTGTAGACTGTATGGTTGGTTCTGATTGTTGGGTTCCTGGTTCTGATTGTTGGGTTCCTGTGCTCTCTCTCTCATATAGGAAAATGATTGCAGACATTTTTGGTGACTCAGGTGATGAAGAGGAGGAAGAGTTTACGGTGAGTTTTAAAAAAAATACACTTTTTATTGGACACCTGCTGAATTCTGTCTCCCAGTGTCTGTTGGAAAGCAGACTGAACCAGGTTTTTCTCCCAAAATGCCATAGTCCTTGCCAATGAATAGCATATTCATAAAATGATGCAGCAACCACCATGCTTGAAAGGATGAAGATTGATACATCGGTGATGTTGTTGGATTCGCCCCAAACATAACACTTTGTATTCAGGACAAAACGTGAATTTCTTTGCCATATTTCTGGCAGCATTACTTTAGTGCCTTATTGCAAAGAAGTTTTGGAATATTAGTGTTCTATACAGACTTATTTTCACTGTCATATAGGTTAGTATTGTGGAGTAACTACAATGTTGTTGATCCATTTTCATTTTTCTATCACAGCCATTAAAGTGTTGTAACCTTTGGCCTCATGGTGAAATCCCTGAGCGGTTTTCTTCCTCTCCGGCAACTCAGTTTGGAAGGACGCCTGTATCTTTGTAGGGACTAGATGTATTGATACACCATCCAAAATCTAATTACCAACTGAAAGGGACATTCAGTGTCTTTTTTTTCTTCTTCACATCTACCAATAGGTGCACATCTTCTTTGTAAAACATCCCTGGTCTTTGTTCTTGAAATTCACTGCTCGACTGAGGGACCTTGTCTGTGGGGTAAAAAAATAAAATAAATGTTAACCACTATTATTGTACAGAGTCCATGCAAATTATGTGACTTGTTAAGCAAATGTTTACTCTTGAACTTATTTAGGCTTGCCTTAACAAAAGGGTTTAATACTTATACTTAGTGACTCAAGGCATTTAATACTCTTTTTTTTCTAAAAACAAGATGGGGTATTGTGTGTAGATCAGTGGCACAAAATCTCAATGTAATCCATTTTAAATTCACACTAACAACAAAATGTGGAAAAAGTCTAGGGTGTGAATACTTTCTGAAGGCCCTGTGTATATATATATATAAATAAAGTGACTAGGCCACAGGTTAGATAAACAGTAGCGTATGTGGTCAGTCAAAACAAACGTTGTGCCAAAAGGGTCAGTGCAGATGGTCACGGTAGCTATTTGGTCAACTATTTAACAAACATTTTAGCAGTCTCATGGCTTGCAGGTAGAAGCTGTTCACGGTCCTGTTGTTCCAGCATCGCTACCGCTTGACTTGGGTGGCTAGAGTAAAAAAATGTAGGGCCGTCCTCTGTCACCGCCCTGGTATAGATGTACTGGGCCGTACACATTAACTTCTGTAGGTTCCCAATCACAGATTCAGCTTGTCCTGGATTCTTAATGGAGCATCTCCATTAAAGTGCTGTTAGTCCAGGATTACGCTTCATCTGTCTGGGAAACCACCGCCAAAGGTTTAAGGACTTGGGAATTGTCTAGACGCTGAAACATACTGCATCTTTGATTCCCATTGGCTGATGTTATTGTTTCTGCACTAATAGGGTTTCAATCAGGAGGATCTGGAGGGGGATAAGAACCAATCACAGGCCTCGGCAAAGAAAGCAATGGCAGATGATTCTGACTCTGACGAGGGTGTGGACAGGGGTGGTGGCCAAGAGTGAGTATCTCAGGAAGTCTGTCAATGTTTTCAATCAATCCATTTCCTCTTGCCACTATACTTTCATTCTATAGTGGAGGCGTGGCTAACTGGCTGACTGTCTCTATTCAGCACCAGCTTCATTCTATAGTGGAGGCGTGGCTAACTGGCTGACTGTTTCTATTCAGCACCAGCTTCATTCTATAGTGGAGGCGTGGCTAAATGGTTGACTGTTTCTATTTAGCACCAGCTTCATGTCGGACTTTGACGTGATGCTGGCTCGTAAGAAGGCCCAGAGCGGGAAGAGACGAAGGAACCGCGACGGGGGAACGTTCATAAGTGATGCTGATGATGTGGTCAGCGCCATGATCACCAAGATGACAGAAGCTGCAGAGGTGATGTTCTGGCCCCAAACTGTGTGTGTTGTCACAGGTCTTCAGTGTGGGTGTACCATTCTAACTGTGTGTGTTGTGTCACAGGTCTTCAGTGTGGGTGTACCATTCTAACTGTGTGTGTTGTGTCACAGGTCTTCAGTGTGGGTGTGGGTGTACCATTCTAACTGTGTGATTTGCAGGAGGACAGAACACTGAACGCTCAGAAGAAGCCGGCCTTAAAAAAGCTGACCCTCCTCCCCACTGTAGTTATGCACCTGAAAAAGTGAGTCCTTCTATGGCTCTCAATACTACCACAAGCATATACACTGACTGTACAAAACATTAGGACATGGACTGACCAGGTGAAAGCTATGATCCCTTAATGATGTCACTTGAGGTTACAGTGTGCACATTATTAGGAACTCCTTCCTAATATACACTTGCACCCCCTTTTTCCCCTCAAAACAGCTTCATTTCGTTGAGCATGAACTCTATAAGGTGTCGAAGGCGTTCCACAGGGTCGCCCATGTTGACTCCAATATATATACAGTGGGGAGAACAAGTATTTGATACACTGCTGATTTTGCAGGTTTTCCTACTTACAAAGCATGTAGAAGTCTGTAATTTTAATCATAGGTACTCTTCAACTGTGAGAGACGGAATCTAAAACAAAAATCCAGAAAATCACATTGTATGATTTTTAAATAATTCATTTGCATTTTATTGCATGACATAAGTATTTGATCACCTACCAACCAGTAAGAATTCCGGCTCTCACAGACCTGTTAGTTTTTCTTTAAGAAGCCCTCCTGTTCTCCACTCATTACCTGTATTAACTGCACCTGTTTGAACTCGTTACCTGTATAAAAGACACCTGTCCACACACTCAATCAAACAGACTCCAACCTCTCCACAATGGCCAAGACCAGAGAGCTGTGTAAGGACATCAGGGATAAAATTGTAGACCTGCACAAGGCTGGGATGGGCTACAGGACAATTGGCAAGCAGCTTGGTGAGAAGGCAACAACAAGTTCAAGATGACGGTCAATCTCCCTCGGTCTGGGGCACCACGCAAGATCTCACCTCGTGGGGCATCAATGATCATGAGGAAGGTGAGGGATCAGCCCAGAACTACACGGCAGGACCTGGTCAATGACCTGAAGAGAGCTGGGACCACAGTCTCAAAGAAAACCATTAGTAACACACTACGCCGTCATGGATTAAAATCCTGCAGCGCACGCAAAGTCCCCCTACTCAAGCCCACGCATGTCCAGGCCCGTCTGAAGTTTGCCAATGACCATCTGGATGATCCAGAGGAGGAATGGGAGAAGGTCATGTGGTCTGATGAGACATAAATAGAGCTTTTTGGTCTAAACTCCACTCGCTGTGTTTGGAGGAAGAAGAAGGATGAGTACAACCCCAAGAACACCATCCCAACCATGAAGCATTGAGCTGGAAACATCATTCTTTGGGGATGCTTTTCTGCAAAGGGGACAGGACGACTGCACCGTATTGAGGGGAGGATGGATGGGGCCATGTATCGCGAGATCTTGGCCAACAACCTCCTTCCCTCAGTAAGAGCATTGAAGATGGGTCGTGGCTGGGTCTTCCAGCATGACAACGACCCGAAACACACAGCCAGGGCAACTAAGGAGTGGCTCCGTAAGAAGCATCTCAAGGTCCTGGAGTGGCCTAGTCAGTCTCCAGACCTGAACCCAATAGAAAATCTTTGGAGAGAGCTGAAAGTCCGTATTGCCCAGCGACAGCCCCGAAACCTGAAGGATCTGGAGAAGGTCTGTATGGAGGACTGGGCCAAAATCCCTGCTGCAGTGTGTGCAAACCTGGTCAAGAACTACAGGAAACGTATGATCTCTGTAATTGCAAACAAAGGTTTCTGTACCAAATATTAAGTTCTGCTTTTCTGATGTATCAAATACTTATGTCATGCAATAAAATGCAAAATAATTACTTAAAAATCATACAATTTGATTTTCTGGATTTTTGTTTTAGATTCCTTCACTCACAGTTGAAGTGTACCTATAATTTAAAAAAAAACTGCAAAATCGGCAGTGTATGAAATACTTGTTCTCCCCACTGTTATATATATATATATATATATATATATATATATATATATATATATATATATATATATATATATATATATATATATATATATATATATATATATATATATATATATATATATAGTAAAACATATGCCTATAAATAGTAAAACCAGAGAAGCTGATAATTTTAACTCTTCATTTTTTCCAGAGCTGTGTGTGTATATATACTGACTGACTGACTGACTGACTGACTATAGAGTTGACTGACTATAGAGTTTAAATGAAATGTAATACGTAGGTGATTGGCGTTTTTGTGTTCAGGCAAGACCTTAAGGAGACGTTCATCGACAGCGGGGTGATGTCGGCCATCAAGGAGTGGATCGGCCCGCTGCCAGACAAGAGTCTCCCGGCCCTCAAGATCAGAGAGGATCTCCTCAAAATCCTACAGGAAGTAAGTGCTAGGGATCCAGTTTCCGCCGACTTTCCACTGAAACGTCACCATGGTTTTGAGTCTTTATAAAGACCTGTGTTTTTTGTTTCTCCTCCAGCTCCCCAGTGTGAGTCAGGAGACTCTCAAACACAGTGGGATCGGCCGAGCCGTCATGTTCCTCTACAAACACCCCAAGGAGTCGCGCCCCAACAAGGACCTCGCCCTCAAACTCATCAGTAAGTGCCTACATATCTTTGCTCAATAACATAACATGTGCAGTCAGCTGACCTAATAGCTGACAAAGTATTGTGTGAATCTGAGAAGGAATTAGGTTATTAAATGGATAAAAATATTTGATCTAATTTTCACTCACCTGTTTCATAGCGTTGTTTTTTTAGCAAGTTACAGTGTTTTCTAATGAGCATGTAGCAGTAGGACGTGGTTCCTCTGTAGAGGTGAATATTGTTTGGATGTTGGTGGTATTGGTAAAGTATTAGAATTGATAGTGGGTATTGATACGTGCCATGTCTGTACAGACGAGTGGTCCCGCCCCATTTTTGGCCTGACGTCGAATTACAAGGGCATGACGCGTGAGGAGAGACAGCAGAGAGACCTCGACCAGCAGATGCCTCAAAAAAGACTCCTCAGGTAAGGGTTTGCTCACACCCCATGGTGGCGCCGGACAACGTGACCGGGAAGATTTCTTATTTACCAGCCGTTTGAGAGATTTACCGGACCCATATGCTTTGGGTGTATAACCCATTAGGGTGTCCACCCACAGTGCTCAGAAGGATGGAAATATAATTTAGTTCATGGCAACTCATTTAATGAAGCGGCCAATACAACGTCATTTTCAAACATTTATCAAAATGCAATTTGCGGGACAACATCATTCTTAACAGCTCACCTGATAGAGGTTCCATGTGTGAAATATGGAAAAATATATATGTAAAATCTGTTAAACCTAGAAAGAGGGCGAGTCTAAAGATGTAACCACTAGGATGGGTTGATAATATGACTAGGATTCAACCACTAGGATGGGTTGATAATATGACTAGGATTCAACCACTAGGATGGGTTGATAATATGACTAGGATTCAACCACTAGGATGGGTTGATAATATGACTAGGATTCAACCACTAGGATGGGTTGATAATATGACTAGGATTCAACCACTAGGATGGGTTGATAATATGACTAGGATTCAACCACTAGGATGGGTTGATAATATGACTAGGATTCAACCACTAGGATGGGTTGATAATATGACTAGGATTCAACCACTAGGATGGGTTGATAATATGACTAGGATTCAACCACTAGGATGGGTTGATAATATGACTAGGATTCAACCACTAGGATGGGTTGATAATATGACTAGGATTCAACCACTAGGATGGGTTGATAATATGACTAGGATTCAACCACTAGGATGGGTTGATAATATGACTAGGATTCAACCACTAGGATGGGTTGATAATATGACTAGGATTCAACCACTAGGATGGGTTGATAATATGACTAGGATTCAACCACTAGGATGGGTTGATAATATGACTAGGATTCAACCACTAGGATGGAACCATGGGGAAGAAAATGTAGATACATTTGCCAGAATTATATCATTACTCCTGTCTATACATAAATAAAATAATTCAAAATACTTCACTAGAAAGCATGACTTAGCCACAGAGGAATCAAGGCTTATTAGCATATAACATATAAATAGCTGTGGATTGTTTCAAATCACAAGCTAGAGGGCATATGCCCATGTGGGAAGCCCGTCATTTGGGCAGCGCCGTGGCAAAAGGCCTAGCTGATTGTTGAGTTGGGCTGTCAGTCAAAAGCATCTGAAATATGTGTGAAGATAATGTGTCTTGAGTATAATTTAAAATGTTGAGACAGGAAGAATGTATTAATTAGTAATTTACCGTACTCATTCTCCGAGTGGGAATGTTGTTTGCTGAGTTCACAACCTGCTACACTTGTTTTTCATTGTCTTCAGTTTGGAGTGTTCCCTGTGAACAATGAGCATGTCTGGTTTCTCTGTCCTGATAATGTTGGTGGAGCGTCTGGCCTGAGCATGGATAGAAGTACCAGGCCTGCTGAGCGGAAATGTAGGAACGTTTTTTTTTTTTTTAAATATACATTGCAACTATGGTTCCTCACAGTAAGCGATTTGGAGATATCTTTCCAACAATCTCCCCTTGGATCATCTCCAATCCTCGGTGTGAAAGAGCATTGGCCTGTAGGCTATGAGTTCCATGCACCAATGTGTCCATGGCAGAGGCTGGTGATCTCACATTAGTTTACTTTCAACTTTCAGATTTGTATAATTATTCAGATTTTTATTAAACATGTGACAATGATTTTAGAAACAAAAACGTTATTGTAATTAAACTGTTACACGATAATAACGCTAATGAAAATCAGAACTAGCACGCAGAACAATGGAAATGGTAGGATAAATTGTAGGCTTCCCCAAACTTTAAACACGTTGCCTATATAAAATAATCTTCTGCACATTTGCATGGTGTGATTTTGCCTATAGGCTACTTTGAAGCACGGTAAGACATGCCTCATATTATGTAATACAACATTCATACTGCCTGCAGCTGGCATTGTAAAGTGCTGGGTGACGCTCTGTTTCCTGCACGTGCTTCAATCACCAGTTGAGAAATAAAAATGCTAGTGCTTTTCAGTTGTGCAACAAAACTGTTTTTAACTGGATTTAGAATTGTTGTTATAAAAGCACATTTTACTCCAGCTGAGGAACTGAGACTGTGTGATGGTTGTGTTAGATAAATAAGATGCATGTAGACTTAACTAAAATACACACAGGCCCATTTTAATTCCACTAAATTATGCAAATGAACCTATAGACCATGACAGTCAAATGAATTTCCATCAGTGAATAAAAAGCATTATATTTGGGAAAAAAATGTATTCTGGTCATTTTTATCGGCTACATTTTTCCCCATCTGCCAAAAGCTACCAATTGCTGGCTAACGGAACCCTGACACTCACTTTACAATATACCCCTTACAATAAACACACATACGCAGTTGTCTCACATTATCACTGTAGACATGATCTGTTCACTCCAACCAACCCCCTCGTTGTCCCAGTGTCCAGTCACGTCCTCCTGCCTGTCCTCCATTCATCCTGTTTTCAGTCCTCACTCTCCTCCTTTCACTGTCACTCTCCTCATGTTTGTCAAATCCCCTTCTCTCCATACCATCTGTCTATACTTCCATAAGTGGTCCCCTTCGCCCCTCAGTCAGCCCCAAAAGGTGGAGAGGTCCAAGGAACCGGCTGTCTTCTCTCCGCAGCAACTCAGGTTCAGTGTGGTTGCATGGTTGCTCAGCATCCCGAGTGACTTTGGCTGCAGTCAGATTTTCGACCCCCACAGGTTGTAACGCTTGGTGATGTTTCTTTTCCCAGAGACAATGATAGTTGTTGGTATGAATGATTGTAGAGAAAAGAGTCAGATTGAGCCTGGCGTTGTGTGAGTATGGCTTCATTTTGTTTGGGGTTCAAAAGGCTACTTTGCAAGTATATTGTTTGTGTGGGCGATTCTTTTCAATTATCCATGTTCAATCAGTGTTTACTGTTGTAACTCTTACCATGTCTGTCAGAAGCTAAAACGCTTCACTGGACCAGGGCTTCAATCTTGGCATAAAGAAGAGTATAGTTATGGATCTCTTCCTCAGTTAGCAGTGAACGTTGTCTGGCCATTTGCTCTCCTGCTGACCTTTTTAGCTCCTCTCTTTCCAGCTGAGGAATAAATGTCTCGTTTTTTGTGGGGTTTAGTGTTCATGTAGCCTATGTAGCCTGTACGTTGGGTGTTCATGTAGCCTGTACGTTGGGTGTTCATGTAGCCTGTACGTTGGGTGTTCATATAGCCTATGTAGCCTGTACGTTGGGTGTTCATATAGCCTATGTAGCCTGTACGTTGGATGTTCATATAGCCTATGTAGCCTGTACGTTGGGTGTTCATTGTGTTTTATGTAGCCTGTACGTTGGGTGTGCATTGTGTTTTGATAGTTCAATGCTGTCATGATACACAGTGACGTTAGGACCTAAATAACTGAGTTAGTTCAGGCATTAAGACACATTTTCCTATTTCATTAAATGTTATGTTCAGAACTCAAGAGTAATGTAGTCAAAATGTTTTCTGAGTACTTGATTGAGATCGGATAACCCAACTACCGCAGAGTTTCTAAACCCAGAGGCCAACATCTTGAGACTTCCCAGGAATGCTTGCAGACCAGGCTGGAGTTTGGGGTTGAGAAGTCATAAAATTTTCCTTAATTTTCTAGATTCAAGCAAATATCTTAAGAAGTTTAACATGTTATTTCTCCAACCTCATGGAAATGACACGTTTACATTTTTCTCAAACTACTTTATATCGAAGGAGTGCCTTTGATTTGATTCGATGCACATGCACAGTTCGGCACGAGACGACCGTTAGACCAGACGACCGTTAGACCAGACGACCTTTAGACCAGACGACCGTTAGACCAGACGACCGTTAGACCAGACGACCGTTAGACCAGACGACCGTTAGACCAGACGACCGTTAGACCCGGTGACGTGTTTCTGCACATGAGCTTAGCTAGCCAACGTTGCCATGACATCGCCTACAAGTGTGATCTGGGATTTTTAATGAAGAAGCAGTTTCTGCCTGTCTTCATACTGTAGTACTCTCAAACTCTAACCTTTGAGAGCAGGAAAGTGGCAGTAACGGCATGTGTTAAGACTTAAGACACGTGTGCAGAGTTCTAACTGTACCCTTACTGTTGGTATATTGTGTGTGGCCAGGTCACTCAGTGGTCACTCAGGACAAAAGAGTTGACATACAGTCTCTCCCTCTCTACAGCTCAGGGGGACAGACCCCTCACAGAGACCTGGAGAAAGTGCTGACGGGGGAAGAGAAGTGAGTAGCTGTGACCTGGGTGTTCACATGTTGTGTGTGTCTGAGTCCGTTGTCTGTCTTGAGTCTGTGCGTTGCTCTCTGCTGACAGCCCTCCTGTGTGTGTGTGTGTTGCCCCACAGAGCTCTTCGCCCAGGCGACCCTGGGTTCTGTGCCCGGGCTAGGGTGCCCATGCCATCCAACAAGGACTACGTTGTGCGGCCCAAGTGGAACGTGGAGAGCGAGTCCAGAGCAGTGAGTGTTTGGCCGTTCATCTGTCTGCCTGGGAGAAAGGACCGGATAGTTTTCAGTTTATTTTAACTGTCTAGATCAGACCAATCCTTTTCTGGATTCCGGACATAACCATAGGTCATTTTAGCTAAGTTACCTTAGGCGTGACTGTGAACTGGGTCTGAACTGTAGCTTGTCAGATGTTATGTCACTACCTTATCTGGGCATCAGTAAGCGCAGGACTGTAAGGAGAGGAATGTGATTGGTTCCCGACTGTAGACAGGCTTTAAGAAAGGGATAAGCCGATTGGAGAAGCACAAGCGTCGCATCGCCCAGCAGAGGTCACAGCGGCGCGTCATGGCGGTGAAGATCAACGTGGACGGCAATGGCATGCCCCTGTAGTAGCTACTGTCACCACACGGGGCAGTAAGTGCCACCTGCATGTCTCTTGCTGGTCCTGGGTAGGACAAAATTGCCAAGAGACCCTGATCTTAGGTCAGTTAATGGTTACCCCCCACTAATGGTGAAGGTTGGGAATGAGAGAGGATAAGCTGATCCTAGGTCAGTGCCTGAGGGCAACTTCTACCCAGGGCCACTGTGTGCAGTGTGGACTGGAGAGCAACCCTCCCACCACTTACCAAGTGAAACGGCTCTGCACGCTGTTACCCAGACACCTTATAATTGAATGAGTCCCCTGGTTTTAAGACATTAGGCTATACCAGCATGTCGCTTGAGTTTCTGTGCGCCATGGTGGGAATGTGTTACTATTCAACTTAGTGTTCAGAATTTGTTTAAATACTAGGATTATGAAACTTAATGCACATTCCAAAAAGTGTGTTTGTGTTTTATGGTGAAGAAACACTGTTTTGGTGAGTAGATTAACCTGTCTCCCATTCTCTAAACCTCCCCTTCCTGTCTCCCATTCTCTAAACCTCCCCTTCCTGTCTCCCATTCTCTAAACCTCCCCTTCCTGTCTCCCATTCTCTAAACCTCCCCTTCCTGTCTCCCATTCTCTAAACCTCCCCTTCCTGTCTCCCCTTCCCTAAACCTCCCCTTCCTGTCTCCCCTTCCCTAAACCTCCCCTTCCTGTCTCCCATTCTCTAAACCTCCCCTTCCTGTCTCCCAGGCCCCGGTAAAGAAGGGCGTGTCACGAGTGGACAAACAGTTGCGTCGCTTTGCTGACATCAAGCGTATGACGAAGACGGGCCACGCGGTGAAGATCAGCGTCCAGGGCAACCGGATGCCCCTCTGATTTTGAAACTTCTAGCTTTTTCCCCATTGTTCTTTTTTTAATTTCTCCTTTTTTATACGTTGCTCCTATATCATGGTCCCCGTTCACATACATACTTTTTTTCTTCCTTGAAGTGGCTGGCTAGGTGAAAGCATAGGTTTCAATACATAGCTTTTACCGATCCAGTAATATGAGAGCTGTGGTTATTCCAAGGGAGCGAGGATAGAAGAATGCAAATACTTAATTAATTTGATTAGGGTCCCAGTTCTGTGTGTTTTAACTGTCATGACGACGGTGAAAGGAGTTAGCTAAAGCACATGCAGATGGGACCATGCTATCATCACCTATACAAACCCCCTCAGCCCAGCCTGAATGTGTGATAGTGGTGTGGCTTCACAGGTTGGTTGGCCTTCGGTCCTCTAGACTAGATTCAATACGGAGTGTGGAAGATCTGTGTTATAGTGCGATTCAAATGTTAAGGTCATTTCTGATTGAACAGACGCAGCGTTTATCGAACATTGCCCTTAAATTGAATTATCTCTACAGTGCGGTCCTTCCGTCCTCTGTATTGAATATACTTTATTGTTTTACAATTTCTGAAGAAGCTGTACAGACGTAGGAGATGCCTGTGTGTCTTCACTGTGTGTCAGTTGGTTCCCAAGTTACTTTCGTAATAAAGAGGGTTTCACCAGATCTCTTGTCTATTCATCCTCTTTATTTCACAAAGGTCACCTCGGGCCTTGACCCAGATTCACCTCCATCTCATTTCACCACTTGATTTTGAAGTAAACTCTCTAATGCACACAGTAATATACTTATTGCTAACTTGAAAAGTACACAAGTAAAGTTTCAGTATCTGGTGGAACTTCCTCCTCCGAGGACAATTAAACTAGAACTGTATTGCTAATACCTTTAGGGGCTAGGGTCCCGATTTGTTCCTTGTCCCCAACCCTTCGATCTTACCAGGTGTGTAAGGGCCAACACTAAACTGCTTGCACCTAATGAGGACACTTCAGATGATCAGAGCTGCAATCATCGAAGGGCCATGGGGTAGGGAATGAATTGGGATAGTCTCCGAGCTGCACCTCAGGTATGTGTACTGTTCTGCACCTGCCGTTCTATAGTATCCTGTATCCAGTGCAGGTAGTTCCCTAGCCGGGTGTAGACGCCATACTTCCCCTTGGCGGCACACTTCTCCCCCCAGCTCACCACCCCTGTGAGGAACCAGGTCCCGCGGTAGTTTACCACAAAGGGACCCCCACTGTCCCCACTGCAGGCATCCAAGCTGTCATCCAGGTAGCCTGCGCAGAACATGTTGTCCGTGATGACCTGCTCCGTGGAGCGGATGCACTTTTGCTGGTCGACCACGGGCAGAGCAACTTTCCTAAGGAAGCGTGAGGAGCGCCCCAGGTACTGTGTGGCGCCCCAGCCTGTGACCATGCCCCTCACATCCTCCCGCTGCAGATGTAGGGCCAGCTGACCATTGGGAAGGCAGGCGGGCACCGCCACGGGGCTCAGCACCACCGGGGCAGAGAGGTAGACGAGAGCAATGTCACTATCGAAGGTGTAGTCGTGGAAGTGAGGGTGGACGATGACCTTCGCTACTTTGATCTTCTGCTCATTCGGGTCGGGACGCCGCTTGTCATAGTCCCCTGTAAAACACAGAGACAGTTTAAACGGGCACAGTGGATCATCATGTTGCACTCAAGAAAAACTGCTAAGAGCATTTGACAGTATGCTTACTACTTCTAAACAGTGGATCACATAGCCTCACCGATAGTCACATAGTCAGGGGTTTCCTGCATGCAGTGTGCAGCACTGACCACCCAGCGCTGACTGATCAGAGTTCCCCCACAGAAGCCATACCCATCCTCCCTCCAGAGCATGACCTGTAGGGACATGGTACAGGCGGTAGGACTAGTATTAGGGAACCGCCAAAAACACTTGTCATTATAATACACTACATGCATTGTGATTTCTGAGATTAGTGCCTGCAGTGCCACCGGGATACAAAAATCTTTTTTGTTATTGGACAGGTTCAGGGGCCTCATTTATACAATTTTCTTCATTTTTATTCTACATATGTTCATTTCTTTAAAAGCTGCATTGTCGTGGCCTAGGTTTGAATCCAGCCTACTGCCCTTTGACAACCTCTATCATTCCCCACTGACATCCTCTCTGTTCCATAAACTCCAAAAATAACATAAACCATTATTCTGCCATGTCGACAATACACTATCCCTTGCATGTTTCATTTATCAATCACATATTTTCTTATTAAACTAGTTCAGGTATTTCACTTTGTTCCTGACTGTTTCTTCCGATTTGTAGCTCTGTGTTGTAGGCCTACCTGCCATGGGCTTCCTCCCTGACTCTCCAGCTGCCCTCCCACTATCCGGTTGTTTTCATCAACACCCTCCATGTTTTCATCAACACCCTCCATGTTTTCAGTGCTGTTCCCCCCTGGCTGGGTTGAGTTAATCCCAGACAGGGTGGAGGTTGAGTTTCCTTCTCCCTCCATGGTGATGGTGAGGTTCCTGTCAGAGTGGCGGAGGGTCGGGGTGAAGGGCTCGGACGTGTCCAGTAGAGAGCGACGCAGCGAAGCCTCAATCTGCTTCTTCCCACAAGGGAACGCCACTGACAATGAAGATGTACAGTACAGTATAACCATGTAGAGCATCTGGCTCTAGAGACGGTAAAGAAAAGGTGATCTGTTTTTCAGTGCTTAGTCTACCTGCTTCAGAGCAGGTCTTGCCGTCCTCATCTAACTGGTAGCCCTCTGCACAGCTGCACTGGACCCCTGTGGTGCGTCCCTGGTTGGTGCAGTAATGTAGACAGCCACCATTCTTAAACTGGCACTCAAACACCTCTGGAGGAACAGAATAAGGTTCAAACACCTCTGGAGGAACAGAATAAGGTTCAAACACCTCTGGAGGAACAGAATAAGGTTCAAACACCTCTGGAGGAACAGAATACGGTTCAAACACCTCTGGAGGAACAGAATAAGGTTCAACGATCAACAAAATGGCCCTTTTAGGGTGTTAAAAGAGTAGAATAGACTCTTACTAATATTTATAGAAGTACCAATTCTATTTTTTTTTATATTGGGAAAGTATTCTGACTGATGAGGAAAAACATTGATTTAATCCATTTTAGATGAAGGCTGTAAAGTAACATAAATTGTGGAAAAGGTTAAGGGGTCTGAATACTTTCCGAATGCTCTGTATGTTGGTTTTCCCATAATGGGAGTAAAATGTGAATGCATTGTGGAGCGTTCACATTCTGCTCCACTATGAGGAGGCTGGTGGGGGGAGCTATAGGAGGGTTATCATTGTAATGACTGGAACAGAGTCAAACATGGTTTCATGTTTGATCTGCTTGATAATCTTCCATTTATTCCATTCCAGCCTCCCATAGCTCCTCCCACCAGCCTCCTCTGTACAGAGCATTATTCTGTGTGGATTCCAGGCTATGACTGGGAGGTCCAGGGTCATGTAATTCAGGAGGTGAGAGTTTATAGACACAGGGAAAACACAGATGTATTATGACTGAGAAACTATACCTATTGCACAGGTTTTCCCATCGTAGCGTGGGGGACACAGACAGAGGTATCCGTCCCTATCGATGGTGCAGATTCCTCCGTTCTTACATGGGTTGTAGTGGCAAGGATTTAGATCTAATTCACAATTCATACAGAGACATCTCATCACAAGGTTTCCTTTTAAGTGACAATGTGGATTTCTAATGCAATTTTCAAAACATCTGGAAAGAATCTAATGAAGCAATACCATACTCACTCTTATACCTATACCAAAACTCCATCTGTAACATAAGACCAAAGGGATACAGTCAGTTTGAATGTGGTGTTTTGAGCTGTATGCTCTGTAGCCTACTCCTCCGACTATACTGTCATGTAAGAAGGCCTGGGTACTTAAACCTTGCATTAACATGTGATTTAGTGATGCGGGTGTTGACTCATAACCCGCTGCAGGGTAATGGCATATTTTGTGGATGAACGGAGGGTGGGTTCAATAAAGAGAAACACGATGCATAAAAAAAATGTATTATTCTTGTGCAATTCGTATCTATAGGCTACATTGAGGTTTTCTGTCATTACCTGTATCTGTCATTAGTGGATAAGCTTAACATGGAGTTTTGACCAACGCTTCGCTTGAAATGAAATGTGCATAAAGTAGAGCAGCGCCACATGTTCTAGAGCTCTGCTAGCAGGGTTCCTGCTGCTCACCTTCCCACAATCCCACGCACATTCCTCTGTGACCTCGTTGAAAATGAATGGGGACGAAACATCTGCTGCCCTCAGTCTGGTACTCCGCTGATTGGTCAGTTCAGAGCGCTGGCGAAGCCTCGTTTCTGATTGGCTTGCTTGCTGGATCGCCCCGGTTAATGTATAGCTCGCTACAGAGATCTTTTATAGGTGTTTTATTAAAAGCAACATGAACATCACTGACGCTGAGTATAGGTTGCATCCATAGCTAGCTACTTTATGCTTGCTAACCTTTAATTGAAGCCAGTCATAGATATATAGTTGTTCAAGCTAATGTTCTATTGAAAGAGGTTTTTTCACTTTGATGACAGACTGGCTAAACTGAGAAAAGGCCAGCAACAGTGGTCCAAAACGCATTATATTATATGTTATGCTATTATTAGTTGCAATAACTTCAATGCTATGTCAATATGTTTTTAGTTATGAGAAGGAAGTGTACTAATCTCTGTAAATCATTATGGTATGGAGTGAATGAGGAAGAGGCCCAACTCGCGGAAAATCCATCTCCCTCCAACAGGTGGTGTTTTTCCATTTTTTTCGCCCACCAAGCAAGGTTTAATTGTATGAAGGTCAATGAGTATTGAATTTTGATCGCAAAATAATGGCAGTTCTACAATTTTAAAAACATTACAGTACATTCATTACACTACGTGTGTTCCCTCAGGCCCGTACTCCACTACCACATATCTACAACACAACATCCATGTGTGCATAGTGCGCATGTTATCGTGTTTGTTTTCATGTGTCTCTGCCTGTGTGTGTCTCTTCACAGTCCCTGCTGTTCCATAAGGTGTATTTTTACCTGCTTTTTAAATCTGATTCTACTGCTTGCATCAGTTACCTGAAGTGGAATAGAGTTCCATGTAGTCATGTCTCTATGTAGTACTGTGTTCCTCCCATAGTCTGTTCTGGACTTGGGGACTGTGAAGAGACCTCTGGTGGCATGTCTTGTGGGGTATGAATGGGTGTCTGAGCTGTGTGCTAGTATTTTAAACAGACAGCTCGGTACCTTCAGCTTGACATGTTCAACCTCTCCCTGACCGAGTCTGTAATACCTAAATGTTTCAAGCAGACCACCATAGTCCCTGTGCCCAAGAATGCCAAGGTAACCTGTCTAATTGACTACCGCCCCGTAGCACTCACATCAGTAGCCATGAAGTGCTTTGAAAGGCTGGTCTTGGCTCACATCAACACCATCATCCCGGAAATGCTAGACCCACTCCAATTTGCATATTGCCCCAACAGATCCACAGGTGATGCAATCTCAATTGCACTCCACACTGCCCTTTCCCACCTGGACAAAAGGACCTATATGGGGTGCGCACCCTCAGGGGTGTGTGCTCAGTTCCCTCCAGTACTCCCTGTTCACTCATGACTGCATGGCCAGGCACGACTCAAACACCATCATTAAGTTTGCAGACGACACAACAGTGGTAGGTCTGATCACCGACAATGATGAGACCGCCTATAGGGGGAGGTCAGAGACCTGGCCGTGTGGTGCCAGGATAACGACCTCTTCCTCAACGTGATCAAGACAAAGGAGATGATTGTGGACTACAGGAAAAAGAGGAGATGTCTAAACTAGTGGACCAGAGCTTTCATGTGATGGAGTTCTTCTAGTACCGTCTTCTCCTTGGTCTGGAAGATCTCGGCAGCCTCCTCCTGGGAGCAGGTCTCCTCATAGCACTCCCGCTCCAGGTTGCCGGGCATCATCTCCTCAAGGAAGAAGTTGGCCCTGGGCCGCCGGGCCCCCCGGAGCAGCTGCACTGCATCCCTCTGCTCCAGAAACACTGGGTACAACAGAGTAGGATGAAGTTGCCCTTAGACGCTGATCTTGGGTCAGTTTAGCATTTTCCCCACTAATGGTTAAGGTTGGGGGAGGGGGAGGGGAAGCTGGTCCTAGATCTGTTCCTAGGGGGAAACTTCACCCCAGAGCAATGCTTTAGTCCTGTGTGGCTCAGTTGATAAGAGCATAACACTAACAATGGCAGGGTTGTTGGTTACAACACACAAAAAATGTAGGTCTATGTACTGTAAAAAATAAAGTAGCATTCATATACAATACTGATGTCTGCAACCCAGAGACATTGACAAGGGCCTCAAGAGCTTTGCTGGTTGTAGTTGTGTTGCTTAATCAATTGAGTTATATTTTAAGTCACTGGAGTGAGTGTATGACACACATCACAAAGGTAAATATCTCATCAAGTATCTAGTAAGCTGGAATTGAGGTAGGTGGTTTGATTAAAGATTGCAGATACAGTAGGTGAGGTGTTACCTTTTGATTCAAACAGGGAACAAACAGAGACCAGGAGGACTGTGAGGAGCCAACCGTTAGACTGTGACATGCCTCCGCTCCAGGTAGACGTTGAAGGGAGTGAACTGGGATCAGCTACTTTTCTGAGTGGACAAAAGTATACATATTGGTAAGAAAGGCAGGAACTGGAATAGTAAACCAGGAATGCTTTATCCATATTACCTCATCTAATTTCCTTGGTAAAACAACCCATGACAGCACTAATCCTTTAGCAGTAGTGGTCTGAATTTCTGAGGAGCCTATTGCCATCTTTACTTCATACTTTGAGATATCTACATTGTGCCTCGACCCCTTGGGTTCACTAATCAAGATTTAGTTATGAGTGATAACCTACCGTGTCTGCTAAAATGGTGGCTTTCCCCTCAAAGCTTGGCTATTGATCTTTAACTAGATTCTAAATGTTGACCCAGTGAATCATTGGCAGGGCAACGTTCAAGTCACTGAACTGTTTTCATCATTACTCAAGTCTGGTTCTAAAGTATCATGAGACAGAATGTCTTATTGAGAAAAAGACAGTTCTGCCATAGTTTTAAAGTGTGGCCAGGGAAGCCGTCTACAGGTTAAGCACAATGTTGGACCGTCAATTTATGAACTAAACATTTTTAAACATGGCTAAACATTGAAATCTTGAACGTAATCCACGTGATGGTATTGGCTAAAGAAACACATCCAAAGACCCAACTCACACAGACAATTTTTATTACAGGATGGTGTTATTTCACTGTACAGGGCAGACATATTTACAACCCAGTGGGTCAGGCGTATGTACATGGAAAAAAAAGAGGTATAGCATACAGTATTATTTCTAACGTATAAATTATCAATAAATACTGGAACGGAAGAGACCGCTTCCCAGGGGTTCTTGATTCAGGACAAGCAAAGAAGAAAGGGCCAACCCCCAGAAGGGAAATGATATGACTATACGTCATAATGATTACGATTGAATCACTGCACAGCCAGACATAGAACATTAAACAGAACTTGGACATCCACACGGGACTGAGTGGTAGGAAACATGACTAAGCCAGAGTTTCTCCCTGACCCAGGGACTGGCCCAGGAAGAACACTGGGACATACTTGATATTCCCAAATAAACCCTTAGTCCTTACTTCCTATTCACTTGTTCAGACCTAAGAAAGGTAATTAGCAACCTGGCCCACCAGAGGGCAAAACTGAGCTACCACCATATTGCTTATTGATTTATCCAATCCTGTCAGATCTACACAAGTGCCCACAAGGGTAGGGTCGTATTTGAGTTTCAGGATATAACATGGTCAGGAAAAACTAGAGGCCGGTTTCTTGGACCCAGATTGAGTCTACTGAACTAAAAAGTACTTTCGAGGTAGATTCTCCATTGAGTGTGACTTTCTAATCCAGAAATTGGCTTAATCTGGGTCCGGGAAACTACATTCACTGAGGTGAATAATATTAAGGCAGTGTTCATTGTTTGAAAAATGTGATCTACTTGACACCAAAGAGTGCCGAGATGTGCCTGATATGTGACAGTTTGTAGATTATTTAAGGCATGGTCGAGTTTGGCTTTTCCCTACAATACATAATAAGTGTTGTGTTCAGCAGGAGGGAAACCTTTCGAAACTGGGAGACTACCTGAATCTCCGACAAGCACACAGATCTCTGATTTTCTAATGAACACGACACTCGGGGGCCCATCACACTCTAACATGACGTATGATAACAAAGCAGGGTCGTCACTTTCGTCTAGTTTACCAGCCCCCATTGAACCTAGGTAGCTGAAATTGTAATTTCTATGAAAGGACAGGGATGACGAGAGACACCTGGGAAAAAGCTGGAGGTTGTTGGAGTGATTGTTTGATTGCTGCTGCGTAATCCTTGTAGTTCAGACCTCTTCCAGTCTATCTGTTTTTCTTTTGGGAGCATATTACCTGGCATCCCACGTCATTTTCAGAAACATCCAGGTTCAAACACATTCAAACTCAACATATCCAGTACAACGCATATAAGAAATAAATAGATGCATATTTCAATACAAAAACTAAGTCTTTTACATGATCCAGTCAGTGGAAACTATGGAAATATAACCTATGGTACGCACTCTATACGTTGTGCATGTCAAAAGACCCCTCCTAGTATCATGCAGGGCATGACCTCTTGACCTGTGAAGCTCTGGTCATAAGTAGTGCACTATGAGGGGAATAGGGTGTCATTCGAGATGCAGCCTTGCTAGTTTCAGCATCTTATGCCACTTGGCTAACAAGCTTTTGAAATGTATCAACTGTTTAAAAAGTTAAATTGGTCAAACGTTAATTGGTGCAGTCTGGCGCTGGTTTGTTGATAAGGCATTCTGGGTAGTTGAGTTTCTGTCGGCAGACTTTGATCCTGGTAGTCAGCCTGATTGGATTCCCTGCAATCTCTCCTGACGTCATTGAATACCCCTCCCCTGAGGCGATAGTGGTTTGGCCTCTTCTGTTTGCAGTTCAGTTGGTTGCTCCCAGACATGGACGCTGCAGAGGTGGGGGGTGAAGAAAGGCACTGTGGTAAATTTGATTGGTTGACTAAAATCAAATCCGTTGGGTCCAAGCTGTTCAAGGCTTGGTCAGACTTGGGAGGTGTGAGGATAGCATGGCTGGGTCCAGTCGGTTTAGGTAGAGGGTCTGGTGCAGCACACACAGGCCAACAGGAGAGAGCCTAGGCTTCGCTGGCAGTGCTGCGACTCAACTCTCTGATACCCTGGAGGATACGCTTCATGTGTCCAACCTTCCTCACCCCCAAGTCCTGTAATAGATGGACACACACACACACACACACATTAGAACAAACACCAATACACACGTGTGGACTCATGTACCGTGTCGGGCCAGGTCTTTTTCCAGCCGTCACCTGGCAGGGAAAACTCCAAGCTCTTTACAGACTATTAATTACTTAAATCAATGACCAGGGAGTCAACTCAAACACCCATGGTAAAGCCCCAGAGTAGTGAAACATAGGAAAGCTCTACCTGGCACCTGAAAGAATGGGTGTGTCCCAATAATATCTCCTTTCACATGACATGTGCACTCGTTCAGTGTTGGGGAAGCTACTCTGAAAGCTACCAATTACTTCACACTGGAAGAAGTTAAGTTTAATAAAGCTAGCTTTAAGAAACATAGTTTACTTAACTAAAGTTAATTTGAAAAAGTAGTTCACTGCATCCAAACTATACTGAACAAAAATGTAAATCCTACATGCAACAATTTAAACGAATTTGAATGGTATGACAATGGGCCTCAGGATCTCGTCACGATATCACTCATATCATACACACATTTAGCTATTTAAATATTTCTCTGCCATCGACCTGTATAGTATAGTTAACCATCCAACATCCACCAATGTATAGTGTACATATTCAGCCATCCACCCATACTATGCAATGTCTTTTTTATAGCTTCTTGCACTCCAGACTTCTTGTATTTTTATACTTTTTCATACTGCCGCTCTATGTATCATGTATCTGTCTTTTGTGTATTTTCGTTCTGGCATTTTGCACCTTCCCTGTGTTTGTTTCGTAGCTGCTTGACAAAGAAATATCTATCTATCTATCTATCTATCTATCTATCTATCTATCTATCTATCTATCTATCTATCTATCTATCTATCTATCTATCTATCTATCTATCTATCTATCTATCTATCTATCTATCTATCTATCTATCTATCTATCTATCTATCTAATCTATCTGTGTGCATTCAAATTTCCATAAATAAAATGCAATTGTGTTCGTTGTCTGTAGCTTATGCCTGCCCATACCACAACCCCACCGTCACTCTGTTCACAACGTTGACATCAGCAAAAAGATCATCCACAGGACTCACTAACAGGGATGTAAACAAATTTGTGCACAAAAGTTGAGAGAAATAAGCTTTTTGTGCGTCTGGAACATTTCTGGGATCTTTTATTTCAGCTCATGAAACATGGGACCAACACTTTACATGTTGGGTTTATATTTTTGTTCAGTAGACTTTATAAAAAATGATTATATCTAAAACTGAAATTGCACTCTGGAGTTAGATGTTAATATAATGTGTAGTTTAACCTTTTAAATTAGGCAGGTCTACTTCACCTATATTTTATGTTCTTAGTGTGTAGTTCCAGTTAACTACACGGCAAATAAGTAATTAACTACTGAAAACACTACCATGATTTGAATTTAGTTCAACTACCACCAAGCTACAGTAAAATGTAATTAAATTACTAGTTGAACTACATGTAGTTCTTTACTCCTTACTCCACTCCTCTAGGGAAGTAAACAAGTGCACATTATGGGAAGAAGGAGAGATATATTTGAGACAGCGTGTGTGTGCAGTACCTTGAGGTCCCTCCTCTCCAGGTGCAGCAGCTCGGCGCCGCGCACGTCGTGCCCAATAAAGATCTCCTTGTACTCGGTGAGACAGATGAGCTCCAGCCAGGCGGCTACCTCCTCTGTGCCCCACTGGTGCACTGCAGAAAGCAAGACCCCCTTCAGACCCCACCACACCACAGAGAGATGCCACAACCCTGCCACAGCCCTTAACCGCAGCTCTAGGATCAGATTAACCTACCCTCAATGCTAACGTTGACCACTACAGAGATGATATCAAATCTGACCCTGTATCAGTGGTTAGTGGACACTCTTACCTACTTCAGACCATAAACACACTGGGCCAGGGTAAGATTAGGTTGTCAGAAGATGCTGATTTAAGACCAGTTTTGTGTTTTTTAATTAAAGATAAGATCAGGGCAGGGTAATCAGGGCAGATCATAGATCTGCATAAGCGGGTAGGTATCTACCTGAAGCCAAAGGGCCAGGAGCTCTGCTTATTATAGCCAATCAGAACAGAGGTCTTTGATCAGTTAACCAATCAGAAGAGAGATATTGGTGGGGTGTGGAAGGTTGTGGCGACCTCAGAAAGAATTGAATGTGATTTTCAAAGAGTGTTGACCATTATTTTTCATTGTCCAAAAATGATTTAACCCAGGGTGCTCCAGACTAATTGCTGAGAGAGAGAGAGAGAGAGAGAGAGAGAGAGAGAGAGAGAGAGAGAGAGAGAGAGAGAGAGAGAGAGAGAGAGAGAGAGAGAGAGAGTGGGAGGAAAAGAGAGGTAGTTACCTGGCAGCGTGACAGTGGCACAGGCCTCCTTGTTCTTGTTGTTTTTGTCCTTCTTGAACTTGGGGACGAGACGGAACTTGGCACTGCGGCTACGCTTGGAGAAATCCGTCAGTTGTCCCTGCAGAAAGAGAGACAGGTTAGAGAGAAAGACAGCCAGGTTAGACATTGGGTGATACAGACTGTCCAGTACTATGAACAGTTTTACCCTAGCCTAGCACTAACACACCGACCTGATTCAATCAATCAATCATCAAGACCGTGGTAGCCCTTTACACGTACCTGTAAACAGGTTGAAAATTGCAGATTTGGACACTGATAAGTGGGAACACAGTAGCTGTTCAGTAACATGCTATACAGTAACATGTTGACGTCAGAGCTCAGGTTCTGGTTTTGACTGACAACAGTTCTGAACTTGAGCACCATGCACAACAAGACGTGGCCTCCACGTGAAAGCCTAACACTAAGATCATATTTTATTTAGCTAGTCATGTTGGCAATAGAACAAGCTTTCAAATGACGCCCACCTGATCAGATTGTGATTTCTAATGGACTGTTTTTGTATGGTGGAAACAACAACAGTTATTGTGTAAAGGCGGAGATGCAGGGCTGTGTTCCAAACATAACTACAAACACACATCAAATCAACAGTGTAATGTTTGGATTCAGTCTTGTGTGATTCAGGTGAACGGTTTTGTCCTCAACTTAGGTCTATTAATTAACCCATAATCTCCAAACGGTTACCTTTTAATTGTTACCATGGTTATTGATGCTTTTCATATTTCTACTTCTGTAAGAAACATTTCAATGTATCCCTATAGGCCAATTCCCACCAGTGTAATGGGTTAAATCAGGTGTGGTATTACTGATCTGGGACTAAAATGTACTCCCCTTTGGGTCAGTAGGACTAAGATACAGGATTGTGTCGAGGCACAGATCTGGGGAAGGGAACCAAAAAAATCTGCAGCATTGAATGTCCCAAAGAACAGAGTGGCCTCCATCATTCTTAAATGGACAGGTACAGTGTCTTCGGACACATTTTCCCCCACATTTTGTTAGGTTACAGACTTATTTTAAAATGAATGTAATTGTTTTTTCCCCTCAATCTACACACATTACCCCATAATGAAAAAGGAAAAAAAGGGTTTTAGAAATGTTTGTCAATTTATTTTTGGTAGCCTTCCCCAGATCTGTGCCTCGACACAATCAACTGTGGGACCTTATATAGACAGGTGTGTGCCTTTCCAAATCATGTCCAATCAACTTACAATCAAGTTGTAGAAACATCTCAAGGATGATCAATGGAACAGGATGCACCTGATCTTAATGTAGAGTCTGAATACTAATGTTAATAAGGTATTTCTGTTTTTTATAAATTTGCACAAATTCCTAAAAACCTGTTTTCACTCTGTCATTATGAGGTATTGTGTGTAGATTGATGTCATTATGGGGTATTGTGTGTAGATTGATGTCATTATGGGGTATTGTGTGTAGATTGATGTCATTATGGGGTATTGTGTGTAGATTGATGTCATTATGGGGTATTGTGTGTAGATTGATGTCATTATGGGGTATTGTGTGTAGATTGATGTCATTATGGGGTATTGTGTGTAGATTGATGTCATTATGGGGTATTGTGTGTAGATTGATGTCATTATGAGGTATTGTGTGTAGATTGATGTGGATTTTTATTTAATCCATTTTAGAATAAGGCTGTAACGTAACAAAACATGGAAAAGTCGACGGGTTTGAATACTATGAGCTGCTGGTGTGAATAGTGTGGTAGCATCTAGATGTACCTGCTCATCCCCAGGTTCGATGAGCTGACACAGCCAGGGTATGTCTGGCAGTCTGCGTAGCTGCTGGGCCACAGTTCCCAGGGCTCCAGTCAACTGCTCCATCTGAAGAGGGTCCAACTGCTGAGGAGACATGCTCCGTTACAAAAACATAATACCACACACACACACACACAGGCATGCACACACGCAGCTGCACCTACACACAGCTTTGAGACTTACCAGGCACATCTTGCCTGCCAGTAGCAGCTCTGTCTCACTGTGAAGGGCCTTGACGTTACTGACCATCTGAACCACAACATTGCAGTTCAGACCCTGAGTGGAACAGAGATGAACACAAACACATTACAAACCACAGATGCATTTAGTTAACCACAGATGCATTTAGTTAACCACAGATGCATTTAGTTAACCACAGATGCATTTAGTTAACCACAGATGCATTTAGTTAACCACAGAAGCATTTAGTTAACCACAGATGCATTTAGTTAACCACAGATGCATTTAGTTAACCACAGATGCATTTAGTTAACCACAGATGCATTTAGTTAACCACAGATGCATTTAGTTAACCACAGATGCATTTAGTTAACCACAGATGCATTTAGTTAACCACAGATGCATTTAGTTAACCACAGAAGCATTTAGTTAACCACAGATGCATTTAGTTAACCACAGATGCATTTAGTTAACCACAGAAGCAGGTGTGATGTGATTGACTGATTATATTTCAGTGTCCCAAGACACAAATCATCAAAGCACAAAACATAATGAAAATGTACAATTCAAGATGTACAATCTTCCCTCATCAATCTACACACAATACCCCATAATGACATCAATCTACACACACTACCCCATAATGACATCAATCTACACACAATACCCCATAATGACATCAATCTACACACAATACCCCATAATGACATCAATCTACACACAATACCCCATAATGACATCAATCTACACACAATACCCCATAATGACATCAATCTACACACAATACCCCATAATGACATCAATCTACACACAATACCCCATAATGACATCAATCTACACACAATACCCCATAATGACATCAATCTACACACAATATCCCATAATGACATCAATCTACACACAATATCCCATAATGACATCAATCTACACACACTACCCCATAATGACATCAATCTACACACACTACCCCATAATGACATCAATCTACACACACTACCCCATAATGACATCAATCTACACACAATACCCCATAATGACATCAATCTACACACAATACCCCATAATGACATCAATCTACACACAATACCCCATAACGACATCAATCTACACACAATACCCCATAACGACATCAATCTACACACAATACCCCATAACGACATCAATCTACACACAATATCCCATAATGACATCAATCTACACACAATACCCCATAATGACATCAATCTACACACAATACCCCATAATGACATCAATCTACACACAATACCCCATAATGACATCAATCTACACACAATACCCCATAATGACATCAATCTACACACAATACCCCATAATGACATCAATCTACACACAATACCCCGTAATGACATCAATCTACACACAATATCCCATAATGACATCAATCTACACACACTACCCCATAATGACATCAATCTACACACAATACCCCGTAATGACATCAGTCTACACACAATACCCCATAATGACATCAATCTACACACAATACCCCATAATGACATCAATCTACACACAATACCCCGTAATGACATCAATCTACACACAATACCCCAAAATGACATCAATCTACACACAATACCCCATAATGACATCAATCTACACACAATACCCCGTAATGACATCAATCTACACACAATACCCCATAATGACATCAATCTACACACAATACCCCATAATGACATCAATCTACACACAATACCCCATTATGACATCAATCTACACACAGTACCCCATAATGACATCAATCTACACACAATACCCCATAATGACATCAATCTACACACAATACCCCATAATGACATCAATCTACACACAATACCCCATAATGACATCAATCTACACACACTACCCCATAATGACATCAATCTACACACACTACCCCATAATGACATCAATCTACACACACTACCCCATAATGACATCAATCTACACACAATACCCCATAATGACATCAATCTACACACAATACCCCATAATGACATCAATCTACACACAATATCCCATAATGACATCAATCTACACACAATACCCCATAATGACATCGATCTACACACAATACCCCATAATGACATCAATCTACACACAATATCCCATAATGACATCAATCTACACACAATACCCCATAATGACATCAATCTACACACACTACCCCATAATGACATCAATCTACACACAATACCCCATAATGACATCAATCTACACACAACACCCCATAATGACATCAATCTACACACAATACCCCATAATGACATCAATCTACACACAATACCCCATAATGACATCAATCTACACACTATACCCCATAATGACATCAATCTACACACAATACCCCATAATGACATCAATCTACACACAATACCCCATAATGACAAATCAAAAACAGGTTTTTAGAAAGGTTTTCAAATGTATTAAACTTAAAAAACAAAACATTAAAAAAGACATGTAATGGAGCTAAACACAGGCAACATCCTAGAGGAAAACCTGGTTCAGTCTGCTTTCCACCAGACACTGGGAGATTAATTCACCTTTCAGCAGGACAATAACCTAAAACACAAGGCCAAATATACACTGGATATATGTTGGACACCCCTGTACTACTAGAAGCCCCACGTATCCCTGTACTCTAACAGGAGCCCCACGTATCCCTGTACTCTAACAGGAGCCCCACGTACCCCTGTACTCTAACAGGAGCCCCACATACCCCTGTACTACTAGGAGCCCCACGTACCCCTGTACTACTAGGAGCCCCACGTACCCCTGTACTACTAGGAGCCCCACGTACCCCTGTACTACTAGGAGCCCCACGTACCCCTGTACTACTAGGAGCCCCACGTACCCCTGTACTACTAGGAGCCCCACGTACCCCTGTACTCTTGGAGTTGGCGTAGACCACGTCCATTGCCTTTGAGCTTGCGTTGACGGCATGGGCCAGCTCCTGCTCCATACTGTGGTGGGACTGGGCGATCTCTCGGATACTGGGAACACACACAGTTTGTTATGACATCGAACAACTAATGTTACTGGGAAACTACACTGCAAGCATATCACAAGCGTTCTGTAAGTGCTGTTTTTGGCATGCTAGCCAGAAACAGCAAACAGAGCATCGGCGTGTCTGGTATAGTTTGTCCGTTAGAGGGCATTATATCATGGTCTGGGACAATTTTCAATCTAAATGGAATGGAACCCTACCCTGCTTTAATCCAACGCTATTATTATCTTACCTGTGGATGAGGGCGCCGGCCGCCTGGCCAAAGAGGTTGATCTGGGAGGCTTCTTCCTCGGATACGATCTCCGGCTGCAATGCATACTGGGGCAGCGGACGGGGGAACTCGCACCTCTGTTTGTCTTCCCATGACTTCAGCGTGCTCTCGAAGGCCTGGGACAAGCAGGCAACAGGATACAGAGAATAGAATAAGATAGAATAGCTATATTCTTCCCAGAGGGAACTAGAGAAGTGGCAAGTCAGATGGAACACGTCAATTAAACATATGACCGCAATATAACAGCAACATTCACACAAGACAGATACAAATACTATACAAACAAATCATGTCAAATCATTGATCCGTATAAGGCTCAAATTATATAATTATTACAATCCAAGGGCACAACGGCCACTGGCCGCAAAAGGCATGGATTTATTTTAGGGGTCATTACGGCCACACAAAGGGGATGCTGGCGGGAAATTCGAGGCATTATCAAGTGCTTGTCAAATTGTGAATGAGAGACTGATGAAGTGTGTACAGCCTGCAAAAAAAAGTTTCAAGCAACTTTTTTCAAATCATCATTAGAGTCTCATCATGCAGCCTTTCAATGTATAACAAATATAAACATAGAGTCCAACATTTCTATCACAACTAAAGTTACATTAATAACTAAATGAAGCACATAGGATATTTTCTCCTAATAACAGCTGCTCCTTTCTATTTTATTCAGATTTGTTCAATTGTATTCTTCATACTATAAAATAATATAAAATAATGCCACGGAATTCTAAGCAAATCTTGTCTGCTAAATGAACTAGTGTAGCCACAGCCATATGGTATAGCCAGATCAGGACCTAACATGAGGACAACTCAGAGTATGTAGCCCACAGCCATATGGTATAGCCAGATCAGGACAACTCAGAGTATGTAGCCCACAGCCATATGGTATAGACAGATCAGGACCTAACACGAGGACAACTCAGAGTATGTAGCCCACAGCCATATGGTATAGACAGATCAGGACAACGCAGAGTATGTAGCCACAGCCATATGGTATAGACAGATCAGGACCTAACATGAGGACAACTCAGAGTATGTAGCCCACAGCCATATGGTATAGACAGATCAGGACAACTCAGAGTATGTAGCCACAGCCATATGGTATAGACAGATCAGGACAACTCAGAGTATGTAGCCACAGCCATATGGTATAGCCAGATCAGGACAACTCAGAGTATGTAGCCCACAGCCATATGGTATAGACAGATCAGGACCTAACATGAGGACAACTCAGAGTATGTAGCCACAGCCATATGGTATAGCCAGATCAGGACAACTCAGAGTATGTAGCCCACAGCCATATGGTATAGACAGATCAGGACCTAACATGAGGACAACTCAGAGTATGTAGCCCACAGCCATATGGTATAGCCAGATCAGGACAACTCAGAGTATGTAGCCCACAGCCATATGGTATAGACAGATCAGGACCTAACATGAGTACAACTCAGAGTATGTAGCCCACAGCCATATGGTATAGACAGATCAGGACCTAACATGAGGACAACTCAGAGTATGTAGCCCACAGCCATATGGTATAGCCAGATCAGGACAACTCAGAGTATGCTATTCTGTTCTTCTGAAATAGACTATATTTTTTAAAATCTTTACTAACGACATACCACTGGCTTTGAGTAAAAACCACTTTACACGCCAGCTACTACAGCAAGTGAAATCACTGCAACACTTAAAGAGCTGCAGTTAGTTTCAGAATAGGTAGCAAGGAATAAGTTAGTCCTAAATATCTCTAAAACTAAATGCATTGTATTTGAGACAAATCATTCACTAAACCTCAACTACATCTTGTAATGAATAATGTGTAAATTGAGCAAGTTGAGGAGACTAAACTGAGTAACCCTGGATTGTAAACTGTCCTGGTCAAAACATATTGATACAACATTAGCTAAGATGGGGAGAAGTCTGTCCATAATAAAGTGCTGCTCTGCTTCTTAACAACACTATCAACAAGGCAGGTCCTACAGACTCTAGTTTTGTCTCACCTGGACTACTGTTCAGTCGTGTGGTCAGGTGCCCAGAACAGGGAAGCACGGCTGGCCCTTAAATGTACACTCAGTGTTAACATTAATAATATGTATATCAATCTCTCCTGGCTCAAAGTGGAGGAGAGATTGACTTCATCACTACTTGTGGGAGGTATTGACATGTTGAATGCACCGAGGTGTCTGTTTAAACTACTAGCACACAGCCATTCATACCCCACAAGACATGCCACCAGAGGTCTCTTCACAGTCCCCAAGTCCAGAACAGACTATGGGAGGAACACAGTACTACATAGAGACATGACTACATGGAACTCTATTTCACATCAGGTAACTGATGCAAGCAGTAGAATCAGATTTAAAAAAACAGATAAAAATACACCTTATGGAACAGCAGGGACTGTGAAGAGAAACACAGACACATGCATACACACGATAACATGCGCACTATACACACATGTACACATTAATTATGTGTTGTAGATATGTGGTAGTAGAGTAGAGGCCTGAGGGAACACACTTAACGTGTTGTGAAATCTGTTGTGAATGTATTGTAATGTTTTTTAAACTGTAGAACTGCCTTGGCAGCAGCTAATGGGAATCCATGATAAATACAACTGTCAATTACAACTTCAAAACATAAGGAGAAGTTGTGCCTTTTCCCTTCATTTGCACTTTAATGTAATATATATATAATATTTATATATCGTATTCACGGAATGAGTCTCAATTTGTTAGATTGAAGGCCAATATTATATAATATTAGGATGCCGAGTATTTCCGGACAACTCCCGGACCTGAAAAAAATGGATCCTACTTGGTCAGGTCACTTGCTCAGGCAAAATTCAAGGCCCTAGAAATAAAGTATTTGATGTATACTCACTCTGTCTCTGGTGAGGGTCTGGGTGCGGTTCTTGTGAATAATCTTGATGTACCCCGGGGGCTGGACCCAGGCCTCTCCGTCCACCTGCACAGGCACCCCCTCATCCCCGAGGATGGTGATCTTCACTGTACGACACTGCAATAGGAGAGCAGATGGGAGAAACATTCAACAAGACAGTACACTATGAATCCAGGAAAGAGTCTGGTCAATTTCCATGTCCATATTCATGGTAAACGATTAAAAACATAAGTGATAAGTGAAACTATACACTACATCCCTGAATACACTTGTTTAACAATTCTCTCATTCTAAAAATTAACCACATACTGTAGAGAAAACATTAGATCACAGATAGTAGTTAGTTTGTTAGCTAGTTAACATTTGACACAGATTACCAGGGTCCAGTAAGCAACTAACGCGTTATAACTTGAGGAACGGAAAGGAGTCATATAACGTTACCAGTTAATACTATAGTGAATTGGTTAGGTTACTAACGTTAGCTCATCTGATGTTGTAGCTGTCTGACTTTATTAGCCAGCTAATTTTCACACCATAAACTCAATTATTTGATCCGTTAAGTTGTCTAATGTTGCTCAACATTTCTCTGGCTAGCTAATGGAGAATTCAATCCAGCTAGCAAGATAGTTAACCATGCTAATAATACTTGTTCCACCACACTTTCTCCCTCGCCTCAAACTTTCCAAATGTTGTTTTTCGGTTACAGCTCGTTGAGTACTCTTCATCACCTCCCTCTCGTTATGTTCAGGGGACACGGTGCTGTAACCGGTGTTGTGATGAAAATCTCCCCCAGACAGAATCCCACCCCACTTATAATTTCCTTTATTTTGTGGCTAGAGTCATTACAGCAGTAATGAATGAGTAGGAAAGTGTATCTATAGGCTTGCGGTGTTATTATTAGCGTTGTGAAATATTCCTTAATATTAAGGAATATTTCACTTTCTCTGTTCATAGGAGTAACAACATGAATTCATGCATGAGGCAGAAATAATGCGGTGTGACTCGAGTTTTGCCGTCAGCTGGAAGACGGTGTCCCTTTTTGGTCAGAGTCAGTGGAGGAAAGGGAGAGGAGTCTTGTTGGTCAGAGTCAGTGGAGGAAAGGGAGAGGAGTCTTGTTGGTCAGAGTCAGTGGAGGAAAGGGAGAGGAGTCTTGTTGGTCAGAGTCAGTGGAGGAAAGGGAGAGGAGTCTTGTTGGTCAGAGTCAGTGGAGGAAAGGGAGAGAGGAGGGATGTTGGTCAGAGTCAGTGGAGGAAAGGGAGAGAGGAGTCTTGTTGGTCAGAGTCAGTGGAGGAAAGGGAGAGAGGAGTCTTGTTGGTCAGAGTCAGTGGAGGAAAGGGAGAGAGGAGTCTTGTTGGTCAGAGTCAGTGGAGGAAAGGGAGAGGAGTCTTGTTGGTCAGAGTCAGTGGAGGAAAGGGAGAGGAGTCTTGTTGGTCAGAGTCAGTGGAGGAAAGGGAGAGAGGAGTCTTGTTGGTCAGAGTCAGTGGAGGAAAGGGAGAGAGGAGGGATGTTGAGAGGCGGACCCTCAGTCTTCTGCTCTGTCCCTCCGCTGAGACTGACCATCAGATGCAAAAATAAAAATACAAATAAAAAGCTAATTACTTAAATGTATAGTCACTCAACTGTGCCTCACAAGTAATACAACAACGGATCCATTACTGGAGTGATCATATAGCCTACCTCAAATTTGGAAATAGAATTTAAAAAAATGGTCCCAACAACAATGCATTGACAGGGCAATTCAAGCAAAGCCAGTATGCTGTGATAATGTATTGGGCCTATAGCTTACTACATAAACCTCATTGCTACAGTAGAGTTTTTAATTGGTTAATGTTGCATAGGTGTTCTACTGTTCTAGAGTTTTACCTGTTAACATTATCAACGTTTCCCTTGTGATCGAATCAACGTAATATTAGCCATTTTCAATGCAACATACCGAAACCAAACTAAAGCATTGGGAGTAAAAGTGCATTGACTTGCATGACTCAGCCCGTACTCTACAGACAGGAGAACTGGACTGTGTTTACAGAATGAGCAGTAGTGAATAGATAGAATAGATCAAACCCAGAGCTGCATGTAGCCACATGTGCACATTTTGTTCATATCCTTTGCTGGTTAGTGAGTTATCAGCCCAGTTATAGATCATTTCTAGTCAGCAATAGGGGAGTGACTGCTTCCTACAAGAGCACAAAACATCTTTGAAAAGCAAGTCAGTTAAAGAGCTTTATTTTGTCTTAAAGAGGCAGTGTTCTATTTTCAGACAGGCTAGAATAACCAATAGACAGAGGGTAGCATAACAACGGTGCGGCAGGTTAACCCGTGTGACAGGCTGTGTCCCAAAGGGCCGTACTGATGCACTACTTTTGGCCCCTGGTCCTGAAAAGGAAAAGGGTGCCATTTGGGATACAGCCTGTGTGACAGTAATAGAGTGCCAGGATTACAGTAATAGGGTGCCAGGATTACAGTAATAGGGTGCCAGGATTACAGTAATAGAGTGCCAGGATCACAGTAATAGGGTGCCAGGATTACAGTAATAGGGTGCCAGGATTACAGTAATAGGGTGCCAGGATTACAGTAATAGGGTGCCAGGATTACAGTAATAGGGTGCCAGGATTACAGTAATAGGGTGCCAGGATTACAGTAATAGGGTGCCAGGATTACAGTAATAGGGTGCCAGGATTACAGTAATAGGGTGCCAGGATTACAGTAAATAGGGTGCCAGGATTACAGTAATAGGGTGCCAGGATTACAGTAATAGGGTGCCAGGATTACAGTAATAGGGTGCCAGGATTACAGTAATAGGGTGCCAGGATCACAGTAAATAGGGTGCCAGGATCACAGTAAATAGGGTGCCAGGATCACAGTAAATAGGGTGCCAGGATTACAGTAATAGGGTGCCAGGATCACAGTAATAGAGTGCCAGGATTACAGTAATAGAGTGCCAGGATTACAGTAATAGAGTGCCAGGATTACAGTAATAGGGTGCCAGGATTACAGTAATAGAGTGCCAGGATTACAGTAATAGGGTGCCAGGATCACAGTAAATAGGGTGCCAGGATTACAGTAATAGGGTGCCAGGATCACAGTAATAGAGTGCCAGGATTACAGTAATAGAGTGCCAGGATTACAGTAATAGAGTGCCAGGATTACAGTAATAGGGTGCCAGGATTACAGTAATAGAGTGCCAGGATTACAGTAATAGGGTGCCAGGATCACAGTAAATAGGGTGCCAGGATTACAGTAATAGGGTTCCAGGATCACAGTAATAGGGTGCCAGGATTACAGTAATAGAGTGCCAGGATTACAGTAATAGAGTGCCAGGATTACAGTAATAGGGTGCCAGGATTACAGTAAATAGGGTGCCAGGATTACAGTAATAGGGTGCCAGGGCCCATTTGGGATACAGACAGTCAGTTAACAGAGTGTGTTACCTGTGCGATACGGTGGTGCTGCAGGTTGATGACTCTGGACACAGCCATTTGAATGCTTCCAAACACCGCCACCACCTCCAGGATCTTATCGTCAAAGGACGGCGCTGTGAACGTCTGCAGGGAAAAGGACATTTTTTACATACACTGATTGTACAAAACATTAGGAACACCTTACTAATATTGAGTTACACCCCCTTTTGCCTTCAGAACAGCCTCAATTCGTCGGGGCATGGACTCTACAAGGTGTCAAGTGTTCCACAGGGATGCTGGCCCATGTTCACTCCAATGCTTCCCATAGTTGTGTCAAGTTGGCTGGATGTCCTTTGGGTGGGGGACCATTTTTGAAAAACCCAGCAGTGTTGCAGTTCTTGACACACTAAAACCGGTGCACAGGCACCTACTACCATACCGCCTGGCACCTACTACCATACCGCCTGGCACCTACTACCATACCGCCTGGCACCTACTACCATACCGCCTGGCACCTACTACCATACCGCCTGGCACCTACTACCATACCGCCTGGCACCTACTACCATACCGCCTGGCACCTACTACCATACCGCCTGGCACCTACTACCATACCGCCTGGCACCTACTACCATACCGCCTGGCACCTACTACCATACCGCCTGGCACCTACTACCATACCGCCTGGCACCTACTACCATACCGCCTGGCAATACTTATGTCATGCAATAAAATGCAATTTAATTATTTAAAAATCATACAATGTGATTTTCTGGATTTTTGTTTTAGATTCCGTCTCTCACAGTTGAAGAGTACCTATGATAAAAATTACATACCTCTACATGCTTTGTAAGTAGGAAAACCTGCAAAATCAGCAGTGTATCAAATACTTGTTCTCCCCACTGTATATTGTGCAGAGCTGTGGTAAAGTGGCAACACTCCTCAGCACATGTCCGTTCCCCGGGGGGCCCCTGTGTTGCCCCGGGGGGCCCCTGTGTTGCCCCGGGGGGCCCCTGTGTTGCCCCGGGGGGCCCCTGTGTTGCCCCGGGGGGCCCCTGTGTTGCTCACTGCCCGTTCTGACACACAGCTCTGTAGCCGCACAAATTGTGGCCTACCGGTCAGGTAGTCCGTGACCCAGGAGACTAAGGGTGCTTCCACTTTCATCCTCCTCATCTTCTCACCCAGTAGCAGGGGCTGAATGGTATTGAAGGCACTGGAGAAGTCAAAAAACATAACCCTCACAGTGCAACCTGCGTTGTCCAGGTGAGAGTAGGCCCTCTGCAGAAGGTAGATGATTGCATCATCCACCCCGATGTTGCGCTGATATGCGAACTGCAGGGGGTCCAGTGATGTACACACCAGGGGTCTGAGGTGAGCAAGGACTAACCTTTCCAGGGTCTTCATGGTGTGGGATCTTAGCGCTACAGGTCTGAAGTCATTCAGGACAGTGGGGTCCGCCTTCTTGGGCACTGGGACCAGGCAGGATGTTTTCCACAGCACAGGGACCCTTTCCAGGCTCAGGCTAAGGTTGAAGGGTTGCTGGAGTATTCCACACAGTTTGTCAGCACAGACCCTAAGCACCCTTGGGTTGATGCCACCGCTTTCCACTGATGTAGTCTCTCCAGCTCTCTCTTCACTTGTTTGGTGGTGAAAGCCAGCCCCGGTGGGGAGGTGGGGGAAGGGGGGTGTTGAGGATCAGTCCAGAGGGAGCAGGGGTGGGGGTGGGGTCGCTGATTGTCTCAACAGAGGTGTTGTGAGCAAAGGGGGAGTGGGACAGCCGTGGGGGTGTGTGGTCTGGGGAGCTGGAGGGGAGGTGGACAGGGCCAGTATCAAACCTGTTAAAAAATTGGTTCAGCTCATTGGCTCTGTCCTGGGTCCCCTCCGTCTGCCCACTGTTTGACTTTTTGAAGCCAGTGATATTTCTCATACCCTTCCACACCTCTCTCACCTGGCTCTGCCTCAGCTTGTCCTCCATCTTCTCCTTATACACTCTCTTCCCCTCAGCAATCCGCAACTTCAGCTCCCTCTGGACGCATTTCAATTTGTCCCCCTCCTTGAAGGCCCTCTTCTTCTCATTCAGCAGGGCCTTCAGGTCGCTGGTGACCCAGTGTTTATTATTTGGAAAAAAGCGTACCTTCCTTGTGGGTACAGTGTTGTCTACACAAAAATTTATATGGTCCGTTAAGCAGTCAGTAAGTCCATCAATGTCCTCCCCATGAGCCTCACAGAGCACATCCCAGTCTGTTGTTTCAAAGCAGTCCTGTAGGGCCTCATTCGCCTCCGGGGACCATCTCCTAATGGTCCTAATGGTTGCTGGCTGCTGTTTGACCATAGGCCTGTAGAGTGGGGTGAGGTGGACAAGGTTGTGATCCGATCTACCGAGGGGAGGGAGTGCAGTGGAGTTGTATGCGTCCTTCACATTAGCATATAACAAGTCCAGAGTTTTATTATTCCTGGTTGGGCACTTCACAAACTGTTTGAACGTGGGGAGCGTTGAAGAGAGAGATGCATGATTAAAATCCCCCGAAATGGCAAAGAAGGCACTAGGATAACCTCGCGATAACAGAGTGGATGACGTCACACGCTGTTTTTGCGTCAGCGGAGGGCGGGATGTAAACAATAACAGCAATGGCCGCCGTGAATTCCCTCGGCAAATAGTAGGGTCACAGGCTAACGGCTAACAGCTCAAAGTCCGGGCTACAAAACTGTTCCTTAACAGTAATATGTCTCGGATTACACCATCTGTTGTTAACTAATAAAGCCAGCCCCCCTCCCTTACTCTTACCGGAAGAAACGCTATCCCTGTCCGCTCTGATAGTCTGGAAACCACCGATAGTGACGTTCTCTACGGGGATGTTATCATTCAGCCATGTCTTGGTCAGACAAACTAGACTAGCTTCCCTGTAATCCCTCTGTCCACGGACTAGACCCTCAAGTTCATCCATCTTGTTATGTAGCAATCTCACGTTGCCCATAATGATAGACGGGTGTAGCCGGCTTGTACTTCCTAAGTTTTGCTTTACACTTCAATCCCGCTCTGCATCCACTCCTTTTCAACTCGTCCGCAATAACGAACTGTTCCCTGGGGTGCAGCAGCGCTGAGTGAGCTAAATCCAATAGCTGGGCTTGGTTGTAAATAATTGAGGACTCGTGTGTACGTACGGCACTAATAAACGTAAGAAAAAGTGCCTCAGTGATAACAAGGACCTCTAAAACCTTCGTAAAACAGTAGCACTCCATAATCCTGAACTATTAAAGTTCAACTGTTCCTAATATTGAGTTACACCACCTTTAGCCCTCAGAAAAGCCTCAATTCATCAGGACATGAACTCAACATGGGGTCCAAAGCGTTCCACAGGGATGCTGACCCATGTTGACTTCAATGCTCCCATTAGTTGTCTTCTCCCCTTCATCTACACTGATTGAAGTGTATTTAACAAGTGACATCAATAACCTGGTCAGTCTATGTCATGTTAAGAGCAGGTGTTCCTAATGTTTATATCTCATATGTGGTTAGTCACACATGAACACAACGCTGACTGGGGGGGTTGATGTGATGTGGGTTAGATTTGTGCTGGGGGTATTTAGATTTGTGCTGGGGGTATTTAGATTTGTGCTGGGGGTATTTAGATTTGTGCTGGGGGTATTCTGGTTGTGTAGAGTGAAGGGGTTAAATAATAATAATAATAATTATTATAATACAATTATTACTAATACATGTGATTTACATAGCACTCTTCAAAGATCCAAAGATGCTTAAAAAAAATGTGGAGGAAACATGTGAGTACTGTTCCAATGTCATGTAATCTTTATGACCTTGTATTAAGGTTATAAAAAAGATCCAGCTGCCTATGGAGTCACATTGTAGTTATGTAACAACACAAACAGAAGGTTTGATGACACTTACATCATCCTCTTTGGTCCCGCCCCAGAAGTTGGTGCCTCCTGCGTAGCTGGGGATGTTCAGGACAGCTATGCCCTGCAGGCTGGGGAGGGGGATAGGCCTCCCGTCGCACTAAACACACACACACACACACACGTCTGCATGCTCTGTTACGAACTCATACAATCACAATAACAACACCAGATATTAATTGAAAAGTCCATGTGCCAATCCCAGATTGACCCAGATTTGATTTGTGTCAGGGTCAGAGCTATGGTACGACAGTCTCTTTAGGGTACAGCACACTGAGGCGAATGACACAGATAAATTACTATATGACTTACATCATTGTCCGTTTTTGTCTGTCAAGAGTTTAACGCATCTCTGGTTTACGTACAAAGGCAGATATATTGTTCTTTGTAAGACAAGGTTTTTGTTAGACAATTTCAACTAATCTCCAGCAATGGATGACAGCCATTGAAAAACCATTGGCTCCATCCGGAATACTTAATCTCAATGTGGCCTTACCTTTAGTTACGGTTAGTAAGTTTTCTTACCTCCAGCAGTACCTTCTGCTCTAGGTTCTTGTAGGTGCGATGCAGGAGCTCCTTGGTGCCCAGAACCCCGTACCACATCATGTTCTTGGTGCGACTCCTGAACACAGAACGACCCACAGCTTAACACAGTGACTGAGCACACACACACACACATTTAAGAACAAATTCCTATTTACAATGACGGCCTACACCGGCCAAACTCGGACGACGCTAAGTCAATTATGCGCCGCCCTATGGGACTCCCAATCAAGGCCGGTTGTGATACAGCCTGGATTCGAACCAGGGTGTCTGAAGTGACGCCTCTAGCACTGAGATGGAGTGCCTTAGACCGCAGCGCCGTTCGGGACCCAAAATATACAAAGAACCAAAACAAAGAAATGTACTTTATGTTCAACAAACAAACGTTAAGCTCTTTGTCTTTCTTCCAAAAATGCTTGATTTTACTGCGACAATACAGACATTTTGAAGATTCTTGTCCAAATGATCACGAAAATGCACTGAAAAAATGCACTGAAAAAATGCACTGAAAAAATGCACTGAAAAAATACACTGAAAAAATGCACTGAAGAAATGCACTGAAAAAATGCACTGAAAAAATGCACTGAAAAAATGCACTGAAAAAATGCACTGAAAAAATGCACTGAAAAAATGCACTGAAAAAATGCACTGAAAAAATGCACTGAAGAAATGCACTGACGAGGGGCACATTTCTGACATTTCCTAGAATAATGTGCTTTTTGCCTTGGCTAACGCTGTGTTCTTATGCTCAAACATGATAAGAAAATCAAAGTGGGCCCCAATCGGTGTGCCCTTCTTGCCCGGGCGGCCATGACAAAAACACTCCCCGCCTGTCTAGGTTTTAATTTGGTGACTGATATTTCTATCATCTTTTCTTCAAACTTTCTATGTAATTTCTGTCCTATAAGTTTACACTGAAAGTGTTTTTCCAATCCCGAAAGTTAATTTCTAAACTGTTTGGTCTGTTTTCCACTGACCCAGACTAGACCCCTATCAAGACCCAGACCCAATCTATCAAGACCCAGACCCAATCTATCAAGTCCCAGACCCTGACCAGACCAACACTGTATTCATGTAGTCTCAAGACAAAGACAATGAGTATCCAGTACTGGGTCTATGTGGTTTAGTTAGCAGGAGAGAGCCTCATTCAGTACTGGGTCTATGTGGTTTAGTTAGCAGGCGAGAGCCTCATTCAGTACTGGGTCTATGTGGTTTAGTTAGCAGGAGAGAGCCTCATTCAGTACTGGGTCTATGTGGTTTAGTTAGCAGGCGAGAGCCTCATTCAGTACTGGGTCTATGTGGTTTAGTTAGCAGGCGAGAGCCTCATTCAGTACTGGGTCTATGTGGTTTAGTTAGCAGGCGAGAGCCTCATTCAGTACTGGGTCTATGTGGTTTAGTTAGCAGGCGAGAGCCTCATTCAGTACTGGGTCTATGTGGTTTAGTTAGCAGGCGAGAGCCTCATTCAGTACTGGGTCTATGTGGTTTAGTTAGCAGGAGAGAGCCTCATTCAGTACTGGGTCTATGTGGTTTAGTTAGCAGGAGAGAGCCTCATTCAGTACTGGGTCTATGTGGTTTAGTTAGCAGGCGAGAGCCTCATTCAGTACTGGGTCTATGTGGTTTAGTTAGCAGGAGAGAGCCTCATTCAGTACTGGGTCTATGTGGTTTAGTTAGCAGGCGAGAGCCTCATTCAGTACTGGGTCTATGTGGTTTAGTTAGCAGGAGAGAGCCTCATTCAGTACTGGGTCTATGTGGTTTAGTTAGCAGGCGAGAGCCTCATTCAGTACTGGGTCTATGTGGTTTAGTTAGCAGGCGAGAGCCTCATTCAGTACTGGGTCTATGTGGTTTAGTTAGCAGGCGAGAGCCTCATTCAGTACTGGGTCTATGTGGTTTAGTTAGCAGGCGAGAGCCTCATTCAGTACTGGGTCTATGTGGTTTAGTTAGCAGGCGAGAGCCTCATTCAGTACTGGGTCTATGTGGTTTAGTTAGCAGGAGAGAGCCTCATTCAGTACTGGGTCTATGTGGTTTAGTTAGCAGGAGAGAGCCTCATTCAGTACTGGGTCTATGTGGTTTAGTTAGCAGGAGAGAGCCTCATTCAGTACTGGGTCTATGTGGTTTAGTTAGCAGGCGAGAGCCTCATTCAGTACTGGGTCTATGTGGTTTAGTTAGCAGGAGAGAGCCTCATTCAGTACTGGGTCTATGTGGTTTAGTTAGCAGGAGAGAGCCTCATTCAGTACTGGGTCTATGTGGTTTAGTTAGCAGGCGAGAGCCTCATTCAGTACTGGGTCTATGTGGTTTAGTTAGCAGGCGAGAGCCTCATTCAGTACTGGGTCTATGTGGTTTAGTTAGCAGGAGAGAGCCTCATTCAGTACTGGGTCTATGTGGTTTAGTTAGCAGGCGAGAGCCTCATTCAGTACTGGGTCTATGTGGTTTAGTTAGCAGGCGAGAGCCTCATTCAGTACTGGGTCTATGTGGTTTAGTTAGCAGGCGAGAGCCTCATTCAGTACTGGGTCTATGTGGTTTAGTTAGCAGGCGAGAGCCTCATTCAGTACTGGGTCTATGTGGTTTAGTTAGCAGGCGAGAGCCTCATTCAGTACTGGGTCTATGTGGTTTAGTTAGCAGGAGAGAGCCTCATTCAGTACTGGGTCTATGTGGTTTAGTTAGCAGGAGAGAGCCTCATTCAGTACTGGGTCTATGTGGTTTAGTTAGCAGGCGAGAGCCTCATTCAGTACTGGGTCTATGTGGTTTAGTTAGCAGGAGAGAGCCTCATTCAGTACTGGGTCTATGTGGTTTAGTTAGCAGGCGAGAGCCTCATTCAGTACTGGGTCTATGTGGTTTAGTTAGCAGGAGAGAGCCTCATTCAGTACTGGGTCTATGTGGTTTAGTTAGCAGGCGAGAGCCTCATTCAGTACTGGGTCTATGTGGTTTAGTTAGCAGGCGAGAGCCTCATTCAGTACTGGGTCTATGTGGTTTAGTTAGCAGGAGAGAGCCTCATTCAGTACTGGGTCTATGTGGTTTAGTTAGCAGGCGAGAGCCTCATTCAGTACTGGGTCTATGTGGTTTAGTTAGCAGGCGAGAGCCTCATTCAGTACTGGGTCTATGTGGTTTAGTTAGCAGGAGAGAGCCTCATTCAGTACTGGGTCTATGTGGTTTAGTTAGCAGGAGAGAGCCTCATTCAGTACTGGGTCTATGTGGTTTAGTTAGCAGGAGAGAGCCTCATTCAGTACTGGGTCTATGTGGTTTAGTTAGCAGGCGAGAGCCTCATTCAGTACTGGGTCTATGTGGTTTAGTTAGCAGGAGAGAGCCTCATTCAGTACTGGGTCTATGTGGTTTAGTTAGCAGGAGAGAGCCTCATTCAGTACTGGGTCTATGTGGTTTAGTTAGCAGGCGAGAGCCTCATTCAGTACTGGGTCTATGTGGTTTAGTTAGCAGGCGAGAGCCTCATTCAGTACTGGGTCTATGTGGTTTAGTTAGCAGGAGAGAGCCTCATTCAGTACTGGGTCTATGTGGTTTAGTTAGCAGGCGAGAGCCTCATTCAGTACTGGGTCTATGTGGTTTAGTTAGCAGGCGAGAGCCTCATTCAGTACTGGGTCTATGTGGTTTAGTTAGCAGGCGAGAGCCTCATTCAGTACTGGGTCTATGTGGTTTAGTTAGCAGGAGAGAGCCTCATTCAGTACTGGGTCTATGTGGTTTAGTTAGCAGGAGAGAGCCTCATTCAGTACTGGGTCTATGTGGTTTAGTTAGCAGGAGAGAGCCTCATTCAGTACTGGGTCTATGTGGTTTAGTTAGCAGGCGAGAGCCTCATTCAGTACTGGGTCTATGTGGTTTAGTTAGCAGGCGAGAGCCTCATTCAGTACTGGGTCTATGTGGTTTAGTTAGCAGGCGAGAGCCTCATTCAGTACTGGGTCTATGTGGTTTAGTTAGCAGGAGAGAGCCTCATTCAGTACTGGGTCTATGTGGTTTAGTTAGCAGGCGAGAGCCTCATTCAGTACTGGGTCTATGTGGTTTAGTTAGCAGGCGAGAGCCTCATTCAGTACTGGGTCTATGTGGTTTAGTTAGCAGGAGAGAGCCTCATTCAGTACTGGGTCTATGTGGTTTAGTTAGCAGGCGAGAGCCTCATTCAGTACTGGGTCTATGTGGTTTAGTTAGCAGGCGAGAGCCTCATTCAGTACTGGGTCTATGTGGTTTAGTTAGCAGGCGAGAGCCTCATTCAGTACTGGGTCTATGTGGTTTAGTTAGCAGGAGAGAGCCTCATTCAGTACTGGGTCTATGTGGTTTAGTTAGCAGGCGAGAGCCTCATTCAGTACTGGGTCTATGTGGTTTAGTTAGCAGGAGAGAGCCTCATTCAGTACTGGGTCTATGTGGTTTAGTTAGCAGGAGAGAGCCTCATTCAGTACTGGGTCTATGTGGTTTAGTTAGCAGGAGAGAGCCTCATTCAGTACTGGGTCTATGTGGTTTAGTTAGCAGGAGAGAGCCTCATTCAGTACTGGGTCTATGTGGTTTAGTTAGCAGGCGAGAGCCTCATTCAGTACTGGGTCTATGTGGTTTAGTTAGCAGGCGAGAGCCTCATTCAGTACTGGGTCTATGTGGTTTAGTTAGCAGGAGAGAGCCTCATTCAGTACTGGGTCTATGTGGTTTAGTTAGCAGGCGAGAGCCTCATTCAGTACTGGGTCTATGTGGTTTAGTTAGCAGGCGAGAGCCTCATTCAGTACTGGGTCTATGTGGTTTAGTTAGCAGGCGAGAGCCTCATTCAGTACTGGGTCTATGTGGTTTAGTTAGCAGGAGAGAGCCTCATTCAGTACTGGGTCTATGTGGTTTAGTTAGCAGGAGAGAGCCTCATTCAGTACTGGGTCTATGTGGTTTAGTTAGCAGGAGAGAGCCTCATTCAGTACTGGGTCTATGTGGTTTAGTTAGCAGGAGAGAGCCTCATTCAGTACTGGGTCTATGTGGTTTAGTTAGCAGGAGAGAGCCTCATTCAGTACTGGGTCTATGTGGTTTAGTTAGCAGGCGAGAGCCTCATTCAGTACTGGGTCTATGTGGTTTAGTTAGCAGGCGAGAGCCTCATTCAGTACTGGGTCTATGTGGTTTAGTTAGCAGGCGAGAGCCTCATTCAGTACTGGGTCTATGTGGTTTAGTTAGCAGGCGAGAGCCTCATTCAGTACTGGGTCTATGTGGTTTAGTTAGCAGGCGAGAGCCTCATTCAGTACTGGGTCTATGTGGTTTAGTTAGCAGGCGAGAGCCTCATTCAGTACTGGGTCTATGTGGTTTAGTTAGCAGGCGAGAGCCTCATTCAGTACTGGGTCTATGTGGTTTAGTTAGCAGGCGAGAGCCTCATTCAGTACTGGGTCTATGTGGTTTAGTTAGCAGGCGAGAGCCTCATTCAGTACTGGGTCTATGTGGTTTAGTTAGCAGGCGAGAGCCTCATTCAGTACTGGGTCTATGTGGTTTAGTTAGCAGGCGAGAGCCTCATTCAGTACTGGGTCTATGTGGTTTAGTTAGCAGGCGAGAGCCTCATTCAGTACTGGGTCTATGTGGTTTAGTTAGCAGGAGAGAGCCTCATTCAGTACTGGGTCTATGTGGTTTAGTTAGCAGGAGAGAGCCTCATTCAGTACTGGGTCTATGTGGTTTAGTTAGCAGGAGAGAGCCTCATTCAGTACTGGGTCTATGTGGTTTAGTTAGCAGGAGAGAGCCTCATTCAGTACTGGGTCTATGTGGTTTAGTTAGCAGGCGAGAGCCTCATTCAGTACTGGGTCTATGTGGTTTAGTTAGCAGGAGAGAGCCTCATTCAGTACTGGGTCTATGTGGTTTAGTTAGCAGGCGAGAGCCTCATTCAGTACTGGGTCTATGTGGTTTAGTTAGCAGGCGAGAGCCTCATTCAGTACTGGGTCTATGTGGTTTAGTTAGCAGGCGAGAGCCTCATTCAGTACTGGGTCTATGTGGTTTAGTTAGCAGGAGAGAGCCTCATTCAGTACTGGGTCTATGTGGTTTAGTTAGCAGGCGAGAGCCTCATTCAGTACTGGGTCTATGTGGTTTAGTTAGCAGGAGAGAGCCTCATTCAGTACTGGGTCTATGTGGTTTAGTTAGCAGGAGAGAGCCTCATTCAGTACTGGGTCTATGTGGTTTAGTTAGCAGGAGAGAGCCTCATTCAGTACTGGGTCTATGTGGTTTAGTTAGCAGGAGAGAGCCTCATTCAGTACTGGGTCTATGTGGTTTAGTTAGCAGGCGAGAGCCTCATTCAGTACTGGGTCTATGTGGTTTAGTTAGCAGGCGAGAGCCTCATTCAGTACTGGGTCTATGTGGTTTAGTTAGCAGGAGAGAGCCTCATTCAGTACTGGGTCTATGTGGTTTAGTTAGCAGGCGAGAGCCTCATTCAGTACTGGGTCTATGTGGTTTAGTTAGCAGGCGAGAGCCTCATTCAGTACTGGGTCTATGTGGTTTAGTTAGCAGGCGAGAGCCTCATTCAGTACTGGGTCTATGTGGTTTAGTTAGCAGGAGAGAGCCTCATTCAGTACTGGGTCTATGTGGTTTAGTTAGCAGGAGAGAGCCTCATTCAGTACTGGGTCTATGTGGTTTAGTTAGCAGGAGAGAGCCTCATTCAGTACTGGGTCTATGTGGTTTAGTTAGCAGGAGAGAGCCTCATTCAGTACTGGGTCTATGTGGTTTAGTTAGCAGGAGAGAGCCTCATTCAGTACTGGGTCTATGTGGTTTAGTTAGCAGGCGAGAGCCTCATTCAGTACTGGGTCTATGTGGTTTAGTTAGCAGGCGAGAGCCTCATTCAGTACTGGGTCTATGTGGTTTAGTTAGCAGGCGAGAGCCTCATTCAGTACTGGGTCTATGTGGTTTAGTTAGCAGGCGAGAGCCTCATTCAGTACTGGGTCTATGTGGTTTAGTTAGCAGGCGAGAGCCTCATTCAGTACTGGGTCTATGTGGTTTAGTTAGCAGGCGAGAGCCTCATTCAGTACTGGGTCTATGTGGTTTAGTTAGCAGGCGAGAGCCTCATTCAGTACTGGGTCTATGTGGTTTAGTTAGCAGGCGAGAGCCTCATTCAGTACTGGGTCTATGTGGTTTAGTTAGCAGGCGAGAGCCTCATTCAGTACTGGGTCTATGTGGTTTAGTTAGCAGGCGAGAGCCTCATTCAGTACTGGGTCTATGTGGTTTAGTTAGCAGGCGAGAGCCTCATTCAGTACTGGGTCTATGTGGTTTAGTTAGCAGGCGAGAGCCTCATTCAGTACTGGGTCTATGTGGTTTAGTTAGCAGGAGAGAGCCTCATTCAGTACTGGGTCTATGTGGTTTAGTTAGCAGGAGAGAGCCTCATTCAGTACTGGGTCTATGTGGTTTAGTTAGCAGGAGAGAGCCTCATTCAGTACTGGGTCTATGTGGTTTAGTTAGCAGGAGAGAGCCTCATTCAGTACTGGGTCTATGTGGTTTAGTTAGCAGGCGAGAGCCTCATTCAGTACTGGGTCTATGTGGTTTAGTTAGCAGGCGAGAGCCTCATTCAGTACTGGGTCTATGTGGTTTAGTTAGCAGGAGAGAGCCTCATTCAGTACTGGGTCTATGTGGTTTAGTTAGCAGGAGAGAGCCTCATTCAGTACTGGGTCTATGTGGTTTAGTTAGCAGGCGAGAGCCTCATTCAGTACTGGGTCTATGTGGTTTAGTTAGCAGGAGAGAGCCTCATTCAGTACTGGGTCTATGTGGTTTAGTTAGCAGGAGAGAGCCTCATTCAGTACTGGGTCTATGTGGTTTAGTTAGCAGGCGAGAGCCTCATTCAGTACTGGGTCTATGTGGTTTAGTTAGCAGGAGAGAGCCTCATTCAGTACTGGGTCTATGTGGTTTAGTTAGCAGGAGAGAGCCTCATTCAGTACTGGGTCTATGTGGTTTAGTTAGCAGGCGAGAGCCTCATTCAGTACTGGGTCTATGTGGTTTAGTTAGCAGGCGAGAGCCTCATTCAGTACTGGGTCTATGTGGTTTAGTTAGCAGGCGAGAGCCTCATTCAGTACTGGGTCTATGTGGTTTAGTTAGCAGGAGAGAGCCTCATTCAGTACTGGGTCTATGTGGTTTAGTTAGCAGGCGAGAGCCTCATTCAGTACTGGGTCTATGTGGTTTAGTTAGCAGGAGAGAGCCTCATTCAGTACTGGGTCTATGTGGTTTAGTTAGCAGGAGAGAGCCTCATTCAGTACTGGGTCTATGTGGTTTAGTTAGCAGGCGAGAGCCTCATTCAGTACTGGGTCTATGTGGTTTAGTTAGCAGGAGAGAGCCTCATTCAGTACTGGGTCTATGTGGTTTAGTTAGCAGGAGAGAGCCTCATTCAGTACTGGGTCTATGTGGTTTAGTTAGCAGGCGAGAGCCTCATTCAGTACTGGGTCTATGTGGTTTAGTTAGCAGGAGAGAGCCTCATTCAGTACTGGGTCTATGTGGTTTAGTTAGCAGGAGAGAGCCTCATTCAGTACTGGGTCTATGTGGTTTAGTTAGCAGGAGAGAGCCTCATTCAGTACTGGGTCTATGTGGTTTAGTTAGCAGGAGAGAGCCTCATTCAGTACTGGGTCTATGTGGTTTAGTTAGCAGGCGAGAGCCTCATTCAGTACTGGGTCTATGTGGTTTAGTTAGCAGGCGAGAGCCTCATTCAGTACTGGGTGTATGTGGTTTAGTTAGCAGGCGAGAGCCTCATTCAGTACTGGGTCTATGTGGTTTAGTTAGCAGGAGAGAGCCTCATTCAGTACTGGGTCTATGTGGTTTAGTTAGCAGGAGAGAGCCTCATTCAGTACTGGGTCTATGTGGTTTAGTTAGCAGGCGAGAGCCTCATTCAGTACTGGGTCTATGTGGTTTAGTTAGCAGGAGAGATCCTCATTCCTCAGGTACCTGCACTTCTCTGGATGTTCGTCCCGTTTATTGTTGAAGTCCAGTGAGATCTTAGCGTCCAGGCCGATCCCAAAGTAGTTGTTCATCACACATTTCTCAGTGTAACAGTAACTGAAACAAAACACAGTACAAGGTCACTCACAACTCTGGGGCAAAAGGCAGAGGATGATGAGATTGGGCTTAAAGGGATAGTTCACTTGAAAGAGGAAGGCAGAGCTCTTTCCCATGCTTTTATATACATCACTAGCTAGTTCGATCCGGTTCCACTAGCATTACTCCATGCTCCAAAGACGCTGGTCAGGAGATTCTGGACATTGTTTAATATCCGGTAACAAACCTACAAACAGTTTGGATAAAATCACAACACCAAGTTGAAAATAAGCTAAAAGATAAAAAGTAACCCTGTAGGGAAGGAGGGGAAAGAGTGAAACACTCACAAGGTCTCTGGGTCGCAGCTGAAGGACTCAGCGTTGACCAGCAGTCTGCTGATGACCGAACTGCTGGAGAGGGAGCCAGCGATACCAGCCCGGAGACCTGAACACACACACACACACACACACACACACACACACACACACACACTTAACACATGCTGAACACTGACTGCTGGAGAGGGAGCCAGCGGTACCAGCCCGGAGACCTGAACACACACACACACACACTTAACACATGCTGAACACTGACTGCTGGAGAGAGAGCCAGCGGTACCAGCCCAGAGACCTGAACACACACACACACACACACACACACACTTAACACATGCTGAACACTGACTGCTGGAGAGAGAGCCAGCGATACCAGCCCAGAGACCTGAACACACACACACACACTTAACACATGCTGAACACTGACTGACAATTGAGCACAGAGAGAGCAAAATTATATCAGAGGAATATTAAGTGTAATATTGTTAAAGGAGGTGTCAATTACTCCCGGTGTACCACAGCTAGCGATTAACCAAAATCTAGGTTATGTTTCTGTGAACACATTTCCCACATTGCACTGCAGTTTCTCTAGAGATTAATCAGATCATGCCCAAACTGTGTGATGTAGTAAGGCGTTGTAGTTTCCAACAGGCCAATGTTCTAAATAATTATCAAGTTTTCTGCACTAAACTAACTACAATGACCATAATCCATTGCACGGATACTTGTTCAGTCTGTGTTTCTTTTACTCCTGAGACAGACGAAGGTATCTCTACCTGAAAACACATGATCTAAGTGATTGATCGTTTATTTAACCTTTATTTAACTAGGCAAGTTAGTTAAGAACAAATTCTTATTTACAATGACGGCCTACACTGGGATAACTGTGCACAGCCCTATGGGACTCCCAATCACAGCCGGTTGTGATACAGTCTGGATTCGAACCAGGTTGTCTGTAGTGACTCCTCTAGCACTGAGATGCAGTGTCTTAGACCACTGAACCACTTGGGAGCCCTAAAATCAAATAAAACAAATGTAATATTACACAACAACTGAAATATTATATTAAAATAAAGTCATGTGAATAACTGATGGTTAATAAGTGATCAGCAGTAATGAACAGTCACTACCATCATGAATAACTGATGGTTAATAAGTGATCAGCAGTAACGGACAGTCACTACCATCATGAATAACTGATGGTTAATAAGTGATCAGCAGTAATGAACAGTCACTACCATCATGAATAACTGACGGTTAATAAGTGATCAGCAGTAATGAACAGTCACTACCATCATGAATAACTGATGGTTAATAAGTGATCAGCAGTAATGAACAGTCACTACCATCATGAATAACTGATGGTTAATAAGTGATCAGCAGTAACGGACAGTCACTACCATCATGAATAACTGATGGTTAATAAGTGATCAGCAGTAATGAACAGTCACTACCATCATGAATAACTGATGGTTAATAAGTGATCAGCAGTAATGAACAGTCACTACCATCATGAATAACTGATGGTTAATAAGTGATCAGCAGTAACGGACAGTCACTACCATCATGGGACTTTTATTAATTGTTTTATTCTGTGTTGTTACAGCATTCAACCTACATAATGCATAGTGCATTTGTTTAAAAAAAATAAGATTGAAACCAAAATTTTTAATTGTGATTTGTTTTTATAAGTGTACAGTGTACACAAGTGTCCAGGGGAGTAGGGGTCGATTTGGGATCGGGAAACTAAGGGCCCTCGGTACAGAGCTGGTGAGAATTTGTGCCCTTACTTGGGTAGAGGATCTTGGTGTTGAGCATCGGCATGTTCTCGCGACTTCCTGTCTGGGCAGGAAGTGACGCAGAGCTGCCCAGTGACAGGCTTCCTTTGCTGATGAGCTTCTCACAAGGAGTCTTGGACACTACGGGATTAAATAGAGACACAGAAAGACATGATACACTGTGATCGAGGCAAAGAGGATAAACAACACACATTTATAAGAGATAATAACCTTCCAGAATAAAAAGCATGCATCATTAATTAAAATGATTAGTTTCGTCTGGGCTGTGTTCATTAGGGTACGTAACGAAAAACTATTTAAAAGGCAGTCCTTCCCTGTTTCTGACTGTTTTCTTACGTTTGGTACCAAATGAACACGACCCAGGTTGGGAAACTCAGGGTTCAATGACTGACCTCTGCGGACTGGATGGTTCCTGGTGCTGTTACAGGCGTTCCCGATGTAGGACGACTGCAGAGACAGCTGGTCCTGCTCTGCCTCTTCCTCCTCCTCCTCCTCCTCCACCCCCTCCTGCTCTTCCTCCTCCTCCTCCTCCTCCTCCACCCCCAGAGCAAACACCTGCTGAGTCTGGGCATTCTGCTCGTCCACCGCTGATGGAAGAATGGAGAGAAATATAGTTCAGCCAGAAAAGTAGGTATGTTGAAAAAGCAGAGGAGAGGTAAACCCGCTCTCTTTTGGATGAGTATAGATAGCAACTATATTGTAACAGGTTCGGAGTAGGTCCATTCCATTTCACTTCACTCAATTCAGGAAGTAAACTGAAATTCCTATTCCAATAACTATCGTACGGGCGGCAAGCCTGATCTGAGACATGGCTACAATATTACCTAGGAGTCCTGCTCTACTGTTGCAATGCTCATGGCTTTGATGTTTCCGTCTGTCCTCTGTTTTTATGTAACATGTGTAACATCAAGTATGCCAAGTAGGTCAGTGTAGTCTACTATGTTTTTATGAAACATCAAGTACGCCAAGTAGGTCAGTGTAGTCTACTATGTTTTTATGTAACATGTGAAACATCAAGTATGCCAAGTAGGTCAGTGTAGTCTACTATGTTTTTATGAAACATCAAGTACGCCAAGTAGGTCAGTGTAGTCTACTATGTTTTTATGTAACATGTGAAACATCAAGTATGCCAAGTAGGTCAGTGTAGTCTACTATGTTTTTATGTTTGTTCATTTTTTTATCACATCAGACAAAAAGTTCCCTTACAGGAAAAATATCCTAATTCCAATGTTCATATATCCTTTTAATGGAGGTCTGAATTGGAAATTCGTTTTACTTCCTGAATTGACCCCAACCATGAACTCTATAGAACGGAAGTAGCGGTAGGAAGGTAACATCTCACCTTTCTCAGTGTGCTCGATGATCTGCCTGATAGCTTTCTTCAGGCTGTTGGCTCTCAGCATCAGCTGTTCCCGGGGTTTAAAGATGGCCGTCAGGGGCCTGGGGGAGCACAGGGGGGCGGCGGGTGAGGGCGACGACGGCACCAGAACTCCCTCGCCCTCCTCCTGCTCCTCAGCGATGGTGGGAGGGGGGACAGGCATCACAGTAGATGCCTGCGCCTCCTCGTTGAGCGTCTTCAGCAGCGAGTCCAGCTTCTCCTTCAGAACCCCACACTGCAACCAACCGACCAATCAACACAGATCTGATTCAATGGATTAGTGCAAAAGTGTCTGGAGGAAGATTACACCATATTTCCTATACCGGTCATTTACATCAAATCAGTGAAAGGATGTCAACAAGGTGAGATAATTGGGAAAAAGCCATGGTTCCTCACAGCGTACCTTCTTGGCCATAGCTTCAGATTCCTCAGACCTCTCCTTGTTCTTCTCGTAGGCCTTCCCCACTCTAGCCACAAAGTCCTTCACTGTCTCACACAGTACTCTACGAACACACATCACCCATCTCATATGTATATACTGTATTCTATACAACGGAAACCTACACCTAACAACACTTGCGATTGTGAAGCTGGACATAAGAAACGGTATGGACATAGCAGTCAGGAAAAACACATACTTAGCTGAGGAGATGACCACTGAGTGCTGATCTGAAGTCAGAATCTTGGAAAGGTGGGCCGCCACAGAGTCCTCGTAGGTCAGAATCTGTTGCACCTTTGGCACAATCAACAATAAAGGTAAAAAACATGCTAGTCTTCAGGAAATGTGTCTTGAACTGCACAGCATCACCACATATAGTGCAACATAGAGTGCATTCAGAAATTATTCAGACCCCTTGACTTTTATCACATTTTATTACATTACAGCCTTATTCTAAAACTGTATTAAATCTTTTTTTTCCCCTCAATTTACACACAATGCCCCATAAAGATGCCCCATATACCCAATACACATACATCTAAGTAAGGAATGGATTAAGAATATATACATACATGTCAGAGCGGCATTGGACTAAGATACAGTAGAATAGTATAGAATACAGTTTATACATAGAGATGAGTGATGCAGATATATAAACATTATTTAAGTGACTAAGATACAGTAGAATAGTATAGAATACAGTATATACATATGAGATGAGTAATGTCAGATATATAAACATTATTTAAGTGACTAAGATACAGTAGAATAGTATAGAATACAGTTTATACATAGAGATGAGTGATGCAGATATATAAACATTATTAAAGTGACTAAGATACAGTAGAATAGTATAAAACACAGTTTATACATAGAGATGAGTGATGCAGATACAGATACATTATTAAAGTGTCTAGTGTTCCATTACTTAAAGTGGCCAGTGATTTATAATCAGCATCTATAGGAAGCAGTCTCTTAATGATGGCTGTTTAAACAGTCTGATGGCCTTGAGATAGTAGCTGTTTTTCAGTCTCTCAGTCCCAGCTTTGATGCACCTGTACTGACCTCACCTTCTGATGATATCGGGGTGAACAGGCAGTGGCTCGGGTGGTTGATGTCTTTGATGATCTTTTTGACCTTCCTATGACATCGAGTGCTGTAGGTGTCCAGGAGGGCGGGAAGTTTGCCCCCGGTAATGCGTTGGTCAGACCCCACCACCCTCTGGAGACGGTGATGCAGCCCGACAGGATGAGGGTTACAGTTTTACGATTTTTTTTTTTGAGTGAGCAGCTTGGCGAAAGCCAGTCAATATTAAAATCACCCAGAAAATATACCTCTGTTGATATCACATACGTTATCAAGCATTTCACACATATTATCCAGATACTGACTGTTAGCACTTGGTGGTCTTTAGCAGCTTCCCACTAGAATGGGCTTTAGGTGAGGCAGATGAACCTGTAGCCATATTACTTCAACAGTATTTAACATGATATCTGGTCTTTAGGTGAGGCAGATGAACCTGTAGCCATATTACTTTAACAGTATTTAACATGATATCTGGTCTTTAGGTGAGGCAGATGAACCTGTAGCCATATTACTTTAACAGTATTTAACATGATATCTGGTCTTTAGGTGAGGCAGATGAACCTGTAGCCATATTACTTCAACAGTATTTAACATGATATCTGGTCTTTAGGTGAGACAGATGAACCTGTAGCCATATTACTTCAACAGTATTTAACATGATATCTGGTCTTTAGGTGAGACAGATGAACCTGTAGCCATATTACTTCAACAGTATTTAACATGATATCTGGTCTTTAGGTGAGACAGATGAACCTGTAGCCATATTACTTCAACAGTATTTAACATGATATCTGGTCTTTAGGTGAGACAGATGAACCTGTAGCCATATTACTTCAACAGTATTTAACATGATATCTGGTCTTTAGGTGAGGCAGATGAACCTGTAGCCATATTACTTCAACAGTATTTAACAAGATATCTGGTCTTTAGGTGAGGCAGATGAACCTGTAGCCATATTACTTCAACAGTATTTAACATGATATCTGGTCTTTAGGTGAGACAGATGAACCTGTAGCCATATTACTTCAACAGTATTTAACATGATATCTGGTCTTTAGGTGAGACAGATGAACCTGTAGCCATATTACTTCAACAGTATTTAACATGATATCTGGTCTTTAGGTGAGGCAGATGAACCTGTAGCCATATTACTTCAACAGTATTTAACAAGATATCTGGTCTTTAGGTGAGGCAGATGAACCTGTAGCCATATTACTTCAACAGTATTTAACATGATATCTGGTCTTTAGGTGAGGCAGATGAACCTGTAGCCATATTACTTCAACAGTATTTAACATGATATCTGGTCTTTAGGTGAGGCAGATGAACCTGTAGCCATATTACTTCAACAGTATTTAACAAGAGATCTTCTCTAAGCTTTACAGGAATGTGGTTCTGAATATTGGGAAACCCCCGCCCCCCCCCCCATTGGCATTTCTGTCTTTTCGGTAAATGTTATAACCATGTTTTGCTACCACTGTATTATCTAAGTGAGTTTTCAGAAATAGTAATATGAATGTCATCTGTTACTAACAAGTTATTGACTTCCTGAACCTTGTTTATAAGGCTATATATGTTAATATTTCTAGCACTTTTCTGGGATGCCTGATTGTTTTTAATGCTTTACCGGGAAGCTTATCAGAAGTAGACTTGCTCATGTTATTTATATTGGAGCTAATAGTGCGCTGGGTGAGAATGGCCAGAAGCAGCCTTGTAATGCCCTGTACTTGTGCTCAGGGTTTTTGCTCCAGGAACCAATATGTTTCTTACAATAAAGCTGGTGATGACGACAGCTGGTGAAATGGCTGAGGAGGTCCGGACGTTCTTTGGTTTTGCAAACCCCTCGAGGACTGGAGGGCGGTGGGGCCCGATGGACCGAAGCCAGCTGTAGTATCCATCGTGGATGATGAATGGGCAGGAGTCTCAGGCAGCCTCAGTCTCACCAGCCTCATGGTCTGATGAGAGTGGGAGCTCTGAGGATCTGAACCCGAGGTCGAAGTCACCAGAGAGGGAGACAGAACAGAGAACGAAGGCGCAGGTACCTCCGGATCCGATCTTGAATCTGAAGCCCCTAGGGAAGAAGGCGCCGGAACCTCTGGATCCAGGTCGGCAAAGCAGTTTCTGGTCTGTGTCCGGTCAGGGCTTAAGATCTCCAAGGAGGTCCCCGTTGCCAGAGGAAGCTGTCTTCGACTTCCACAACAAGTGACATATCTCCATGGATGATTGGTTGGGTCGAGAACAGGAACATCCCCCAAGACATCCAGGAGCATCCTCCATTTGAGGCTGCCGGCCAGCTAGGCTAGCTGGGCTTCCGTGTCTCTCTCTTTACATGGAATTCTCAACTAAGTGAATGAAAACAGCTCACAAATTGCAAAAGCAGAAATATGTGTCCTCATTAAAATCCTCTCACAGCGGTGAGCACGATAGCAGTGTCTTTGCACGTACCTTTGGTAGCTATAACTCAGGCTATCTTGATCTCTGGACCCTCAAGTCATTTGTGTCTTAATTATTTAAATCACAGTGTGCTTAAAGCATCAGACAAGCTCAGTAGCCTACATACTATATATCTGAAGACAAGTGTCTGATGGCTCCATAAATGGCATGTAACTGCAGCTGTACTCAAATTCAACAAAAATTATCAGGATGTGTATAACAGGAATTTATGTAATTGACAGGTACCTCAGAGTCGTCGCTGCAATCCTCCGTCACCGTGGAGCTGGAATGTTGCCGCGGGAACTTGGTCTCGTACACCATAATACTCCACCTGGACAAAAAAATAAAAACAGTTTAGGGGCTGTTTTTTTTTTCTTCCTGATCTGACCAGGAGAAACTCTATGATAGCTGGTTTAAAGCTACAATATGTAACTTTTAAGGTGACCCGACCAAATTCACATAGAAATCGGATTTATACAGTGGGGAGAACAAGTATTTGATACACTGCCGATTTTGCAGGTTTTCCTACTTACAAAGCATGTAGAGGTCTGTAATTTTAATCATAGGTACACTTCAACTGTGAGAGACGGAATCTAAAATCCAGAAAATCACATTGTATGATTTTTAAATAATTAATTTGCATTTTATTGCATGACATAAGTATTTGATCACCTACCAACCAGTAAGAATTCCGGCTCTCACAGACCTGTTAGTTTTTCTTTAAGAAGCCCTCCTGTTCTCCACTCATTACCTGTATTAACTGCACCTGTTTGAAATCGTTACCTGTATAAAATACACCTGTCCACACACTCAATCAAACAGACTCCAACCTCTCCACAATGGCCAAGACCAGAGAGCTGTGTAAGGACATCAGGGATAAAATTGTAGACCTGCACAAGGCTGGGATGGGCTACAGGACAATTGGCAAGCAGCTTGGTGAGAAGGCAACAACTGTTGGTGCAATTATTAGAAAATGGAAGAAGTTCAAGATGACGGTCAATCTCCCTCGGTCTGGGGCACCATGCAAGATCTAACCTCGTGGGGCATCAATGATCATGAGGAAGGTGAGGGATCAGCCCAGAACTACACGGCAGGACATGGTCAATGACCTGAAGAGAGCTGGGACCACAGTCTCAAAGAACCATTAGTAACACGTCATGGATTAAAATCCTGCAGCGCACGCAAGGTCACCCTGCTCAAGCCAGTGCATGTCCAGGCCCGTCTGAAGTTTGCCAATGACCATCTGGATGATCCAGAGGAGGAATGGGAGAAGGTGTTGTGGTCTGATGAGACAAAAATAGAGCTTTTTGGTCTAAACTCCACTCGCCGTGTTTGGAGGAAGAAGAAGGATGAGTACAACCCCAAGAACACCATCCCAACCGTGAAGCATGGAGGTGGAAACATCATTCTTTGGGGATGCTTTTCTGCAAAGGGGACAGGACGACTGCACCGTATTGAGGGGAGGATGGGTGGGGCCATGTATCGCGAGATCTTGGCCAACAACCTCCTTCCCTCAGTAAGAGCATTGAAGATGGGTCGTGGCTGGGTCTTCCAGCATGACAACGACCCGAAACACACAGCCAGGGCAACTAAGGAGTGGCTCCGTAAGAAGCATCTCAAGGTCCTGGAGTGGCCTAGCCAGTCTCCAGACCTGAACCCAATAGAAAATCTTTGGAGGGATTTTTGTTTTAGATTCTGTCTCTCACAGTTGAAGTGTACCTATGATAAAAATTAGACTTCTACATGCTTTGTAAGTGGGAAAACCTGCAAAATCGGCACTGTATCAAATACTTGTTCTCCCCACTGTATGTCTGCTATTCTCAATGAAAGAAGCGGTAGATCTGTTCTATGTGCTCTATTTCTATGCCCCCCGTTCTTAAGTTTAGTCTTTAACTTTCGGTTTTGTACACCAGCTTCAAACACTTTAAAATACAATATATTTCACAGCGGTTCAGATGGTACATTGATTCTCTACACCATCAATGCTTGTTTTGTCACAAACTGAAATCAGGCGAACTGTCCTCGTCTCCCCCTCCCTCAACTACCTGTCGAGCATCTTGGTGCTGGCCCTCTCAAGCTTCTCCAGTATTTGAGGCAGCTGTGTGTCATCGTCGCAGGCCGAGCCCCAGCCCAGGACGCGGGCGAGGTCATTTCCTGTCCCCAGGGGCAGAACACCCAGCTGGCACTGCAACCCAACAACAAGTTATTTATCCTGTTACAACTGACCCCGTTACATTTAACCCCGTTATCCTCCATTGAATCCTAATTCAGAAAACACCATTTAGTTTTTGTCATAGAAATGCATATTGATGGTTATATTTGTAATGTAAACGCAGCATGCAAGTTCATATGAGGAAAACAGTCAATTTAACATTCAATAAACATTCAATTCTCTGTCAGCAGCTCTGGTGGACATTCTTGCAGTCAGCATGACAATTTCTCGCTCCCTTAAAACTTGAGACATCTGTGGCATTGTGTTGTGTGACCCTCAGTTTCCTCCAGGCCCGGAGCTCCGGACAGACACAGTTGTAGGTTTTTTTTTTCTATCTGTCCATCTATCTAATAGAGGTAGGCTGTGTCTGTCTGTCTGTCTGTCTGTCTGTCTGTCTTGTCTGTCTGTCCATCTATCTAACAGAGGTAGGCTGTGTGTCTGTCTGTCTGTCTGTCTGTCTGTCTGTCTGTCTGTCCATCTATCTATCTAACAGAGGTAGGCTGTGTCTGTCTGTCTGTCTGTCTGTCTGTCTGTCTGTCTGTCCATCTATCTAACAGAGGTAGGCTGTGTCTGTCTGTCTGTCTGTCTGTCTGTCTGTCTGTCTGTCTGTCCATCTATCTAACAGAGGTAGGCTGTGTCTGTCTGTCTGTCTGTCTGTCTGTCTGTCTGTCTGTCTGTCTGTCTGTCTATCTGTCCATCTATCTAACAGAGGTAGGCTGTGTCTGTCTGTCTGTCTGTCTGTCTGTCTGTCCATCTATCTAACAGAGGTAGGCTGTGTCTGTCTGTCTGTCTGTCTGTCTGTCTGTCTATCTGTCCATCTATCTAACAGAGGTAGGCTGTGTCTGTCTGTCTGTCTGTCTGTCTGTCTGTCCATCTATCTAACAGAGGTAGGCTGTGTCTGTCTGTCTGTCTGTCTGCCCATCTATCCAACACAGGTAGGCTGTGTCTGTCTGTCTGTCTGTCTGTCTGTCTGTCTGTCTGTCTGTCTGTCTGTCTGTCCATCTATCTAACAGAGGTAGGCTGTGTGTCTGTCTGTCTGTCTGTCTGTCTGTCTGTCTGTCTGTCTGTCTGTCTGTCCATCTATCTAACAGAGGTAGGCTGTGTCTGTCTGTCTGTCTGTCTGTCTGTCTGTCTGTCCATCTATCTAACAGAGGTAGGCTGTGTGTCTGTCTGTCTGTCTGTCTGTCTGTCTGTCTGTCTGTCTGTCTGTCTGTCTGTCTGTCTGTCTATCTGTCCATCTATCTAACAGAGGTAGGCTGTGTCTGTCTGTCTGTCTGTCTGTCTGTCTGTCCATCTATCTAACAGAGGTAGGCTGTGTGTCTGTCTGTCTGTCTGTCTGTCTGTCTGTCTGTCTGTCTGTCTGTCTGTCTGTCTGTCTGTCTGTCTGTCTGTCTGTCTGTCTGTCTGTCTATCTAATAGAGGTAGGCTGTGTCTGTCTGTCTGTCTGTCTGTCTGTCTGTCTGTCTGTCTGTCTGTCTGTCTGTCTGTCTGTCTATCTAACAGAGGTAGGCTGTGTCTGTCTGTCTGTCTGTCTGTCTGTCTGTCTGTCTGTCTGTCTGTCTGTCCATCTATCTAACAGAGGTAGGCTGTGTGTCTGTCTGTCTGTCTGTCTGTCTGTCTGTCTGTCTGTCTGTCTGTCTGTCTGTCTGTCTTGTCTGTCTGTCCATCTATCTAACAGAGGTAGGCTGTGTGTCTGTCTGTCTGTCTGTCTGTCTGTCTGTCTGTCTGTCTGTCTGTCTGTCTGTCTGTCTGTCTGTCTGTCTGTCTGTCCATCTATCTATCTAACAGAGGTAGGCTGTGTCTGTCTGTCTGTCTGTCTGTCTGTCCATCTATCTAACAGAGGTAGGCTCTGTCTGTCTGTCTGTCTGTCTGTCTGTCTGTCTGTCTGTCTGTCTGTCTGTCCATCTATCTAACAGAGGTAGGCTGTGTCTGTCTGTCTGTCTGTCTGTCTGTCTGTCTATCTGTCCATCTATCTAACAGAGGTAGGCTGTGTCTGTCTGTCTGTCTGTCTGTCTGTCCATCTATCTAACAGAGGTAGGCTGTGTCTGTCTGTCTGTCTGTCTGTCTGTCTGTCTGTCTGTCTATCTGTCCATCTATCTAACAGAGGTAGGCTGTGTCTGTCTGTCTGTCTGTCTGTCTGTCTGTCCATCTATCTAACAGAGGTAGGCTGTGTCTGTCTGTCTGTCTGTCTGCCCATCTATCCAACAGAGGTAGGCTGTGTCTGTCTGTCTGTCTGTCTGTCTGTCTGTCTGTCTGTCTGTCTGTCCATCTATCCAACAGAGGTAGGCTGTGTGTCTGTCTGTCTGTCTGTCTGTCTGTCTGTCTGTCTATCTGTCCATCTATCTAACAGAGGTAGGCTGTGTCTGTCTGTCTGTCTGTCTGTCTGTCTGTCTGTCCATCTATCTAACAGAGGTAGGCTGTGTGTCTGTCTGTCTGTCTGTCTGTCTGTCTGTCTGTCTGTCTGTCTGTCTGTCTGTCTGTCTGTCTGTCTGTCTGTCTGTCTGTCTGTCCATCTATCTAACAGAGGTAGGCTGTGTCTGTCTGTCTGTCTGTCTGTCTGTCTGTCTGTCTGTCTGTCCATCTATCTAACAGAGGTAGGCTGTCTGTCTGTCTGTCTGTCTGTCTGTCTGTCTGTCTGTCTGTCTGTCTGTCTGTCTGTCTGTCTGTCTGTCTGTCTGTCTGTCTGTCTGTCTATCTAATAGAGGTAGGCTGTGTCTGTCTGTCTGTCTGTCTGTCTGTCTGTCTGTCTGTCTGTCTGTCTGTCTGTCTGTCTGTCTGTCCATCTATCCAACAGAGGTAGGCTGTGTCTGTCTGTCTGTCTGTCTATCTGTCCATCTATCCAACAGAGGTAGGCTGTGTGACAATCTTTGTCACTAGATTGCTGAAAGAGGGTGGAGGGAAACATGAGAGCTGCCTGCTAGGCTCAGGGCTTGCATAGGGATGATGGGAGAGTAGCCAAAGCTCTTTCTCAATTCATCTTTTCCTGATTCCTCTCCTGACCTCCTTCCCAAAACCCATTGGATGAGAAAGTCTGATGTCAAGGAAACACGAATTGAGAAAGAGCCCAAGAGTCAGTGGGTGTAGCCCAACTGATGGAAGATTATTTTCAGCTCAGTGCAGATGGAGAGGGGGCGGGGTGAACTTGCTTGTTTGTGGAGCGTCAGAGTGTCGATCTCAGAGAGGACCCAGCCCACGCTGCCGTCGCCCCCACACACCAGGATCCGGAACGTGTCAAACTTCTGGAAGAGCCGCAAACTAGGAGAACACATAAGAGAACCCTCTAATTCAAGCAGCAATACACACAGCCATGTCAGACACACAGGGCCGTGGGAAACACACACAGCCATGTCAGACACACAGGGCCGTGGGAAACACACACAGCCATGTCAGACACACAGGGGGAAACACACACAGCCATGTCAGACACACAGGGGGAAACACACACAGCCATGTCAGACACACAGTGGGAAACACACACAGCCATGTCAGACACACAGTGGGAAACACACACAGCCATGTCAGACACACAGGGGGAAACACACACAGCCATGTCAGACACACAGGGCCGTGGGAAACACACACAGCCATGTCAGACACACAGGGGGAAACACACACAGCCATGTCAGACACACAGGGCCGACTCACCCAAGGTGTGGCCCCCCGTTCATGAGGTCAAAGACTTGGGCGGGGTTGAGCAGCTGTTTGAAGCGGCGCAGGAACTTGATACCCTGGTTGTCTCCGCTCTTACTGTTGACAAACACCAGGAGAGGGCTGGTGCAGGAGGGCGGGCAGGTGGCCTTCCAGAACCCTGAGGACCAATGACAGGCAGGTGAGGAACTATGACAGGCAGGTGAGGACCAATGACAGGCAGGTGAGGAACTATGACAGGCAGGTGAGGACCAATGACAGGCAGGTGAGGAACTATGACAGGCAGGTGAGGACCAATGACAGGCAGGTGAGGAACTATGACAGGCAGGTGAGGAACTATGACAGGCACATAGAGGGCCACAGACAGGAACAGCCTAAAGCCCCCATTGCCAGGAGGGTAAACAAGGTCCGGAGTCAGGTGCTTTAACTGCTATACCAGACTCACCTGAACTTCTAGTGTCAGTTTAACAGACACAGGTTAATGGAGAATCTCACTGAGCTTTTTAGTTCAGGTCTAGGCTTAATTTCGTGCTCATTCCCTTCTGATTCCGGGAGTCTTCCAACCGAGATTTCTGGAAGACCAGGGCTTTTTAGAACTGTGCAACTCTAGGCCTAATGAACACCACCCTGGCCGGTCACGCAGACATCCCTATCTGTCCTGTTCACCCACATACACAGGTGTAAAAGTAACGTTGCCCCTGATCTTGGGTCAATTTAGCATTTTCCCCAATAATGGTTACGGTTATGACTGGGAGAGGGAAACTAGAGGAGCAGAACTCACCGTCGGAGTCGATGCTGTTGAGGGCTGTGGGGGGAATGACCGACACTTTACACTGCCCCAAGGGACACTTAGTGGACAGCTGCTCCTTACACACCGTGTGCACCTGGACATCGACACACTTTCTTTTTAGTCACACTACACAGAGCATTACGACAGGGATGTACAGTCAACAACCTGATAAGTACAATGTTGTGGCAGCTGACAAGTAAACCCTCACCATGGCCTTGCACCAGAGACAGCGCCAGTCCTGTAGTCGCAGCACACTGCCACACGTCTTGTCACACACTGAACACTTAGCACTGACCGGCAGGTTGCCCTCCAGCCACTGGTGAGGCATGGAGATCTACAGTGAGGGAGAAGTCAACGTTATTATTCAGTAAGAATTTATTTCTGTCATCATTGACTTAATATGTTTCTATATGTTTGCTTTAGCAACACTATGTGGTTACACTTTTCATGCTAATAAAGCCTTTAGAATTGAATTGAGAGAGAGACAGAGAGAGAAATTGGTTTAGAGAGAGAAAGAGAGAGAGACAGAGATAAAGGAGAGAGACAGAGAGAACATCCTTTGCCCATAGACAACACACTTCACTAAAGGGATTAGACCCTGAACAAAAATATAAACACAAGACCGAGAGAGACAGAGACAGAGAGAGAGAGACAGAGAGAGAGACAGAGAGAGAGACTGAGAGAGAGAGACAGAGACAGAGAGAGAGAGAGAGAGAGAGAGAGAGAGAGAGAGAGAGAGAGAGAGACAGAGAGAGAGAGAGAGAGACAGAGACAGAGACAGAGAGAGAGAGAGACAGAGACAGAGACAGAGAGAGAGAGAGAGACAGAGACAGAGACAGAGAGAGAGACAGAGACAGAGAGAGAGAGAGAGACAGACAGAGAAAAATGAGAGAGAGAGAGAGAGAGAGACAGAGAGAACATCCTTTGCCCATAGACAACAAACTTCACTAAAGGGATTAGACCCTGAACAAAAATATAAACACAACATGCAACAATTAAATATTTTACTAAGCTACAGTTCATAGAAGGAAATCAGTCAATTGAAATAAATTCATTAGGCCCTAATCTGTGGATTTCACATGACTGGGAATACAGATATGCATCTGTTGGTCACAGATACCAGTATCTGGTGTGACCACCATTTGCCTCAAAATTTTAGAGAAATACGTTTTTTTTGCGTATGAAAAACTTCTGGGATCTTTTATTTCAGCTCATGAAATATCAGACTAACACACATGTTATTGTGTGTGTTTAACATGTTGTGTTCATATTTTTGTTCAGTGTAAATGTGTAGGTTGAAACTAACAAAACAAAACTAACACAGTGGCATATAATTCCAGCAGTTTTATACTCTATATGACAAAACCATTTGAAAGGGGATTTTTAATATTTAGTAATGTAAACAAAAAGCTCCTTTCTGGTGTTTGAACAGCATCCTCTTACCTCTCAAATATCACCTCACAATACAAAACCAGCCCTGTTCTACTCTGTAAACACTACACCTCTGTTATCGCCAGGTTACAGACAGCGCATCCTAGTGCAAACATTTTAACTTACCTGTTCATTTAACCAGACTGTATATTAAGTAAACTATTATTACCCTCACTTATATCATACACACTTAAAGCTATTTAAGTATTTCTCTGCCATCGACCTGTATAGCAAATACTCTTTATTTATCCATATCAACTTGCAATATTTGTATCATTTATTTATCATCTTCAACAGTAGGAGTAGTGGGCAAGGGCGCTCTAGGCTACTACTTGTAATCAACGAGTTGTTGAATATATTGATTATAAGGCGAGTCTATATTGCCTATACGCACATGCCATGTCTTGATACACTGTCCATATAGGATATTATGGAACATTTTTACCAGTATTTTAATGTTGCATGTTTATTATTTTTAATATTGTTTGACATAGTTTCTGTATGCTTTTGCATAATGTTGAATGATGTTTAGTAAAGCAGCTACTCTCTAGCGGGGGTACAGGGAACATCTCTGAGCAGTAGCCCCATTTTTTAGGAGCTTTGGGTGAAGTTTCCCCTTGGTACAGATGCAGGATCAGCTTCCCCTCCCCCTATTCCTATCCTCAACCATTCGTGGGGAAAATGCAAAACTGACCCTAGATCAGCACTCACCCCATCCTCATCTTCAATGATGTCCCTCCCAATAGAAGCCAGAGTAGTCCACTTGCAGTTGTTGGTGGCTCGGACAGCACAGCGTTTGTGGGCCTTGAACTTACACACTGTGGGAAGGAGAGATGTAGCATTATACCAGAACACAGAGACAGATGGTGTGTTAGATAGATACATACCTTTAACAGTGTGGAGTTTCTAAACATCACCCAGATACTATGTGTTGGCTGAAGCATTTCATTACAGTGTTGATACTATGTGTTGGCTGAAGCATTTCATTACAGTGTTGATACTATGTGTTGGCTGAAGCATTTCATTACAGTGTTGATACTATATGTTGGCTGAAGCATTTCATTACAGTGTTGATACTATGTGTTGGCTGAAGCATTTCATTACAGTGTTGATACTATGTGTTGGCTGAAGCATTTCATTACAGTGTTGATACTATGTGTTGGCTTTAGATGTACAGGTCAGCAGTAATGTAACCCACCTTCAAGGCTGAGCAACGTATACAGAACCAGTCAACATGTTCTACATGGTCAAATAATAGTGAAGACATCCAAACGATGAAATAACACATATGGAATTGGGTAGTAGCCAAAAAAAGTGTTTTATATTTTAGATTCTTCAAAGTAGCCACGCTTTGTCAAGAGTGTGCAAAACTGTCATCAAGGCAAAGGGTGGCTACTTTGAAGAATCACAAATATAATTTGTTTACCTCTTTTTTTGTACGTGTTGTTTCATAGTTTTGATGTCTTCACTACTGATCTACAATGTAGAAAATAGTACAAATAAAGAAAAACCCTGGAATGAGTCGGTGTATCCAAACTGTTGACTGGTGCTTTACATTCCTGAGGCTCCTTCTAAGAAGGCCAAAAGGTTTTAAGAGTCTGGGACGGTGTCAGCTGTATGTGCCGTCGTCTGGGATGAACTGAAGAAAAGCAGTTCCTCTCTCAGAATGAACAATGGTCCACTTTTAAGTCAGTTTATGGTTTTTGGAGTGTGTGTCTATAGGGGAGTGGAGGTATAGTTGTGCTGTAATAGGCAGTTTGGAAAGAAGTAGCTGGGTGTTGGGGAAGGGCAGTCACTACCCTCCAGGGCAGGATAGGCAACTAGACTTAACTGGACAGGCCGGGGGGTGGAACATAATTCTAATAATTTGAACACGGCAAATGAACCACAAGTAAGCCCAAAAAGAGATTGTATCTGAAAAACAACAATAATTTCATAGCTTCAATACATTGTGACGCAATCACATACAGTGACACATTTTTTGTTGTTTGACTCTGTACTCCAGCACTGAAATTACTGTATGCAATGACTATGTGCAGACTGTCACCTTTAATTTGAGGGTATTTTCATCCATATCGGGTGAACCGTTTAGAAATTACAGCACTTTTTGTACATATTCCCTCCATTTAGGAACCTAAAGTATTGGGAAAAATCCCCTTAAAAGAGCTTGGACTGGGCTGAGAGGGATCTGACCTCCTGTAGAGCTGGGAGGACCAAGAGCCCAGAGGTGGGAGGACCAAGAGACCAGAGGTGGGAGGACCAAGAGACCAGAGGTGGGAGGACCAAGAGACCAGAGGTGGGAGGACCAAGAGACCAGAGGTGGGAGGACCAAGAGACCAGAGGTGGGAGGACCAAGAGACCAGAGGTGGGAGGACCAAGAGACCAGAGGTGGGAGGACCAAGAGCCCAGAGGTGGGAGGACCTAGAGACCAGAGGTGGGAGGACCAAGAGACCAGAGGTAACAGAGCAGAGTACTCTGGTTGGGGTGTAGGGTTAGAGCAGTAGGGGTGGGAGGACCTAGAGACCAGAGGTAACAGAACAGAGTACTTGGGGTGTAGGGTTAGAGAATAGCCTGAAGGTAGGGAGGGACAGTTCCTCTTGCTGTTCCCTAGTCTCTGCTCCATGGTCTTGTAGTGGATGCGAGCTTCAACTGGAAGCCAGTGGAGTGTGAGGAGGAGCGGGGTGACATGAGAGAACTTGGGAAGGTTGAACACCAGACGGGCTGCAGCGTTCTGGATAAGTTGCAGGGGTTTGATGGCACAAGCGGGGAGGCCAGCCAACATCTAGTTGCAGTAATCCAGACGGGAGAGGACCTGGATTAGGACCTGCGCCACTTCCTGTGTGATGTAGGGTCGTACTCTGAGAATGTTGTAGAGCATGAACCTGCAGGAACGAGTCACTGCTTTTGATGTTGTCCAGCATCACACCAAGGTCCTGAATTGGGGCTCAGGTATTTAGGTGCAGGTGGATCTGTGAAGACTTTTAGCTGGCAGTGTGCATGTGTTCAGAGGAGGTATGTACCTTCACAGGACAGTCCATGCGAGGTGACTCCGGAGAGGGCCTCGCGACACACGTTGCAGTAGGTAGGGCGGGCGTGGGAGCAGGCGTACCAGTTATGCATTCCAGAGAAGTGGTCCATGCTATACTGGTTGGACTGGGAGGGGAACAGAGGAGACAAGAGAGGGGAAATAAGTACTAATTCGTCCCCTGACCACTACTCATATCAGGATGTATTTATCCTGGGGTGCATCCCAAATAGCCCCCTATACAGAGCACTATGGTGCCTGGTCAAATAGCCCCCTATACAGAGCACTATGGTGCCTGGTCAAATAGCCCCCTATACAGAGCACTATGGTGCCTGGTCAAATAGCCCCCTATACAGAGCACTATGGTGCCTGGTCAAATAGCCCCCTATACAGAGCACTATGGTGCCTGGTCAAATAGCCCCCTATACAGAGCACTATGGTGCCTGGTCAAATAGCCCCCTATACAGAGCACTATGGTGCCTGGTCAAATAGCCCCCTATACAGAGCACTATGGTGCCTGGTCAAATAGCCCCCTATACAGAGCACTATGGTGCCTGGTCAAATAGCCCCCTATACAGAGCACTATGGTGCCTGGTCAAATAGCCCCCTATACAGAGCACTATGGTGCCTGGTCAAATAGCCCCCTATACAGAGCACTATGGTGCCTGGTCAAATAGCCCCCTATACAGAGCACTATGGTGCCTGGTCAAATAGCCCCCTATACAGAGCACTATGGTGCCTGGTCAAATAGCCCCCTATACAGAGCACTATGGTGCCTGGTCAAATAGCCCCCTATACAGAGCACTATGGTGCCTGGTCAAATAGCCCCCTATACAGAGCACTATGGTGCCTGGTCAAATAGCCCCCTATACAGAGCACTATGGTGCCTGGTCAAAAGTAGTGCACTTTCTAAGGAATAGGGTCCCATTTGGGGTGCAGCCCTGATCCTAGGGACTCACAGAGTAGTGGATGTATGTTCTTCACCCAACGCTAACAGGCTACACTTGATTCAACCAATCAAAGGCTTAATGTTTTGATGAGAAGTTGAATCATGTGTGTTAGTGTTGGGCTATAACAGAAACCCAGTGCAGACATTAGCATAGATATACATTTATTAGCAAGGCAATAATGATATGGCGAAACTTCCAAAGGTCAAATCGGAAACATTACCATATTACTTTGACCTGTCGTACGTGCCCTTCCCCTTCCATACAAGTGTCTAGGCTAGGGGGGGGGGAGTCCCAGTTATCTCTGCTTTCCCAGTGTGCATCGTGTTCGCCTGTGTTCAGGGATTTGGAAGAAAATGACTGGTATATGGAAACTCCCTCTAGCCCATGGTTACACCAATCCAATGCTTTTACATTTGTGGGGAGTAGTGAATGAGTGCACACTTCAGGAGGAAGGAAAGATGATTGGGACTTACCCCTGACTCTGTGACCTTACCCTCACCTCAAAGTGTTCTCTGTTCTGAACGCTCTTCAGGGCTGCCATCCAGTCTTCCATCTCTTTCCTGTTCTCCGCACACAGAATCAGCCGGCGACACGGAGTGATGATCTATAAAAACAGACAGAGAGAGAGAGAGAGAGAGAGAGAGAGAGAGAGAGAGAGAGAGAGAGAGAGGAGAGAGAGAGAGATGAGAGAGAGAGAGAGAGAGAGAGAGAGAGAGAGAGAGAGAGAGAGAGAGAGAGAGAGAGAGAGAGAGAGAGAGAGAGAGAGAGAGAGAGAGAAGAGAGAGAGAGAGAGAGAGAGAGGAGAGAGAGAGACACCAAGTTCTCAGAAAAATGAAACCCGGGGTTGTGCAATGCCATGTGGCCTTTTTGAAGGCTTTTTGGAGCAGTTATGAATGAGTGTGTGCTTGTGTGTATGTATTGATAGATTGATTGGATCAGAAGTTGTGGATGAATGAGGGTCAGTAACACTATCTCCACAGAGGGTCAGAAACACTATCTCCACAGAGGGTCAGAAACACTATCTCCACAGAGGGTCAGTAACACTATCTCCACAGAGGGTCAGTAACACTATCTCCACAGAGGGTCAGTAACACTATCTCCACAGAGGGTCAGTAACACTATCTCCACAGAGGGTCAGTAAAACTATCTCCACAGAGGGTCAGTAACACTATCTCCACAGAGGGTCAGAAACACTATCTCCACAGAGGGTCAGTAACACTATCTCCACAGAGGGTCAGTAACACTATCTCCACAGAGGGTCAGTAACACTATCTCCACAGAAGGTCAGTAACACTATCTCCACAGAGGGTCAGAAACACTATCTCCACAGAGGGTCAGAAACACTATCTCCACAGAGGGTCAGTAACACTATCTCCACAGAGCGGACGTCAGCTTCCAATTCATTTCCTTTCCTCCACAGCTGCTTCACAAAGGGGCTCCTGTTCCCAGACGGATAAAAATAGTTGCACGCCTTTCCTCTCTGCCAGAGCAGCACCGCAAACACACACACACACACACACACACACACACACACACACACACACACACACACACACACACACACACACACACACACACACACACACACTATGGACTTAGACGTCTACTCTTTGTATCTGTCACATTATGACGTCTGTGATAGCATGTGCCATTTGAGCTCAGGTGCATCCTGTTTCCATTGATCATGCTTGAGATGTTTCTACAACTTGATTGGAGTCCACCTGTGGTAAATTCAATTAATTGGACATGATTTCGAAAGGAACACACCTGTCTATACAAGGCCTCACAGTTGACAGAGCATGTCAGAGCAAAAACCAAACCATGAGGTCGAAGGAATTGTCCGTAGAGCTCCGACCCAGGATTGTGTCGAAGCACAGATCTGGGGAAGGGTACCAAAACATTTCTGCAGCACTGAAGGTCCCCAAGTACACAGTGGCCTCCATCATTCTCCAAAAGTTTTGAACCACCAAGACTCTTCCTAGAGCTGGCCACCCGGCCAAACTGAGCAATCGGGGAGAAGGGTCTTGGTCAGGGAGGTTGCCAAGAACCCGACAGTCACTCTGACAGAGCTCCAGAGATCCTCTGTGGAGATGGGAGAACCTTCCAGAAGGACAACAATCTCTGCAGCACTCCACCAATCAGGCCTTTTTGGTAGTGGCCATAAGGAAGCCACTCCTCAGTAAAAGGCACATGACAGTCCACTTGGAGTGCCAAAAAGCACTCAGAGCATGCAAAACTAAATTCTCTGGTCTGAATAAACCAAGATTGAACTCTTTGGCCTGAATGCCAAGCCTGGAAGAAACCTGGCACCATACCAACGGTGAAGCATGGAGGAGGCGGCATCCCTACGGTGAAGCATGGAGGAGGCGGCATCCCTACAGTGAAGCATGGAGGAGGCGGCATCCCTACAGTGAAGCATGGAGGAGGCGGCATCCCTACGGTGAAGCATGGAGGTGGCGGCATCCCTACAGTGAAGCATGGAGGAGGCGGCATCCCTACAGTGAAGCATGGAGGAGGCGGCATCCCTACGGTGAAGCATGGAGGAGGCGGCATCATGCTGGGGAGAAAATACAATAAAGCAAAAAGAAACTGGAAAGTAGGATTGGTTGTGAGGAAAAAGCTGTGAAAAGATTTCAGTTGGGCTTCGATGCATATTTTATGTGGTTGTAATACTAGCAGCTTTTAAGATGCTTTTATGATGAAGACAGCACCTCTACAGATGGGATCTAACGGAGCATAACATTCTCTCAAGATGCAGAAATAAATAAATCATATTTTTCCACTCCTGTTCACAAGTCCAAAACCTTGCCTAAATTTGGTGTCATTTTACTTCAATAAATGCTTAATTCTGCAGGAGTTAATATTCAGTCTGTGTGAGAGGTTATAGACCTACAGTCAATGTCTAGATTTCAGTTTCCATTCAACCCATCTAAAGAGTAGGTTACAGTTCCCTTGACGAGCCATAGGCCTCTTTGAAGTCCCTGTCTTGTGACTGTCAAATTTTTATAGCACCTCACAATCACACATAACATAGCCCTAACACAGCCCTAACACAGCCCTAACACAGCCCTAACACAGCCCTAACACAGCCCTAACATAGCCCTAACACAGCCCTAACACAGCCCTAACACAGCCCTAACACAGCCCTAACATAGCCCTAACTTAGCCCTAACACAGCCCTAACACAGCCCTAACACAGCCCTAACACAGCCCTAACATAGCCCTAACTTAGCCCTAACACAGCCCTAACACAGCCCTAACACAGCCCTAACACAGCCCTAACACAGCCCTAACATAGCCCTAACACAGCCCTAACACAGCCCTAACACAGCCCTAACACAGCCCTAACATAGCCCTAACTTAGCCCTAACACAGCCCTAACACAGCCCTAACACAGCACTAACACAGCCCTAACACAGCCCTAACATAGCCCTAACACAGCCCTAACACAGCCCTAACACAGCCCTAACATAGCCCTAACACAGCCCTAACACAGCCCTAACACAGCCCTAACACAGCCCTAACACGGCCCTAACACGGCCCTAACACAGCCCTAACATAGCCCTAACATAGCCCTAACATAGCCCTAACACAGCCCTAACATAGCCCTAACATAGCCCTAACACAGCCCTAACATAGCCATAACATAGCCATAACATAGCCCTAACATAGCCATAACATAGCCCTAACATAGCCATAACATAGCCCTAACATAGCCCTAACATAGCCCTAACATAGCCCTAACATAGTCCTAACATAGTCCTAACACAGCCCTAACACAGGTTATGCTCAGTTAGACCCCATCTGTAGAGGTGCTGTCTTCATCATAAAAGCATCTTAAAAGCTGCTAGTATTACAACCACATAAAATATGCATCGAAGCCCAACTAAAATCTTATCAGAAACACGTTGGGTCGTTTTCACAGCTTTCTTTTTCAAACTGATGGAATTTGGACATTTTGCAAATTTTCCAGTTTTTTGTTGGTGCTTTATTGTATTTTCTCCTCAGTCCCTAAACATTTTTGTTTAGATTAAAGCATTCATTCTATCATCTGTTACATTATTCTGGTGAGCAAGGGTTTATCTAGTCTTCTAGGGCCACATATAATGACTGAAGGGAAACTACATACCAATTATAGACAAGTTGACTAACATAGCCAACCAACATGTCAGAAATTATAAGCAGAAACAAATCTCAAATCAGGCAAAACAAATCCTGCACCGCCTGTCAACTATAAACTTCCAGTCTCTGACTGTAGCCTGCAGCGCATTTTCTATATTGGATGCAGGCCTCAGATTTTCACTTTATCACATATAGTCGGGCGGTTGCGGACGGGTTATTAGCCAATGCAGGCGGGTGCGGGTGAACAAACAGTTGACCCACACCACCAGCTCACGTCTCTGTGCCCCACACACTCTCATTCCTAACATTCTTCTGCCTTACTTCCAGTGTCCAGTCAAATTTGTCTCCAGATGTTCTCCTCCTTCTCTCTCTCCCTCTCCTCTCCTCTCCTCTTCTCCAGACTGTGCTCTGCTATATTTGGTCTGGGGTTGGGAGAGAATGGGTGTAGTCCAGGTCTAGGAGCTGTAAGTATCCCTCTTTGTCACCAAGTCCCTGGCTCTGCCGGCTGCAGTCTCCCACTCCTTTCCTGAAGTCCTCCTGACGAAGCATTGACAGACAGTTCTCCGTGGCTGGCGTAGAGTTCTCCAATCTTATCTAAGAACTGTCCCACGGTAGCCTCTCTCTCTGGAGTCCCGAAAGAGATACAATCCGTTACTGCCTGGCTTTCCTTCCTTTTTTCCCCTAGTCGGAGTGTTCTAGCCAGCAGAGAATTCCCAGAATTCCCTCAGTCGTTTCTTTCTATGGATCCCTGTAGCGGAAGGTATTCCAGGAGGGTTTTCCTTCTCTCCCAGCTCGGTTGTTAGCCCTGTTAGCCTAGCCAGCTTAGTGGTGCTCTGACTGGGAGAGAGCCGGGAACCGTGGTGCAGGCCCCTCCCCCATCCGCCTGCCTCTGTTCTCTGACTCACATATATAAACTTCCTGTCGTCAAGGCGATCCCACACAGGGAGCTGGACTGGAGGGAAAGGTGTGAGTGGGGTGTTGAAGAACACACAGCAGCACAGAGAGAGGAGTGGAAAGACAAGCACTCCATCTGGAACTGAAAGACCACCTTCACCTGAGCTTAGACCTGGGTTCAAATACTATTTGAAATCTTCCAAATACTTTGAGCGTTTGCTTTAGCCTCCCTGGAGTTCCTCCCTGGAGTTCCTCCCTGGAGTGCCTCCCTGGAGTGCCAGAGAGTTTGCGACTATTCTATTGGTTCCATTGCAGCAGTCTAGTTCAATTAAGCAAAACTAACGTAATATAAATTATTTCAAATAGTATTTGAACCCAGGTCTGCTTGGGCTTGGGCTGTCATCAACGAGAGACTAGGAGACTGGGAGACTAGGAGAGCTCCACTCCAGCCAGTGCGAGAAACCAATACAAATAGAGCAGGATGAAGTAACCTCTCTTTTAACCTCAACACAGAAAATGCAGCTCTGTGGACGCATTCGCATTCTGTACAAAATTCTCTGTCGGCATGCACAGACATGAACACACACACACACACACACACACACACACACAGTAAACACAAACTCAAGCCGCCCCTCCCGGATACTCACTGACTAACACAGCTCCACCCAGTTATTAAACATAAAGGAGTCCAAAGGGAAGCCATGACACCCACAGTCTCAGATTGTTACAGACAGATAAGATAAGCCTTCCTGCAACATTATTTGGTTGAATTATAATATGATCTCCACTAATATTGGCACCCTTGGTAAATATGAGCAAAACGGGCTGTGGAGAAAATATCTTTACTGTTTATCCTCTTGGTCTATCATTCAAAATATTCACAAAAATCAAACCTTTTAATTAAAGTAAAATAATACATTCTTATCATAAAACAAATATTTTTCTCAAACACATGTGTGCCACAATTATTGGCACACCTTCAATACTTTGTACAACCTTTGCCAAGATAACAGCTCTGAGTTTTCTCCTGTAATGAGTCATGAGGTTGGAGAACACATGGCAAGGGATCTGAGACCATTCCTCCGTACAGTATCTCTCCAGATCCTTCAGATTCAGAGGTCCAAGCTTGTGGACTCTCCTCTTCAGCTCATCCCACAGGTTTTCTATGGGGTTTAGGTCAGGGGACTGGGATGGCCATGGCAAAACCTTGATTCTGTGGTCAGTGAACCATTTTTATGTTGATTTTGAAGTGTGCTTTGGATCATTGTCCTGCTGGAAGATACAACCACAGCCCCGTTCAAGCTTCCTAGCAGAGGCAGTCAGGTTTTGATTTAATATCTGCTGGTACTTGATGGAGTCCATGAAACCATGTATCCTAACAAGTTGTCCAGGGCCTTTGGAAGAAAAACCCACAACATCAAAGAACCACCACCATAATTCACAGTGGGGATGACGTACTCTTCTTCATGGCTATCTTTCTGTCTACGCCAAACCAACCTCTGGTGTTTGATTCCAAAAATATATATTGTGGTTATGGAGACTTTCTGACCCCAAGACCCAACCAACGTCTGCTATTCTCCAGCTGTGATCCTTGGAGATGTTTTGTCCACTCTAACCATCCTCCTCCATATAGACACACGTCCTCCTCACTGTGGTGGGATCCATATAGACACACGTCCTCCTCACTGTGGTGGGGTCCATATAGACACACGTCCTCCTCACTGTGGTGGGATCCATATAGACACACGTCCTCCTCACTGTGGTGGGGTCCATATAGACACACGTCCTCCTCACTGTGGTGGGATCCATATAGACACACGTCCTCCTCACTGTGGTGGGGTCAATATAGACACACGTCCTCCTCACTGTGGTGGGGTCCATATAGACACACGTCCTCCTCACTGTGGTGGGGTCCATATAGACACACGTCCTCCTCACTGTGGTGGGGTCCATATAGACACACGTCCTCCTCACTGTGGTGGGGTCCATATAGACACACGTCCTCCTCACTGCGGTGGGGTCCATATAGACACACGTCCTCCTCACTGCGGTGGGGTCCATATAGACACACGTCCTCCTCACTGTGGTGGGGTCCATATAGACACACGTCCTCCTCACTGTGGTGGGGTCCATATAGACACACGTCCTCCTCACTGTGGTGGGGTCCATATAGACACACGTCCTCCTCACTGTGGTGGGGTCCATATAGACACACGTCCTCCTCACTGCGGTGGGGTCAATATAGACACACGTCCTCCTCATTGTGGTGGGGTCAATATAGACACACGTCCTCCTCACTGCGGTGGGGTCCATATAGACACACGTCCTCCTCACTGTGGTGGGGTCCATATAGACACACGTCCTCCTCACTGTGGTGGGGTCCATATAGACACACGTCCTCCTCACTGTGGTGGGGTCCATATAGACACACGTCCTCCTCACTGCGGTGGGGTCAATATAGACACACGTCCTCCTCATTGTGGTGGGGTCAATATAGACACACGTCCTCCTCACTGCGGTGGGGTCCATATAGACACACGTCCTCCTCACTGTGGTGGGGTCCATATAGACACACGTCCTCCTCACTGTGGTGGGGTCCATATAGACACACGTCCTCCTCACTGTGGTGGGGTCCATATAGACACACGTCCTCCTCACTGTGGTGGGGTCCATATAGACACACGTCCTCCTCACTGTGGTGGGGTCCATATAGACACACGTCCTCCTCACTGTGGTGGGGTCCATATAGACAAACGTCCTCCTCACTGCAAAGCCAGACTCTAAACTTATTTTGGCCTGTGATTTTCTGCAGTGAAAGAACCCCTATCGCAGAGTAGCATGTATGTGATGAAATGATATTCATGTCATCAGGAAATGTTATCATTATCAAGAGTCAGGAATAATAAGTAGGTTTGGTGATTTTAGTGGGGCCTGATCCTGTGGTTTAGTTGTCTGACCACTGCATGACCACGTTGATTAACTTTAGGTAAGAATGACCGCGGCCGACACAGGGCTGATATACAGTATGTGTGGACAGTAGCCAAGAAACTACTGAACAGAGAGAAAGACTCACAGCGACCGTCACAGGGCTGATATTTGGAAGGACATAACGATAAGCCATAAGTACAGAGAGAAATAAAAAGCAAAGGATAAAAAGATAGAAAGAAGGGACTCACAGTGAAACTGTTGTTGACGTTCTTAGTGCTTGATTCAGCCACGCTCGCGTCTGTCAGGTCGACCTCATCAAAGATGATGGACTAAGGAGAAAAAAAAAGGAGAAAATATATACATATAATTATTACTATTTTATTGAATATTTAAAACATACAATATACTTGCAGTGAAGCCGCTCAACAACTACATCTAAAAGACTCCAGAGCGACACACAGAAGCAGCCAGGGTCAATGCCCTGCTCAAGGGCACGATCTCCCACAAGGTCAATAAAGGGGACCCCCCCGAGAAAATAAAATAAATAACATCATAACAGCACGGCCAACACACATCTTAACAGCACGGCCAACACACATCCTAACAGCAAGGCCAACACACATCTTAACAGCACGGCCAACACACATCCTAACAGCAAGGCCAACACACATCCTAACAGCAAGGCCAACACACATCTTAACTGCAAGGCCAACACACATCATAACAGCAAGGCCAACATACATCTTAACAGCAAGGCCAACACACATCTTAACAGTGAGGCCAACACACATCTTAACAGCGAGGCCAACACACATCTTAACAGCAAGGCCAACACACATCTTAACAGTAAGGCCAACACACATCATAACAGCAAGGCCAACACACATCTTAACAGTAAGGCCAACACACATCTTAACAGTAAGGCCAACACACATCATAACAGCAAGTCCAACACACATCTTAACAGCAAGGCCAACACACATCAAAACAGCAAGGCCAACACACATCTTAACAGCAAGGCCAACACACATCTTAACAGCAAGGCCAACATACATCTTAACCGCAAGGCCAACACACATCTTAACAGCAAGGCCAACACACATCATAACAGCAAGGCCAACACACATCATAACAGCAAGTCCAACACACATCTTAACAGCAAGGCCAACACACATCAAAACAGCAAGGCCAACACACATCTTAACAGCAAGGCCAACACACATCTTAACAGCAAGGCCAACATACATCTTAACCGCAAGGCCAACACACATCTTAACAGCAAGGCCAACACACATCATAACAGCAAGGCCAACACACATCATAACAGCAAGGCCAACACACATCTTAACAGCAAGGCCAACACACATCTTAACAGCAAGGCCAACACACATCTTAACAGCAAGGCCAACACACATCATAACAGCAAGGCCAACACACATCTTAACAGCAAGGCCAACACACATCATAACAGTAAGGCCAACACACATCATAACAGCAAGGCCAACACACATCATAACAGCAAGTCCAACACACATCTTAACAGCAAGGCCAACACACATCTTAACAGCAAGGCCAACACACATCATAACAGCAAGGCCAACTGAATATGTTTGAGTGCATGTATGGTACTATTAACATGTGTGTGTGTCTGTGTGTGTGTGTCTGTGTGTGTGCATTTGAATGAGAGTGTGTGTATATGTGTACAAACACCTGCATGGCATCACCTCAGGCAGACCGGCATTCGCTGTAAAACCACTGCCCCTCTGCGTCATTCAAAATGTTTTATTTTGACATTATTTTTTAAAATACTTTTATCTTTTAAATACTTTTATCTTTGACCGTCATTCTATCCCCAACCCAGCAACTCCACTCCCACTTGTCTGCAACTCCACATCCCAACCCTCTGCTTCCCTCAGCCCGTCCCACCTATCTCTGCTGGTCTCCCTCTTCGGATTTCTTCCACCATATATCTTTCCACTATGCTGTGATGTTTCACATACAATTTCAATCTATCTAATCGAATATAATCCACAGATTGCGATTTGAAGATAAATACTTTTACTAAGAGTATTAGTATATTAGTAATTGACTGACCTGGTCTCTCCAGATCTCCCAACAGTATTATTTCTAAGGTACGTTTTAGATGAATGTAATGCATTTTCAGCCATTCCTGAACCTGAGACCAGAACCAGGTTACCTGAGGACAACACCAGAACAAATGGTATATTCATTCTGTATCCTCATAACAAAATCTGCAGAGCTGCGATGATTGTATGCCCCAAATATTCAACATTTTGTTGGTGGCAAGAATTCTATATAATAATTTTATCTGAAAAGCACAAAGTCTTGAATCTCGCGTACCATGGAATCGGAACATCAAAAATCTCTTCCCAACTAATTTGCACTCTGTATGACACAGCTGTCAACATCCTGGTCCTCAGATGAAACTAGAATACTTTCCTATTATACGGTTGTTATTCCTCCTCCAGGTTTGATCCTTTATATTGGGCAGACAGACCAGTTCCCTACCTCCTCCAGGTTTGATCCTTTATATTGGGCAGACAGACCAGTTCCCTACCTCCTCCAGGTTTGATCCTTTATATTGGGCAGACAGACCAGTTCCCTGCCTCCTCCAGGTTTGATCCTTAATATTGGGCAGACAGACCAGTTCCCTGCCTCCTCCAGGTTTGATCCTTTATATTGGGCAGACAGACCAGTTCCCTACCTCCTCCAGGTTTGATCCTTTATATTGGGCAGACAGACCAGTTCCCTACCTCCTCCAGGTTTGATCCTTTATATTGGGCAGACAGACCAGTTCCCTGCCTCCTCCAGGTTTGATCCTTTATATTGGGCAGACAGACCAGTTCCCTGCCTCCTCCAGGTTTGATCCTTTATATTGGGCAGACAGACCAGTTCCCTACCTCCTCCAGGTTTGATCCTTTATATTGGGCAGACAGACCAGTTCCCTACCTCCTCCAGGTTTGGGGTTAATGCTTCCCATACAATTCTGATAACTCCATGAGAGACATAACTCTACCATTCCAATTTACAATCTCATTTAAAAACAAAATTCCCTTTTCAAACATCTTTTCCATAAATACAGGTATTCTATCAACCAGCACATTCAAACATAAATACAGGTATTTTATCAACCAGCACATTCAAACATAAATACAGGTATTTTATCAACCAGCACATTCAAGTTCAGCCATAATATTTGTTCTAACTTTTCAGGGGGATGAAATTGAAATTGTAGCCAGCTCTGCAATACTTGTTTGAAAAAGAGAGATACTTGTATACATTTTCCATGAATCTAAAATGAGACGTGACGATCTGCACAAAGGCAGAACAATGGATGAGCGTTTTTTAGTAATCTTCTTGAGAACCATTTAGGGTTCAAGTAAAACGTTTGAACAAGTGAAGCTTTTAGAGAGAGATTTAGTGCTTTTATATTTAATCATCTCAACCCAGCCAGTTCATATTCATTATATAGATAGACATGCTTTATTTTGCCTGGTTTAGAATCCCAGATAAAGCTAAATAGTTTTTGTTCATATGATTTGAAAAACGAATCATCAGGAGTAGGAGGTGACGTAAGTTAGTGAGTAAACGGAGATGTCATTAAGGAGTTGAATCTGGGAATTTGTTTCCATAAATAGACTGTTTAAATGTATTTGGCTAAGGTGTATGTAAACTTCCGACTTCAACAGTAGTGATCACAATATAGTATCCATATCTAGGAAAACCAACGTTCCAAAGACTGGGTCTAATATAGTGTATAAGACGTCATACAATACGTTTTGTAGTGATTCATATGTTGATGATGTAAATAATGTGTTGGTCTGTGGTTTGTAATGAGGAACAACCAGACGCTGCACTTGATACATTTATGAAACTACTTATTCCAGTTACTAATAAACATTAACCCATTAAGAACATGACTGTAGAAACTGTTAAATCCCTCTGGATTGATGAGGAATTCAACATGTTATGGTTGAGGAGGACGAGGATAAAGGAACGGCAAATAAATCTGGCAGCACAACCGATTAGCAAATGTACTGCAAATGAAGAAATCATGTGACTCAACTGAATAAAAATAAACTATACTATGAAACAAAGATACATTATATAAAGAATGATAGTAAAAAGAAGAAGAAAGTCCACTATGAAACAAAGATACATTATATAAAGAATGATAGTAAAAAGAAGAAGAAAGTCCACTATGAAACAAAGATAAATGATATAAAGAATGATAGTAAAAAGAAGAAGAAAGTCCACTATGAAACAAAGATAAATGATATAAAGAATGACAGTAAAAAGGTCTGGAGCTCCTTAAATTACATTTTGTGAAAAAGGCAAACTCAGCTCCATCATTCATTGAATCAGATGGCTCATTCATCACTAAACCCACTGATATATAACTACTTTAAGGATTTTTTTTCATTGGAAAGATTAGCAAACATAGGCATGACATGCCAACAAGAAACGCTGACGCTACACATCCAAGTATATCTGATCACATTATGAAAGACAAGCAAAGACAAGTCATTTCGAATTCCGTAAAGTGAGTGTGGAAGAGGTGAAACAATTATTGTTGTCTATCAACAACAACAAGCCACCGAGGTCTGACGACTTGGTTGGAAAATGACTGAGGATAATAGCGGACGATATTACCACTCCTATTTGCCATATCTTCAATATAAGCCTACTAGAAAGTGTGTTCCCTCAGGCCTGGAGGGAAGCTAAAGTCATTCCTCTACCCAAGAATAGTAAAGCCCTCTTTACTGGCTCAAATAGCCGACCAATCAGCTTGTTACCAACCCTTAGTAAAGTTTTGGGGAAAATGCTTTGATCAGATACAATGCTGTTTTACAGTAAACAAATGGATAACAGACGTTCAGCAGCTTATTGCAATCTAATGACTGAGTGAATGCTGATGACTCAACACTTTACACGTCAGCTACTACAGCAAGTGAAATCACTGCAACACTTAACGAGCTGCAGTTAGTTTCAGAATGGGTGGCAAGGAATAAGTTGGTCCTAAATATCTCTAAAACTAAAAGCATTGTATTTGAGACAAATCATTCACTAAACCTCAACTACATCTTGTAATGAATAATGTGTAAATTGATCAAGTTGAGGAGACTAAACTGAGTAACTCTGGATTGTAAACTGTCCTGGTCAAAACATATTGATACAACAGTAGCTAAGATGGGGAGAAGTCTGTCCATAATAAAGTGCTGCTCTGTCTTCTTAACAACACTATCAACAAGGCAGGTCCTACAGACTCTAGTTTTGTCTCACCTGGACTACTGTTCAGTCGTGTGGTCAGGTGCCCAGAACAGGGAAGCACGGCTGGCCCTTAAATGTACACTCAGTGTTAACATTAATAATATGTATATCAATCTCTCCTGGCTCAAAGTGGAGGAGAGATTGACTTCATCACTACTTGTATTTGTAAGAAGTATTGACATGTTGAATGTACTGAGCTGTCTGTTTAAACTACTAGCACACAGCTCAGACACCCATGCATACCCCACCAGACATGCCACCAGAGGTCTCTTCACAGTCCCCAAGTCCAGAACAGACTATGGGAGGAACACAGTACTACATAGAGACATGACTACATGGAACTCTATTCCACTTCAGGTAACTGATGCAAACAGTAGAATCAGATTTAAAAAAAACAGATACAAATACACCTTATGGAACAGCGGGGACTGTGAAGAGACACACACATGGACACGAATACACACACAATAAAATATGCACTATACACACACATACACATTAATTATGTGTTGTAGATATGTGGTAGTAGAGTAGAGGCCTGAGGGAACACACTTAACGTGTTGTGAAATCTGTGAAATGTATTGTAATGTTTTTAAAAATGTATATAACTGCCTTAATTCTGCTGGACCCCAGGAAGTGGAGATAGATAATGCAAATACAATTATGTGAATTTGTCCCAATACTTTTGGTCCCTTAAAATGGGGGACTATGAACAAAAAGTGCTGTGATATTTAACTGGTTCACCCGATATGGATGAAAATACCCTCAAATTAATAGCAATTGCATCATTTCAAATCCAAAGTGCTGGAGATCCAAAACATGTGTCACTGTCACAATACTTTTGGAGATCACTGTATATATAAAAGGTAGAAATGAATACCAACCTTGGCGGTCTGGGCGTAGTACAGAGTCCTCCCACGCAGTTTGAAGTAGCGTCTCTTCCAGCGCTGGAACGAGTTGGTCTGCTTTACCAATTTGCCCTCCTTCAGGATTGTCTGCAAAGGACGACAACATAGAGAGACTAGCGTCAGTGACGCCCCTATCCTCACAAATACACACGTACACGCACGTACACGCACGTACACACACGTACACACACACGTACACACACACATAAACACAACAACCAGTGATGCATGGGACCATCCATGCACAGCCTTATCAAAACATCAACCCCATGACTATATAAATAGGTAATAACAGAATACCATCATGAACCACACAACCTTTTCTTGGGAACGGCTGTGAAATCAAGTGTATAATCCCCTCAGAGCTGCACTAACAATGCCAGCTATTCACAATGGCTGAATGATGTCTCTCTTAACCTAGCCAAGCTTAGCTACCCAAACCCCTGCAGCACTGAGCACTCTGCTTCCACCATCACTGTTATATCATCCAGAGAACTGATCGCTCTCTCTCTCTGCCCAGAGATATAGCCTAGCCTAGCTCCTCTCCTCTGACATGTTGGGGGTTTGGACAGGAGCCTTGGCCATGGTCGATTTACATATCCGGGGAGGCAGAGTCACTGAACTGGGCTTGACATTAAGACATTGCCAAAGCTGGAGAGTGGAGACACACAGTTCACTATTAAAGACCTCGTAGTGTCTAAATGTAGGAAGGAGATCAAATCAACCCCGGCTAGCCACTACACCCTACGCACTTGTGTAGACCTGAGAGGATTGGTTAGGAGGATGGAATTCTACCTGGTCAATCAGAGAGCAACCCACCATATTGCTTCCTCTCGGATCTACAAAAGCACATAGGGGGGTAGGGTCTAGGGCTGATTTGTGTCGCGAAGTGTGTCCACTGGAAGGCTGTGTCCCAAATTCTCCAACGAACCAACAGATTGCTCTCAACAGTCATCATCTGCTTCGAACATCACCTAAGGCAGGGATATTCAAATCCAATTCTGGAGGTCCAGAGTACTGCTGGTTTTCTACCTGATACAACTTGGTATCCCTGGTCTAAATACCTGATTAGAGGGGAATAATGAAAATCCGCTGTGGAATCTCAGTCAAATTACAAATGAAGGTACCTACAGTAGGCTTCTCCAAAACCAAGCTCTGATGCTGCTGATGGTCATTAGAAGTCTACCAAACGTGCCAACTGACAGTCGAAAATCTAATCAAACATCATGAGAGACCATGAGCTCATGTTGCACAACATTTCTATAGGCTCTGTAATTGCGTGAGAAAACAGAGTGATGGCCTCTAATAAAAAGAGAAGGATTCCATCAGCTTTCTATAGGCTAGACCTACTATATTTATTTATCAACTTTCCTAATATTAAGCACATTGCTTCTCTTTACAACAGCAGTATAGTCTACCTAGCTGCCATGAAAATGAACCACGGGAAAAGCGTCCTCCATTCTCTATTTAATGCATAGATGACATGTATTTTTTCCGTGCCCCTGTTCTGACAGGTGAATTATGAATGGTCCATTCTAAATCAAAACTAATTTCACACATGACCAACCACCTTGATTCGGTCTTATGTAGCAAAGAAAATGGCCTTTGAATGTTTTGGTTCCTACTGGAGAGCTCTTCTTTGTCTACACCCATTCAGCATCGTTCACACCCTCTTAAACTTTAGCCCCACCCATCTCAATTCGCTCTTGGAGCGTTCAGAACGCACACTGGACGCTCTGGCCGATGAGTAGGGTTGATCCGAGCGTTCTGACCTCGCAACGGCATTCAAGCACCCAAGCTTACTGGCTAACATTGGCTAGCCTGCTAGCTACTACCAGACACAAAATGAGAGAACAGCTCACTGACCATTTTACTCGCCCTAGCAGAGCTGGTTAGGCTGTTTATCCAGAGTGTTGGTAACTGTAACTGTGTTGCTGGCAACAATTTAAATTACGCTTTTTTGCCGACGTTTACTGACAACGGCCATTTATTTATTTCTTTAACCTTTTTTAACTAGGCAAGTCAGTTAAGAACAAATTCTTATTTACAAGAATTTACTGTATTTACTGAAACAGGTTTCCCCTCAAGGATTTCCCTGTATTTAGAGCCGTCCATCATTCCTTCAATTCCAGTTTCCCAGTCCCTGCCGATGGGGTGATAAGAGGTGTTGGGTTTGCGCCAGACATAGCGTTTTCCTTGATGTCCAAAAAGCTCAATTTTAGTCTCATCTGACCAGAGTACCTTCCATATGTTTGGGGAGTCTCCCACATGCCTTTTGGCGAACACCAAACTTGTTAGCTTATTTTTATCTTTAAGCAATGGCTTTTTTCTGGCCACTCTTCAATAAAGCCCAGCTCTGTGGAGTGAACGGCTTAAAGTGGTCCTATGGACAGATACTCCAATCTCCACTGTGGAGCTTTGCAGCTCCTTCAGGGTTATCTTTGGTCTCTTTGCTTGCATATAAAAAATGCACGTAGACAATGAGTGCAGGCTAGGGATGACATGCTTTTTTTTGTGGGCCATTCTATAAAAAAAATAATTACACACATATATTAGTAGGTTATAAGTAAAGATCAGATTAAATTAAGAATAGTCTGATGGATGAGAATATTATCAAGTGTTTGTCAAATAGTGAATGAGAGACTGATGAAGTGTGTGCAACTTGAACCAGAAACAGAGCAGAGCTCATGCCTGTCATGTGACTTTTTTCAAATCATCATTAGAGTCGCATCATGCAGCCTTAGAATGTATTAAATCAAAGCATATGGCCTAACTTTTGTATCACAACTAAAGTTACATACCTTACTCCAAAATTAAACATATATAAGAACCTGTTTCTTTGTTAACCGCTCAACACAGAACTCCCTCAGAAATCGCTTGGAGAAAATGCATTTTCCATTTTATTCAGCTATGTTAAATTGTATTCTACATACTATAAAATAATGCTACGAAATTCTAAGCAAATCTTGTCTGCTAAATTAACTAGTAGCCCACAGCCATTTACATAGACAGATCTGGGCCTAACATAAGGACAACTCAGGGTATGCTATTCTGTTCTTCTAAAATAGACTCCATTTTCTTCATATCATGTTTCTTTAGACCTGTCTAAAATAAATAATGGATGGTGTAGGCAATATCACTGGTTGACCAAAATGTAATGACCACCCTCATCATCATAGCATCAAGACTTTGAAGTTCTGAGGTGAATATGATTTCTTGTTGACAGGCAAGTTAGCCTAATACTGTGGTAGTCAATATGACAGTAAAAATTATAATAAATTAACACAGAGCAGCCACCATCTGGTTTCCTTTGATCATTTTATTTAACTAGGCAAGTCAGATAAGAACAAATTCTTATTTACAATGACGGCCTACCTACAGGGCTACGTTGAAGCATGGTGGTGGCAGCATCATGCTTTGGGGATGTTTTTCAGCGGCAGGGAGACTCGTCAGCATCAAGGGAAAGATGAATGGAGCAAAGTACAGAGAGATCCTTGATGAAAACCTGCTCCAGAGCGCTCAGGACCTCAGACTGGGGCGAAGGTTCACCTTCCAACAGGACAACAACCCTAAGCACACAGCCAAGACAATGCAGGAGTGGCTTCTGGACAAGTCTCTGAATATCCTTCAGTGGCTCTGCCAGAGACCGGACTTGAACCCGATCGAACATCTCTGGAGAGACCTGGAAATAGCTGTCCAGCGACGCTCCCCATCCAACCTGACAGAGCTTGAGAGTATCTGCAGAGAAGAATGGGACAAACTCTCCAAATACAGATGTGCCAAGCTTGTAGCGTCGAACCCAAGAAGTCTCGAGGCTGTAATTGCTGGCCAAGGTGCTTCAACAAAGTCCTGAGTAAAGGGTCTGAATACTTTTGTAAATGTGACAATTCAGTATTATAATTTTTTTCATACATTTGCAAAAATTTCAAAAAAGTTGTTTTTGATTTGTCATTATAGGGTATTGTGTGTAGATTGAGGATTTCTTTAGAATAAGGCTGTAGCAAGAGACCCTTCTATCTGCCCCGTACCCTTCTATATAGCCCCGTACCCTTCTATATAGCCCCGTACCCTTCTATATAGCCCCGTACCCTTCTATATAGCCCCGTACCCTTCTATATAGCCCCGTACCCTTCTATCTGCCCCGTACCCTTCTATATAGCCCCGTACCCTTCTATATAGCCCCGTACCCTTCTATCTGCCCCGTACCCTTCTATATAGCCCCGTACCCTTCTATATAGCCCCGTACCCTTCTATATAGCCCCGTACCCTTCTCTATCTGCCCCGTACCCTTCTATCTGCCCCGTACCCTTCTATATAGCCCCGTACCCTTCTATCTGCCCCGTACCCTTCTATATAGCCCCGTACCCTTCTATCTGCCCCGTACCCTTCTATATAGCCCCGTACTCTTCTATATAGCCCCGTACCCTTCTATCTGCCCCGTACCCTTCAATCTGCCCCGTACCCTTCAATCTGCCCCGTACCCTTCTATATAGCCCAGTACCCTTCTATCTGCCCAGTACCCTTCTATATAGCCCCGTACCCTTCTATATAGCCCCGTACCCTTCTATATAGCCCGTAACCTTCTATATAGCCCCGTACCCTTCTATCTGCCCCGTAGCCTTCTATATAGCCCCGTACCCTTCTATCTGCCCCGTACCCTTCTATATAGCCCCGTACCCTTCTATCTGCCCCGTACCCTTCTATATAGCCCCGTACCCTTCTATATAGCCCCGTACCCTTCTATCTGCCCCGTACCCTTCTATATAGCCCCGTACCCTTCTATCTGCCCCGTACCCTTCTATCTGCCCCGTACCCTTCTATATAGCCCCGTACCCTTCTATCTGCCCCGTACCCTTCTATATAGCCCCGTACTCTTCTATATAGCCCCGTACCCTTCTATCTGCCCCGTACCCTTCAATCTGCCCCGTACCCTTCAATCTGCCCCGTACCCTTCTATATAGCCCAGTACCCTTCTATCTGCCCAGTACCCTTCTATATAGCCCCGTACCCTTCTATATAGCCCCGTACCCTTCTATATAGCCCGTAACCTTCTATATAGCCCCGTACCCTTCTATCTGCCCCGTAGCCTTCTATATAGCCCCGTACCCTTCTATCTGCCCCGTACCCTTCTATATAGCCCCGTACCCTTCTATCTGCCCCGTACCCTTCTATATAGCCCCGTACCCTTCTATCTGCCCCGTACCCTTCTATCTGCCCCGTACCCTTCTATATAGCCCCGTACCCTTCTATCTGCCCCGTACCCTTCTATCTGCCCCGTACCCTTCTATATAGCCCCGTACCCTTCTATATAGCCCCGTACCCTTCTATCTGCCCCGTACCCTTCTATCTGCCCCGTACCCTTCTATATAGCCTCGTACCCTTCTATATAGCCCCGTACCCTTCTATATAGCCCCGTACCCTTCTATATAGCCCCGTACCCTTCTATATAGCCCCGTACCCTTCTATCTGCCCCGTACCCTTCTATATAGCCCCGTACCCTTCTATCTGCCCCGTAACCTTCTATATAGCCCCGTACCCTTCTATCTGCCCCGTAGCCTTCTATATAGCCCCGTACCCTTCTATCTGCCCCGTACCCTTCTATATAGCCCCGTACCCTTCTATATAGCCAGTAACCTTCTATATAGCCCGTACCCTTCTATCTGCCCCGTAGCCTTCTATCAGCCCCGTACCCTTCTATCAGCCCCGTACCCTTCTATCTGCCCCGTACCCTTCTACATAGCCCCGTACCCTTCTACATAGCCCCGTACCCTTCTACATAGCCCCGTACCCTTCTATCTGCCCCGTACCCTTCTATCTGCCCCGTACCCTTCTATATAGCCCCGTACCCTTCTATATAGCCCCGTACCCTTCTATATAGCCCCGTACCCTTCTATATAGCCCCGTACCCTTCTATATAGCCCTGTACCCTTCAATCTGCCCCGTACCCTTCTATATAGCCTCGTACCCTTCTATATAGCCCCGTACCCTTCTATATAGCCCCGTACCCTTCTATATAGCCCCGTACCCTTCTATATAGCCCCGTACCCTTCTATCTGCCCCGTACCCTTCTATATAGCCCCGTACCCTTCTATATAGCCCCGTACCCTTCTATCTGCCCCGTACCCTTCTATATAGCCCCGTACCCTTCTATATAGCCCCGTACTCTTCTATATAGCCCTGTACCCTTCAATCTGCCCCGTACCCTTCTATATAGCCCCGTACCCTTCTATATAGCCCCGTACCCTTCTATCTGCCCCGTACCCTTCTATATAGCCCCGTACCCTTCTATATAGCCCCGTACCCTTCTATATAGCCCTGTACCCTTCAATCTGCCCCGTACCCTTCTATATAGCCCAGTACCCTTCTATCTGCCCCGTACCCTTCTATCTGCCCCGTACCCTTCAATCTGCCCCGTACCCTTCAATCTGCCCCGTACCCTTCTATCTGCCCCGTTATTGTTATTTTATATACACTACCAGTCAAAAGTTACCACCTACTCATCCAAGGGTTTTTCTTTATTTGCACTATTTTTTACATTATAGAATAAAAGTGAAGACATCAAAACTATGACATAACACATATGGAATCATGTAGTAACCAAAAAAGTGTTAAACAAATCAAAATATATTTTATATTTGAGACTCTTCAAAGTAGCCACCCTTTGCCTTGATGACAGCATACCATAATACATTGGATTTAGGTAAAGAATAATACGAATTGCCCTTTAGACCAGGTTGAATTACTGCATTCCCACTGGGCACACATTGGTTGAATCAATGTTGTTTTCACGTCATTTCAATGAACATTGAACAAACATAGAATACATTATTCTTCTACCATTTATTCTGTTACCAATAATATTGACATGTTAATAGTATTTTCTGATTACAATTAATGTGTCATCTTTTAACTAAACGCATCTTTTAGCAAAGATCTATTAGCTTCCTAAATGTAAGTGGGTACATCTAGCTGTACAGCCTGGTGTCAGACGTAACACAGCAATGTATATCCAGGACACTTAAATTAGTGTGACATGTTCGGTATGGTTACATAAGACAGATGGTTGGTCGGGGTGGATGGGTGGGCGTATAAGGTTGTGAGATCGAATCTCATCACGGACAACTTCAGCATTTTTATTAATTAATTAACTTTTTAACTGCTTACTACTTTGCATGTTAGCTAAACCTTTCCCTAAACCTTTTAGCTAACCGTTCCCCTAACAAAACCTTACATCTTTAACCTAAAGCCAAATCCTAGCCTAGCTAACGTACAGAATAATAGGAACTGCTGTGAGACCAGGTTGCAGCCAGCCATCTGATAACACATTCTGCCTGAACGGCTGGTCCTGCACTTTGTAAAAACACAGAGGATGTATTATTGGTTCCTAAACACAGTAATGTGTTTTACTGGGGCCACAATATAGGTGAAGTGGCAAACGAGTTGAGTCCTCTTTTAAAGGCAAGGGCAGTGTGAATACAAAGAGAACTGTTATTTAGTTGTTTTTACCCCAGAGTTCACTTTAAAGAGGACTGAGGTCGGTCATTTTAAAAAGGGGACTATGTGAAATCACACTTAGAAGGAAAAGCATCAGCCAAAACATAGCCTGTCTCCATTGTACATTATTGTAAATCACAACATATTTATTGGCAGATAAGCGCTCCTGAAAACGTACAACGTTATATAGTTATGAATATCAAACGAGATGAGGAATGACTCAAATAGCAGAATGGAGGAGTATGAAACAGCTGGCCTGTTATTTATCACCAGTAATCCAGACTGAATGTACTGATGAAGTTTATGATCAACAGCCGGTAAAGACACCGTTATGTGCGGCGCTGATGACAGCACGGTACCGTTACTGAGCGCAGACCTAACCGGGGATCCTGCTGCCATCTCGCCGATGGAGAGACAGGAAAGAGCGGTGTTTCACGTCTGGCCTCGCAAAGCTACAAAACTAGCATAGCGGACGGAGAGAACAGCTACCGAAACCTATCATTTTGCTTTGAATTGCAATGTTACCCATGAAATTGGCAGGTTACCTTGCTTCGTATCTGACCCGATGTGGAAACTTTGCGTATCAATTTCTGCGGAGATCCATGTTCCTGCTCTGGTTCACTATCCGTAGATTCATCCAGGCATCTTGCCGTGGCCTCGGCTCCGACCGCCACCGCCATATCATTCAGCCCCAGGGAACGACATACAGTGGTGGAAGGTGGCGTCGAGGGGAATTAGCGCCCCCTTGTGGTCACGACGGGGCAGCGCAGCACCAATGGGGTCCCCCTGACTCAACATGGGGAAAGGTCAAAGGTATTCGAGGAGAAGGAATGTGGAAGAAAATGCGCTTGTATGAAGTTGGTGTCAAGCAGTGACTCAGTTCATTAAAAACAGTCTTCAGCTGTTCTGATCTGCACTTCATAATGTAATTGAATCCCACATGAACTATGATCATTTTCCTGATGCTGGTTTAACATGTTTGGGAGCAGCTTATTGATGTCCTGTACTCGTGCTCCTGGATAACACAACGTTTTTGCTCCTGATATTGGAAAGTAGAGGTCCAACCAGGCATATCACAATATTTCAAAATACAATCCTGGTAAAACATGGTTTGGAAAGCAAATGGCTATTGCTGAAAAGAGAATATGAAGACTAATCTGTTTTAGTTAGGCTATCAGAATTCTCAATTTAATTGAGCAAACTACGCTATTCTTTGTTCTATACACTCTTAGAAAAAAGGTGCTATCTAGAACCAAAAAGTGTACAGCTGAAGAACCCTTTTTAGTTCTAGATATCTTTTTTTCTAAGGGTGTGTAGCGTGTAGCAGTGGGTCCCAAACTTGTTAATTTAACTATGCAAGTCAGTTAGGAAAAAAATCGTATTTACAATGACGGCCTACACCGGCCAAACTCGGACAAAGCTGGGCCAGTTGTGCACTGCCCTATGGGATAGAACCAGGTTGTCTGTAGTGACACACTGAGATGCAGTGTCTTAGACCACTGCGCCACTTAGGAGTCCTAAGTGTAGTCCCGTACCCCTTCAAACATTCAACCTCCAGCTGCACCCCCTCTAGCACCAGCGTCAGAACACTCTCAAATGTTGTTTTTTGCCATCATTGTAAGCCTGCCACACACACACACGATACATTTCTATCTAAATAAACCATCTTACAAGGACACTTCACAAGATTCTATACTAATCACATATGAGGTACACTCAGGTGGCTACATTGATCTTTGGTTTTATTAAAGACAAACAAATCGGTGTTGGACACATTCACGTTGGAGGTAGTGGAGAGTATAGCAAACAATGTGTTGTGAAATGTATTATATTGTTTTAAAAATTGCATAACTGACTTAATTTTGATGGCAGGAAGAGTAGCTGCTTCCTTGGCATGAACTAATGGGGATCCATAATCAATACAAATACAGTAGCTTCTGAGTGCTGAATGAGACAGCATGTGGTTTAATGGGACCATGAAGACATGGCTCAGTGTTGAGAGTAATAGATAATATGTGAAACTAAGCTAAAGTTTAGAATACAGGCAAGATTTGGGGGAGGGAAGAAAACTGATAGTTTTTACATCTAGTGAGTCTCAACTATTAGCTTAGAAAGTATATATTTGTGTATGAGGTTTTAACAATATCACACCAAAACACTGACAGAGATGAAAGTCATTTGTTGACCATGTTAGAAACATGGGAAGTCAAATGTCAGCTATGTTTGTGAGATTTCTGCAGTAGGCTACATTCAGTCAGTCTCTGCATACGTGTCTGTTGACATCCCAATCTCATAGATTGGTACTTTATTGATCCTGAGGGGAAATGTCTTCGTCAAGCAGCTACGAAACAAACATAGCATGCAACATGCAAAATGCCAGAATGAAAATACACAAGAGACAGATACAAGATACATAGTGCGGCAGTATGAAAAAGTATAAAATACAATAAGTCTGGAGGGCAAAAAGCTATAAAAAGACATTGCATAGTATGGGTGAATATGTACATTGTTAGAGTGTTGGGCAAAAAAAATACTTCAATAGCTAACTTTGTGTATGATATAATTTAGGGTAATAATAGTAATTCGCTTAAAATAGTCCTTAGTGCGCAGGGTTTAATTACAGATAAATGCACGTATTGCACATTCCATATACTAAAAGCAATGAAAAAAGATGCAACTGACAGGATACTAATATGCATTCCTGAGTGAATGACTACGCAATTACTTACAATATTGCATGTGATATAATATAACAACTGTACATGAATACGTATATACAGTCCTGAATGACCACGTAGGCTCCCGACGGCGACCAGGACACCGAGCTGAGAGGAGAGAACAGAACGTCAGAACTGAGCAGGACGGCAGTACAGGAGTTTCAGGTAGAAGTTACCCCCAAGACATGTGCCATAATGGCTTCTGTGACAGCATGGACAGAGCACCATTAAGGGCTTTTTTCCCTCTCCAATTGGTAGTTACTACGTACTCAGGAGAGGTGAAGGTCGATCTGTCCTTAACCCACAGCAGTGTTTGCCTTGTGATCTGTCCTTAACCCACAGCAGTGTTTGCCTTGTGATCTGTCCTTAATCCACAGCAGTGTTTGAGAATAGTGAAAAGCACCAGACAACCCCATAGTAGAATAGCCGACCTAGTTATTTACCTAGTCTGCTTATCAGTTATAACAGAAATACATATTCCTCTCGAGGCGCATTCAAGTTGCGAGTGCCACAGAGAGAGAAACATGCATTCTGATAAGCAGCCAATTCACATTTCTTAATGCAATTGCAGGAAAAACTTTTGAAAGCAGTTAATAGCCTTTGTTAAAAAGAGGGGGATCCCAGCTTGGGTTTCTTAATAGACTGTTTAGTTTGGGGTCTAACTAAGGACTAGCCCAATGGGGTGTGCATATGAGAAACACCATGTTTCAGCCCATTTCATTATATTCAGAATAATGTTATTTACAATCATGTTTTACTCCAATGTTAGTAACCAAAGTAAATGCAAAATACTACATAGCCTCAAAACATGGTAAACTAATTTTGATATCACAGATAAACCATCTATTGGGGATTATCCAAATAAAATGTCACCCTCCACACTCACCTGATGTTCCAGAACTGCACTTTGTCAAAATGGCCGCTCATGACACACTGCTCTGTGCAGACTGTCATTACAACTGGATTCAGCAAACAGTCTTCATTCCTGAGAGGAAGAAATAGAGTGGGGTTCAGAACTGACCAAAGGCTCCATCCACAAGAAACTAATCCCTAATGAGTAGAACATGTACTGAATCGGCATTCATCTCTTAAAAGCCATTTTGTGTAGCTGAAAAAAAAACAGAGAAGGAGGAATATAAACGGAATGCTATGCTAACACCAACGGGGAAAATAAACTCTTACAGACTTTGCTGCGCAGGTCCCACAGTTCTGCCGTAGCTCCCGGAGACAATGCAAGCGTTGTCCAGGAGAAAGCGAGGCGCCAGCACCTTCCCACTGTGGCCTGTCAGTGTGTTGGGGGGGGGGGGGGGGGGGGGGGGTTGCAGCAGAAAACAAAAACGAGTTAGACTAGCCACGTTATGGAAAGTAAATTGCCCTTTGGACTTCAGAACAACGGTATGGTCTCAGTTTGAAAGTTGAGATCAGCGGCCCAGCCCCGTACCCCAGCTTGATACCCCTTAGTGATTGGTTCTGTTGGATGTCCATCAACATAGTGACGCCATGGTCTCTTAGAGACACAGGATGTGAGGTTATCCTCTATGTCAGCAGCCCCTGTGTCCAACAATGCACAACTAGAGCATGCTGGGAGTAGAGCAGGGGCTGTTGGGAGCCAATGGATAGCAGGGAGTGGAACTGGGCGTCAGACCTTTTACATCACATCATTGACCATCAACATATGACTTTTGCAGTATCTGACCAACAGTCTAGAAGGACATTTAAGGCTCCAAAAAGGAGCATTTCCTGACCACACAGCATGGATCATGGTAAGCTATAGGTTCTGGAAAAACTGCTGAACCCATCCTAAGAACCGTCTAGGGATGTTAGACTAAAAACAATCTTGGTCGGTCGAGTCGTCTTTTCTTTCGACCAATTGATTAGTCAATTTTTCCAACGTGCATTTTAATAAAATCAACTATATGTAGCAAGTCTGATTAAATAGTTACGACACACACATGACTTAAAAGTAACTTCTATTGCAATTGCCAACTATGTAATATCTTACACAAAGCCAACGGGCACAAAATGGCGGGAGAGCTCGCATTCTGGAGAGAGACGTGCCCCGTGCATCTTAGCCACACAAATATATGTTATCGTATACACATGTAAGAAAGGTTTAACATTTTAATGTTTTAGTCAAATATTGTATCGGTTTGGGCTTCTTACACATGTAATAATGTTCCAGCTGGATCTAGTTGACGATCCCTGATAAAGGGTGACATTTTAGAAGCAGGATGACACTCACAGCACTGTCAGACTATACTGGGGATCCCGGCGTTGCTGCCAGTCAGAGCAGCCGTCGGCTCACAGCGACCTGCACACAGATAGAAAACAGGGGTATTCATTAGTGCACACCGTAGCAACGGAAACAAGCCTTTCTTATTGGACAAGTTCAGGTTAGTCCCTCCCTGTTTACACCCATTTGCTTCAGTTGGGTTCCTGGTGAACACAGCACCACGCCCACATTTTATTCAATGTACGTTTTTACTTTTTATTTAAACTCAATTGTATTTCACTCCGTTTAAGAGCCTACTTCTAAGACCAGCGTTTTTCATGTTCAATGTCTTTTCGTCATGTTCAATAAATGTATCTTGCACTTGTGTTGTTTATTTAACTGTTATTCATTCTAACAGCTTAACAGTCACTGAATGAGTTGCGTCTTGTCAGGCTAAATACATAATGGAATTTTTGAATATTCTATAAAATATTGGATATTATTCGAATAGTGGAATCATTTCAAATGCCCATCCCTAATTGACATACTCCTGTTTGGTGCGGTCCAATCACATTCCTTTCATGAAGGTCTCAGCTTGAAAACTTGAGATCATCTACCTATCCCTATCCCACACCCCAATACTCCTTGGTGATTGGTCATGTTGGATGTCCATCATCACAGTGACGCATTGGTCTCTTACAGACACCGGATGTGAGGTCATCCTCTCTGTCAGCAGCCCATGTGGCCAACGATGCACAACTAGAGCATGCTGGGAGTAGAGCAGGGGCTGCTGGGAGCCGAAGGGGACAATGGGAAGGAACTTGGGCAATCAGACCTTTTACATCTCATCATTGACCTTCAGATCTACAACAGACACTTTCCTCATAAAAAGACCCTAGCCCTGTTTGAATACACAAGAAATGCACCTTCCTTCCTCTCCTTGAAGAAGTTGCAAATCTGACAGTATAACTGGCAAAAAACCTTTGGCTAGAAACTATGTTCTTACCTACCCAATCGTATACAAATCAGTGATTACCTCAAGGAAAGCATGAGTGACGCATTTTGAAGGTTTCCGAGCAGGGCCACAGATAGCCTGACATCACGTACCTGAGACCACCTCCCACAGTTTGACCCTTCGGTCCATCTCGCCCGTGGCCAGGAGTCGGGAGCCTGGGCTGAACCGCACTCACCTCCCCATCATGGGCTTCCTGAACAGACAAATAAATGCCACAGTGGGTGACCCAAGAGGTATTTAGTGTCACCGTGTCGATATGGGCACACAAGCAACTGAAACTTTTCAAATGAGTTTGCGACGGAAAACAAGAGCACGTCTTATTTGCCTATTTCTTCCGTTTGGTGCCTAATGAATAAGAATCAGGTTACCACAGTAAATACGGAGGTTGTTTTTAAACCACACATTTCATAAACACTTCCTCAATTGGTGAACAGCTCCTTTGAAAGCCCATAAAACAAATGTAAGTATTTGCATCGTTTTCTGAAGTTTAGGTCTCAGCTTGAAAACTTGAGATCATCTACCTATCCCTATCCCACACCCCAATACTCCTTGGTGATTGGTCATGTTGGATGTCCATCATCACAGTGACGCATTGGTCTCTTACAGACACAGGATGTGAGGTCATCCTCTCTGTCAGCAGCCCATGTGGCCAACGATGCACAACTAGAGCATGCTGGGAGTAGAGCAGGGGCTGCTGGGAGCCGAAGGGGACAATGGGAAGGGACTTGGGCAATCAGACCTTTTACATCTCATCATTGACCTCCAGCACCTGACCTAAAAAAGGCTACCGCCTTTCGTGAAAATAAGTGCTGGCCTGACCTCAAAACACTGTGGTAGAATGAAACTAAGATACTTACAAATACGTGTAGGGCCGTGGAGGGAACGTTCACGTCGGCACACTCCGGAGGGGGTCTCCGTGTTTCAGGCGAGGTTCCGTACGAGTTCCCAGGACGACGTCTGCCAACATAGAGGAGAGCTGTAAATCAATCCAGTCAGAGATCACCATGCATGTTCGAGATTAACTATATTGCAGTCGGTCTATTCAGAACTGCTGATCAACAATTCACCTCGCATCCCAAATGACTTGACTATCCATTATCTGATTGAGATTTGCTTTATGGAACACCAAAGTCTCCAGGCTTGTTTGCATTTTACATACAGGTATAAGGGGAAAACCATGCTTGAAAAGCATGTCAGTATGTGATATACCCACTAATAAAAGGTACTTACTAGAGGGAACACTTTGGAATTATCAAACCAATTACCCCATTCACACCAGATGGAATTAGGCCTTACTCAATACTCAAATGTATAACAAAATAACATTTGATTAATACAACATTTAACCAGCCTACCTCATATTGTACGGATGATGAAGACCTCAATTCACAGATCAAACACTTCATTCAGGATAAAGTGTTGGCCTGCCCCGGAATAAGTTACAGCTGAAGCATTCGTTACCATATCAATGTACAGTAAATAACTACAGTAAATAACTACAGTAAAAGATAGATAGTGAATAACACGACTAGTTAGCTTGTAATCTATGTCGCTGTTTCCACAAACACGCAGTCATTAGCAACACGAGGTATTTAACATATTGGTTACTAATGTTAACTACTTTCATATCCTGACATGTTGTGTTAAATAGTGTTAGTTGATGCTAACCTAGATAAGTAAATACCATCGTTAACGGTAGTTAAGTCGAGATAGAAACAGAAACTCACCATCTAAACCATTCATCCGACAAGTGAACAGTTTCGTTATTTGCCGTTTCTCGGTTTAAATAGCAGAAGTGAACTGCTAACCAACTCCAGCCTCAGTTACCTTTATAACCACTGGGCTTTTATTCTCCTTTGTGTTCATTTCCCGCTCGGTAGACGGTAGTCAGTAGACGGTAGTCAGTAGACGGTAGTCAGTAGACGGTAGTCAGTAGACGGTAGTCAGTAGACGGTAGTCAGTAGACGGTAGTCAGTAGTCGGTAGTCAGACGGTAGTCGGTAGTCAGAGGGTAGTCGGTATGTTGAGTCTTTCAGGTCGGAGGGCAGACTGGTCATTACAAGAACAGGTACGTAGCTGAGTCACAGACAACAATGACAGATATTTCACCGGATGTATAAATGTGAAGCATCCGGTTGGCGTTTCCTCTCACTACCAAATATGGTGATGAGGAAGCCCACTGGCCGGCATCAATTAAAACACTTGATCTCGATACAGTTCTCTTCACTTTAACTAGAATTTGCTATGAACAGTTGTCTAAGTTTTGTAGACTTTGCCAAAGTCGGGAAAAAAACAAATCAACTTTATTATTATGGTCGGCAGGTTAGAGTGTTGGGCCAGTAACCAAAAGGTCGCTGGTTCGAATTCCTGAGCCGACTAGGTGAAAAAACCCCTGTTGATGTGTCCTTGAATTTAGATTTTAAATAAGAATTTTAAGTGACTTGCCTAGTTAAAAAGGTTGCTAGAACGGAGCAGTAGGATCTCGACAGCTCCGGTGCTTGGCTCTGCCCAGTATGACTCATTACATACTGCGGTCTCTCTTGGTTTAGTTATGTACATCTTTGGCTGAGTCACGGACTGGTCTCGAAGTAGACGGTGTGCGATAGAATAGATGATGTTGATTGAATGGTGTTGTCTATGCCGCTAAGTGTTCCCATCGGTCAATTCCAGACGGTTCTCTACCTGATGTTGCGAAGACTACTGACAGCTGCGTTGTTTTGTAGCTAATATACTTAACAAAAAATAAACGCAATATGTAAAGTGTTGTTCCATGAGCTGAAATTAAAGCCTCCCCCTTTTTCCTCCAAACATAACGATGGTCATTATGGCCAAACAGTTCTATTTTTGTTTCATCAGACCAGAGGACATTTCTTCAAAAAGTACGATCTTAGTCCCCATGTGCAGTTGCAAACCGTAGTCTGGCTTTATGGCGATTTTTGAACAGTGGCTTCTTCCTTGCTGAGCGGCCTTTCAAGTTTTGTCGATATAGGACTCGTTTTACTGTGGATATGGATACTTTTGTACCTGTTTCCTCCAGCATCTTCACAAGGTCCTTTGCTGTTGTTCTGGGATTGATTTGCACTTTTTGCACCAAAGTATGTTAATCTCTAGGAGACAGAACGTGTCTCCTTCCTGAGCGGTATGACGGCTGCATGGTCCCATGGTGTTTATACTTAAGTACTATTGTTTGTACAGATGAACGTGGTACCTTCAAGCGTTTGGAAATTGCTCCCAAGAATGACCCAGACTTGTGGAGGTCTTGGCTGATTTCTTTAGATTTTCCCATGATGTCGAGCAAAGAGGCAGTGAGTTTGAAGGTAGGCCTTGAAATACATCCACAGGTACACCTCCAATTGACTCAACTGATGTCAATTAGCCTATCAGAAGCTTCTAAAGCCATGACATCATTTTCAGGAATTTTCCAAGCTGTTTAAAGGCACAGTCAACTTAGTGTATGTAAACTTCTGACCCACTGGAATTGTGATATAGTGAATTATAAGTGAAATAATCTGTCTGTAAACAATTGTTGGAAGAATTACTTGTCTCATGCACAAAGTAGATGTCCTAACCGACTTGCCAAAACTATAGTTTGTTAACATGAAATCTGTGGATTGGTTGACAAATGAGTTTTAATGACTTCAACTTTAGTGTATGTAAACTTCCGACTTTAAATGTACATATGAAGTGGGTAAAACAGTATGTAAACATGATTAAAGTGACCAGTGTTCCATCTCTATGTAAATAGGCAGCAGCAGGTGCAGAGTTGAGTAACCGGGTGGTAGCCGCCTAGTGACAGTGACTAAGTTCAGGGAAGGGTACTGGGTGGAGGCCGGTACTATTTAACAGTCTGATAGCCTTGAGATAGAAGCTGTTTTTCAGTCTCTTGGTCCTAGCTTTGATGCACCTCTGCTGACCTCGCCTTCTAACGGGATAAAAAGGCTGTTGCTCGGGTGGCTGAGGTCCTTGATGATCTTTGTGGCCAAGCTGAATTTCTTCAACCTCGCTGTTGCCCCTTCTTCACCACACTGTCTGTGTGGGTGGACCATTTCAGATTTTCAGTGATGTGTACGCCGAGGAACTTGAACATTTTCACCTTCTCCACTGATGTGCATGGGGGCGTGCTCCTTCTGCTGTCTCCTGGAGTCCACTATCAGCTCCTTCGTTTTGTTGACATTGAGGGAGAGGTTATTACATCTGTAAGCCCATCACACGCATTCAGAGGTTAGCATTACTCAGTCCACTCTTGTTATAGCGTCATCTGACTCCACACTGAAATAAAAGTAGCAATTAGCTAATTACCAATGTCAGGCTGGGTCTGTAGGTCTATGGCTGCGTTTAGACAGGAAGCCCAATTCTGCCTGGTCGTTTGACCTAATCTATTGTAGCCTAGTTTTTTTTATTTTATTTAACCAGGCAAGTCAGTTAAGAACACATTCTTATTTACAATGACGGCCTTCCTACAGGGTCAGACCCTGGAGCAAACTAGGGTTAAGTGCCTTGCTCAAGGACACAGACAGGTTTTTCACCTTGTCGTCTTGGGTATTTGAACCAGCGACCTTTCGGTTACTGGCCCAACACTAACTGCTAGGCTATCCCCTATAGATTATCATATGATTGACTTTATATATTTAAATTAAAAAATCTACTTTGCTTACCTTAAAAAAATGTTTTGAATCCTTAATGGTATTTTCAAGAATAGTCTTCTGAAATCCCAGCGGTCATGCTGGTTAAATGGCAGTTGGTGGACAGTGAAAATGTTTAATTATAGAACCTTACGGATTTAACCTTTTTTTGAAAAGGTCCAACTGTAGATTTGTACAACAGTTTCTGACCCAAGTATCTGGGTTAGACACATAGTAGACATATCAGATGACATTTTTAATAGAAAATAAGTATTCCTTTAAATGTCCAGCAGGGAGCTGAGCAATCACAAGACAGTACTTGAACATATGGCTACAGTCAGTTTAGAATCACAGGTATACTGTATTTGATGCTAACCCACTGGACACACACTGTTTGAATCCACGTAATCTAATATCAATAGAACAATAACCGTCAACAGAGCAATGGTTTTATTTTCAATACATTTCAAAGCAATAAACATTGCATGTATATTCACAGTGACTCAACTCAAGAAGACAACAAAAACAAAACAAAATATATAAAAACAATTAGATTGAAAAAAAAAACGTGCTTTAAACATAAGCTTTTGATTGGCCTGACTCCGACACAGGTGGCGCCCTGTAGATCTGTTGTCCACGGCTTGTTTTGGAGTAGTTGTATGAATATCCCCTGTAAGACAAGTAGGGAACAATAGATTGGACAACGATGAGTTATTTGACTAGCTCATGTAACAGATGGGAAATCGCTAGCTAACTAGTGTTGGCTAGCCCATCACCTGCCTGGAGATCTGAGATAGTGTTGTCCTCACTTTGTCCAACCAAGACCATGGTTTTGGTAGGATAATGGTTAGCTTGCATGTTCACTTTTGGAGTAGGAAGTCTTTGGTTGCATCCCAAATGGACCAGAGCCCTATAGTGCACTATATAGGGATTAGGGTGCAATTACTCACCCTGTTGGTGGTCCTGATGGGCCCCTCTTACAGGAACAGCAGAGCATGGCCCCACCTAGAATGGCCAGACAGGCAGCTCCCCAACCCATATATAGACCTGCACCCAGCTCAAACCTACAGGGACAGAGAACAATCAACTTGTGTGTGTGTGTGTGTGTGTGTGTGTGTGTGTGTGTGTGTGTGTGTGTGTGTGTGTGTGTGTGTGTGTGTGTGTGTGTGTGTGTGTGTGTGTGTGTGTGTGTGTGTGTGTGTGTGTAAACTCCTGGACCTAATTTCAACGCCAATTTAGGATGTGTACTCACCTTACTCCTGCAAAGAATGGATCATTGAACTCCTGCACCACCCGTGCAGCGTACCATGACACAGCAGTCAAGGTGGAAAGACCTGCAGGAAAGGCAGGTTGAGATGGTTGAGAAACGGCAGAAGGAAAAGAGATGCGGAGTGGGAGAAGAAAAAGAGAGACAGAGAAATTGGTACTAAGATGAGAGGAGAATTGAATAAAGCTGATGACGCTGGCAGTTGGGGACACACCTGATAAGATGAACAAGCTGCCGCCTACCAGAGCGATTTTGCCCTTGGCCTGTTCAGACGTGCTGCCAATCTTTGTGCATTTCAGCCCCAGCACTGACACAACGATGGACGCTAGACCCAGGAGGAGAGCGGTGACCATCAGGGCTCGACATGCCTGTATGTAGCCTGAACACAGGAAGCAAAAGAGTTCCAGTCAACAACAGACATTGGATCGATAGAGAGCCTGAGTAGACTGGAACGTGGAGAGGGAGGGAAACACACAGACACACTGAAGAAGGCATGGCAGTAACGTTTGCAGGGTGTGCTAGTGGGACAAGTTGTCTAAAGAAAATAAATATACTTTAATTGATGCTATCAAGCGAGTGCTGGTGGTCTTTTTTCATTGTTAGACACTTCCTGTATGTCACCTACAGAACACACAGATGGAGGCTTAACTCGGATGCAGGACGTGTCTAAGATACAGACCTCTACCAATACATGGATCATTGTGTTCCTCTTACTCTTAAAACATTTGGCAACATCAGTAATCTAGCTAAACGGACAAGGTTGTTGTATGTAATTGATTGACCGATAAACATCAAAATCGCATCACATTTGAGTTGGCCAGAGACAGAGGAGCAGGAAACCCTTTGACCAGGGATGTCAAACTAATTTGGCGATATTGTTTGGGACAGGTTTAGGAGATGATCTATTAGTTCACTCTGGGAGTGTAGTCAGTCCAGCACCTACCAGGCAGAGCGAGCATAGACTCAAAGTCTTTGCAGTTCCTAATGCCGGCGCTGTTCTCGGCACATGAATGAAATAGATTCTGGAACTGCCGCGTGGATATGATGACACTGCCAGACACCGAGGACATCTTCCAGTAGTCATTGGCTAGTGAGGAGCCGGTGAGCAGCCAGCTCGCCACGCACAACAAAAACCCAGTTAGTTCCACTGCCGTCGACATGATCACCCAGAGCACACACACACAGGTGTGGGAAAAGGCTTCCAAACTCTTGAGGTTGAAACCCTCAGACACACAGGATGATTGAAAATGGCCTCACGAGATATGCAAGATGTCGTATTTCTTTGCTCGGTCTCCAATGTGCTGGGTGTCTGTTGTCTTGTTTCAAATGCAGATAACTTTAGTCTTTGCACAGGGGTTGTAAACCGATAAGAGGGTTGTAAAAAACGTAGAGGCGGTGACAAGGGTTTAGAGCTTAGGGGTGGTCTAAGGAGATAAAAAATATGACAGATTGGTTCTTCGAAATTGGTTTTGATTGGTTCATCGAAAGCGATGACCCACTGTTTGACTCTGAAGTTTCACAATAGATACAGTACCTGGTGTCTCCTTAGAATATTCAGGTTAGGCAATACTCTTTTAATAACTCTCTGAACAGAGTTCTCCCACCTTTGGTGTTGAGGTTCTGACTACAGTCCATTCTTATGAACGTGTGTTTATCTAGGAGTCACACACACACACACACACACACACACACACACACACACACACACACACACACACACACACACACACACACACACACACACACACACACACACACACACACACACACACACACACACACACACACACACACACACACACACCAAGGTCAGTGTGACTGTAAATGATTGACCGATCGATGATACAATGATACTTGTGTGATTTACAACCCGTTACCTTCATGGTCTGAAACTGAGACCATATGGCCTGCATTCTTCAGTCTAAAGTGAGTCACGTAGGAAAGGAAATAAAAAAAGACTACCATATGAGAACAGCAAAGTCCTGCTCATTCACTTTAGACAACGGTAAAACTACATCAAGAGTCTAAGTATTTTAATCAACAGCCAATATCTAACTGCTGGGCCACAGTGTTGGCACTACTGTCATTTTGGAACATGGAGGCATCTACCAGGGAAGGAAGTATGTTTATGTGTTAACCGAGGAAGATGTTTACAACATTCAAAGATCTGTATTTGATCATAGACAAATAAATCCTGGCAGGCCAATCTGTAATCTGTAATCCAATTTTAATAACATAAACCCATACATTTTTGAAGGCTACAAATGATAAATGCCTCATGAGCTTAGTTCAACTGTCGTACCCCACCAGAACCCAAAATATGTTGTTTTTTAAAACAATGTAATTCCAAACAAAGACTATATCAGTCCTTGAATCCATAGCTGTCTTTGAATTTGAAAGTAGTTAACTTTCTCCACCACGATTCCTCAGCTGTTTACCAAAACCATTTTGTTGTTGTTTAAACTACAAATTGCCCCTTTTAATAGTGCATGTGAGTATTGCACTGAACCCTGCATGTGTCTCTCACCTGGCAGCCCCAGAACAGTCTTGTATCTCTGGCACTGCATAGAGCCCAGGGACGTGGCTGCGCAGGTCATCCACAGGCCTTCGAACTGCCAGTTGTTGGTTGTGACAGCCCCAGAGTGGCTGCGGACCCTCCAGGAATGGGAACTAGTGCAGCTGTTCTCCAGACACCAGCCGATCACCCCTAAAGACAGACCCAGGACCTGGAAGGCTAAAAGCATGGTGGTTCGTCCTGACACCTGATTTACTGGGAAGAGTAAATTAACCTATTAGTTATGAACCTACAAACACTGTAGTGTTAGCAGTAAACCAAACTGTCTTCAAAATTGTTGTGACGGTTGTATAAGGGCGTTTTGTTAACGTGGTTTTAGCAACCAGGAAAATACTTGATCTGAACCACCAATATACAGTGCCTTCAGAAAAGATCCATGCCCCTTGACTTACAGCCTGAATTCAAAATGAATTGAATATATGTTTTTCTCACCCATCTACACACTATACCCCATAATAACAAAGTGAAAATATGTTTTTTGAAATGTTAACAAATATTACTTTGTAGAAGCACCTTTGACGGCAATTACAGCTTTGAGTTGTCTTGGTTATGTCTGTATCAGCTTCGTACATCTGGATTTGGGGATTTTCTCCCATTCTTCCTTGCAGATTTTCTGGGGAGTGGGCAGTGGCGGTGAACATCAATATTTAAGTTTTCCCACAGATTTTCAATGGGATTCAATTCTGGGCTTTGACTTTCACATTATTCTTCGGAAGCCATTCCAGCATTGCTTTCGCTGTATGCTTGGGGTCATTGTCCTGTTGGAATGTAAACCTTGCACCCCAGGCTCGTTTGCACTCAAACAGGTTCTCGTCAAGGATTTGTCTGTATTTGGCTCCATTCATTGTTCCCCTCTACCCTTACCAGTCTCCCAGTCCCTGCCGGTGAAAAGCCTCCCCATAGCATGATGCTGCCATCACCATGCTTCATGGTTCTGATGACGTTTTCTCCAGACATAGCGCTTTGCATGCAGGCCAAGGATTTATATTTTCATCTCAGTCTTTCACGTGCCTTTTTGCAAACTCCAGGCGCACGGTCTTGTACCTTTTTTGCAGAAGTGGCTTCCGTCTGGCCACTCTTCCATAAACAGTGGTGTAAAATACTTTTAAGTAGTACTAAAGTAGTTTTTGTTGGGGTATCTATACTCTACTATTTATATTTTTGACAACTTTTACTTCACTACATTCCTAAAGAAAATAATATACTTTTTACTCCATACATTTTCCCTGACAGCTAAAAGTACTTGTTAGATTTTGAATGCTTAGCAGGACATAATTATGGCAGCTATCAATATAAGGTCATATATTCATAGGTCATCCCTACTGCCTCTGATCTGGCCGACTCACCAAACACTAATACTGTGTTTATAAATGATGTCTGAGTCTTTTACTTTTACCCAAGTATGACAAATTAGTACTTTTTCTACCACTGTACTTAAGTACATTTAAAATCAGATACTTTCAGACATTTTCTCATTTGTGACTTTTGCCATACAACACCTGGGTAAAGCCAGTTGTGTCTTGATATTATTTTTTGAGAGCAGAGGCTTCTTCCTTCCTGACCTCCCATGTAGGCCAGTTTTGTGCAGTCTCTTTCTGACAGTGTACCCATGCAAATCGACATTGATTGTGGCAAGAGAGGCCTGTAGATCCCTTGATGTTACCCTGGGGTTCTTAGAGACTTCTATGAGCATCTTTCTGTCAGCTCTTGGGCTGACTTTGGTGGGACGACCTGTCCTAGGTAGTTTGAAATTGATTTGTAACTCCTCCCAGACTCATGGGCATCAATAATATTTATTCTGAGGGCCTCAGGTAGGTCTTTAGATCTTTGAATGATGTGTTACCACACAGCCATATGGTTAAGACCAAACCAGACCAATGTTCTTATCTTTATGGAAGGCTGGACCCTCCTAAGTTTCTCTCTAATGTTTTCTAATCATTTGCACTTGTTTTGGTACCTAATTCTAATTGTAGCCATGTTATTTGATGGTAAAGGTAGGGGTGTACTAACTTTATGTGATGGTAAAGGTAGGGGTGTACTAACTATGTGATGGTAAAGGTAGGGGTGTACTAACTTTATGTGATGGTAAAGGTAGGGCTGTACTAACTTTATGTGATGGTAAATGTAGGGGTGTACTAACTGTATGTGATGGTAAAGGTAGGGCTGTACTAACTTTATGTGATGGTAAAGGTAGGGCTGTACTAACTTTATGTGATGGTAAAGGTAGGGCTGTACTAACTTTATGTGATGGTAAAGGTAGGGCTGTACTAACTTTATGTGATGGTAAATGTAGGGGTGTACTAACTTTATGTGATGGTAAAGGTAGGGCTGTACTAACTTTATGTGATGGTAAATGTAGGGGTGTACTAACTGTATGTGATGGTAAAGGTAGGGCTGTACTAACTTTATGTGATGGTAAAGGTAGGGCTGTACTAACTTTATGTGATGGTAAAGGTAGGGCTGTACTAACTTTATGTGATGGTAAAGGTAGGGGTGTACTAACTTTATGTGATGGTAAAGGTAGGGCTGTACTAACTTTATGTGATGGTAAAGGTAGGGCTGTACTAACTTTATGTGATGGTAAAGGTAGGGCTGTACTAACTCTATGTGATGGTAAAGGTAGGGCTGTACTAACTTTATGTGATGGTAAAGGTAGGGGTGTACTAACTTTATGTGATGGTAAAGGTAGGGGTGTACTAACTTTATGTGATGGTAAAGGTAGGGGTGTACTAACTTTATGTGATGGTAAAGGTAGGGCTGTACTAACTTTATGTGATGGTAAAGGTAGGGCTGTACTAACTTTATGTGATGGTAAAGGTAGGGGTGTACTAACTTTATGTGATGGTAAAGGTAGGGGTGTACTAACTTTATGTGATGGTAAAGGTAGGGGTGTACTAACTTTATGTGATGTAAAGGTAGGGCTGTACTAACTTTATGTGATGGTAAAGGTAGGGGTGTACTACCTTTATGTGATGGTAAAGGTAGGGCTGTACTAACTTTATGTGATGGTAAAGGTAGGGCTGTACTAACTTTATGTGATGGTAAAGGTAGGGCTGTACTAACTTTATGTGATGGTAAAGGTAGGGGTGTACTAACTTTATGTGATGTAAAGGTAGGGGTGTACTAACTTTATGTGATGGTAAAGGTAGGGGTGTACTAACTTTATGTGATGGTAAAGGTAGGGGTGTACTAACATTATGTGATGGTAAAGGTAGGGGTGTACTAACTTTATGTGATGGTAAAGGTAGGGGTGTACTAACTTTATGTGATGGTAAAGGTAGGGGTGTACTAACTGTATGTGATGGTAAAGGTAGGGGTGTACTAACTTTATGTGATGGTAAAGGTAGGGGTGTACTAACTTTATGTGATGGTAAAGGTAGGGGTGTACTAACTTTATGTGATGGTAAAGGTAGGGGTGTACTAACTGTATGTGATGGTAAAGGTAGGGCTGTACTAACTTTATGTGATGGTAAAGGTAGGGGTGTACTAACTGTATGTGATGGTAAAGGTAGGGGTGTACTAACTTTATGTGATGGTAAAGGTAGGGCTGTACTAACCTTATGTGATGGTAAAGGTAGGGGTGTACTAACTATGTGATGGTAAAGGTAGGGGTGTACTAACTTTATGTGATGGTAAAGGTAGGGGTGTACTAACTTTATGTGATGGTAAAGGCAGGGGTGTACTAACTGTATGTGATGGTAAAGGTAGGGGTGTACTAACTGTATGTGATGGTAAAGGTAGGGGTGTACTAACTGTATGTGATGGTAAAGGTAGGGCTGTACTAACTTTATGTGATGGTAAAGGTAGGGGTGTACTAACTTTATGTGATGGTAAAGGTAGGGCTGTACTAACTTTATGTGATGGTAAAGGTAGGGGTGTACTAACTTTATGTGATGTAAAGGTAGGGCTGTACTAACTTTATGTGATGGTAAAGGTAGGGCTGTACTAACTGTATGTGATGGTAAAGGTAGGGGTGTACTAACTTTATGTGATGGTAAAGGTAGGGCTGTACTAACTTTATGTGATGGTAAAGGTAGGGCTGTACTAACTTTATGTGATGGTAAAGGTAGGGGTGTACTAACTTTATGTGATGGTAAAGGTAGGGGTGTACTAACTGTATGTGATGGTAAAGGTAGGGCTGTACTAACTTTATGTGATGGTAAAGGTAGGGGTGTACTAACTTTATGTGATGGTAAAGGTAGGGGTGTACTAACTTTATGTGATGGTAAAGGTAGGGCTGTACTAACTTTATGTGATGGTAAAGGTAGGGCTGTACTAACTGTATGTGATGGTAAAGGTAGGGGTGTACTAACTTTATTTGATGGTAAAGGTAGGGCTGTACTAACGTTATGTGATGGTAAAGGTAGGGCTGTACTAACTTTATGTGATGGTAAAGGTAGGGGTGTACTAACTTTATGTGATGGTAAAGGTAGGGCTGTACTAACTTTATGTGATGGTAAAGGTAGGGCTGTACTAACTTTATGTGATGGTAAAGGTAGGGCTGTACTAACTTTATGTGATGGTAAAGGTAGGGCTGTACTAACTTTTTCTCCATAAGGAAAAGGCATTTTAGTTCATTTTAATTGCGTGACTCATTTTTTTGTGTGTGATTTGTTAAATTGGGTTTCCTTTATCTGTCAATAGTGTTGAAGTGAAGATTACATATCCATCTGTCCAAATATGTAAATATATATATATATTTTTTAGAACTTTCCAGGGGGGTGTACTTACTTTTTCACATGACTATGTCTCATCACAATTCAATCTCGTAGATCTACGGCCAGTTTCTTGGAGTTCGTGGTAATAGTTCCTGCTCTGACATGCACTGTCAACTGTGGATGCACCTGAGCTCAATTTGGGTGAATACTTATGTAAATTAGATATTTCACTTTCAATAAATTCATTATGGGATATTGTATTTAGATTGGAGAGAAAAAACATATTTAATCCACTTTGAATTCAGGCTGTAACACAACAAAATGTGGAAGTCAAGGGGTATGAATACTTTTTGAAGGCACTGTATGTCCATCCCATGACGTATTGATCTCGTCAGAAAAAAGGCATCTTTATCTGGTTGTAACAGACAGATGGTTGTAAACTGAATATATGTCTTCTCAACCACACAACCAGTTTACGAAAAAAAGCATCTTATGGGGACATGGTGTGCCATGTTTTCCCAGTGAGTAGTGTGTACCTACCAGTGAGTAGTGTGTACCTACCAGTGAGTAGTGTGTACCTACCAGTGAGTAGTGTGTACCTACCAGTGAGTAGTGTGTACCTACCAGTGAGTAGTGTGTACCTACCAGTGCATCAGGGGAAATATATTATTATGTCACAAATGTATATATCTTTAGTAAAGTGATTGAATGGAAGGAACATTGAAAGTTCACTTTAGCAAATCCAACCAAACCAAACAGTTCAATACACGTCTAATTGGGATAACATTCATCAATTAAACTCAATCCATCAATGTTTAGAGGAATCTAATCGCAAGGATTTTCATTATTTGCTAAGACTATGTTACACCATCCAGATGAGAATACTGTATAAACCACTCTCTCAAACAAATACATGGAAAAGTAAACTAATGTACCTACTGTTTCTCTGATGAGAATGACTTGAACTTTCGGTTTTTGTTGCTGTGTGTTGAGCGGTATTCTGTATCCTCGGTTGTTCAAGTCTAGTTAGTGTTCCTGTCCAGGTGTTCAACACCAGTCTCCCTGGTTAGTGGAGGAAAAGAAAGTGAAGGGTATTTTTTGGAACAGAGGCTGTGGTTCCACTGAGGTGATATTTGGGTATCGGTTGGTTCAATGACCCTTCAAAACGATCTCCCACTATGAGCACACATGCTCACCTCTGCATGTGGCCTAATACTCTCCCCCAGATATGCACTGTGGGTTCAATGGGCTGCGTCCCAAACCCAAAATGTGCACTATACATGGATTGTGTACTGTGGATATGTGGTAGTGGTGGAGTAGGGGGCTGAGGGCACAGTGTTGTGAAATCTGTGAATGTATTGTTTTTAAAATTGTATTAAATGCCTTAATTTTGCTGGACCCCAGGAAGAGTAGCTGCTGCCTTGGCAGGAACTAATGTGGATCCATAATAAACCCCAGGAAGAGTAGCTGCTGCCTTGACAGGAACTAATGGGGATCCATAATAAACCCCAGGAAGAGTAGCTGCTGCCTTGGCAGGAACTAATGGGGATCCATAATAAACCCCAGGAAGAGTAGCTGCTGCCTTGACAGGAACTAATGGGGATCCATAATAAACCCCTGGAAGAGTATCTGCTGCCTTGGCAGGAACTAATGGGGATCCATAATAAACCCCAGGAAGAGTATCTGCTGCCTTGGCAGGAACTAATGGGGATCCATAATAAACCCCTGGAAGAGTATCTGCTGCCTTGGCAGGAACTAATGGTGTTCCATAATAAACCCCAGGAAGAGTATCTGCTGCCTTGGCAGGAACTAATGGGGATCCATAATAAACCCCAGGAAGAGTATCTGCTGCCTTGGCAGGAACTAATGGGGATCCATAATAAACCCCAGGAAGAGAAGCTGCTGCCTTGGCAGGAACTAATGGGGATCCATAATAAACCCCAGGAAGAGTAGCTGCTGCCTTGACAGGAACTAATGGGGATCCATAATAAACCCCAGGAAGAGTAGCTGCTGCCTTGGCAGGAACTAATGGGGATCCATAATAAACCCCAGGAAGAGTAGCTGCTGCCTTGGCAGGAACTTTATGGGGATCCATAATAAACCCCAGGAAGAGTAGCTGCTGTCTTGGCAGGAACTAATGGGGATCCATAATAAACCCCAGGAAGAGCAGCTGCTGCCTTGACAGGAACTAATGGGGATCCATAATAAACCCCAGGAAGAGTAGCTGCTGCCTTGGCAGGAACTTTATGGGGATCCATAATAAATACAAAAATGGCACCCTATTCTGTAGAGTTGGCACTACTTTGGTCCAAACATCAAGAACCTTATGCACGAACACACTGAGAAGCAACACATCTAAACCTCACAGAGAAACTACTGTTCGCTTTTTCAAAACACACAATCGCATTTTACACCAGGGTCGGTCAATTCTCATTTAAACTTTGTGAAGTGAAAAATCACACCAAACATAAAACAGCACTTTTTTAATTCTTGACTTTTGACTGAATTTAAAGGCGCATCCCAAATGGCAACCTATTCCCTATACATGTGTAGTGCACTCCTTTTGACCAGAGTCCTATGCGCCCTGGTCTAAAGTAGTCCCCTATAAAGGGAACAGGGTTCTATTTGGGAAGCAGATTTAAAGGAGAATCTCATTCTGAGCAAAGGACAGCAGTGATAATTTGAGTCTCTGGCTTTTTCCCCAATGACCGTTTGTGGACTTATTTTTTTAATGTAATTTAATATCCTAACCCACCAGCACCAAAGCTACAGTGAAGCCCAGATGACAATTTAAGGCCAAAATGCTTAAAAAGCTAAATTCAAATGCCCGTTTACGCCAACGTCAGATTAATATGACATCATGAAACAACATCCTGTTTAAAAACAAAAAGGGCACATGACTTCTGATAAAGGCACCAATGACTTCCGTCCTGTATCCAGGTGACAACAGTGTTTCAGGGGTACAAAGCATGACCCACTGTATCTGGAATTCCTGCTAGTGAAAAGCTTTATGGTTTTATGGTTTAGTTAATGGTTTACTGAAGGACTGAAAGGGGAGCAAAGTCCTTCACCTTTCTCAGTTTAATAGACATTAGACTCTTAGTGAAATAGTCAATAGATATGCAATCCTACCATGGTAAAAACAGTAGTTGGACAGAAATCACAGTAGAGCCATAGTCGAACTCAATACATTATTTTATTTTTTTAAATAAACCTTTTATTTGGTTCAAATAACAAACAAAAATGATTAATCTACAACAAATATTCCTACACTGAGTCTACAAAACATTAAGAACTCTTTCCATGACAGACTGACCAGGTGAATCCAGGTGAAAGCTATGATCCCTTAATGATGTCACTTGTTAAATCCACTTCAATCAGTGTAGATGAAGAGGAGGAGACAGGTTCAATCAGTGTAGATGAAGGGGAGGAGACAGGTTCAATCAGTGTAGATGAAGGGGAGGAGACAGGTTCAATCAGTGTAGATGAAGGGGAGGAGACAGGTTCAATCAGTGTAGATGAAGGGGAGGAGACAGGTTCAATCAGTGTAGATGAAGGGGAGGAGACAGGTTCAATCAGTGTAGATGAAGGGGAGGAGACAGGTTCAATCAGTGTAGATGAAGGGGAGGAGACAGGTTCAATCAGTGTAGATGAAGGGGAGGAGACAGGTTAAAGAAGGACTTCTAGGCCTTGAGACAATTGAGACATGGATTGTGTAAAATATTTAAGCGCCTTTGAACAGGGTATGGTAGTAGGTGCCAGGCACACTGGTTTGTGTCAAGAACTGCAACGCTGCTGGGTTTTTCACACAACAGTTTTCCGTGTGTATCAAGAATGGTCCAACACCCAAAGGATATCCAGGCAACTTGACACAACTGTGGGAAGCATTGGAGTCAACATGGGCCAGCATCCTTGTGGTACGCTTTCGACACCTTGTAGAGTCCATGTCCTGACGAACTGAGGCTGTTCTTAATGTTAAATGTATTTAAGTCCATAATCTTCAATTTTCAGAGCTGGATGAAATTATAAACAAGAGGTGCGAAACAATCGCTACTATAATTTGACACCCCAACATAAAACCATTTGGGGTGTGCAGGGGTCAGAGAATAATGAGTGCTTTTGACTGTAGACATCATATACACGTATCATATAAAACAAATGTAGATGTGACGTCATTGGTTGACACTGTAAAGTACATTCGTAAATATTCAGACACCTTCCCTTTTCCCACATTACGTTACAGCCTTATTCTAAAATCAGATTTAATTATTTTCCCCCTCAATCTACACACAATACCCCATAAATGACAGGTTTTTTAATGTTTGCAAAGGTATTACAAATAAATTTAAAAACAGAAATGCCTTATTTACATAAGTATTCAGACCCTTCAATATGAGAATCGAAATTGATCGATTGATTGATTGAAGGTCAGCATTGAAGGTCCCCAAGAACACAGTGGCCTCCATCATTCTTAAGTAGAAGAAGTTTGGAACCACCAAGACTCTTCCTAGAGCTGGCCGCCCGGCCAAACTGAGTAATCGGGGGAGAAGGGCCTTGGTCAGGGAGGTGACTAAGAACCCGATGGTCACTCTGACAGAGCTCCAGAGTTCCTCTGTGGAGATTGGAGAAGGACAACCATCTCTGCAGCGCTCCACCAATCAGGCCTTTATGGTAGAGTGACGAGACGGAAGCCACTCCTGAGTAAAAGGCACATGACAGTCTGCTTGGAGTTTGCCAAAAGGCACCTAAAAGGACTCTCAGACCATGAGAAACAAGATTCTCTGGTCTGATGAAACCAAGATTGAACTCTTAGGCCTAAATGCCAAGCGTAAAGTCTGGAGGAAACCTGGCACCACCCCTACGGCGAAGCATGGTGGTGGCAGATGAACAGAGCAAAGTACAAAGAGATCCTTGATGAAAACCTTCTCCAGAGCGCTCAGGAACTCAGACTGGGGCGAAGGTTCACCTTCCAACAGGACAACGACCTTAAGCACACAGCCAAGACAGGAGTGGCTTCTGGACAAGTCTCTGAATGTCCTTGAGTGACCCAGCCAGAGCCCGGACTTGAACCCAATCAAACATCTCTGGAGAGACAGCAACGCTCCCCATCCAACCTGGCAGAGCTAGAGAGGATCTGCATAGCAGAATGGTAGAAACTCCCCAAATACAGGTGTGCCAAGCTTATAGCGTCATAACCAAGAAGACTCAAGGCTGTAATCGCTACCAAAGGTACTTCAACAAAGTACAGAGTAAAGGGTCTGAATATTTATGTAAATGTGATAGTTTTTTTTTTATACATTTGCAAACATTTCAAAACCAGTTTTTGCTTTGTCATTACGGGGTATTGCGTGTAGATTGATGTCATTACGGGGTATTGCGTGTAGATTGATGTCATTACGGGGTATTGCGTGTAGATTGATGTCATTACGGGGTATTGCGTGTAGATTGATGTCATTACGGGGTATTGCGTGTAGATTGATGTCATTACGGGGTATTGCGTGTAGATTGATGTCATTACGGGGTATTGCGTGTAGATTGATGTCATTACGGGGTATTGCGTGTAGATTGATGTCATTACGGGGTATTGCGTGTAGATTGATGTCATTACGGGGTATTGCGTGTAGATTGATGTCATTACGGGGTATTGCGTGTAGATTGATGTCATTACGGGGTATTGCGTGTAGATTGATGTCATTACGGGGTATTGCGTGTAGATTGATGTCATTACGGGGTATTGCGTGTAGATTGATGTCATTACGGGGTATTGCGTGTAGATTGATGTCATTACGGGGTATTGCGTGTAGATTGATGTCATTACGGGGTATTGCGTGTAGATTGATGTCATTACGGGGTATTGCGTGTAGATTGATGTCATTACGGGGTATTGCGTGTAGATTGATGTCATTACGGGGTATTGCGTGTAGATTGATGTCATTACGGGGTATTGCGTGTAGATTGATGTCATTACGGGGTATTGCGTGTAGATTGATGTCATTATGGGGTATTGCGTGTAGATTGATGTCATTATGGGGTAGTGTGTGTAGATTGATGTCATTATGGGGTATTGTGTGTAGATCGATGTCATTATGGGGTATTGTGTGTAGATTGATGAGGGGGAAAAACTATTTAATCAATTTTAGAATAAGGCTGTAATGTTACAAAATGTGGAAAAAGTCAAGGGGTCTGAATACTTTCCGAATGCACTGTAGCTCCCTAGCCTTCCCCTGCGCTGACAGTACGAGGGGTTTCGTGATCGTGTGCTTTTCGTATCTTGGGGTTTAGGCCTCCTGACGACGACCTATAATCTTATTCATTATGATCTAAAGAGATCAACACTCTCTTCTTCTCTCAGAAACACATAACATGATGTAGTGTGTAAGAGAGAGAGTCGGGCTTCGGTTTGTGGTGCCAGCAAGGCTGTTGATGCTGTTGACCCTCTTCTGTCATCTGTTAATTTACACATCAGCCAAGGCCAGTCCATCCATACGCATTCACCCAGTCCAGTGCGCTCTACAGCGGGCCGCTGCCACCGTTTCCTCCCCCACCAGGACCCTTTGTCCTAAGGTCGTGCCACACCTTCACTAGGGGCTCGCGGTTCTTCCATATCAGCTCGTGGCCATACATGATGTACCAGCTGCAAAACAAATGAAAGAGTATTCAGTCCCCTTGACATTTTGCAGCACAGGGTTAGAAGAGGAGGAACGGAGCAGTGAGACTTACATGCCAAACAGAGCTCCACCTAAATGGGCCGCATGGTCGAAGTACCGCCATCCTAAAACTAGGCCAGCTGTGTCCATGGTTACTATGGCTTTCAATGCCTGGACAGGAGAAGACAAACAGGATGGTGGGAATAAGCAGGATAAAGAACTTCCTGGACTCACACTTACAGTTAGTCATTTAGCAGACAGTCTTAACCAGACACTTAGTCATTTAGCAGACTCTCTTAACCAGAGACTTAGTCATTTAGCAGACACTCTTAACCAGAGACTTAGTCATTTAGCAGACTCTCTTACCCAGACACTTAGTCATTTAGCAGACACTCTTACCCAGACACTTAGTCATTTAGCAGACTCTCTTAACCAGACACTTAGTCATTTAGCAGACACTCTTAACCAGACACTTAGTCATTTAGCAGACTCTCTTAACCAGACACTTAGTCATTTAGCAGACTCTCTTAACCAGAGACTTAGTCATTTAGCAGACTCTCTTAACCAGAGACTTAGTCATTTAGCAGACTCTCTTAACCAGACACTTAGTCATTTAGCAGACTCTCTTAACCAGACACTTAGTCATTTAGCAGACTCTCTTAACCAGACACTTAGTCATTTAGCAGACTCTCTTAACCAGACACTTAGTCATTTAGCAGACTCTCTTAACCAGACACTTAGTCATTTAGCAGACTCTCTTAACCAGACACTTAGTCATTTAGCAGACTCTCTTAACCAGACACTTAGTCATTTAGCAGACTCTCTTAACCAGACACTTAGTCATTTAGCAGACAGTCTTAACCAGAGACTTAGTCATTTAGCAGACTCTCTTAACCAGAGACTTAGTCATTTAGCAGACTCTCTTAACCAGACACTTAGTCATTTAGCAGACTCTCTTAACCAGACACTTAGTCATTTAGCAGACTCTCTTAACCAGACACTTAGTCATTTAGCAGACTCTCTTAACCAGAGACTTAGTCATTTAGCAGACTCTCTTATCCAGACACTTAGTCATTTAGCAGACTCTCTTAACCAGAGACTTAGTCATTTAGCAGACTCTCTTATCCAGAGACTTAGTCATTTAGCAGACTCTCTTATCCAGACACTTAGTCATTTAGCAGACTCTCTTAACCAGACACTTAGTCATTTAGCAGACTCTCTTAACCAGACACTTAGTCATTTAGCAGACTCTCTTAACCAGACACTTAGTCATTTAGCAGACTCTCTTAACCAGACACTTAGTTAGGGCATTCATGTTAAGATAGCTTGGAAGAACAACCACACCACAGTCATAGCAAGTAAATTTTCCTCAATAAAGTCGCTATGTGCAAAGTCAGAGCTATTAAGGGGGTTTGAGAAGGTGGTGCTTTGGGATTACTCCAGATAATCAGTGATCTAACTTGTTGAGATCTCCCCTTGTGGGTGTATCCTTCAAACAGCATGCATGATGGCAATTTGATTGTTAGTCAATGTCAAAGCTTGCTAGCAAGAGCTGCCCTCTCCCGATTGGCTGTCAGGCGGTCGTGACTCTGGCTCACGGAGTCTCCTCCTTTCTTTGAAAATGATTGGTCGCCTACTAAGAGATTTCACACAGCCACAATAAGTCAAACCACAACTACCAACCATACTAAATCCCCAAGTAGCATAACAATGGGTCCAGAATGAACACTATAGTGATGGGGAAATATATAGTTAAATACAGCGTATCATTTTGACAATATCGCATTACTATTTTTGCGTTAGTCTGCTGTACCTGCACCAAAATTCCAGTATTTTTCAGTAGCTTGTTCTCCGTTTTTATTTTTATTGTTAAATAGGGAACCGATTTGTATTCAGCACTTTTATTTCCATGACAGATGAAAGTTGGTTCTCTCATGGCTCTCTCGTCCCTCTGCTGCAGACATTTACTTGGAACATCGAAACACAATAAAATCCCAGTATCAAATAACAATACATATGGAAATCAGAGAAATCGCATCGACACCTAAGTATCATGATAATATTGTTCCCAGCCTTAGTACACTCCCACCCGGGTACGGGTACGAGGAAAACGGTGAAAACTCCCTCCATCCATGCTTGTACCAATACAATCCTTTAAAAAGGGAAACTTCACAATTGTATTAATATTCATCATTTCCAGAACTAATCCAACAACATACAAATGGTGTTTGTAGTAAAACAGACTGGGGTAGATAAGTGTTTCCAATGACATCATTGGTATTAGTCGTGGAATTTGGCCAATAGTGAGAAGGCAGTGCCTACTAATTGGTTGATGAGGTCATTGGAAACATATTTTTTTCCACATATGTTGATGTTGGGAGTGGTGCTGGAGATGATGAATACGAAGGTAGAACGTTGGAATGTAGCCTCTGTGTGGTTAGGTGTGCTGTAAGGGTTTGTTCACTCACATTGCCTGCAGAGAAAGCATACATGGGGAGGAAGATGATCGCCAGCTTAGCCTCTGGCATTTTGGTACAGACGGCAGCCAAGACTGTCATGATGGCTCCTGACTGGAGGACAGAAAATCAACAGGAAGTAATGTCAGAGACAGGAAGTAAAGAGGAATTCCACAGGAAGTCTAAAATGTTGGTGCTTACCGCTCCAAGAGAAGGACCTAAGCGCCCGCTGGCTGTCTTACACACATAGCTGAACATCGTAGAGATAACACCTGGCAATGAGGAGATTGATTATTTATCTGAAAATAAGTCTGTACTTTCAGTACTAGTAATCTGTCTATTACAATCTGACGTCTCTCTCACACACACACACACACACACGCTGGTACCTGCAGACATGTAGACGGCCATGAACTGCTCCCTGCCTAGCATGGAGACGATGCTGGAGGAGAAGCTCCACAGGACGTACATGTTGGCCGCCATGTGGAAGAAGGAGTAGTGGCTGAAGGTGGACAGGAGCATGGGGAAGCACTGGGTTTCTGTGGGTAGAGTACCGTTAGGAGGAGATCAGTGTTCATTAGGAACTAAACAGGTCATAACAGAGAGAGATCTACCTGAATTTGTCCCAGAAATAATAATTAATAGCTAAATGTTTTGCTAGGGTTTGCTACTGTGTGCAAGAGTCTTTTCACATTATATTTGGGCTGTAAACGCTCCACTGTTTGATTTGCTTCCTGTCTTTCAGTTTGGTCTGGGTTTTAATGTTGTTTGCCTCCTCTTGGGTAAATTTAGTGGGCCTCACGGTGGGTGTCTTTTAGGTTCCAGTTGTTGCTAGTCAACTTTCAGTGGACACTCCCATGAGTTTCTTTCAGAACGCCTCCTAAAACCCCACCTGTTTCGTTTTGGTTGTTGTCGGTGACATTATTAGTTTTTCTTTCTGGGGAATGTAACAGTGAACACTTCCTGAGCAGAGATCAAGTTTAGTGTATTTGCCATAGGATAGGACCGTTTTCCCAACTCACTGGAGGCAGGGTTGGATGTGAAGTATTTGATCATAGAGCGCTGGAGGGATGGAACTCTCCAACAGCAAAACACCACAGCATTAGCAGCTATGATCCCTGAGAGAGGAGTAGAAAGAGACAGAATGAATCAGAGATTAGTGGATTATTAAAGAGATGGGGGAGGTGCTGAAGGGTGGACAAAGATGGCGGAATGTTCCCTTGAGCAAGAAAACTAAACCCCTAAACTGCTCATTGGGCACTGTACTGCGACTGCTCCAGCCTTTCCAATCTAATGTGTATCAAAGTGGTTGGGTATAAAGCAGATATCTGTCTCGTACGGACATAAAGTATATTATCTTGAAATAGAAGGTAGTAGTAAAAGGGAGAATCATTATCTTACAATATCTGTATCAACTATTGAAAGGACACAACAAAAAATATATGGGCTTCAGTACAGACTAACCTGAAACAGTACGTTGGCCCTCACTCAAGCTGTTCCACCACTGGTTGACCTGTAACAGAAACAAAACCGGTCTGACAAAACGGCCACACAATGTAGTGAAACCTGGGTCGTGTTCATTAGGTACCAAATGGAATGAAACTGACAAACAGGGAGGGACTACCTGGTCCAATAAGAAACATACATCAGCATAGGGAATCAACTCGCTAAGACATCAGTGCGAACAGTTCAGCAAGAAGAGAAAGGAGGAGCATTAAGCCCACACCCCTTCCTCTGAAATCCTCGTACGCCTTTGGGACAAATCAACCCCTTTCCTTATGAAACTTGAAAGATGCCAGCCCCGCAAAATTGTAATTTGTCCAAATAATCAGTGATGCAAAATCCAGCGCACCAGAATAATTGTTTTAATGTATGTGTATGTTGTGGGGAGAGGCCAGGTACTGTGACAGCAAAATTATACATTTCCTGTATAATGTATCAATAAAGATGTATACAAAATGAGGCATTGTATAACTAAAAAATAAAAAAGATCAACCCATTATCAGGCCTGTTCTGATCCATCCTTCATCTCACCCATTATCAGGCCTGTTCTGATCCATCCTTCATCTCACCCATTATCATGCCTGTTCTGATCCATCCTTCATCTCACCCATAATCATGCCTGTTCTGATCCATCCTTCATCTCACCCATTTGCGAAGATCCCCCTGTTTCTGCGGCCGTAATTTCTCAAGCCAGTCGGCCCGGACCTCGTCGAAGTAGCTCTGGACCCGGGATTTCAGTGACTCATACTGCCAGATGGCCGCTGTGCCGAATGAACAGCCTGTAAACTAACATGATGTTAACCTCTATATTCCCTGTCAGTGCCGTGCTGAATCTGGCAACAGGTAACAAGAAATACAGTTATATTGCACTGTGTTGTAGTATAGTTTATTGAGTATTTTTGTTTAGTTAAAGACCTAAAAACCTACCCCTATTGTGAACACCAGGGGCTTGACCAGTCTGCCAAAGTTCCTGGGGTGTGTGGATGCCACCGAGGGCTCCATGGGGGGAGATGCAACCCTCTTGTGGATGAGCCCTTCACTGGGCTCTGTGTGTGAGGGCCCTGTCTCCTCTACGGCCCCCTTCTTGGTCTTTGACTCCTTCGCTGCTTTCTTGAAGCCACATCTCTGTTGAGTGTTGAGGGTGAATCTAGGAAAACGCATGAACAGTGAAGAGACAGATGATTGGCCAATTAGTTAGCTATAATAACATCTGAGTGAAAGGATAAAATGGTTCGAATCCTCTTTCTAGAGAAAAGATAAGTGATTTTGAAAGTTAAATGAGGAACTTACTCACTGACTAAGCCGCTCTGGGTAAGAGCGTCTGCTTAATCAGTGTTTTTTCATCCTGTTCCTGGGGAGTGGAGTTATTGCCCTAGCAATACCTGCTTCCACTAATCAAAGGTTTGATGATGAGCGGTAAGTGTAATCTGGGGTGTATTCCCTAGGAACCAAACGGAACAACGGGGATGGACGGATCCACCGGAAGTTTGTCCAATAGTCATTTGTTTTCGTTGCAAATAAAATGTGCGTTTTGCTACAGTTGTTGCTAATGAATACACCCCCGAAATGTGTAGGCCTTCGGTCCCCAGGACTAGGATGGAGAAATACTGTACATTAACACAGCTGGTCATTAGTTCATATTTACATGGCAGAATTCGTAAACAACTACAAATGGCTCCCAAAACATATCTAGCTAACGTTACATGACACACAAACCCAAGTCCAACTCATCAAACAATCATTAAATGTGAAGCCTGAAGTAACACGCAGCCCCAGATAGTACAGCTGTGAATTGACCGAGTGGAACAACTGATCTGAAATGGATCAGCAGTTCATCCTTAAGCTAACCTGCTAACCTGCTAGCCGAGATGTATCGATCTCTTCTAGACTGACAGGAAATAGATCAAGGTCGTTGAAGAGCTCAGCCATGGGCTAAATGCATATCGTACAGCATACCTGTTTCCTCTGGTTGCTATATGAATAATGTCATCCCTAGCCCATCTCAAGACGCAGCCCCTCCACGACATGCTGGTGACCCGAATGACCCTCCTACATTCACTGCCGGGTCAACACCCCTGGGTCGTGGCTCAAATGTATCCAGCTTTTGTCCCTAACCCTTTTCCTAACTTTAACCGAATTATCCTAACGTGATACGTTAATTATCCCAATCTGCTGCGTAAATTCTTCTAACCTGCTACCAAAAAGTGAAATCTGTCGAAAATATGGATTCCGTCCAGCCATGACCACAGAACTGACTGGGGACATGACATCATAGTACAGTGTGTTCTGGCTAGAATAATTATTTATTATAAATAAATACAAATATATAAATATAGTTACGATTTTTTAAAGTAAATGTTACAGTGAGAGCTGTGTTTATTGGTGTGTTTCAATAGTGAAAAATATCAAACATCTAATCTTCCAAACAGGAAAGTGAGGAAAATGGCGGAAGCGGATGTTCTGTTTGAATCGGATGGCGCGACCAGTGGATATGAGAGTGAGAATAATTGGAAAGCAGTGGCGAATGCAAAAGTAAATAAGAGAAGTAAAGTGGTAGTAGAAACGATTAACTCCTAACCTAGTTCTGAGACTTTTTGGGTTGAAATGGTTAGATATTACTTGTTAGATATTACTGCACTGTCGGTGCTAGAAGCACAAGCATTTCACTACACCCGCAATAACATCTGCTAACCACGTGTATGTGACCAATAAAATGTGATTTGATTTGAGATATCAGATTGGAATGTGTCGTGTGTGGATCTTCATAACAGGTCGCCTACCAAGTGTGTTATCTCTGGGGTGAACATCAGTTGTCAAAGCTGCTTATCGATCACTGCACCTGTATATAGCCCTTCTGTAAATAGCCCACACTACTACCTCATCCCCATATTATATTTATTTTTGTTATTTTCACAAATCTTGCACTCCAGTATATCTATTTGCACATCATAATTTGCACATCCTTCATTCCTGTGTTAATGATGATAATCTGTAATTTATTTCACCACTATGGTCTATTTATTGTCCTACCTCCTAACCTTACTGCATTTTGCACTACATTTTGCACTCTGTATATAGATTTTCTATTGTGTTTTTGACTATGTTTGTTTACTGTGTAACTCTGTGTTGTTTTTGTCGCACTGCTTTGCTTTGTCTTGGCCAGGTCGCAGTTGTAAATGAGAACTTGTTCTCAACTGACCTACCTGGTTAAATAAAGGTGAAATAAAAAATAAAATAAAAATAAATGCAAAGGATATATGTGAAGAATTGGATCAAGTGGTCGGTGGACCACGACTGACCCGCATGGTAGATGGAGTGCGGAAGAGTCTCTCCCTTCTCATGTATATTTGGGTTATATGAGATTCTCTGTGAGAGCCTTCGTGCCCAAACCCATGATGTGTGATAAATGTCAATGATTTGGTCATGTGTCAAGTGTATGTAGACGGGAGGAGTATTATATGCCAGCTGAGCCTAAATGTTGCAATTGTGGTGGTGAACATGCACCCATATTTCTGAAGTGTCCTGTTAGGGTGAAGGACAGTGGCGTGTATTCATGGACGCCAAGGGAAGCCAGCCCCCACCCCCAAAAATATAATAATTCATCTTTTGTCTCACTGTGTTTCATAATTGTCCTTCAATTCGCAAGAGGCTGAATGTATCTCACAGGAAAAAGCATCAGAGCGAACAAAACAGCGCCCCTCTCTCTCTGTGTGTGTAGGCCATCTATCTGATACTGTCGGGTCCAAACAAGTATGACATTGTTGCCGCCCGTAGCATTCAATGGAAGGGAAGCCAACGAGCATTTGGCCTCCCTTGACAAAACAAGTATACAAAATTAGCCATTCAGCGTTGAGCAAAAAAAAGTGTCAAGGGAACCCAGCTTGGATTTGGTGGTTCTCCTATCCAATCGCTTTGAGAGCATACGTCATTAACAGAAACAAGTTGAATTGTTGTATCTTGTTGTGTTGTTCTCCTCTGGTGGTTGTTTGCAGTGGCAATTTTAGCATGTAAATCTTGGTGGGGCAAACAATTATTATAATTTTTTTGTATGCATGCCAGCAAAGCCACTACACAACACAACACTAAACAATATATTAATTGCACTATAACGGTGACAAACGGTGCCACAAACTGTTAGGACCGACATAAAGCTGTCCCAACAGCAGAGTCCCAACAGCAGAGTCCCAACACCTTACCACTGCTACACCTGGCTATCAGCAGATCCTTGTCTGGCAGAGAAACAGTTCATTCAGCCTCATTTACTGCCTTTTAAAAAACATAGCTGGTATGGCTGACTTGCTTAAACAAATGTGTTTTCTACTGAGAACTGAGATGTACAAACTATGTCATAAGGGGACGACAAGCGGATAAGAGACATTAATGAGCGAGCTAGGACGGACGTAACTATTTGTTCAGCACTTTTGAAATGTACAGGGACAGAATTCAGAACATGGGCATTCTTACAGTGTTCTCCCTGTACACCAAGTCAGTACTGTAGGTTAAATAAAGGGATAAGCAGACAATGAAAGCTCTTAAATTATTTAATGATTACATGTATCTAAAACAGGTTATAGACTACATGTGCAACACCAAGTTAGAACAGTAGGTGAAAATAAGAGGTGAAAATAGACTATTAGGGTGAGGCATATTTAGACTACTAAATTATTAGGGTGAGGCACATTGAACACCATTTGGGTCTTTGCGTGTCAAAAAAAAATACACTTCAAATAACACGATTTGACTCGTTAAACAAGCTTTTAATTTGACACGTCAAGTAACATAATTCTATTATAGAATGTTGTGTGTGCTGAATTTGCATGTGCAGGCCAAGTGCCACCACTACTATCAGTAGCTCTGTCAAAGCTGTACAAAAAAAGACTGCAAACAATCACACACCGGCCACGAACGATGTGTTTACAATACCGCATTGGTGAAAATAGACTAAATTATTAGGGTGAGGCACATGGGCTACTAACAGCTTACTACACAACATACACTTAGTATTACTTTCTTAGCTACAGTATACATATCTCTCTGACATCCTACATCATTTATGAAGCAGTGTAACCGTTTTGCTTCAGTCCCTCTCCTAGCCCCTATCTCAAATTTGGATTCCAGACCAAAGGATACATTTCCACAGGTCTAATGTCCATTGCTTGTGTTTCTTGGCCCAAGCAAGTCTCTTCTTATTGGTGTCCTTTAGTAGTGGTTTCTTTGCAGCAATTCGACCATGAAGGCCTGATTCACACAGTCTCCTCTGAACAGTTGATGTTGAGATGTGTCTGTTACTTGGACTCTGTGAAGCATTTATTTGGGCTGCAATCTGAGGCTGGTAACTCTAATGAACTTATCCTCTGCAGCAGAGGTATTTCTGGGTCTTCCATTCCTGTGGCGGTCCTCATGAAGCTGGTTGAGAGCATGCCATGAGTGTGCAAAGCTGTCATCAAGGCAAAGGGTGGCTACTTTGAAGAATCTCAAATATAAAATATATTTTGATTTGTTTAACACTTTTTTTGGTTACTACATGATTCCATATGTATGTCATAGTTTTAAATGTCTCCACTTTTATTATACAATGTAAAAAATAGTGCAAATAAAGAAAAACCCTTGAATGAGTAATATTCCAACCTTTTGGCCCCCAGTGTGTGTATTTTTTTTGACATTGTTTGTAAACTGATATGTGACACGTGTTAATGACAATACCATGCAAAATAGGTTAAGTCCCCATTTTATTTATATATATATATATATATTTAATATATATATAATTTATTTATATTGTTAAAAATGTGGGTCTCAAAACAGGTTGTTTGATGTATTTTGTTTTATATCGCCCCGTACTGTAGTTGGCAATTCCTTCGTCGCTCTGGAGGATCTGATCCGGCCAGCGTCATCATCAGCACCGGCCCTTCCGTCACTGACCCACAGCCACGCTGATGAGAGTCAAGAGAGCCACTTTACACACCCTGCATACAATTTAAAGGACCTCCGATTTGTCTGGTGCAAGCAGCGGCCGATGCTCTGAACTGAAGCCGAGGTATCCAGTGTGGGGCCTTGGGACGCCTGCGTCCACACTGCTGTTTCTTCTCGCAAACATGGCGGCCCCTGCGCTAACCAGCCGGGCTGGGTCCGTGAACAGCCTGGGAAACAGCCCCACTGCGACTCCCAGCTCCACCATCAATAACAACAAGATCATCCCAAGCTACCCCGAGCTCGATTTCAGGTCCGGGGCCAGAATCGAGGATTTGAACCGATTGATTCAGGAATTTAGTAAACACGATCAGCGAGAATATGACGACCAGAGAGCGCTGGAGATCCACACGGCCAAGGATTTCATTTTCTCCATGCTCGGTAAGAGATTGTCGGTGGGAAAATCACGTCTGTTTAGCTGACATTTGAACCTAGAATGAGGCAGATTTGTTTTATTTATTATGCAAAATGTATTTACGACAATTCTCAATAACAACTACAGTCCGCTAGCTTGATCAGTGGTGAATGGATGCAATAATGAAAGCAAGTGTGCCGTTTCAAATCTATCAGTGTAGATCAGGAGATCAGATCAAGAGGCTGACTCTAAATCCCTAATATCTATTTAATCTCTGACCCATCATTGTCCTAGATAAAATGAGCAATATAATTAAGAATTAATTTAGTCATATCATTCATAGGGCTGCATTGCCCTCAAACTGTCTGTGAGTGCCAATGCTCGAGGGCATACGACGTGGTTTAAATCTGGTCGATAGGTTTTATAACCATACAACAACCAGATTAATACATATGTTTCATGACACCATAAAAAAAATACGTATTTTGGAAGAAATCTGATCGAACTACTGACCAGTTATCTAACATGTGCATAGTGTTTGGGGCCATGCAGCCATTGAATATATGACACTGGAACCATTACAATTATACAAATTGGAATAATGTTATTTTTCAAAAGGGTTTGCATGATTCAGTCTAGAACAGTTGGCAGAGCGCACCAAAGCGGGTTAGGGTCTCCTGGATCCGTTCCAGTCAACAAGCTGGGCCTATTCCATTTGAGACTCGGGGGACTCAGAGGGCTTCATGCAGGCCGAGCTCTTCATTTATCCGGCAAATAAAAACATGTTTTATATTTAACCTCCAAGGCATTGAATTGTCCAGGTCATTAGCCAGCTAAAATGTGTGACGGTCTCGTCGGCCCTATAGCTATCAGAGATGGTTCCTAATTTAGAGGATCTATGCTTTAAATGGTTTTAACACAGGCTATGGCAATGCTTTTCGTAGTTGCAGTCCACCGAATTGAAAAGTGCACATTCACTTCCAATAATACAGTATACCCTTACAGAAATTAACTGCCGTTAAAATGCAGTAAAATGTCAGTACAATTAAATCTTTGTCTTTTAATTGTAACAATTTATTTATTGTGCATTTTCTTCTGTTCCACTGAATGCAATTGAGATTACAAAGGCCTATGTATTTTATTTCAATATCCTGCTACAATCCACCAGGATTTACAAGCCCCTATTTTTATCAAATGTATTTAAATCATTTTTGCACCTGTGTCTGGGTTAGGTTGCATCTCTAGTACTCTGATAGGTTTAAGTGAACAGTAGAGTTCTAGGAGACTCTATGGTGTTTTTGTGTTTGGTCCCCAGTTAGAGGCTCTGCTTTGTCTCTTATAAGGGACCCTATTTAAGTTGTATCCATCTCCACCTGTGGTTGTGGGTTATTGTTTGTGTTGTGTGTGTGTCGACACTCAGTTACGTTGTGTACTCCCACTTTGTTATTTTGTGTTTGAAGTTCACATTTAATAAATATATGTCTAACTACTAACCCACCTTTACGGGATCAAGCAGCGCATTTCTGGGGAAATAGACTCACCGCTGAATCGGGGGCAGCAGACACGACGTCAGGGTCCACGCCGGAAAGCAGCCCAAAGGCAACCCTAAAAAAATGTTTTGGGGGAGGCTATGTGGGTGGTCTGGCAGAGACAAAGACTCACCAGTACCACTCTGGTACCGAGCCGGAGTACAGATGGGGGGAGAAATCGGTAGAGGAGGAGCAGTTCCTGGAGGATTATTACGAGGGAATTATGGAGGAGTTCAGGCAGCAGTGGGAAGAGCAGGAGGACGAGACATCGGATTCGAGGTCGATGGTGCCAGCAGTGCGCATGCCCAGTCCGGTATGTCCAGAGCCAGCCTCCCGCGCTAGACCTCCAGTGCGCAACCTCAGTTCAATCCATCCAGTGCCAGCCTCTCACCTCAGACCACCAGTGAGTGTCACCAGCCCGGTGCAACCTCTGCTGGCTCCCCACACCCGACCTCCAGTGCGTGTCCCGAGCCCGGTACAGTCAGTACCAGCTCCCCACACCAGGCCTCCAGTGACGGTTCCCAACCCAGCTCCCGGATTGGAGCCTTATAGAGGGGGAGATTGGCCTCCGAAGGGGTTTAACACCTTGGAGATGCAGGCAATATGGTGGAGAGCGTGTTAGAATATTTTGCAGATTAACTTTAAGTGGTGACTATGAAAACACATAGAAATGTAATGAACAATGTTTTCTATATCCAACTTTATCCTCCGCAATACTTTTTACAGCTGTAGTCAGGTTATGATGAGGTCTTAACTATGACCAGTAGCCTACATAATATAACACAATATAGTGTTCAGAATTATGATGAGCTGGTCAGATAGAGGCCACAATTGCGACCAGAATAAAATCCCAATTTCAATCTTGTCTCATCGCTGCAACTTCCCAACGAGCTCGGGAGGCGAAGGTCGAGTCATGTGTTCATCGAAACATGACCCACCAAACCTCGCTTCTTAACACCCGCCCGCCAGCCTCACCATTGTGTCGGAGGAAACACCATTTAACTGACAACCGAGGTCAGCCTGCAGGCGCCCGGCCCACCACAAGAGTGCGATGACCCAAGTAAAGCACCCCGGCCAAACCCTAACCCGGACAACGCTGGGCATATTGTGCGCCACCTTATGGGACTCCCGATCACAGCTGGTTGTGATACAGCCCGGGATCGAACCCAGGTCTGTAGTGACGTCTCTAGCACTACAATGCAGTGCCTTAGACGGCTGCGCCACTCAGGAGGCCGTCTCTTTTCAACCAGGTTTTGCCCAATGGATAATGTATCATGGATATTGTGTGACTGACTGACTGATCTACAAATAATAGTGAGTAGTTATTTAAGATGGAAGATGACTTGTAGATTAGTCAGTCGGCAGTCGCCTGCACTGTCGGCTGCAATGTCAAACAACCCCTGTGTCTCTGATCACAGTGGGCGCGTTCGAGCAGATCATTTTTGTCACGTCGTTGGTCGTAATAAATACCAATACATGTTGACTGCAAAGTCATGTGATCAAAGTTTTGACCGCAGTAGACTGCAAGTTTCTGCAGTTGCTCTTCACCAACTTCATCCTGCAGCCGTCGCCTACGTTGTGGGAGGCTCTATCAACCAATCATTAGGGGTTTTTGTTTGACTCACACGAACATGTCCTAAAACATGACTGAAACAGGAACTAACTTTGCCACGTTTCATATATAGCAGTGGATATACAAATGTATGTGATATTTAAGTCTCTCAATAATTAATTGTACAATGTACACACGTTTCAGTTTGTGAGTGTGTGATATGCGGGGTTGGCATTAAAGAAAAACTTTTATAAACAATGTCAACACTGCCATGTTGATCTGAGCCTTGCTGTTGGAAAACCACGTTAGTGTTCGACTTTCACAGTTGAACCTCCCCTGACGTCACTCCTCGGCTTTCGTCTAGAGTTGGTTGCCCACTAACTCAGTGGCATTCAAAGTCTGGTTTGCTGGGGAACTGCAGTGGTGTCGCCAAAATGAAGATGACAGATCATTGTACATATATAAATGTTTTTGAGAAAGATTATTTGAAGTTTTATTTATTTATTGAGTAAATGTATTTAGATACTTTATTGATCTCCGAGGGGAAATGTCTTCGTCAAGCAGCTACGAAAAAACACAGGGCAGGTGCAAAATGCCAGAACGAAAATACACAAAAGACAGATACACGATACATGATACATAGTGCGGCAGTATGAAAAAGTATAAAAATACAAGAAGTCTGGAGTGCAAAAAAGCTACAGTGGGGAGAACAAGTATTTGATACACTGCCGATTTTGCAGGTTTTCCCACTTACAAAGCATGTAGAAGTCTGTAATTTTTATCATAGGTTCTCTTCAACTGTGAGTGACGGAATCTAAAACAAAAATCCAGAAAATCACATTGTATGATTTTTAAGTAATTCATTTGCATTTTATTGCATGACATAAGTATTTGATACATCAGAAAAAAATAACTTAATATTTGGTACAGAAACCTTTGTTTGCAATTACAGAGATCATACGTTTCCTGTAGTTCTTGACCAGGTTTTCACACACTGCAGCAGGGATTTTGGCCCACTCCTCCATCCAGATCCTTCAGGTTTCGGGGCTGTCGCTGGGCAATACGGACTTTCAGCTCCCTCCAAAGATTTTCTATTGGGTTCAGGTCTGGAGACTGGCTAGGCCACTCCAGGACCTTGAGATGCTTCTTACGGAGCCACTCCTTAGTTGCCCTGGCTGTGTTTTTCAGGTTGTTGTCATGCTGGAAGACCCAGCCACGACCCATCTTAATGCTCTTACTGAGGGAAGGAGGTTGTTGGCCAAGATCTCGCGATACATGGCCCCATCCATCCTCCCCTCAATACGGTGCAGTCGTCCTGTCCCCTTTGCAGAAAAGCATCCCCAAAGAATGATGTTTCCACCTCCATGCTTCACGGTTGGGATGGTGTTCTTGGTTGTACTCATCCTTCTTCTTCCTCCAAACACGGCGAGTGGAGTTTAGACCAAAAAGCTATATTTTTGTCTCATCAGACCACATGACCTTCTCCCATTCCTCCTCTGGATCATCCACATGGTCATTGGCAAACTTCAGATGGGCCTGGACATGCGCTGGCTTGAGCAGGGGGACCTTGCGTGCGCTGCAGGATTTTAATCCATGACGGCGTAGTGTGTTACTAATGGTTTTCTTTGAGACTGTGGTCCCAGCTCTCTTCAGGTCATTGACCAGGTCCTGCCGTGTAGTTCTGGGCTGATCCCTCACCTTCCTCATGATCATTGATGCCCCACGAGGTGAGATCTTGCATGGTGCCCCAGACCGAGGGAGATTGACCGTCATCTTGAACTTCTTCCATTTTCTAATAATTGCACCAACAGTTGTTGCCTTCTCACCAAGCTGCTTGCCTATTGTCCTGTAGCCCATCCCAGCCTTGTGCAGGTCTACAATTTTATCCCTGATGTCCTTACACAGCTCTCTGGTCTTGGCCATTGTGGAGAGGTTGGAGTCTGTTTGATTGAGTGTGTGGACAGGTGTCTTTTATACAGGTAATGAGTTCAAACAGGTGCAGTTAATACAGGTAATGAGTGGAGAACAGAAGGGATTAAAAAAAAAAAACGAACAGGTCTGTGAGATACGGAATTCTTACTGGTTGCTAGGTGATCAAATACTTATGTCATGCAATAAAATGCAAATTAATTATTTAAAAATCATACAATGTGATTTTCTGGATTTTTGTTTTAGATTCCGTCTCTCACAGTTGAAGTGTACCTACGATAAAAATTACAGACCTCTACATGCTTTGTAAGTAGGAAAACCTGCAAAATCGGCAGTGTATCAAATACTTGTTCTCCCCACTGTATAAAAAGACATTGCATAGTATGGGTGGATGGCTGAATATGTACACTATACATTGTTACAGAGTGTTAGGTGAAAGAAAACTAATATTACAAGTTGATATAGATAAATAAGGAGTATTTGCATGGTTAACTATACTATACAGTATTTATTAGTGTCATAAAATGTTATGAATTTAATGTTATTTGATATAAAAATCAACATTTTAGCAGGAAAAAATAGGGTCCCTGCTGAAAAGGTTAGAATACCACTGTACTAACTTGAAAACCTTTGATTGGAATGGCATATTAGGTTAACTGTTGTGGTGGTGTACTGGTCCAGCAGCATTGCAAAAAACTGGACACCATAAAAACTAACACTCACAGCCGCACAGTCTCTCTCTCTCTCACACACACACACACACACACAGCATATGTTTTACTATCCTTGTGGGGACCTAACATTTATTTCCATTCAAATTCCTATTTTCCCTAACCCTAACCTGAACTCTTAACCCTAACCCCTAACTGTAACCCCAACCCTAACTGTAACCCCAACCCTAACTGTAACCCCAACCCTAATTGTAACCCCAACCCTAATTGTAACTCTAAAGCTAACCCCTAAGCCTAAAATAGCCTTCGTTCTCACAGAGATTCTCCACAAGGGAGAATTTTCCTTGTGGGGAATTTGAGTGATTTCCGGTACCCACAAGGATAGTAATACAAGCACACACACACACACACACACACACACACACACACACACACACTTACGCTGTAGGCCTGCACACTTAAGCTTCTTGCGCTCAGTGTCCCAAAGTCACAGTGTCTCAAACAAACAGTGACAGTAGACCACAACGCTGATCCACTCGGGCCCGTCTCTTATGTCGGGGGTTATGGCTGCTGAGAGGGAACAGACACTTCCTGGAATCAGTGAAGGGGAAAAAATGAGGCAGAGCACTGCAGTCCACATAGATAAACTCAGCCGATGCTAATGGAGCATGCTATGCTAGCTCAGTCCAGTGCAGTGCACACAGATAAACTCAGCCGATGCTAATGGAGCATGCTATGCTAGCTCAGTCCAGTGCAGTGCACACAGATCCCAGAAGCCAACGATGCACAAGCTAATGGCAAGTTATTTTCTGAAATGTTATGGGATGACAGGATGACTTTGACAGGGGAGATTTATTTGGCCTGTGCTAATATTATCTCATGTAAATGTATCGGGTTGGAACTGGTTCAGGGAACAGAACAGAAAAATAACTACATTTTTTGAGGAACAGAACCAAAACCGGGCACGAAATGGATCTCTAGTGTACCGGGACAGAACCGTGATTTTCAAATCTTCATTGGTTAATAATGTTATCTTTAGTTTCAAAAATATTCCTAATGTCTAGTATATAATTCTGTAATTCTGAGAAGTTATATTGCTAGTAATAGCCTAAACACATTTCTCCATGTCCACCGCTCTCTACCCACCTGTGAAATTTCAGTCGCATCTACCTGTTACCTGTTACCTGTTACCTGTTACCTGTTACCTGTTACCTGTTACCTGTTACCTGTTACCTGTTACCTGTTACCTGTTACCTGTTACCTGTTCCCTGTTCCCTGTTCCCTGTTACCTGTTCCCTGTTACCTGTTCCACAACGAGCTGCTCAGTCTGCACTGATTGGGGAGTAAATTAATGAGCTTAATGTAAAAACGATGTTGATTTCACAGGTTCAAAATGTATGAACAGGAACTATTATGAAGCAGGTTGTTGTTGTTGTTGTTGTTGTTGAACCGGTTCAGAACTTTATTTTCTGGTCGGAACACCGGAATGGAACCAAAGAAAGATGGGTTCTGCTCAGAGTGGAACGATTGAAGATCATTTTACTTCCAACCCTGAAATGTTTAGGCCTAGAAATAATAGTGTAAAGGTTATTATAAACTGGGTGGTTTGAGCCCTGAATGCTGATTGGCTGACAGCCGTGGTATATTAGCCCATATATATATATATATATATATATATATATATATATATATATATATATATATATATATATATATATATATATATATATATATATATATATATATATATATATATATATATATATAAACAAAATACTTATTTTTACTGCTCTAATTACGTTGGTAAACAGTTTATAATAGCAATAAGGCACCTCGGAGGTTTGTGATATATGGCCAATATACCACGGCTAAGGGCTGTTCTTAGGCACGACGCAACGCCATATACCACACCCCCTCGGGACTTATTGCTTAAATATAGCCTAGTGTCTGGCTCTGTATGTTATCCCCATAGTGGGCACTGGGCAGCGTGGTGGTTGGACTGTGACAGGAGCGCTGGTGGGGGTGTGAACTAGGCCTCTATGTAATTGGAGTTGTACATCTCCTGGACTGGCTGCCCATCAGGGTTTGAGAGCCCAGTTTACCCTAAATGTTCCCGTAACCCTGGGTGGGGTTCTCTAACCGGGTGCTGTCAGCCGGAGCCAGCTGAGCCCGAGACTTGTGTGGGTAAGGGGCATCACTCCCTGAGGTAGCATGTACACAACAACCAAAAACACTTTGAAGTTCAGCTTTCTTAATGAACCATAAAATCAATAGTTATTTCTAGTTGTTTATCAAGGTTAGCTGGCTAACTCATTGATCCTGACTTGTAGTTTACCCCTCTGGTCTGCTGGTAATAGGTTAGTTACATCTAAACAACACTTCAGATGTTTTCTGTTAAGGTTAGTATTGGGGGTAGAGTAATCTGATCCTAGATCTGTGGTTAGAGGTGTCCTCAAGTGCCTCAAGTGTGTCCTTCAGTGTGCTTCAATAGCGCATAGTCACAGAGCCTGGAATGGCATAGGCTACCTTATTACAGAGAATGTGCTCTGCTGAAACCTAATCATAGGCTACCTTATTACAGAGAATGTGCTCTGCTGAAACCTAATCATAGGCTACCTTATTACAGAGAATGTGCTCTGCTGAAACCTAATCATAGGCTACCTTATTACAGAGAATGTGCTCTGCTGAAACCTAATCATAGGCTACCTTATTACAGAGAATGTGCTCTGCTGAAACCTAATCATAGGCTACCTTATTACAATGTGCTCTGCTGAAACCTAATCATAGGCTACCTTATTACAGATAATGTGCTCTGCTGAAACCTAATCATAGGCTACCTTATTACAAAGAATGTGCTCTGCTGAAACCTAATCATAGGCTACCTTATTACAGAGAATGTGCACTGCTGAAACCTAATCATAGGCTACCTTATTACAGAGAATGTGCACTGCTGAAACCTAATCATAGGCTACCTTATTACAGAGAATGTGCACTGCTGAAACCTAATCATAGGCTAGCTATATGCTGTCTATTCATCCCCCTATTTTTGAAGGAGTGGGACAGTCCCAATCCTTTTGTATTTGTTGTACTTTTAATTGAACAGATAGGACAGGCAAGGAAAGACAGGAAACGTAAGAGGAGGTTGAGCCAAAGGGCAGTGGGCCGGATTGGAACCCATGCAGGACCACACAGGCCACTATTAATCCCATGCTGGACCACACAGGCCACTATTAATCCCATGCTGGACCACACAGGCCACTATTAATCCCATGCTGGACCACACAGGCCACTATTAATCCCATGCTGGACCACACAGGCCACTATTAATCCCATACTGGACCACACAGGCCACTATTAATCCCATACTGGACCACACAGGCCACTATTAATCCCATACTGGACCACACAGGCCACTATTAATCCCATGCTGGACCACACAGGCCACTATTAATCCCATGCTGGACCACACTGGCCACTATTATTCCCATGCTGGACCACACAGGCCACTATTAATCCCATGCTGGACCACACAGGCCACTATTAATCCCATGCTGGACCAAGCATGCCACTATTAATCCCTCTTTATCCTTCTCCAATTAGGTATGGTGCAGAAACTGGACCAGAAGCTCCCTGTGGCCAACGAGTACCTCCTGCTGTCAGGTGGTGTGCGGGAAGGCGTGGTCGACATGGACCTGGACGAGCTGAGTGTCTACGCCCGCGGCACCGACTACGACATGGACTTTACCCTCCTCGTGCCCGCGCTCAAGCTGCATGACCGCAACCAGCCGGTCACTCTGGACATGCGCCACTCAGCACTGTGCCACTCATGGCTGAGCCTGCGCCTCTTCGACGAGGGAACCATCAACAAGTGGAAGGACTGCTGCACAGTGGTAGACCACATCAACGGCGCCACCAACTACTTCTTCTCACCCACGCTGGTGGCTGACTGGTTCTACGAGTCCATCAGTGTGGTCCTAGTGGAGATCCAGAAGAAGCCCCAGCGCGGCATGCCCCGCGTGGAGAAGGTGGAGAGGAACGGCACCATCATCTCCGTCATCCTGGGCGTGGGCAGCAGCCGCATGCTCTATGACATCGTGCCTGTGGTCTCCTTCAAGGGATGGCCGGCGGTGGCCCAGAGCTGGCTGATGGAGAACCACTTCTGGGACGGCAAGATCACAGAGGAGGAGGTGATCAGCGGCTTCTACCTAGTGCCTGCCTGCTCCCACAAGGGCCGTAAGGAGAATGAGTGGCGCCTGTCATTCGCCCGCAGCGAAGTGCAGCTCAAGAAGTGCATCTCAGCCAGTCTGATGCAAGCCTACCAGGCGTGCAAGGCCATCATTATCAAGCTACTGTCAAGGCCCAAGACCATCAGCCCCTACCACCTGCGCAGCATGATGCTGTGGGCCTGCGATCGGCTCCCCACCACCTACCTGTCCCAGGAAGACTTCTCAGCCCACTTCCTACTAGGCCTCATCGACGACCTGCAGAACTGCCTGGTCAACAAGATGTGCCCCAACTACTTCATCCCACAATGCAACATGCTGGAGCACCTGTCAGACGAGACGGCCATGCTCCACGCCCGCAAGCTCAGCTCGGTGCGCTCCGATCCGGCCGAGCACCTGCGCACCACCATCGAGCACGCCAAGGCGGCCAACCGGCTGACTCTGGACCTACATTGGCGCGGCAGCGCCTCAAACCTGCCGTCGCCACAGTCAGACGCAGGCGGGGAGCACCAGCCGGATGACCGCTTGGCTAAGAAGCTGCAGCAGCTGGTGACGGAGAACCCCGGCAAATCCATCTCGGTGTTCATCAACCCAGATGACGTGACGCGGCCACACTTCCGCATCGACGACAAGTTCTTCTGAGACTTCAAAAAGTCTCAGAAGAATGCTCTCCTCCATCTTCACCCATTCTCCCTTTGACTAGATCCATTGGTCGAATTAGTTGGTTTCCCAAGTAACGGTCGCCACAGAGCATTGTGAGGTGCTTTTGTACAATGGTGTCTTCCCATTTTGTTTACCTGTCCCTGACACCTGTCTCCACACCCCACCAACCCTACAGTGCCGTGTCACCTTGAGAAGGCCTTTACAGGACTACATGAAACAGGTGGAAGAAGAGGTACTGCTTCTTTCCTCGGAAGGTTAAGGAATGGCTTAGTCCCTGTAGGGGAACTGATGGTACTAACGCTATAACTGTACATAGAGAGAGTTGAGTGGGTATGTGTGTGTGTGGACATTGGTATTATTTTGCAGAGAATGTATAGGCACACAGTTATGGTGGAAGTTGTGTTATGAATTGAAGTCTGAAATGTTGCATATCTTTTAGGAAGGCAATTTCAATGGTCTTTTTTTTCTCCACTGGGCAAAATGCTCTGAATGAATACTGGTTTAGAGCTGTAATTCCAGTCGGCTGTATCTCAATGACAAGTTGATTGTAACTTGTTGTTCTCTGTGCAGTCATGTCCATCCTATGTGTATACAGTAGGGAACAGTTCCAGACGTATCCAGAATATGCCAGAAACCTGAAGATATCTGACCGGCAATGTGATACACATATCTTCATCCTCAAGTGCAATTAGTAAACACACACACACACCACACACACCACACCACACCACACCACACCACACCACACCACACCACACCACACCACACCACACACACCACACCACACCACACCACACCACACACACCACACCACACACACAAGTGCTAACACTAATAGTACACACTCCTGATCATGGTGTATTTAATAATACACACTCCTGATCATGGTGTATTTAATAATACACACTCCTGATCATGGTGTATTTAATAATACACACTCCTGATCATGGTGTATTTAGTAGTATTTGTGATATTCCAGAACTCTGGGACCTTGTCCTTTTTGTTTGTCTGTGTTATATGAAACATTTGACTTATTTTCCATATTTGCTGCTGACCTTATGAAGATGTTTTATGATTGACAGGTTATGCAAATTGATCCAGCAGCGGCATTGTCAGCACCGACTAATCGCGTGGCCTCAATATCAGACAAATCCTTTTGTCAAACCTGCCATGGACCAAATGAGCACATCACCATCGGCAGGGATCAAACACACTGCCTTACCATCAATTCAATTCGGACTAATCACTGAAGTGGCCTAAATGTGTTCAAGGCATACTGGCCGCGTTCCGGGCTGACTACATTGGAGACGCCTGCCAAATCTCACAACGCCTGCATAGCTATCATATCACATATGAGATGTCATATCACATCATATGATATAGCATATGATGTGATGCCTGACTGTACAAATCAATTGACCATGGGTTGATGCAATGCAATGTCTGCAATGTTAGTTGGCCTGAAATGTGACTGTATGAGAGGGAGAGCAAGTCTCGCGTTGGACCTAAAATGACCACATCAAATAAAATGGATATAAACAAGCTAAAATGTAATTAAATATATCTAACAACAAAGAAGAGAAGCTGCTTGAAAACAACTGACAAACAACGTTGTATAACATTTAACAGCTGCTTGCCTGATGCACATTAACCAAACAGTATGTTGCAAACAATATCAATTAGTGAGATGAATAAAAATGTACAGGATCCTACACTGTTGTCAGACTCTTTGTATTCTAATGATATCCCTTACATCAGGGCTGTCAAACGTATTCCATGGAGGCCCTAGTGTCTGCTGGTCTTTGACCTAGACCAGGGGTTCTTAAACCTCTACAGCCTGGTGCTGGTCTTTGACCTAGACCAGGGGTTCTTAAACCTCTTCAGCCTGGTGCTGGTCTTTGACCTAGACCAGGGGTTCTTAAACCTCTACAGCCTGGTGCTGGTCTTTGACCTAGACCAGGGGTTCTTAAACCTCTACAGCCTGGTGCTGGTCTTTGACCTAGACCAGGGGTTCTTAAACCTCTACAGCCTGGTGCTGGTCTTTGACCTAGACCAGGGGTTCTTAAACCTCTTCAGCCTGGTGCTGGTCTTTGACCTAGACCAGGGGTTCTTAAACGTCTTCATCCTGGTGCTGGTCTTTGACCTAGACCAGGGGTTCTTAAACCTCTACAGCCTGGTGCTGGTCTTTGACCTAGAACAGGGGTTCTTACACGTCTTCAGCCTGGGACCCAAATGAGACATTCTGTGTTTTCCAGGGACCCAAAACATGCAACTATACGTAAATATCGATACATTGACTTGCCCTTATGCCTAAAACAAATGCCATATAGACAAAAACAAACAACAATGAAATACCCAGATAAATAGCAATTAATGTTTATTTTCCCCCATTAACAACACTTACAGTTGAAGTCGGAAGTTTACATACACTTAGGTTGAAGTCAGACAGATTTCATGTTAACAAACTATAGTTTTGGCAAGTCGGTTAGGACATCTACTTTGTGCATGACACAAGTAATTCTTCCAACAATTGTTTACAGACAGATTATTTCACTTATAATTCACTATATCACAATTCCAGTGGGTCAGAAGTTTACATACACTAAGTTGACTGTGCCTTTAAACAAGTTGGAAAATTCCTGAAAATGATGTCATGGCTTTAGAAGCTTCTGATAGGCTAATTGACATCATTTGAGTCAATTGGAGGTGTACCTGTGGATGTATTTCAAGGCCTACCTTCAAACTCAGTGCCTCTTTGCTCGACATCATGGGAAAATCAAAAGAAATCAGCCAAGACCTCCATAAGTCTGGTTCATGCTTTGGAGCAATTTCCAAATGCCTGAAGATACCACTTTCATCTGTACAAACAATATCTGGGTGATATCTGAACAAGAGAGCCTCATCGAAATTGCAATAAGTGGTTCTGTGAAAATGTAATTTAATCAGAAGCCTCTGCCAGATTCCTGTCTTGGCAAATCGTCCTGTTTAGACACTGATACCCTTTGCAACCACGTACCTACTGTATGTGAGAGTGAAAAGTATTGATTATTATAATACTATTATTTGTGTCCTGGTCCTATAAGAGCCTGGTCCTCTTCCCACGAGCCGGTTGTGACAAAAACTCACTCATTCTTATGTTTAATAAATGTATCGTATAGTGTGTGTGTGGCAGGCTTACAATGGTGGCATAAAACAACATTTGAGAGTGTTCTGACCCTGGTGCTAGAGGGGGTACAGCTGGAGGTTGAATGTTTGAAGGGGTACGGGACTATAAAAAGTTTGGGAACCACTGCTGTATGGCAAGCGGGAATGTCTGACGGGTTTGAGCCACAGCATATTGTAGCTACGTTAAATCTAATCACATCAATCTTTTCGTGAAAAAGCGTGGTATCGCGAATCTTCACGACCAAGTGACGAATCTTGGCTTAGTAGATATGTAACTATTCCTCCAATACCTTTTGCAGCACCATCTTGGAGGTAAGGAGAGAAGGAGGCAAGGAGTGAGGACACAGGGAAAGACTTTAAATTCACCCCGTCACAGTGTCCTGGCCAAAGGACGAAACTGAGGTCCCTTGCCGGGGTTTCTTCCTCTTGAGGAGAGGAGATACGATCACTAATATTGACACTCTTCTCCTCCCAGACTGCTCTTATGGCTGATGTTGGTAGGTAAGGGAGTGACAGAGTTACAAATGCATCCTCACTCCCTTTCGGTAGGTAATCCCTGATCTGTAAGTCATAGGAAAAGTGAAAGCTAGTTTTACCACCCTGTTGCTTTCACCAACCCAACCTTGTCAGATCACTGATTACCTCAAGGAAGGTGGGAAGGAGTCACTCCAACAGGCCCCAGATGTGATGTAACGACAGGGAGGGCATGGCATGGTGAATATGGTTGGATGAGTCAGGTCACAAGGACTGATATGAATTGGTGGGGTGAGCAATAAATTGTCCTGGGGTGTATTCAGTGAGGTGAAACGTTGCAGATAGAAATGTAATGAATATAATACGATGCCCAATTATGCATTGCAGAAACTCAGATCTGTTCTACAAACAGCAGAACGTTTGATAACGTTGCACCCTTCTGAAGATGAAATCAATTTAGACTCCATGTATCACTTAGTGTGACGGAATTTTTTTTATCTGTTTTTTTATTTGTAGCTTTATTGGTCCTCAATTTTTCTTGTAGATTAATAAAAAGTACTTCTGAAAGGAAGGGGTTGATGAAATGGACATGTTTTTAGGGGCACATATGATATGATATTATATTATATACATATGATATGTAATTTATACTGTGTTCTCTGAATTTGTCTTCACCGCCTGGCAGCTCTGGCCCAAAACATTAAAATGTGTTGGAATAATATATTTCCATTTTGTGTACACCTCCATCAGCCTCCTCTCCTCCCCACCTCCATCAGCCTCCTCTCCTCCCCACCTCCATCAGCCTCCTCTCCTCCCCACCTCCATCAGCCTCCTCTCCTCCCCACCTCCATCAGCCTCCTCTCCTCCCCACCTCCATCAGCCTCCTCTCCTCCCCACCTCCATCAGCCTCCTCTCCTCCCTACCTCCATCAGCCTCCTCTCCTCCCTACGTCCATCAGCCTCCTCTCCTCCCTACCTCCATCAGCCTCCTCTCCTCCCCACCTCCATCAGCCTCCTCACCTCCCCACCTCCATCAGCCTCCTCTCCTCCCTACCTCCATCAGCCTCCTCTCCTCCCTACCTCTCTACCTCTCTACCTCTGCCAGGTTATTTTTGCTTCCTGTTGTCACAGCGCCTGTCAGGACACCTGCGGCCCAGGCTCCAACCGCGTGGCCGTGCCTCTCTCTTTTCAGCCCCACCCTCTCTGCATGCACACGCTCAAGGGTGAAGTTTCCCCTAGGTACAGATCTAGGATCAGCTTCCGCTCCCCCAATCCTAACCTTAATCATTAGTGGGGGAAATTCAAAACTGACCTAAGATCAGCATCTAGGGGTAACTTCACCCCCAGTCACCTTATCTGACCCGCTGAGTCATATCTTAATTACCCAGCATCAATAACCCAGCATCAACAACCCAACCTGGCTCCTTTTAAAGAAAACAATCCAACTAAGTGACCCAATACCTGCAATCTAGCAGTTGGGTCATTCAAACAGCCAAGTATTTTTGTTGTATTTATTATGGATCCAGCTAAATTAAGGCAGTTATACAATTTTAAAAACATTACAATACATTCACAACAGATTGTGTTCCCTCAGGCCTCTACTCTACTATCACATATCTACAACACAAAATACATGTGTACGTGTGTGTATAGTGCATATGTTATCATGTGTTTGTATGCATGTGTCTGTGCCTGTGTTTGTGTTGCCTCACAGTGTGTCGGCGAGCAACTGCAGGGTGCATGTGACACGTTGCATGCCTACCACGTTCATGCATAATCTCGCTTACAGCTCGCTGCCGCCGGCTAGCCCTTGTGGTGAATTGGTGGAGCAGCTTTATGCACAAGTCTCCATGACCAAGACTCCTGTCGGGCCTCCTGGCGGCGGCATATGTTAACTGGTTGTCTTGAAACTCCAGGCTAACCGGCAGGGGATCTCGGAGCAGCAGTGGGCCCCAGAGATGTGTCTGTACAGGCCCGCCATTGTGTGGACACGTCCGGGCAGCCATCAACCACTGTCCCGCTGCCTTGTGGGTTAGTCTGGTACGACAAAGGCTAGGGAAAAGCAGCATGCTGGCGGCGTGCAGAAGGTGGACGCCGACAGACTGGGTTTCCCCCTCGCCACTCAAATTTCACCTTTCTACAGTGAAGTAGAGTACTGTTGAGGATTGCGCACCACTTCCTTTGCGCAGGTATCCACTTCTGACCTCGGTGAAGCCGTCAACCGGTAACCGGACTAAAGGCTGGCGGCGTTGGGGTGTCTGGTGATGGGGGCAGGAGTGAATGCACCTGGAGCCCTTAATCAGACCCCAGCAGCACAGGACTGTTATGGTCGCCAGCAGTTAGCAGTTGGGACTTGAGTGGCAGCTGCTCTCGGCAGACCCCTGTGTGACTGAGCAGACCTATATAGGAGCCACATGGCTCACCCAGCTGGGGAGAGGCATAGAAAAGGTGGCCTAGATATTTCCCACTCACTCCATCCTGGATAGGCTACCGCACCTATCAGGAGTTCCACTCAGCGGTCGAAAAATTAGAAAGAAAATAATTCCCCTGAAACTGTCCACATGGAACATCAGACACTGATGATAATAGTGACAGACCCCGTAGGAGAACAGTGTCCTGAGTGAGACCAGGTTCCTGGATGAAGGTTCTCTGAAAGAGGAGGGAGAAGGCTACACCTTCTTCTGGAAAAGTTACCCTCCGGGTGGACAACATCAGCACGGTGTGTGACTGGCAATTAAGTACAGCCTTTTACCCAGCCTCACCAAAAAACCTGTCGGCATAAGTGAAAGACTCATGTCTCTCCGTATCCCCCATAGCCAAGATGCAATATGCTACTTTTCTCAGTGCATACGTACCAACGTTACCATCTGAAAATGAGGCGAAGGACTGCTTCTACCAGTCACTAGATGAGGCCGTTAAACGCATCCCCAGCAATGACAATATCTTTCTGTTGGGTGACTTCAACGCTAGGGTGGGACAGAACAACAGGATATGGAGTGGAGTGCTGGGTAGGCATGGTGTCGAACGGCATGACACTGCTAACTCTATGTGCCGAGCATCTCATCGTCACTAACAGCTTGTTCCAGCAGAAGAACAAATATAAAACATCATGGATGCACCCACGCTCCAAACACTGGCACCTGATCGACTACGTCATAGTGAGACGTTCTCACTAAAGCTATCTATGGCCCTAGAAGTCGCTCCATCACCCCCCTGAAAACAGCTGATGGTCTGACTCTCTTGAAGGACCAAAACCAGATCCTGATGAGGTGGGCTGACCCCTTTGAAGCACTACTCAATTAGCACTCTCCTACAGACCACTCCATCCTGGAAGAACTGCCTGTCCGTCCACCCATTCAAGACCTCGACCATCCACCAACCTTCCAAGAGGTGTTATCAGTTATCCGTTCCCTTAAGAACAACAAGACTCCTGGCATTGACAGCATCCCGGCAGAGCTACTTAAGAAGGGAGGTTACTTCTGCAACAGAACGTTCCACCTCTCCATAGCCTTCAACACTGTGAGCAGGGAACTACTATGGGGCATTCTACTCAACTCAAATTTGTCAACATCCTTTGCCATAGGAGGGCAGGAGTCAGTGCCCTTTGGAGTAAGCATCGGTGTGAGGCAGGGGTGTGTGCAGGCACCTGTACTCTTTAACATCTTCCTCCTATGTGTCACCCAGCTTCTCCACAAGGAGCTTGAGGACTGCAGCGGGGTTGCGGTGGACTTCAGGCTGGATGGAAACCTATTCTCCAAGCAACCACCAAGGTTTTGACGGAGCGGGTTCTTGAGCTGCAGTATGCTGATGGCTGCTCTTGTGGCCCACACCCTGGAAGACCTTCAGTAGCAGGATGGGACTGTCTTTCAACACCACAAAGACAGAGGTGGTCTGCCATTGGAGATCCAACCCTCCACCCACCATGCATGTCTTCCCCATTGAACACAAATCACTGGCAATAGTCCCGTCCTTCAAATACCTGGGCAGCATCCTCTTGGAGGACTGCAGCATCAACCTCGAAATTCAAAATAGGATCAAGTAAGCATCAGCTGCCTTCGGGAAACTCAGATGAAGGGTCTTCCAAAACAGGGGTCTCCACCTCCACACCAAAGTTGCTGTCTATCAAGCCGTTTGCATCACCACAGTTCTTTACAGCTGTGAAGGCTGGGTCACTTACAGTCGCCACAACAAGCAGCTTGAGCGATTCCACATAAATTGCCTGCAGCGCATCCTGGGAATCACCTGGTGTGACAGCGTGCCCCATACAGAAATACTTTCTAAGACCAATTGCAAGAGTTTGGAGGCTATGGTCACCCAACTCAAACTGCGCTGGCTTGGGCATGTCATTAGAATGTCTCAGGAGTACTTGCCGCAGAAGATCCTGTATGGCCAGCTACATCTTGGCCGGCCGTCTGCAGGGGGAGATGAAGAGCTAAAAGGACCAGCTGAAAACGTTGCTGAAGAAGTGCAACATCAAACCCACAGACCTAGAGGATGCAGCTGCTGACCGTTCCACCTGGAGATAGCTCTGCCAGAGCGGTGTAGAGAGGCGGGAGGAGGAGAGGAGCAAAAGACAGCTCTGAAACAGCTCTACAACCATGCCTGCCCCTGTCAACACAGACTGCATATTCCCCATCTGCAATAAAGTAAGGGGCCTAGACAGCTGCCCTGGGGAATTCCTGATTCTACCTGGATTATCTTCAAGAGGCTTCCATTAAAGAACCCCCTCTGTGTTCTGTTAAACAGGTAACTCTTTATCCACAATATAGCAGGGAGTGTAAAGCCATAACACATACGTTTTATCAGCACCAGACTATGATCGATAATGTCAAAAGCCGCACTGAAGTCTAACAAAACAGCCCCCACAATAATTTGACCATACATTTCTCTCAGCCAATCATCAGTCATTTGTGTAAGTGCTGTGCTTGTTGAGTGTCCTTCCGTATAAGCGTGCTGAAAGTCTGTTTTCAATTTGTTGACTGTAAAATAGCATTGTATCCGTTTTTTTCAAAACTTTACTAAGGGTTGATAACAGGCTGAATGGTCGGTTATTCTTAGGTAGCAGAATGACTTTAGCTTCCCTCCAGGCCTGAGGGAACACACTTTCTAGTAGGTTTAAATTGAAGATATGGTAAATAGGAGTGGTAATATCATCCACTATTATCCTCAGTAATTTTCCATCCAAGTTGTCAGACCTCGGTGGCTTGTTGTTGTTGATAGACAAGAATAATTTCACCTCTTCCACACTCACTCTACGGAATTCAAAATTACAATGATTGTCTTTCATACTTTGGTCAGATATACTTGGATGTGTTGTGTCAGCGTTTGTTTCTGGCATTTCCTGCCTAAGTTCACTAAACTTGGCAATGAAAAAATCATTAAAGTAGTTGGCAATATCAGTGGGTTTTGTGATGAGTAGGTAGGTAGGTAGGTAGGTAGGTAGGTAGGTAGGTAGGTAGGTAGGTAGGTAGGTAGGTAGGTAGGTAGGTAGGTAGGTACTTTAATGATGAATGAGCCATCTGATTCAATGAATGATGGAGCAGAGTTTGCCTTTTTTGGCCAAAATGTAGTTCACAACATACTGCAATCTTCTTCTGAGCAGGGCCGGCGGCAGAACGGATGAGTTGGACGGGCATTTGATTCACAGGACCTCCTATGCATGTTTGAATTAATGGTTGGTTTTTATAGTAAAGACATGCATTTAATTGTAAAACTGTATTACCTTTTAATGTGCCATGAACACAACCAGTCATGATGTTTTCATCTGATTGTCAAACAAATCACTTCAGAAAGTAGGTTAACTTCGCACGTTGGCCAACTTTTCTTCAAATTCGCATGTTTTGAAACCATCTCACAGGAGAAAGCATCCGAGCAAGAAAAACAGCGTCCCTCTGTCTTATGCTCATCTTGGCCAGACAGCATCAGATAAATTGGCTACACACACTGAGACAGAAGGGCTCTGTTTCGCTCGCTCGGATGCTTTATTTGAGATTGATGTGTCTCTCTGTTGGCACGCGTCTCGTTCAAATAAATTATCTATATTTTGTATTTTTATTTGTACTGCGGAACGGGCCCCCTAAGGCCTGCCAATAATGCCAGCTCTGCTTCTGAGTCCGGCAGCGCAACAAATCCATCTGCAAAATAAATTCAAAGTGTTCAGCAAGCCCCAACAAAAATGTTCCTCCAGAAGCCTTTGCAACATTGAAACATTAAAGGTTCCTTGAAGAACCCCTCAACTAACTAATGGTGCGAATATGAACCCATTGACTGCAACAGTTACTTGAGAATCTCCAGGGTTCCTCGAGTCACCCCTAATTCTAAGAGTGTATAGTGCACTACTTTTGCACATATGGGCCCTAGTAAAAAGTACTGCACTACATAGGGAACAGAGTGCCATTTAGGACACACCCTTAGAAATATTGAGAACCATAAACCAGTACCATATAGGCCTATATTATCTGCAATACATTACATGTAGCCCTACTAGGCTCAAAGACCATAACATTTTCAATTTCAATCTTTTTTTGGGCCACTAAAATGTAATATGTCATCACTTACAGTCTCCATAGCAACTTACAGCCAGTCAGCCCTTCAGACCCTACTGCCTACAGGTCACACAAAAGTAACATCACTGTACTTGGGTACCAACCTGTGTTACCATGGAAACTCACACACTAAACCCATTTGATAAAAATCCTGCAAACATGTTTCAATTCCTCCAGCCTACACCTGCACCCAATTGAGTCATCACTTGAGACTATATCTGGAAAAGAACAGGACTTGTAGTTTCTTGTGTATCCAGACATCTTCAGCCTCCTACGGCAGCAGAAATCTTAGGCCTATATGAAAAGGATCAACGGGACTTCTGAGCGCAGCTAAATTATGTGAGAACCGAACGTATGAGTGTTGTGAATACAAATGAATCGATGTGAAAATCGCAAAAGAGTAGGCTATGACGTGGAGAATGTTATTCGGCGGAATCTGACGCACCCTATCTCGTGATTCTCACCTTGCATATGTGAAAGACCAAAAAGCTATATTTGATGTCTAGGAAAATATATAGCATGTAGTTCATAATAACAGGTGTTTGTTGTCGGAGGCACAAATTCGATAGTGGAAGTGACTCCCACACTTTCTAATATGTCACCTTAAAACTCCAGTCTGTCGTGACGTCAGTTCTGTATCTCACAGCAGCCGGAGCTGCAGCATAGACTTCAGCACCAGGGCAGACTTCAGCAGCAGGGCAGACTTCAGCAGCAGGGCAGACTTCAGCACCAGGGCAGACTTCAGCACCAAGGATAGAGGATAGCTCCCGATAAGCAGCGCGCGGACACTGGTAGGTTTAATGCACGAGCTTGGAGAGAGACAGTACAGACACAGCGTCCAATTTGCTCGCTCGGAAATCACCCCAAAATCTCCGAGTTAGCCATTCTGCCCTAAACAATATCATTTGACTCACGGACAGTCCGGTCATTGATAAAACAGCTGTTCTCACTGGTCACGCTTGTTGATTACAGAGGCAGGCAAACCAGGGGAAGAAGAACCACCAGACCAGCTCTGACATCTCCCAGAAACGCAGCGTCTCTAACTTCCCTCCCTGATCAACCCAATCAAAACGGGAGATGGAGATCATTAAAGTAGATAAAGCAGACAAGGCACCCGGTAAGCAACTTCTTTACTCATTTAATAACAGACTGTGTGTGTGTTGTCTGTATTGAAGTGGGTCTGGTGGCGTGTCGGCGGGGCAGTGCGTGGCCCACGCCTCTGTATGAGTAGACTGCGGTACTTGGTGCTCGTACACAGGACAGGCGCCTTGCCGCTTAGCCAATATGACAATTGCAGTGGTGAATTTATAAGGTGTGGTTTATTTGGCTACGACCATCTGTGTCTGTCTCCTACTGCTGCGGGCGTAGAGCATCCGTATCCCACTACGACTCGCCCTTGTAGGCTACGTCGTTGCGTTTGTTTTCAGCGAATGGCTGACAGAATCCTGATGCAGCAAATTTACGCAGGTTAGCATTTTTTGTAATGAATCTTGTTCTGGAGGCAGCTCTGCAGAGCGGTCAGCTGGCACAGACACAAAGTCATAACATCTGATTTTAAACCTAACCTTAACCTTAACCAAAACCTTACCACACTGCTAACTTTAATTCCTAACCCTAAACTTAAATTAAGACCAAAAATATAATTTTTGTTTTCATTATTTAATATAGGAAAATCCCTCAGTTCTGCCTGCAGGGCAAGATTCATGACAATAGACGTCAACCAGCCGAATGTACAGCTGCGTAGGGTTTCGGGAGGGTATTATCTGGCTATCTTGACAACAATGCATGGAGAGGACGCTATATCTATAGGTGTCCCATTAGAACGTTCAGGTAACCTTCTATGTGTGTGGGGCATCGGTCACACACTCACACACACATAGACAACATCATGAATTGGCTATTGACAGATAACACGTGCCATGACCCTTGAAGTACATGTATTTAATAGATAGATGAACATCAGGTGGGTTTAGGCATTCTTTGACTGAACCTAATTTGAATCAGATTATAAAACTCAAAACACCCGGAGGGGTAGCATATTGGTTGATAAAACCTGTGTTTTGAGTTAACCTGTATTTTATAATCAGATTAAAATTAGGTTCAGTCAAAGAATGCCTACACCTGCCTACTTATGTGATCCATGTCCCATATACATAAAGGATCACCTGACAATTGTAATGGGACATCTATATATATAGTGTCCTCTCCATGCATTAAAATGACGTACATCTTGCACAGGTTGTAGGATGGGAGTTCCCTTACAAAGCTCCTCTAATCTGATATTTTACAGTTTTCTTAAAGATAGTGAATAGTGCATCTTTAATGTTGTTCTAAACAGTCAAAGGAACAATGACTAAGACAATACATTTCTACAGGAACATAAAGTGATAAAGTGTCAAACCCAGAAGCATTTGTGGTAATGCTTTATTTCATGGTGCTTACATCCACTCTCACTCACTCACTCACTCACTCACTCACTCACTCACTCACTCACTCACTCACTCACTCACTCACTCACTCACTCACTCACTCACTCACTCACTCACTCACTCACTCACTCACTCACTCACTCACTCACTCACTCACTCACTCACTCACTCACTCACTCTCTCACACACCCACCCACCCACCCACCCACCCACCCACCCACACACACACACACACACACACACACACACACACACACACACACACACACACAGACACACACACACACACACCCACACCCCCAGTATTGTATAACTGACCTTGTGGGGACACACAATTCAGTCCCATTCAAAATCCTATTTTCCCTAACCCCTAAACCAAACCCTAGCCAAAACCTTAACCCTAAACCTAACCGTAACCCTAACAATAATTCTAACCCTAAACCCCCTAGAAATAGCATTTAACCTTGTGGAGACTAACAAAATGTCAGCAGTTTGTCAAATGTTTGTTCATTTATTATTCTTGTTGAGACTAGAGATAGATAGATAGATAGGTACTTTATTTCTCCCCCGGGGGGGAAATTTCATTCTTTCATAGGGCTGTTGGTTACCGTATTACCGCCACACCGGCAGTCACAAGTCATGAAGGCAGTCAAATTCCATGTGATCGTTTAGTCACGGTAACGAGGCTTCTCCAAGATCTGATGCTACTGATGGTCATTAGTAGTCTATCAAACTAGCTGACTGTCTGGTACTCAGCACTCTATTGTCCCTCTAATCACTCTGACATCAATGCAAATGTAATGGAACATTTTATCAAACACTTCATGAGAACATGAGCTCATGTTGCACAATATTTCTAGATACAATGCAATGTAATTACGTGAGAAAACAGAGTGATGGCCTCTATTAAAAAGAGGAGGATTCCATCAGCTTTCTATAGGCTAGGCCTACTATATTTATTTATAAACGTTCCTAATATTAAGCACATTGCTTATATTTACAGCAGAAGTATAGCCTACCTGGCTGCCATTAAATGAACCACGGGGGGAAAGCGTCCTCGATTCAACCAATCAAATGTATTTATAAAGCCCTTTTTACACCAGCAGATGTCACAAAGTGCTATACAGAAACCCAGCCTAAAACCCCAAACAGCAAGCAATGCAGATGTAGAAGCACGGTGGCTAGGAAAAACTCCCAAGAAAGGCCAAACCCAGGAAGAAACCTAGAGAGGAACCAGGCTCTGAGGGGTGGCCAGTCTTCTGACTGTGCCGGGTGGAGATTATAACAATTCATGGCCATTAAGGCCAGTTCTTTCTCCAAGATTTTCAAACGTTCATAGATGACCAGCAGGGTCAAATAATAATCATAGTGGTTGTAGAGGTTGCAACAGGTAAATACATCAGGAGTGAATGTCACTTGGCTCTTTATAGCCAGGCATTTAGATGTGGTAGAGAGCGCAGGTACGGTGTGATAGAGCACAGGTACGGTAGAGGGAGAGCGAGATGAAAACAGCAGGTCTGGGACAAGGTGGCACGTCCAATGAACAGGTTAGGGTTCCATAACCGCAGGCAGAAGAGTTGAAAACGGTGCAGCAGCACGGCCAGGTGGACTGGGGACAGCTAGGAGTCATCAGGCCAGGTAGTCCTGAGGCATGGTCCTAAGGCTCAGGTCCTCCGGGAGGGGAGGGAGAGTGGGAAAGAGAGAGAATTAGAGGAAGCATACTTAAATTCACACAGGACAGCAGATAAGACAGGAGAATAACACCAGATATAACAGACTGACCCTAGCCCCCCGGCACATAGACTATTGCAGCATAGATACTGGAGGCTGAGTCAGGGGGGGTCGGGAGACACTGTGGCCCCCTCCGACAATACCCCCGGACAGGGCCAACCAGGCACTTTGTCAAACCACAGCCCCCACACCACCAGAGGGATATCAACAGCCCACCAACCTACTACCCTGAGACAAGGCTGAGTATAGCCCATGAAGATCTCCTCCACTGCACAAGCATGAGGGGGCAACAAAGGTATTGTCTGTGTACCAGGGAGCTAGTTTCTTGTGACAAATGTTTTTTATTTTTAGGGGTGTGACTACATCTAGGAATCTTGATGATCCTTGGTTGGGGTCTGAGCATATTATTTGTTGCGATTGCAAACGTAATAAGATTGTGGTCCGATAGTCCAGGATTATGAGGAAAAACATTTAGATCCACAATATTTATTATTCTACGGGACAGAACTAGATCCAGGGTATGACTGTGGCAATGAGTAGGTCCGGAGACATGTTGGTTAAAACCCACTGAGTCGATGATGGCGCCGAAAGCCTTTTGTAGTGGATCTGTGGACTTTACCACGTGAATGTTAAAGTCACCAAAAATGTGAATATTATCTGCCATGACGACAAGGTCTGATAGAAATTCTGAGAACTCAGTAAGGAACTCTGTATAAGGCCCAGGAGGCCTGTAAATAGTAGCTATAAAAAGTGATTGAGTAGGCTGCATAGATTTCATGCCTAGAAGCTCAAAATATGAAAACGCTGTCCTTTTTTGGGGGGTAAATTGAAATTTTCTATCGTAAATGTTAGCAAGACCATTTTTGCAGGATGCGCAGGGGACATGTTCATTAGTGTAACCAGGAGGAGAGGCCTCATTTAACACAGTAAATTCATCAGGCTTAAGCCATGTTTCAGTCAGGCCAGTCACATCAAGATTATGATCAGTGATTAGTTCATTGACTATAACTGCCTTGGAAGTGAGGGATCTAACATTAAGTAACTCTATTTTAAGAAGTGAGATATCACAACCTCTTTCAATAATGACAGGAATGGAGGAGGTCTTTATTCCAGTGAGATTACTAAGGCGAACACCGCCATGTTTAGTTTTGCTCAACCTAGATCGAGGCACAGACACGGTCTCAATGGGGGGTAACTGAGCTGACTACACTGACTATACTAGTGGCAGACTCCACTAAGCTGGCAGGCTGGCTAACAGCCTGCTGCCTGGCCTGCACCCTATCTCATAGTGGAGCTAGAGGAGTTAGAGCCTCGTCTATGTTCATAGATAAAATGAGATCACCCTCCAGCTAGGATGGAGTCCGTCACTCCTCAGCAGGCCAGAAAGAGGGACACATATCTACAAAGTCTATATTTTGGGAGGGGCAGAAAACAGTTTTCAACCAGCGATTGAGTTGTGAGACTCTGCTGTAGAGCTCATCACTCCCCCTAACTGGGAGGGGGCCAGAGACAATTACTCGATGCCGACACATCTTTCTAGCTAATTTACACACTGAAGCTATGTTGCTCTTGGTGACCTCTGACTGTTTCATCCTAACATCGTTGGTGCCGACGTGGATAACAATATCTCTATACTCTCTACACAGATGTTGTTTTAGCCAGCACCATCTTCAGATGAGCCTTTACGTCGGTACCCTGCCCCCTGGTAAACACTGTATGATCCTGGATCATTCTTATTAAGTCTAATATTGCGGGTAATGGAGTCGCCAATGACTAGGGTTTACAATTTGTCAGAGTTAATGGTGGGAGGCTTTGGTGGCTCAGACCCGGTACCGGGTGGAGGAGACCTGAGAAGGCTCGGCCTCTGACTTAGGAGAACCAGTTGAACGTTTCTGTCGGCTGAATGAGTGACACCGGTTGAACACGTCGACTGCATTTCTTTCCAGAAGCCCTGAGAAAATAGTCCGGCTGCGGGGACTGTGGAGTGGATTTATACTACTATCTGTACTTACTGGTGGGGACTGTGGAGGGGATTTATACTAGTAACTGTACTTACTGGTGGGGACTGTGGAGGGGATTTATACTACTATCTGTACTTACTGGTGGGGACTGTGGAGGGGATTTATACTACTATCTGTACTTACTGGTGGGGACTGTGGAGGGGATTTATACTAGTAACTGTACTTACTGGTGGGGACTGTGGAGTGGATTTATACTAGTAACTGTACTTACTGGTGGGGACTGTGGAGGGGATTTATACTACTATCTGTACTTACTGGTGGGGACTGTGGAGGGGATTTATACTAGTAACTGTACTTACTGGTGGGGACTGTGGAGTGGATTTATACTACTATCTGTACTTACTGGTGGGGACTGTGAAGGGGATTTATACTACTATCTGTACTTACTGGTGGGGACTGTGAAGGGGATTTATACTAGTAACTGTACTTACCTGTTCATTGGACGTGCCACCTTGTCCATACAACAGGTCATGAATGTCACTTGGCTCTTTATAGCCAGGCATTTAGATGTGGTAGAGAGCGCAGGTACGGTGTGATAGAGCGCAGGTACGGTGTGATAGAGCGCAGGTACGGTGTGATAGAGCGCAGGTACGGTGTGATAGAGCGCAGGTACGGTGTGATAGAGCGCAGGTGCGGTAGAGGGAGAGAGAGAGAGCGAGATGAAAACAGCAGGTCTGGGACAAGGTGGCACGTCCAATGAACAGGTCAGGGTTCCATAACCGCAGGCAGAAGAGTTGAAACCGGTGCAGCAGCACGACCAGGTGGACTGGGGACAGCTAGGAGTCATCAGGGCAGGTGGTCCTGAGGCATGGTTCTGAGGCTCAGGTCCTCCACATAGACTATTGCAGCATAGATACTGGAGGCTGAGACAGGGGGGGTCAGGAGACACTACCGACAAAACCCCCGGACAGGGCCAAACCAGGCAGGATATAACCTCACCCACTCTGCCAAAGCACAGCCCCCACACCAATAGAGGGATATCAACAACCACCAACTTACTACCCTGAGACAAGGCTGAGTATAGTCCAGGAAAGATCCCCTCCACTGCACAAGCCCGAGGGGGCGACAAACTGGACAGGAAGTGATGCACCCCTCCTAGGGATGGCATGGAAAGCAGCAGTAAGCCAGTGACTCAGTAATGGGGTCAGAGGCAGAGAATCCCAATGGAGAGACGGGAATCCCAATGGAGAGACGGGAATCGGCCAGGAAGAGACAGCAAGGGTGGCATTTAAATGTTTTATTTATTTATAGTAAACACCAAAATATGTATATATATATACAGTTGAAGTCAGAAGTTTACATACACTAAAGATGAAGTCATAAAACTCATTTTTCAATCACTCCACAGATTTCATGTTAACAAACTATAGTTTTGGCAAGTCGGTTAGGACATCTACTTTGTGCATGACACAAGTAATTCTTCCAACAATTGTTTACAGACAGATTATTTCACTTATAATTCACTATATCACAATTCCAGTGGGTCAGAAGTTTACATACACTAAGTTGACTGTGCCTTTAAACAGCTTGGAAAATTCCTGAAAATGATGTCATGGCTTTAGAAGCTTCTGATAGGCTAATTGACATCATTTGAGTCAATTGGAGGTGTACCTGTGGATGTATTTCAATGCCTACCTTCAAACTCAGTGCCTCTTTGCTCGACATCATGGGAAAATCTAAAGAAATCAGCCAAGACCTCAGAAAAAGAATTGTAGACCTCCATAAGTCTGGTTCATGCTTTGGAGCAATTTCCAAATGCCTGAAGGTACCACTTTCATATGTACAAACAATAGTACGCAAGTATAAACACCATGGGACCACGCAGCCGTCATACCGCTCAGGAAGGAGATGCGTTGTGTCTCCTAGAGATTAACGTACGTTGGTGCGAAAAGTGCAAATCAATCCCAGAACAACAGCAAAGGACCTTGTGAAGATGTTGGAGGATACAGGTACAAAAGTATCTATATCCACAGTAAAATGAGTATTATATCGACATAACCTGAAAGGCCGCTCAGCAAGGAAGAAGCCACTGCTACAAAACCGCCATAAAAAAGCCAGACTACGGTTTTCAACTGCACATGGGGACAAAGATCGTACTTCTTGGATAAATGTTCTCTGGTCTGATGAAACAAAAATAGAACTGTTTGGCCATAATGACCATTGTTATGTTTGGAGGAAAAAGGGGGAGGCTTGCAAGCCGAAGAACACCACCCTAACCGTGAAGCACGGGGTTGGCAGCATCATGTTGTGGGGGTGCTTTGCTGCAGGAGGGTCTGGTGCACTTCACAAAATAGATGGCATCATGAGAAAGGAAAATTATGTGGATATATTGAAGCAACATCTCAAGACATCAGTCAGGAAGTTAAAGCTTGGTTGCAAATGGGTCTTCCAAATGGATAATGACCCCAAGCATACTTCCAAAGTTGTGGCAAAATTTCTTAAGGACAACAAAGTCATGGTATTGGAGTGGCCATCACAAAGCCCTGACCTCAATCCTATAGAACATTTGTGTGCAGAACTGAAAAAGCGTGTGCGAGCAAGGAGGCCTACAAACCTGACTCAGTTACACCAGTTCTGTCAGGAGGAATGGGCCAAAATTCACCCAACTTATTGTGGGAAGCTTGTGGAAGGCTACCTGAAACATTTGACCCAAGTTAAACAACTTAAAGGCAATGCTACCAAATACTAATTGAGTGTATGTAAACATCAGACCCACTGGGAATGTGATGAAACAAATAAAAGCTGAAATAAATAATTCTCTCTACTATTATTCTGACATTTCACATTTCTTAAAATAAAGTGGTGATCCTAACTGACCTAAGACAGTGAATTTTTACTAGGATTAAATGTCAGGAATTGTGAAAAACTTTCAAAATCTTAGCTATCAGTCATCATCATAAACCAAGTCGACAATCTATAAGCAATCCTTTTAATCCTCGTAATTTGAAGAGAAATAATGAAGAGAAATTATAGATAAAACGTATCGGTGCTCATCAGCCATTGGACATAAACATTACACAACATCGCAAATTCAACAATGAGTGGTTTGGAAGGAATCGGTGACCAGTGGTGGAAAAAGTACCCAATTGTCATACTTGAGTAAAAATAAAGATACCTTAATAGAAAATGACTCAAGTAAAATTGAAAGTCACCCAGTAAAATACTACTTGAGGAAAAGTCTAAAAGTATTTGGTTTTAAATATACGTAAAAAGTAAATGTAATTGATAAAATGTAAAAGTATCAAAAGTAAAAGTAAAAGTATAAATCATTTCTAATTCCTTATATTAACCAAACCAGACAGAAACATTTACAATTTACACTCCAACACTCAGACATCATTTACAAACGAAGCATTTGTGTTTATAGAGTCCTCCAGATCAGAGGCAGTAGATGACCAAGTGTTCTCTTGATAAGTGTGTGATTTGGACCATTTTTCTGTCCTGCTAAGCATTCAATATGTAATGAGTACTTTTGTGTGTCAGAGAACATGTATGGAGTAAAAAGTTAAAGTAGTAAAAATAGTAAAGTAAATTACAGATTCCCCAAAAAATTACTTGACTCCCCCTATAGGTCAGTAACAGTAGGACAGAGTCGTGACTCCCCCTATAGGTCAGTAACAGTAGGACAGAGTCGTGACTCTCCCTATAGGTCAGTAACAGTAGGACAGAGTCGTGACTCCCCCTATAGGTCAGTAACAGTAGGACAGAGTCGTGACTCTCCCTATAGGTCAGTAACAGTAGGACAGAGTCGTGACTCTCCCTATAGGTCAGTAACAGTAGGACAGAGTCGTGACTCCCCCTATAGGTCAGTAACAGTAGGACAGAGTCGTGACTCCCCCTATAGGTCAGTAACAGTAGGATAGAGTCGTGACTCCCCCTATAGGTCAGTAACAGTAGGACAGAGTCGTGACTCCCCCTATAGGTCAGTAACAGTAGGACAGAGTCGTGACTCCACCTATAGGTCAGTAACAGTAGGACAGAGTCGTGACTCCCCCTATAGGTCAGTAACAGTAGGACAGTGTCGTGACTCCCCCTATAGGTCAGTAACAGTAGGACAGAGTCGTGACTCTCCCTATAGGTCAGTAACAGTAGGACAGAGTCGTGACTCCCCCTATAGGTCAGTAACAGTAGGACAGAGTCGTGACTCCCCCTATAGGTCAGTAACAGTAGGACAGAGTCGTGACTCCCCCTATAGGTCAGTAACAGTACTTTTTGCCAGAGCCTCATAAGGCTCTCATAGGCTTTATATAGTTGGCTTTATATGTCTGAGTGTATGTGTGTATGTCCAGCCTGGTCTTATAGACTAGACATAACATGATATGTTACTTTTGGTATGGTTACATAAGACAGATGGTTACTTAAGTAGGGTGTTTGGTCGGGGTGGATGGGTAGGCATATAACGTGAACGTCTAGCAACCCAAAGGTTGAGAGATTGAATCTCAGCACAGACAATATTAGCAACTTTTCAACTACTTGCTACTTTGCAACTACTTGGCATGTTAGCTAACTCTAACCTTAACCCTAACCTTAACCCTAACCCCTAGCCTAGCTAACGTTAGACAATTAGCTTACTGTTAGCCACTTAGTCACCTAGCTTGAATTCGTAACATATCATACTAAATGTTTTTCAAATTCGTAACATATTGTATGTTTTGCAATTTTGCAACATATTGTACGTTTTGAACATTCATAACATATTATACACATTGTAATTCGTAACATATCATATAAAATGGGTGATGGCATTCACAAATGAATAGATACCAGAGGAAACATCTCGGATTGACGTACAGAATACTATGAAAGGCTCTGAGACTAGGTTGGTATGTCTAGTCAGTTAGTTCCTTGTGTAATTAAGACACTTAGCCAAAGCTGTCATAGATGTTTAGGGCGAGTTTTCCAGGATTAAAGCCTTGGACTAAAAAGCTAAAAAGCTTAATGGAGAATCTATCGAAAGTGCTTCTTGGTCCAGGATTAGGTTTAATAAGTGTCTGTGAAAACAGCCTATAAAGTCCACTCACTCAATTCATTTGGTTCAATTTCAAAGAATTCAGAATTCAGAACTTCCAGACACATACATCATTTTCATTGAGGCAGTATCAATACAATCCCATACAAAAAAAATACATCTATATTGATCCATTACACAGAGACAACAGAAATGGTTAGTGTTGTTGTCCCACCACACAATAGTAGCTCTCCCTCCCTCACCTACAGTTTCAGATAGGGGCAGGCCCTGTCTGTCAGATGGGGTTTAGGTTCTTCTCTACTGCTGGGAGTGTAACTTGAGGCTCTGCTGATTGGCCAAAAGGGTTTCCCCCTCTCCCTCTCTCTCTCCACCAGCCGGCCGGCTAGCTAAGAGGCCAGGAGACCCAGACACACACAGTCAAACAAGGTGCTGGGTTACACAATCAATGTCTGTCTGTTACGTTGCCCAGATGTAGTGGAGAAAGAACCCAAACAACATTGGTTGCCAAAGGTGGTAAATCCCCAGACCCCCAAAGCAGTGTAGTGTTGTGGCTAATCTGACCTACCAGTCACCACCTCTACCAGCCTGTCTTGGGAGGGCCACTTTATTATTCATTAGGCCTGGGTTCACATAGTATTTGTGTAAAAGTGCAAGCTCAATCATGCAAAGCTTAAGTATTTTAATGATACTGTTGGAAACCAGCGGCTCTATTTTCGTCTGGTGTTAAGGTGTTAACAGAAACACATTTATCATCTCCTGACTTCCACACCCAGCCTACAATCCACTGATGCAGACCTTTGGAACATCTACACTTTAAAAAGTCTAATACATCCATTATTTATTTTAGACGGGTCTAAAGAAACATGATATGAAGAAAATGTAGCCTATTTCAGAAGAACAGAATAGGATACTTTGAGTTGTCCTTATCTGGCTATACCATATGGCTGTGGGCTACATACTCTGAGTTGTACTCATGTTAGTCTCTGATCTGGCTATACCATATGGCTGTGGGCTACATACTCTGAGTTGTACTCATGTTAGTCCCTGATCTGGCTATACCATATGGCTGTGGGCTACATACTCTGAGTTGTACTCATGTTAGTCCCTGATCTGGCTATACCATATGGCTGTGGGCTACATACTCTGAGTTGTACTCATGTTAGTCTCTGATCTGGCTATACCATATGGCTGTGGGCTACATACTCTGAGTTGTACTCATGTTAGTCCCTGATCTGGCTATACCATATGGCTGTGGGCTACATACTCTGAGTTGTACTCATGTTAGTCCCTGATCTGGCTATACCATATGGCTGTGGGCTACATACTCTGAGTTGTACTCATGTTAGGCCCTGATCTGGCTATACCATATGGCTGTGGGCTACATACTCTGAGTTGTACTCATGTTAGTCCCTGATCTGGCTATACCATATGGCTGTGGGCTAAACTAGTTCATTTAGCAGACAAGATTTGCTTAGAATTCTGTGGCATTATTTTATAGTAGGAAGACTACAATTGAACAAAGCTGAATAAAATAGAAAGGATATTTTCTTCAAATTATTTGAGGAAGTGCACACGTGGCTATTCTGTGTTAAGCAGAAACAGGTACTTCTATATGTGGTTAACAAAGAAACAGGTACTTCTATACGTGCATGGAACAAGAGTAGCCTAATGTGCATTTGGTGCCTGTATACTTCCTATTTAGAAACATGAAACAAATTAGGTTTTTTCCCCATTTCATTTTATTTGATTAAAAACCAAGCATAGCATCCCCTCCTCTTAATTAATGTTTTTTTTGTCTGCCCAATGCAATCGCAAAGTAGTCAAGACAGTCGATAAAGGTTTTGGCTTCTGAGACCGCTTGGAAATAAAGCTCTATTAAAATATGGGCTAAGTCTACATTGTTATTTTGTTTCTGTAAGCCATTTAACAAACTAAAGTGCCTTAGTATTAATGACGCTACCAGCTTGGCACACCTGTATTTGGGGAGTTTCTCCCATTCTTCTCTGCAGATCCTCTCAAGCTCTGTCAGGTTGGATGGGGAGTGTTGCTGCACAGCTATTTTCAGGTCTCTCCAGAGATGTTTGATCAGGTTCAAGTCCGGGCTCTGGACTTGAACCTGATCAAACACAGTCTGAGGTCCTGAGCGCTCTGAAGCAGGTTTTAATCACTTTGTACATTGCTCTGTTCATCTTTCCCTCGATCCTGACTAGTCTCCCAGTCCCTGCCGCCGAAAAACGTCCCCACAGCATGATGCTGCCACCACCAGTCTTCACCGTAGGGATGGTGCCAGGTTTCCTCCAGACGTGACGCTTGGCATTCGGGCCAAAGAGTTGAATCTTGGTTGCATCAGACCAGATAATCTTGTTTCTTATGGTCTGAGAGTCTTTAGGTGGCTTTCGGCAAATTCCAAGTGGGCTGTCATGTGCCTTTTACTGAGGAATGGCTTCCGTCTGACCACTCTACCATAAAGGCCTGATAGGTGGAGTGCTGCAGAGATGGTTGTTCTTCTGGAAGGTTCTCCCATCTCCACAGAGGAACTCTGGAGCTCTGTCAGAGAGGCCCTTCTCCCCCGATTACTAGGCAGAGGCCAGTTCTTGGTGGTTCCAAATGTATTCCATTTAAGAATGGTGGAGGCCACTGTGTTCTTGGGGACCTTCAATGCTGCAGAAATGTTCTGGTACCCTTCTCCAGATCTCTGCCTCGACACAATCCTGTCTCGGAGCTCTACAGACAATTCTTTGCACTGTCAACTGTGGGACCTTATATAGACAGGTGTGTGCCTTTCCAAATCATGTCCAATCAATCAAATGTACCACAGGTAAACTCAAATCAAGTTGTAGAAACATATCAAGGATGAACAATGGAAACAGGATGCACCTGAGCTCAATTTCGAGTCTCATAGCAAAGGGTCTGAAATATGTTTTACATTGTAGAATAAAAGTCAAGACATCAAAACTATGACATAGCACATATGGAATCATGTAAACCCTTTGCCACTCTTGGCATTCTCTTTGCTGCATATTTTTTTAATTGAAAAAATCAAGCAGTCTGAACACTTTCCGAAGGCCCTGTATAACGGACTAACATTGGAATTGGAGTTGATTCCAAGGCAATACATAAAAGACCGTAAATACACAACTTGGAGCAACCACATATTTCGCCATGGAGCAAGATCTGATCAAATCCCGGCCCTTTCGTGCCAACGCCATCAAGTGCGCCGATAATTGTGATTAGTGAAAATAGCAAAAATATTTCTGACATATGACACTGCCTGCGCTAAGATTCAACATTAGGTTAGATTTGCTAAAATAGATCAGGTCTGTTATTCATACTTTCTTCACAATAAAAAAATCTATATTTAGGAAATCATTAGTAGAATATGACTAGTGTATTAGGGTCATCCATATCATCTTCACAAGAGGCAGATTGGTGGGTGGAAAAAAACGGTGGGCTGAGAATTGCTAGCTACGTTAGCTAGCTGGGATTTTCTACAAGGAATCTGCCTCCCGAAAAAAGCTTCTCCCAAGTGGGTGTGACACCTACTGCTGCTGGGATTACACCTGGCGACCTGCGATCTGTTCACCGTCTGCCCTGGCCTGTCTCCCCCTGTCTGGTACAGGTACCCCCCACTCCCCCATCTCTCCCGAGCTTTCGCTCACCTCCAGCACACGCACTGTTGGGGCGAGTAACTCTGAACTTACAACGGCGCCCCAAGTCATTATGTTTTTTTCTTGTGCTTTATGCTATTTGCTTCATGGCTCCTGCATGCTTTGTTGACTATGAACTTGCTTGTTTATCCGGGACTCTGACTCTCTATTGGTTACACAGACTTTTGGCCTACCATCCCATTCTAACCACCTCCCGCTGGCTTTGTATTCATGTTCATGTTGATGATATCTGGTAATGTGTATGTCCACCCTGGCCCATCTACTGTTGCTACTGTTGCTAGCCCCAATTCTGACTTGTGCTCTGATATCTGCTTCACTGATTTCTGCTCTAGTAAAAGCCTGAGTTTTCTGCACGTTAACACTAGAAGCTTATTACCTAAAATGTATCAATTGAAAGTGTGGGTTCACAGCTCCAATCCAGATGTAATGGTCATTACTGAGACGTGGTTGAGGAAGTGTGTTTAGAATACTGATCTTAACCTTTCTGGTTATAACCTTTTTCGGCAAGAGAGATCTTTCAAAGGTTCTGTCCGCAAACAATTTGATTTGCTGGTTTTAAGTATTCAACTTTCAGATAGCACTTTGTTGACTGTTGCTGGGTGCTATCGTCCTCCATCAGCACCGGCCTGTAACCTACCTGCCCTAAGCTCTCTCCTGGCCCCTTACACTAAGTCTGAATTTGTCCTGCTAGGTGACCTAACTGGGACATGCTTAAACAACCTGACCAAGTCCTAAAGCAATGGGACTCCCTAAATCTTTCTCAGATTATTACCAATCCCACAAGGTATGACTCCAAACACCCAGAAAAGGCTACTCTCCTCTATGTTATTCTCACAAATAATCCTGATAGGTATCAGTCTGGTGTTGTAATGACCTTAGTGATCACTGTTTTACAGCCTGTGTTCGTAATGGCTGCTCAGTGAAACGACCAGTCCTGATTTGTCATAGACGCTTGGTAAAATGAGCAAGCCTTCCTTCATGACCGGGCCTCTGTAAATTGGTATAGAATCAGCTTGATCCTGTCTGTCGAAGAAGCTTGGACTTTCTTTTTTTATATTTTCAGTGGTATTGTTAACCAACACGCCCCCATAAAGAAAATGAGAATTAAAAACAGGTTCAGCCCCTGGTTCGACCGTGATCTTGCAGAGTTACTCCACCTCAAAAATTGCATTTGGCAAAAGGCTCGGCACACGCTTACTCAGGCTGACTGGCTCTCGTTCAAGAAAATGAGACATAAGTAGACTCAGGCTATCCGGAAGGCCAAAGTTAGTTACTTTAAGGAGCAGTTCTCTCTCTGTGGGTCTAACCCCAAGAAATTCTGGGAAATGGTTAAAGACCTGGAGAATAAACCCTCCTCCTCACAGCTGCCCATGTCCCTTAAAGTTGATGATGTGGTTGTTACTGACAAGAAGCACATGTCTGAGCTCTTTAATCAACACTTCATTAAGTCAGGATTCCTATTTGACTCAGCCATGCCTCCTTGCCTGTCCAACATTTCCTCAAGAACCCCAAGAAGTTCTGGAAAACGGTTAAAGACCTGGAGAATAAATCCTCCCTGATAAGATGATTTTCTGGTATGAAGAAGCTCAGAATGTGAGAAGGAATATAAAATGCTTGATGGAGAGTTGATACAATATTTATTATATACAGATCCGGATTCGCAGAGCAACCACCGGTGAATGTAATTGCCATGCGGACACTAGACAAAGGGGGCCAGAAGTTTATATGCCATGGTCAAAACAAGAGGTCCATACATCTGGCATACATCAACAAAGAGAGAGCAAGAGAGAGAGATCCAGCTCAGACTAGCTGGCTCCTAAAGTGACAGTATGATTTATGAGACCACATTTCAAGAGAACCTTGTCTAAACACATCATATCACTCCTCCTCACAGCTTGCCATGTCCCTTAAAGCTGATGATGTGGTTGTTACTGACAAGAAGCACATGGCTGAGCTCTTTAATCAACACTTCATTAAGTCAGGATTCCTATTTGACTCAGCCATGCCTCCTTGCCTGTCCAACATTTCCTCATCTCCCACCCCTTCTAATGCAACTATCCCCGATGCTTCTCCATCTTTTTCCCCTGCCCTGATACAAAGTTTTTCCCTGGAGGCAGTTACTGAGTCCGAGGTTCTAAAGGAGCTCCTGAAACTTGACCCTAAAAAACCATCTGGGTCAGATGGTTTAGACCCTTTCTTCTTTAAAGTTGCTGCCCCTATCATCGCCAAGCCTATCTCTGACCTTTTTAACCTGTCTCTCCGTTCTGGGGAGGTTCCCATTGCTTGGAAGGCAGCCACGGTTAGTCCTTTATTTAAAGGGGAGATCAAGCTGATCCTAACTGTTAGAGGACTATTTCTATTTTACCCTGTTTATCAAAAGTGTTGGAAAAACTTGTCAATAATCAACTGACTGGCTTTCTTGATGTCTATAGTATTCTCTCTGGTATGCAATCTGGTTTCCGCTCAGGTTATGGATGTGTCACTGCAACCTTAAAGGTCCTCAATGATGTCACCACTGCCCTTGATTCTAAGCAATGTTGTGCTGCTATTTTTATTGACTTGGCCAAAGCTTTTGATACGGTAGACCATTCCATTCTGGTGGGCCGGTTAAGGAGTATTGGTGTCTCTGAGGGGTCCTTGGCCTGGTTTGATAACTACCTCTCTCAAAGAGTGCAGTGTATAAAGTCAGATAATCTGCTGTCTCAGCCACTGCCTGTCACCAAGCGAGTAGCCAAAGGCTCGATTCTAGGCCCCACGCTCTTCTCAATTTACATCAATAACATAGCTCAGGCAGTAGGAAGCTCTCTCATCCATTTATATGCAGATGATACAGTCTTATACTCAGCTGGCCCTTCCCCGGATTTTGTGTTAAATGCTCTACAACAAAGCTTTCTTAGTGTCCAACAAGCTTTCTCTACCCTTAACCTTGTTCTGAACACATCCAAAACAAAGGTCATGTGGTTTGGTAAGAAGAATGCCCCTCTCCCCACAGGTGTGATTACTACCTCTGAGGGTTTAAAGCTTGAGGTAGTCACATCATACAAGTACTTCGATGGCCCAGCTGCCAAACTAACCCTGATTCAGATGACCATCCTACCCATGCTAGATTACAGAGACATAATTTATAGATCAGAAGGTAAGGTTGTTCTCGAGCGGCTAGATGTTCTTTACCATTCGGCCATCAGATTTGCCACCAATGTTCCTTATAGGACGCATCACTGCACTCTATACTCTATACTCCTCTGTAAACTGACCCACTGGTTGATGCTTATTTATAAAACCCTCTTAGGCCTCACTCCCCCCTATCTGAGATATCTACTGCAGCCCTCATCCTCCGCATACAACACCCGTTCTGCCAGTCACACCCACTTGGGAGAAGCTTTTTTCGGGAGGCAGATTCCTTGTAGAAAATCCCAGCTAGCTAACGTAGCTAGCAAGTCTCAGCCCACAGTTTTTTTCCACCCACCAATCTGCCTCTTGTGAAGATCCCCTTGACTTTTCCCCACATTTTGTTACATTATAGCCTTATTCTAAAATGTATTACATTGATTTCTTTCCTCATCAATCTACACACAATACCCCATAATGACATCAATCTACACACAATACCCCATAATGACATCAATCTACACACAATACCCCATAATGACATCAATCTACACACAATACCCCATAATGACATCAATCTACACACAATACCCCATAATGACATCAATCTACACACAATACCCCATAATGACATCAATCTACACACAATACCCCTATAATGACATCAATCTACACACAATACCCCATAATGACATCAATCTACACACAATACCCCATAATGACATCAATCTACACACAATACCCCATAATGACATCAATCTACACACAATACCCCATAATGACATCAATCTACACACAATACCCCATAATGACATCAATCTACACACAATACCCCATTATGACATCAATCTACACACAATACCCCATTATGACATCAATCTACACACAATACCCCATAATGACATCAATCTACACACAATACCCCATTATGACATCAATCTACACACAATACCCCATAATGACATCAATCTACACACAATACCCCATAATGACATCAATCTACACACAATACCCCATAATGACATCAATCTACACACAATACCCCATAATGACATCAATCTACACACAATACCCCATAATGACATCAATCTACACACAATACCCCATAATGACATCAATCTACACACAATACCCCATAATGACATCAATCTACACACAATACCCCATAATGACATCAATCTACACACAATACCCCATAATGACATCAATCTACACACAATACCCCATAATGACATCAATCTACACACAATACCCCTATAATGACATCAATCTACACACAATACCCCATAATGACATCAATCTACACACAATACCCCATAATGACATCAATCTACACACAATACCCCATAATGACATCAATCTACACACAATACCCCATAATGACATCAATCTACACACAATACCCCATAATGACATCAATCTACACACAATACCCCATAATGACATCAATCTACACACAATACCCCATTATGACATCAATCTACACACAATACCCCATTATGACATCAATCTACACACAATACCCCATAATGACATCAATCTACACACAATACCCCATTATGACATCAATCTACACACAATACCCCATTATGACATCAATCTACACACAATACCCCATAATGACATCAATCTACACACAATACCCCATAATGACATCAATCTACACACAATACCCCATAATGACATCAATCTACACACAATACCCCTATAATGACATCAATCTACACACAATACCCCATAATGACATCAATCTACACACAATACCCCATAATGACATCAATCTACACACAATACCCCATAATGACATCAATCTACACACAATACCCCATAATGACATCAATCTACACACAATACCCCATAATGACATCAATCTACACACAATACCCCATAATGACATCAATCTACACACAATACCCCTATAATGACATCAATCTACACACAATACCCCATAATGACATCAATCTACACACAATACCCCATAATGACATCAATCTACACACAATACCCCATAATGACATCAATCTACACACAATACCCCATAATGACATCAATCTACACACAATACCCCATAATGACATCAATCTACACACAATACCCCATTATGACATCAATCTACACACAATACCCCATTATGACATCAATCTACACACAATACCCCATAATGACATCAATCTACACACAATACCCCATTATGACATCAATCTACACACAATACCCCATAATGACATCAATCTACACACAATACCCCATAATGACATCAATCTACACACAATACCCCATAATGACATCAATCTACACACAATACCCCATAATGACATCAATCTACACACAATACCCCATAATGACATCAATCTACACACAATACCCCATAATGACATCAATCTACACACAATACCCCATAATGACATCAATCTACACACAATACCCCATAATGACATCAATCTACACACAATACCCCATAATGACATCAATCTACACACAATACCCCATAATGACATCAATCTACACACAATACCCCTATAATGACATCAATCTACACACAATACCCCATAATGACATCAATCTACACACAATACCCCATAATGACATCAATCTACACACAATACCCCATAATGACATCAATCTACACACAATACCCCATAATGACATCAATCTACACACAATACCCCATAATGACATCAATCTACACACAATACCCCATAATGACATCAATCTACACACAATACCCCATTATGACATCAATCTACACACAATACCCCATTATGACATCAATCTACACACAATACCCCATAATGACATCAATCTACACACAATACCCCATTATGACATCAATCTACACACAATACCCCATTATGACATCAATCTACACACAATACCCCATAATGACATCAATCTACACACAATACCCCATAATGACATCAATCTACACACAATACCCCATAATGACATCAATCTACACACAATACCCCTATAATGACATCAATCTACACACAATACCCCATAATGACATCAATCTACACACAATACCCCATAATGACATCAATCTACACACAATACCCCATAATGACATCAATCTACACACAATACCCCATAATGACATCAATCTACACACAATACCCCATAATGACATCAATCTACACACAATACCCCATAATGACATCAATCTACACACAATACCCCATTATGACATCAATCTACACACAATACCCCATTATGACATCAATCTACACACAATACCCCATAATGACATCAATCTACACACAATACCCCATTATGACATCAATCTACACACAATACCCCATTATGACATCAATCTACACACAATACCCCATAATGACATCAATCTACACACAATACCCCATAATGACATCAATCTACACACAATACCCCATTATGACATCAATCTACACACAATACCCCATAATGACATCAATCTACACACAATACCCCATAATGACATCAATCTACACACAATACCCCTATAATGACATCAATCTACACACAATACCCCATAATGACATCAATCTACACACAATACCCCATAATGACATCAATCTACACACAATACCCCATAATGACATCAATCTACACACAATACCCCATAATGACATCAATCTACACACAATACCCCATTATGACATCAATCTACACACAATACCCCATTATGACATCAATCTACACACAATACCCCATAATGACATCAATCTACACACAATACCCCATTATGACATCAATCTACACACAATACCCCATTATGACATCAATCTACACACAATACCCCATAATGACATCAATCTACACACAATACCCCATAATGACATCAATCTACACACAATACCCCATTATGACATTAATTTACACACAATACCCCATAATGACATCAATCTACACACAATACCCCATAATGACATCAATCTACACACAATACCCCATAATGACATCAATCTACACACAATACCCCATAATGACATCAATCTACACACAATACCCCATAATGACATCAATCTACACACAATACCCCATAATGACATCAATCTACACACAATACCCCATAATGACATCAATCTACACACAATACCCCATAATGACATCAATCTACACACAATACCCCATAATGACATCAATCTACACACAATACCCCATTATGACATTAATTTACACACAATACCCCATAATGACAAAGCAAAAAGTTTTGGGGGGAAATTTTAGCAAATGTATTAAAATAAAAAAAACGGAAATATCACATTTACAAAGGTGTTCAGACCCTTTACTCAGTACTTTGTTGAAGCACCTTTGGCAGTGATTACAGCCTCAAGTCTTCTTGGGTATGACGCTACAAGCTTGGCACACCTGTATTTGGAGAGTTTCTCCCATTCTTCTCTGCAGATCCTCTCAAGCTCTGTCAGGTTGGATGGGGAGCGTCGCTGAACAGCTGTTTTCAGGTCTCTCCAGAGATGTTTGATCAGGTTCAAGTCCGGGCTCTGGATGGGCCACTGAAGGATATTCAGAGACTTGTCACAAAGCCACTCCTGCGTTGTCTTGGCTGTATGCTTAGGGTCGTTGTCCTGTTGGAACGTGAACCTTCGCCCCAGTCTTAGGTCCTGAGCACTCTGGAGGAGGTTTCCATCAAGGATCTCTCTGTACTTTGCTCTGTTCATCATTCCCTCCATCCTGACTAGTCTCCTAGTCCCTGCCGCTGTAAGACATTCCCACAGCATGAAGCTGCCACCACCATGCTTCACCGTAGGGATGTTGCCAGGTTTCCTCCAGACGTGACGCTTGGCATTCAGGCCAAAGAGTTCAATCTTGGTTTCATCAGACCAGAGAATCTTGTTTCTCATTCTCTGAGAGACTTTAGGTCCCTTTTGTCTCCAAGTGGGCCGTCATGTGACTTTTACTGAGGAGTGGCTTCTGTCTGACCACTCTACTATAATGGCCTGATTGGTAGAGTGATGTAGAGATGCTTGTCCTTCTGGAAGGTTCTCCCATCTCCACAGAGGAACTATGGAGCTCTGTCAGATTGACCATCGGGTTCTTGGTCACTTCCCTGACCAAGGCCCTTATCCCCGATTGCTCAGTTTTGCCGGTCGGCCAGCTCTAGGTAGAGTCTTGTGTTCTTGGCCACTGTGTTCTTGGGGACCTTCATTGCTTCAGAAATGTTTTGGTACCCTTCCCCAGATCTGTGCCTCGACACAATCCTGTCTACAATTATTTCGACCTCATGTGTTACAGTTGGCTTTTGATGTTATGGTTTTGTCTTCCCTGAAAGTAAACAGATGGAGTCACTTGCAGATTTTAACTATAAAAGGCCAGCAAATGTATAGGGTCGCCTCCTAGAAGTATCTTGGTATTTGGTGATGAAAAGATGAATTTTAAACAGCACATTGATAACTTGAAATTGGTTTTCTATTTCAGGAACAAATCTTGCTTTTCAATGTTAGTCAGAAAGAATCTTGTTCAAAGCACTTTTGTATTATTTATTATGGTGATATTGTCTATATGCCTCAGCAAGTATCTTAAACTCTGGGAACAGTGTATCATGGTGCTTTTAGATTTATTACAAGCTACATCACTCACCCATCACTGTGATGTGTACGCTATGGTGCAATGGACCTCTCTCCCCACCAGGAGGCTAAACCACAAAGTGTACTCCCCGCCCCTGTTTTGGTTAAAAGGTGAGGGATAGTGCCGGAGAATTGTAACCACTCAAATTCATAGACAGAGCTATGGATGCAAGCACAGACCAGCCATGATATCAACATTATAGTTTGAACCATGTTTTGCCTCAATATAATTTTCACCTGGAAGTGTTAGTAGGACAAAGACAAACACGCAAAGAAATATTTACACTTGACTTATGATTAATAGTGATTAACGCACACAACACGCTAAGCACTCATACCTACCTACCTACCTACCTACCTACCTACCTACCTACCTACCTACCTACCTACCTACCTACCTACCTACCTACCTACCTACCTACCTACCTACCTACCTACCTACCTACCTACCTACCTACCTACCTACCTACCTACCTACCTACCCACCCACCCACCCACCCACCCACCCACCCACCCACCCACCCAACTACCTACCTACCTACCTACCTACCTACCTACCTACCTACCTACCTACCTACCTACCTACCTACCTACCTACCTACCTACCTACCTACCTACCTACCTACCTAGCTAACACTAAAAAAGTGTTAACATTTGAGATTCTTCAAAGTAGCCACCCTTTGTCTTGATGACAGCTTTGTACACTCCTGGCATTCTCTCAACCAGCTGTTTGTTAAGTGTTGCAGGGATATCACTTGCTGTAGTAGCTGACGTGTATAGTGTTGAGTCATCCGCATACATAGACACACTGGCTTTACTCAAGGTCAGTGGCATTTCATTAGTAAATATTTGTAAAAGTAAGGGGCTGCTCTGGGGAATTCTTGATTCTACCTGGATTATCTTCAAGAGGCTTCCATTAAAGAACACCCTCTGTGTTCTGTTAGACAGGTAACTCTTTATCCACAATATAGCAGGGGGTGTAAAGCCATAACACATCAGTTTTATCAGCAGCAAACTATGATCGATAATGTCAAAAGCCGCACTGAAGTCTAACAAAACAGCCCCCACAATATTTTTATCATCAATTTCTCTCAGCCAATCAGTCATTTGTGTAAGTGCTGTGCTTGTTGAATGTCCTTCGCTATAAGCTGCTGAACGTCTGTTATCCATTTGTTTACTGTAAAACAGCATTGTATCTGATCAAAGCATTTATCCCAAAACTTTACTAAGGGTTGGTAACAAGCTGATTGGTCGGCTATTTGAGCCAGTAAAGAGGGCTTTATTATTCTTAGGTAGCTGAATGACTTTAGCTTCCCTCCAGGCCTGAGGGAACACACTTTCTAGTAGGCTTATATTGAAGATATGGCAAATAGGAGTGGTAATATCGTCCGCTATTAACGTCAGTAATTTTCCATCCAAGTCGTCAGACCTCGGTGGCTTGTCATTGTTGATAGACAACAATAATTTCACCTCTTCCACACTCACTTTACGGAATTCGAAATGACTTGTCTTTGCTTGTCTTTCATAATGTGGTCAGATATACTTGGATGTGTAGCGTCAGCGTTTCTTGTTGGCATGTCATGCCTAAGATTGCTAATCTTTCCAATGAACAAATCATTAAAGTAGTTATATATCAGTGGGTTTAGTGATGAATGAGCCATCTGATTCAATGAATGATGGAGCTGAGTTTGCCTTTTTCACAAAATGTAATTTAAGGAGCTCCAGACCTTTTTACTGTCATTCTTTATATCATTTATCTTTGTTTCATAGTGGACTTTCTTCTTCTTTTTACTATCATTCTTTATATAATGTATCTTTGTTTCATAGTATAGTTTATTTTTATTCAGTTGAGTCACATGATTTCTTCATTTGCAGTACATTTGCTAATCGGTTGTGCTGCCAGATTTATTTGCCGTTCCTTTATCCTCGTCCTCCTCAAACATAACATGTTGAATTCCTCATCAATCCAGAGGGATTTAACAGTTTCTACAGTCATGTTCTTAATGGGTTAATGTTTATTAGTAACTGGAATAAGTAGTTTCATAAATGTATCAAGTGCAGCGTCTGGTTGTTCCTCATTACAAACCACAGACCAACACATTATTTACATCATCAACATATGAATCACTACAGAACGTATTGTATGACGTCTTATACACTATATTAGACCCAGTCTTTGGAACGTTGGTTTTCCTAGATATGGATACTATATTGTGATCAATACATCCTATGGATTTAGATACTGCTTTCAAAAAAACTTCTGCAGCATTAGTAAAGATATGATCAATACATGTTGATGATTTGATTCCTGTACTGTGTGTAACTACCCTGGTAGGTTGATTGATAACCTGAGCCAGGTTGCAGGCACTGGATACAGTTTGAAGCTTTCTCTTGAGCCCAATGGCGGCGGAGGAGATGGCTGCCGTTTTACGGGCTCTTAACCAATTGTGCTATTGGCTGTGTTGTTTTGCGTTATTTGTAACTTATTTTGTACATAATGTTTCTGCCACCTTCTCTTATGACCGAAAAGAGCTTCTGGATATCAGGACAGCGATTACTCACCTCGTTCTGGACAAAGATTTTTCTTTAACGAGTTGGACACAAAGGATTTACTTCTGACACCAGACAAGGCCCAAATCCCTGTCATTCGCATGAATAAGAGACGGTATCGGGGACATAGGTTGGAGTGCCAAGACTCTGCCTCAACCATCAGTCCTAACGTACAATCATTGGACATTAAAAACTGTAACATCTTATGTTTCACCGAGTCGTGGCTGAACGACGACATGGATAACATTTGCTAGCACAGACTGGAATATGTTCCGGGATTCTTCCGATGGCATTGAGGAGTACACCACACCAGTCACTGGCTTCATCAATAAGTGCATCGATGACGTCGTCCCCAAAGTGACTGTACGTACATACCCCAACCAGAAGCCATGGATTACAGTCAACATCCGCACTGAGCTAAAGGCTAGAAGTGCCGCTTTCAAGGAGCGGGACTCTAACCCGGACACTTATAAGAAATCCTGCTATGCCCTCCGACGAACCATCACACAGGCAAAGCCTCAATACAGGACTAAGATTGAATCCTACTACACCGGCTCCGACACTCGTCAGATATGGCAGGGCTTGCAAACTATTACAGACTACAAAGGGAAGGATGACTGTTCCGGATGACTGTGTGATCACGCTCTCTATAGCCGATGTGAATAAGTCCTTTAAACAGGTCCACATTCACAAGGACGCAGGGCCAGACGGATTACCAGGACGTGTACTCCGAGCATGCGCTGATCAACTGGCAAGTGTCTTCACTGACATTTTCAACCCACACCCTGATTACCTAACGAAGACATACTCTTTTTAATATGTTCCCAGGGTCTCTGATGTCTTGCCTCTGTCATTGCTCACCGGGAATTTCCTCTGCCAGCACTTTCTCCACGTAAACACAGATATAAATAGTTCCCACCATGCCGTGACACCCATTTACACTCTCAGAATAGACCCTATCAATTTCTATTGCATGGCGTGCCGGGGGTACAGGATCACATAACCACATAGTTAAACCGTTTGAATAACTCCTAATTGTGTTTGAGGCATACTGGACAGGGAGGTGTGCAGCTGTCCCGCTTGACAAAAGTGAAAAGGTTGAATCCGGTGTCTCATTGCGGTGTTAGATAACCTGCTGGTAAAGCCAAGGCGTGTATGGATGCGAGCGTGTGCTACAGGAGCCTGGAGAGAGTGGTGGTGAGGTGGAGGGTGGGAGCAGCACAAGGACAGCCAGGGCTAAATATGGCCAGACAGACACACACTGAGTGGACAAGGACTGGTCAGTTAACCTAACCCTTTACAAGTGACACGGACAGCTGACTTATACAGGTGCAGAGAGGTTGTGTAAGCAGGGGCAAAGGGGGGCGAAAGCAGATTAAGGGGTACAGGGGGGGCACTGCGTTTTACGAACTTTGTGTTTGGACGTCTCAGAGAGAGTTGGAGAGACATGACTCGTTCGCTTGGTAGCCTGTTCCGACGGCTGCTGTCCAAAGACAGTAAGGGAGAGGAGGAAGATGAGGAGGAAGGAACAGCAAAACCAGACAGCGATGAGCAGGGTGAGTTCTCTTTACTCCCAGCTGCGTGTGTCAAACTCATTCCATATAGGGCCGAGTGTTGGCGAGTTTTTTATTTCTTCGTTCAATTAAGACCTAGACAACCAGGTGAGGGAAGTTCCTTACTAATGAGGGACCTTAATTCATTAATGAAGTACAAGGGAGGAGAGTTTCGGTCCTTTGTGGAGTTTGACAAGTTCTCCAAGTCATTCGCATCTCAGACTGAGTAGTTGGCGATAGCGTTCAGTAAGCTAGCTGTAGTAACAGAGTTAATTCTGTGCACGCTCATGTGAGGAGTAACTTGCATTAGCTCCTACCTAGATGCCTAGGATTTAGCTCAACAGGCTGACAGTCTTGTGGAGTTGGTTCAGTGGAGTTGGTTCAGTGGAGTTGGTTCAGTGGAGTTGGTTCAGTGGAGTTGGTTCAGTGGAGTTGGTTCAGTGCACACTCACATGAGGAGTAACCTTGTCTGAGTCCTGAAAACTTGTGTCAGCTCCAATCTAGAGCAAATGCCTAGACTTTGGCTCAACAGGCTGACACAGTCTTGTGCCGTGTAGACCCGAGTTTGAACCCAGTCAGTAATAATGCCATAGATATGGTAACAGCTGTAACATTAAGAGGCCAAAATAAAGCTGCCATTCACCTGTACAAGTTGAGGTTTCTATGGGCAACAGTAGTTTCATCTTTTAGGGTTTTGACTCGAAGGTTCAACGTCGAACAACATTTATTATTATTTATGAAGTTCTTCCTCCCTAAATTAATATAAACATGCTAGAGCAAAGCAAATCTCTAAAATTGCCTGGTTAGTTTTCGGGATTGATGATGGTGAATCATGATGATGAGGAGGGTGATGGTAATTGTGGTGATGATGATGAGAACAGAAGTAGCTTGGTCTTGGTGGGATGGCTGGCTCTTTACTATCCAGATTGGTTAGCTTGGTGGAGGGGTAGGAGTGTAGTTGGTAAGGAATTTCTGTTTGTCTAAGTGGGGGATGTAAGTGTTTCTGTTTAATGTCTAAATATCAGGGAAAGTAAGCAGGGGTGGGTCGGTTACTTTCTAAATGTAATCCGTTACAGTTACTAGTTACCTGTCCAACATTGTAATCAGTAACGTAACTTCTGGATTACCCCAAACTCAGTAACGTAATCTGATTACATTCAGTTACTGTTAGATTACTTTCCCCTTAAGAGACATTAGAAGAAGACCAACATGGATGTTACTGATTGAACAACATCTATTACAGGATAAATACATGTTAAAGTTTACATAGCTGGTAATATATGGATGTTACATGTTACTTTATGGGTTGGTTATGGAGGCTTCTTCTAACCCATCGCTTTATACTATATATAATAATACCATTAAATTATATCTTTACATTAAAAACTAAAGTCTATCAGAATTCCACTCATTCCAATAAATGTTATACCCCTTGATCTTCAAGAATAGGACCTTGAAATATGGAAGTATAGATTAGTCAAATAGTCAAAACTAAGGACTTTATTATCCAGCCCTACTCTGGTGTTTATGATGTTGTTGTCATGGAGACTGATTGGACTCATTGATTCCAGTTGAAAAATAAATGCTGCTCTCATGGAATGGCCTGCTTTGAAAAACTGTCATCAAGGCAAAGGGTGTCTACTTTGAAGAATCTAAAATATATTTATTTGTTTAACACTTTTTTGGTTACTACATGATTCCTTATATGTTATTTCATGGTTTTGATGTCTTCACTATTATTCTAGTTAAAAATAGTTAAAATAAAGAAAAACCCTTGAATGAGTAGGTGTTCTAAAACGTTTGACTGGTATTGTATATATAATTTATAAGTCCAGAAATGGATGTATTAACTACAGATTGCCCCTTTAAGTCTATCAAAAGTTTGATCAATAAAAGCCCCACTTTTATTCCATATGCTGGGATCCACACTATGCAGCTGTTGCAAGAGCACATTTTTCACTGGCTGTCCACTGGTGTCAAAAACAATGATTGATAGGCAGATTAAATTTCTTGAATTCAACCATTATTGGGTTTAAATACACATTTAGATTTGTGAACAGCCATCCACAACAACCACAATCCGTAAGGTTCAAATAGCTAAATGAGAGAGCAGCACTGTGATTCACATCTATGTGCTTTGTAGATATCAATAACAAGTGATATTCGTATCACCGTAGTCTACACCACTGCTGTCATCCTTACCACCAAGAGTTTACTCAAGTTGGATAATCTTTGGATGCCGACAGCAGTCGCACCATTGGAAGACATAACTTGGACTGTAGTCTACAAAAGCCTATTCCTGCTCTTTTCACGCGATCCATCAAACACATTTGGTGTGTCATCATAGTGGTCTCTGATTGGTGGTCATCATTTGGTGTGTCATCATAGTGGTCTCTGATTGGTGGTCATCATTGGGTGTGTCATCATAGTGGTCTCTGATTGGTGGTCATCATTTGGTGTGTCATCATAGTGGTCTCTGATTGGTGGTCATCATTTGGTGTGTCATCATAGTGGTCTCTGATTGGTGGTCATCATTTGGTGTGTCATCATAGTGGTCTCTGATTGGTGGTCATCATTTGGTGTGTCATCATAGTGGTCTCTGATTGGTGGTCATCATTTGGTGTGTCATCATAGTGGTCTCTGATTGGTGGTCATCATTTGGTGTGTCATCATAGTGGTCTCTGATTGGTGTGTCATCATAGTGGTCTCTGATTGGTGGTCAGACTCGCTCAGGTGGAACAAACTTAAACTTGCTCCTTTTTTCAAACAGAGAATTTAAAAGTAATCCTCAAAGTAATCATCTAGTTTTTCAAAAGTATCTGCAATGTGATTACAATATTTTTGCTGGCAATGTAACGGATTACAGATATTGTTTTTTTGTAATCCCTTACATGTAACCAGTTACTCTCCAACCCTGAAAGTAAGTTAGTAGGCTGATAAGAGTAAGCGCACAGACAGACAGACAGACAGACAGACAGACAGACAGACAGACAGACTAAATGTGTGTATGATGTAAGTGAGGGTAATAATAGTTTACTTAATATATAGTCTGGTTAAATGAACAGGTAAGTTAATATTTTGCATGGTTAAATTAGCTGTACAGGTAAATGTACAGATTAGGCTAACGGCTAACAGCTCAATGTCCGGGGTACAAAACTGTTCCATAACAGTAATATGTCTCGGATTACACCATCTGTTGTTAACTAATAAAGCCAGCCCCCCTCCCTTACTCTTACCGGAAGAAACGCTATCCCTGTCCGCTCTGATGGTCTGGAAACCACCGATAGTGACGTTCTCTATGGGGATGTTATCATTCAGCCATGTTTCAGTAAAGCACAATAGGCTCTCTTCCCGGTAGTCTCTTTGTCCATGGACCAGCCCCTCAAGCTCATCCATCTTGTTATGTAGCGATCTCAAGTTGCCCATAATGATAGACGGTATAGCCGGCTTGTACTTACTCAGCTTTGCCTTACACTTCCTTCCTGCCTTGCATACACCGTCGCCTTTACAACTCATCTGGAATATCAAACTTTTCTCTGGGGTGCAATAGCGCTGAGTGTGCTAAATCCAGGAGCTGAGCTCTGTTGTAAATAATTGAGGACTCGTGTGAACGTTTGGCGCTGAGAAAAATATAAAGTGCCCCAGTGAAAAAAACCCGCTAACACCCTCGTAAAACAGTAGCACTCCATAATCCTGAACTATTATAGTTCAACTGATGCAAAAAAACGGACGAAAAACTGACGAAAAACATACTAAAACAACAATTAACGCACAAACAATGGGAGCTGCTTAACAGGCGACCAGCAGGGCGGCGCCAATCTAGAACGAGGGCGTTATGATAAGGGTAAGCACTATGATAAGGGTAAGCACTATGATAAGGGTAAGCACTATGATAAGGGTAAGCACTATGATAAGGGTAAGCACTATGATAAGGGTAAGCACTATGATAAGAGTAAGCACTATGATAAGGGTAAGCACTATGATAAGAGTAAGCGCTATGATAAGGGTAAGCACTATGATAAGGGTAAGCGCTATGATAAGAGTAAGCACTATGATAAGGGTAAGCACTATGATAAGAGTAAGCGCTATGATAAGGGTAAGCACTATGATAAGAGTAAGCGCTATGATAAGAGTAAGCACTATGATAAGGGTAAGCACTATGATAAGAGTAAGCACTATGATAAGAGTAAGCACTATGATAAGGGTAAGCACTATGATAAGAGTAAGCACTATGATAAGGGTAAGCAATATGATAAGGGTAAGCACTATGATAAGGGTAAGCGCTATGGTAAAGGTAAGCAGTAATATGATGATGTAGAGTATCTGTGACACTGACCCAGTTCCAACTTCTCCACACCTGCCGCCTGCCAACCAAACCTCTCCCCTTTCTCTCAATGCCGGCAAAAGAAAGTATACAAGTACTCAGCACTGTATAAAAATACAAGAATTATTAGGAGCTCAGATCACCTCTCACAACTCTCTGTCCACAATGTCTCACCTCAGAAACATCTCTGTTAACACCATCAAGAGGACAAACATACGTGGCCACAATACGCATGCACACACACACACTACATTTGGGAATAGTCTGTAATCTGCTCACTGGTAGGCCTATGTGCTGAATCCTTAACTAGGGTATAAGGCACATGTGAGAGGCAGAGATAAAGGACCGGAGGGTGGAACAGTGGTGTGAAAAGCATGGGGTGCGAAGACTGTGTTTGCTGCTCTTTGTGTATTTGTGGGTGTGTGTCTGTGTATCAATGGACCTTGATGATGAAGACTGACATATTTATATCAGGAAGTAGCAGTAGCAGCAGTATAGATCCTTTTCTCAAGTCAGAGATTTCCTCACCCAGTAAACCTAGTGTGTGTTTGTGAATTGGGGAATCTATAGGCATAGATAAAGAGACACAACTACGGAAATATTGATGGTTATGATGATACAGAAGCCATGTTCAGGTTGTCGTCATGCACACATGGAAAATGTGAGAAGGATCAACAGGATATTCTGTTGAAATGACTCTGCAGTAGGAATGAAGGTAATGTAATAACCAAGAAGAGAGCTGTGTGCTGTGTTTGGTGTTTAGGTGCGTTGACTGTACGTAAGAATACGTAAGAGAGAGTCGACCTCCCACCCTTTGACGTAGATGGATGTGATGGGGAGCCAGGGTTCCCCTGTGACAGCTGCATTCGCCTCTGTCCTCAGCATGCTACCGCCCCCACCTGGCTAAATGATTACCTTGCATGGAGCTGTGAGCACTTTCACATGTATAGACTTTAGTAGCCTATAATAGGCCTATATGGGGCAGGTTGACGTTTATTGACGTCAACAACAAAAAAACCCAGAAGACGCTGGGCCAATCGACTATAGTGATGCCTTAGACCACTGCACCGCCTGGGAGCCTGGGAGTCTTATCCTGAAGCCAGAGATAAGCGATTTCCATTAGATGTGCCAGCAGCAAAGTCTATATCGTAAAAGTTCATGAAAACAAAAATTAGCTTTTTTAATTTAAGGTTAGGATTATGCATCAGGTTTAGCAATGTGGTTAAGGTTAGGATTAGGTTTCGAATCAGATTTGATACACGTCTAAAAATCCCAACATTGCTTGAACTAATTGATCTAATGTTATCACTTAATGTTGCCTATAGTATTAAAAAAGCTCAATGTGATTTCATATTTACTTGGTCAGTGAAATATAATACCAGTAGTCTAGTTGTTTTTCTGACAGGAAAACACACACACTCCCCGTAACCACACACGCTACGTATCCGGATCATGTTCTACAACCTTCTCTGTTGTAACAGATATTGCAGTTACACAAGCAGGACAAAGTCCCTACATATTGCATTGGAGCAAAAACAACCTGCGTTTTGTGTGATGATGAAGGCTAATATTTGTAGTTGCTGCCATATCATAGTTACTAGCCAGAGTTGCTGAAAAAGCACACTACTACTTTGACGGCCTGTCTTCCTCCTGCTTAGCCAATGTTTGCAATGATGATTAAAACACAACATTAAATCGCTAATTAGACTGCGCGTCTGTGTCTTGCTTGTGTTTGATGTGCTGCTTGATGTAACTCCCCACTTGAGTTTTGCATTGGGGCAAAAAACTATCTGTTGGGGCAAAAAACTATCTGTTGGGGCAAAAAACTATGCGAGATTGTACAAACATGTTGATCATGTCTTTTGTCCACAACATGTAAATAGCTGCATGTAGCCTAACTACCTTCCTGAAAAAATAACATGAAATAGAGCTTATTCTTAATAGCCTACAGAGGCATGGAACGCACTAGTTGGAACATGTCGACCATGACCTGCATGTACAACATGAAGTTTTCTAGGCTACACCAGACCAAGGCCTTCATTGGGGAAGCGACAGAGGAGCAATAGAGCAGCAGCTACGTAACATAAATCCCGCACATGCGCAGAACTGTCCTTATCTTTAGCCACGGTTTTCAGAAAATCCGGAACAGCAGCCACTCCGATCATAATCAACAGCTACTCTTTCTCACTGTGACGTCTCACTCTGACGTGGCCTGGTGTCCACCGCGCCCCAGCCTGTTCGCACCACTGTATCCAACCATCAAAGATGTACAAGGCGCATTACGTCACTCTACCCTGCTATGGGGAATTATTCTGACGTCCTTGTAGCATAACTTGTTGGAATTCTCGGTGTGTAATGCATCGCGTCCCTTTGTCGAGGCTTTTCCTGAAGAAAGGGACGCATATGCTGCAGTGTCTCTGTGGGAAGAGATCGAAGCCGAGCGTGGAGACATCTCGCATGCTTGTTTCCTTCAGTGCGAGGGTCTGTTCTCGGTAGCGGCGTGCATTTAGCACTCATGTTCTCAACGGGAGGAACCGTGAGAGCCATACATTTTAAAATGAAACAATTAGGCATTATTGTAGATTCATTCACTTTGAGACAAAATGGCTCCTTTGTCAGTTTTTATTCAATCAGTGCGACCAGCCGGAGATCTACAAATCCCTATATTCAAATCAGTGTCGCTACTGTGGCAGTAATTTCATAGAGAGTATTCATCTACAGTTGAAGTCGGAAGTTTACATACACCTTAGCCAAATAAATGTAAACTCAGATTTTCACAATTCCTGACATTTAATCCTAGTAAAAATTCCCTGTCATAGGTCAGTTAGGATCACCACTTTATTTTAAAGGTGGTGTGGACACCTTTAAGAGAGAGTGATTTATTTCAGCTTTTATTTCTTTCATCACATTCCCAGTGGGTCAGAAGTTTACATACACTCAATTAGTATTTGGTAGCATTGCCTTTAAATTATTTAACTTGGGTTTTGGGTAGCCTTCCACAAGCTTCCCACAATAAGTTGGGTGAATTTTGGCCCATTCCTCCTGACAGAACTGGTGTAACTGAGTCAGGTTTGTAGGCCTCCTTGCTCGCTCACGCTTTTTCAGTTCTGCCCACAAATGTTCTATAGGATTGAGGTCAGGGCTTTGTGATGGCCACTCCAATACCTTGACTTTGTTGTCCTTAAGCCATTTTGCCACAACTTTGGAAGTATGCTTGGGGTCATTGTCCATTTGGAAGACCCATTTGCGACCAAGCTTTAACTTCCTGACTGATGTCTTGAGGCACAGTCAACTTAGTGTATGTAAACTTCTGACTTCAACTGTATATATGTGTGTGTGTGTGTGTGTATATATATATATATATATTGCACGTCTTTTTCATGCACATCTTTTTCAAAATATATTTCTTTTATTTTTTCCCGCTAACCCTACCTCCCCTTATTGGAGTAAACTAATGAACAACACTTAGGCTTCCAGCTTAGCTTTTACAGACACAGTCTATTTTACAATAGTTATATTATGTCAGTTTGTAGTCCTGGCCTTCCTCTGTCCTCAACATCTCCTATCTATTTCTGATCTCCATCCAGTTTGCCATATATTTTTAACTGTTGCTGTTTCACAATAGTTTACATCGTTATCTTCCGCTCCATTCAACTCCTCCCATCTGTCTCTTTACACCAATCATATTGGATTTATATCTGTAACATATTTTTAACTACTGTGTTTCACAAAAGTTCTGAACCTTTCTATTCTCATAGTTGACTGAGCTGGGATGGTTGTATCCCCCATATATATAACATTCTATAGGTTGCAATAATTGTGTATAATTTAAATTGAAAAAGTATTTTTGAATCCGGCATCGTTTTGCGTATCAGTTCATAAACCATGTGCCATGGAATTATTTTGCAACTATTTTGCAATCTATACGGTACAGAAGCCACATCTCTAAATGAGTCATTAGTTGTAGCTCAGAGACATGTGGAGACATCAAACATTTAACATACGTGTCCACTGCAATGTGTGTGCGAGTATGATTGTGTGTATTTGTATGTGTATACAATAGTATTTATGTCTCTCTCCCTCTCGAAATATAGGCTACATAAAGTAAGAGCATTATGTGTGGTTGCCGGCTGAAAGGGCAAGGCTAGAATATACAAAGAAATGTATATTTGTAAGCTACAGGATAAAGACTGTGTTTAGGGTTAAAGGTGACAAAGTAATGAATCCTTCAGATATGATCAAACAGTGCTGATGTTCATTGGAGTGGAGTTCAGTTCTCATGAACATCCACTAGATGGCAATGTCTCTCACTAATAACATACATAACGACTCATAGTATATTAGCCTCGTTATGATGTGCTCATATGATTTGCCTTTTCTCTGTCTACACAACTATTTGCTAAGGATATTTATCCATATACATTTAATATGCACACCTGTGCAACAGACCTGGGTTCAAATACTTTGAGTGTTTGCTTTAGCCTGCCTGGAGTGCCATATGGGCAGAGTTTGCACTCTTTGGTTCCATTGTGTCAGGAATGCTCAATCAAGACTCCAGTCACCCCAGTCATAGACTGTTCTCTCTGCTACCGGACGGCAAGCGGTACCGGAGCGCCAAGTCTAGGTCCAAAAGGCTTCTTAACAGCTTATACCCCCAAGCCATCAGACTACTGAATAGTTAATCAAAGGGCCACCAGACCCCTTTATTACACTGCTGCTACTATGTTTATTATCTATGCATAGTGACTTTAACTCTACCTACATGTACATATTACCACAATTACCTTGACTAACCGGTGCCCCCGCACATTGACTCTGTACTGGTACCTCTGTATAAAGCCTCCACACATTGACTCTGTACTGGTACTTCCTGTATAAAGCCTCCTCACATTGACTCTGTACTGGTACTTCCTGTATATAGCCTCCACACATTGACTCTGTACTGGTACTTCCTGTATAAAGCCTCCACACATTGACTCTGTACTGGTACTTCCTGTATATAGCCTCCTCACATTGACTCTGTACTGGTACTTCCTGTATAAAGCCTCCTCACATTGACTCTGTACTGGTACTTCCTGTATATAGCCTCCACACATTGACTCTGTACTGGTACCTCGGTATAAAGCCTCCACACATTGACTCTGTACTGGTACTTCCTGTATAAAGCCTCCACACATTGACTCTGTACTGGTACTTCCTGTATAAAGCCTCCACACATTGACTCTGTACTGGTACTTCCTGTATATAGCCTCCTCACATTGACTCTGTACTGGTACTTCCTGTATATAGCCTCCTCACATTGACTCTGTATTGGTACTTCCTGTATATAGCCTCCTCACATTGACTCTGTACTGGTACCCCTGTATATAGCCTCCTCACATTGACTCTGTACTGGTACCCCTGTTTATAGCCTCCTCACATTGACTCTGTACTGGTACCCCTGTATATAGCCTCCTCACATTGACTCTGTACTGGTACTTCCTGTTTATAGCCTCCTCACATTGACTCTGTACTGGTATCCCTGTATATAGCCTCCTCACATTGACTCTGTACCGGTACTTCCTGTATAAAGCCTCCTCACATTGACTCTGTACTGGTACCCCTGTATATAGCCTGCTCACATTGACTCTGTACTGGTACTTCCTGTATATAGCCTCCTCACATTGACTCTGTACCGGTACTTCCTGTATAAAGCCTCCTCACATTGACTCTGTACTGGTACCCCTGTATATAGCCTGCTCACATTGACTCTGTACTGGTACTTCCTGTATATAGCCTCCTCACATTGACTCTGTACCGGTACTTCCTGTATAAAGCCTCACTATTGTTGTTTTACTGCTGCTGTTTAATTATTTGACTTTTATTTTCAATTTTCTTAACACCTTAAAGCATTGTTGTATTGTTGGCTATGGGCTTGAACGTAAACATTTCACTGTAAGGTCTATACCTGTTGTATTCAGCGCATGTGACTAGGCAAGACACATGCGCTACACCGTCCAAACTCGGACGACGCTGGGCCAATTGTGCGCCGCCCTATGGGACTCCCAATATCACGGCTGGTTGTGATACTGTCTGGATTCGAACCAGGTTGTTTGTAGTGACTCCTCTAGCACTGAGATGTAGTGTCTTAGACCACTGAACCAGGTTGTCTGTAGTGACTCCTCTAGCACTGAGATGCAGTGTCTTAGACCACTGAACCAGGGTGTCTGTAGTGACTCCTCTAACACTGAGATGCAGTGTCTTAGACCACTGAACCAGGTTGTCTGTAGTGACTCCTCCAAAACTGAGATGCAGTGTCTTAGACCACTGAACCAGGTTGTCTGTAGTGACTCCTCTAGCACTGAGATGCAGTGTCTTAGACCACTGAACCAGGGTGTCTGTAGTGACTCCTCTAACACTGAGATGCAGTGTCTTAGACCACTGAACCAGGTTGTCTGTAGTGACTCCTCCAACACTGAGATGCAGTGTCTTAGACCACTGAACCAGGTTGTCTGTAGTGACTCCTCTAACACTGAGATGCAGTGTCTTAGACCACTGAACCAGGTTGTCTGTAGTGACTCCTCTAGCACTGAGATGCAGTGTCTTAGACCACTGAACCAGGTTGTCTGTAGTGACTCCTCTAACACTGAGATGCAGTGTCTTAGACCACTGAACTAGGTTGTCTGTAGTGACACCTCTAGCCCTGAGATGCAGTGTCTTAGACCACTGAACCAGGTTGTCTGTAGTGACACCTCTAGCACTGAGATGCAGTGTCTTAGACCACTGAACCAGGTTGTCTGTAGTGACTCCTCTAGCACTGAGATACAGTGTCTTAGACCACTGAACCAGGTTGTCTGTAGTGACTCCTCTAGCACTGAGATGCAGTGTCTTAGACCACTGAACCAGGTTGTCTGTAGTGACTCCTCTAACACTGAGATGCAGTGTCTTAGACCACTGAACCAGGTTGTCTGTAGTGACTCCTCAGAGCGTTCTCAGAGTGTTCTCAGTTCTCAGCCTATGAAAACAGGAAAAACATGACACTGGCTGACATTCACGTATACTTGAATGTTTTTAATGCTGATAACTTGCAGGCCGGCGGGCGGGCAAGAGGGATTTCGTGTACTTAGTAACACTTTAAAAACACACTGCACTCGTTGCCTCCCACCTCATCCCATGGGAGTTAAGATCATCATCATCTCCTCCTGCTGCTGTAGCTTGATGCACAGAGTGTGTTGTTGTTCACTCACACTGGCACGAACGAGTTGGATGTTTTCATAAAGAAATGTGAAGAGTAATTACAGACATACACTAATTAAATTAAAATACAGAAAGAAACAGTCATAAAAAAACAAACACATTCATCAGTAAAAAGATCCTCAGTCATCTTTCTGAATTACCCAAGAGGCACCACAATATCACATTTAAGAACGTTTTGAAGATTGTTCCACAGACACCTGACTCAGTAGAGACCGAAGGAATGTCCAGAGTTAGCCTTCCCTGAGACTGGGTGTGGTAACTAAAGGGATATAATTATGGTGTACATATTGAGGGCTTTATAAATGAAAACATGGATCAACCTACGTGACATCAAATAGGGCCAACCAACTTTCTGGTAGAGAATGCAGTGAGTACTAAACCTGACGCCTGTAAAAAGACGCAGTGTGATAAACTGCATCTAGCTGATTTAATCAAGTGGCAGCTGCGTTCATATACAGTGCATTCAGAAAGTATTCAGATCGCTTGACGTTTTACACATTTTGTTACAATATAGCCTTATTCTAAAATGGATTTAATAGTTTTTTCCCCTTCATCAATCTACACACAATACCCCATAATGACAAAGCAAACATTTTTTTTTTGAATTATTTGCAAATGTACTAAAACACATTTACATAAGTATTCAGACCCTTTACTCAGTACTTTGTTGAAGCACCTTTGGCAGCGATTACAGCCTCGTGTCTTCTTGGGTATGACACTACAAGCTTGGCACACCTGTATTTGGAGAGTTTCTCCCATTCTTCTCTGCAGATCCTCTCAAGCTCTGTCAGGTTGGATGGGGAGCGTTGCTGCACAACTATTTTCAGGTCTCTCCAGAGATGTTCGATTGGGTTCAAGTCCGGTCTCTGGCTGGATACTCAAGGACATTCAGAGACTTCTCCCGAAGCCACTCTTGCGTTTCCTTGGCTGTGTGCTTAGGGTCGTTGTGCTGTTGGAAGGTGAACCTTCGCCCCAGTCTTAGGTCCTGAGCGCTCTGGAGCAGGTTTTCATCAAGGATCTCTCTGTACTTTGCTTCGTTCATCTTTCCCTCCATCCTGACTAGTCTCCCAGTCCCTGCCACTGAAAGACATCCCCACAGCAGGATGCTGCCACCACCATGCTTCAGCATAGGGATGCTGCCACCACCATGCTTCAGCATAGGGATGCTGCCACCACCATGCTTCAGCGTAGGGATGCTGCCACCACCATGCTTCACCGTAGGGGTACAACATCTCCTATGCACTTCTTTATGAAGTCGTTCACTGTGTCAGCATATACGTTGATATTATTTTCTGAAGCAACCCTGAACATGTCCCAGTCCGCGTGATCAAAACAATCTTGAAGCGTGGATTCCGATTGGTCAGACCAGCGTTGAATAGATTGGGTGCTTCCTGTTTGAGTTTCTGCCCATAGGAGGGGAGGAGCAAGATGGAGACATGGTCAGATTTGCCGAATGGGGGGCGGGGGAGGGCCTTATGCATTTTAGAAGTAAGTAACAGTGGTCGAGTGTGTTGGCACCGGCGCAATGCACTGAGAACCCAGCTGGCTTTACCGAGTCAGACAGAACTTTTCCAGAAAGCCATGTTTCTGTTAAACAGAGTATGTTACAGTCCCTAGTGTCTCGCTGAAAAGCAGCTCTCGCCCTGAGCTCATCAACCTTATTATCCAGAGATTGGACATTAGCGAGTAAAATACGATGGGAGTGGTGGGTGGTGTGGACACTTCCTGAAATAGTTTGTAGGTGTGTCTTTACCTTTCAGTTAGAAGTAGGCTACTTATGCTGCGTTTAGACAAGCAGCCCAATTCTGATATTTTGCACTAGTGTTTAATTAGTGTAAATATATCAGAATTGGGCTACTGTGTAAAGTCTGAGACGGCCGCTTCAATGGTGCTGAATCTCCGGGCATCGCTATTAGGACTACTGCTTGATCAACATTTACTCATGTGACAAGTCACCAAAGGACATCACAAGTCACCAAATGGACTAAACCAAAAAAATTGGTTGTTTGTCAAGGGCCGGCAAACGGTGCAAATATATCCTCCAAACACCGGCTTCGAGGGCAATGTCACTTTTATACAACATATTCAAAAAATGAAAATGTTCTTTAAAAATGCTAATTTGTTTAATTTATTCATACTATTTCATCCTTCCACAAGATATAGTCCCGATACAAATGTAGGGTTGCTACCCAAGCCGGCTGGGCGCTCGTTCTAATCGGTTTGGTTGCTAGCAACGCGACCCAGTCGTTCGTTCTAAATGTTCCATTGCCATACTGGCTGGCAACGTTCCTATCCCTTGCTTGCTAACTAGCCAACGGCTAACTTACAGTCATGTCATAAAGCCAGAGTTACAGCAAAGTAGCCGTATTTGCATTTGTTTAAGCTGTTTTCTAGTGACATTTATTTGGATAAATCCATAACAATTAACTAATGAGGCGTGATTTCACCTGGCATAGAGAATGTGCTCCCTGGTCAGGACACTGTTGTTCAGAGGAGCTAGCCAACAACACGGCTAACACTATCACTTAAAAAGGAAGCTGGAAAGACCGCAAACTAGCTGCACTTTGTTTCATTTGACCTTTTTTCAATGTACATTTCTTTGTATATATCCATAAAAATTATGCCAGCTGATTGATGATTTCGACTGGTTGAGAAACGCTGCCTGTCTGTCTGTCATCCTGAATCCAGACACCTTCATTACTATGGGACAGCTGGAGAGAGAATTAGAATATTGAAACAATGTTGCAAATGTTGGAGAGACAGACAGCAAGGTTTATACAAATCTCTGCTGTTGAAAACTAAATGTCTAAAAGAAATGTGAGATAATGTCTTGATGATATTTATAGTGGAGATGAAGTGTATAAATTGCCTGGCTGGGCTGATGAGACAGTGGATTGGTCAGTCAGATGGGACATAGTAAATAGACATTTTAATTAATAGATTTAGCAGGTGGTAATTTGTGGAATAGACACTGACTGGAATGCGGTTTTAACCAATCAGCATTCAGGATTAGACCCACCTGTTGTATAATTAAGCAATAAGGTATGACGTGGTGTGGTATATGGCCAATATACCACGGCTAAGAGCTGTTATTATGCACAACGCATTGCGGAGTGCCTGGATACAGCCATTAGCAGTGGAATATTGGCCATATACCACAAACCCCCAAGATGCCTTATTGCTATAATAAACTGGTTACTAGTAATTAGAGCAGTAAAAATACATATTTTGTCATACCCATGGTATGTGGTCTCATATACCACGGCTGTCAGCCAATAAGCATAAAGGGCTCTAACCATCCAGTTTATAATCGGATACAATACACCATTGGATTCCAAGTTTATAGAGTATTGGTAGCTGACAGACAAATATTTTGCCCCTGAATTCAACTTGGGTATATGCTCGCTTTATCAATTAGGTTTACAGTATAAGGTAGAAAGAATGTATGGCGTTTCTCATAGCCTTTGGTAAAATGATGTTATGGAACAGATGTGATCTGCTGGCGCACCTCCTGCCAAGCAGCCCACCATCGCTTTCGTTTACAATGCCCCCCCACCCTTCTCTCTCTCTCCCTCTCTTTCCCTCCCACCCTCCTGCTCTCTCTCTCTCGCTCTCTCTCTCATACACTCGCTAAACCCCCCTGGTTTCTTCTCCCTCTCCCTCTCTTTCTCTCAGCCTCCGACAATTCCTTATCCGAACCACAACACGTAGGATTACATAGTTAGAAAAATAAAGGCTGCTTGCAAACCGGGCGATATAAAGCTTCACCGGTTGCTCTGATAGTACTTTTCACTACAGGCTACAGTGAGATTTGTGTTTCGATTTTTCCCACAGCGGACAGAATTCACTTTGGTTCATAGTCATTTTAAAGAAATTACGTGGAAACAACGTTGATTCAACCAGTGTTTGGCCAATGGGTTCGAATGATGTCAGTTTAGGATGCTTTATTACCTGTGATTCTGACATATATTTTTCGACGGTTCTCCAACTTGTTGTGACTCCGTCTCCCAGAGAACATTGGGGTTTCGAACTTGGATCATTTTTTACCTGGGTCTCGGTGTCGAGCCCGTAGCTGTGTAAAAGGCTGGTGAGTGAGGAGGGAGTCCACGCACATCCAGGCCGCTGCTTCCAGTGAACTCAGGAAGTTGTGGAATGTCGAGCACTGGACATTTAGGAGGAATGAAAATGATGGATAATGAAACTATTTACGGGACATTTTATCTGGATACCTGGGAATAATCTGGACTCGAGATAAATAGCACAATGTGCTGAATGTAAAATATACATTTATGAATTAATATATTTAGAGATATAGTAGCCTACCTATTTGTAAAGACTGCCATTGCAATAGTTTATGTATATCGATGCTGTTACCATAATTTGGAACACAAATATGTTTGATTTCAGCATTCAGCAAGTTCAGTCATTGTATCCACCTTACCTACATATGTGTCATCATGGCGCATGTATGCAACCTCATGCACTGGACCAGCCATAATCAGCAACCTCAACAAAATCTTAACATCTCGCTCATAGTAGATTTTGAGACGGTTCAAGTGATCTCCGCGCAGGTTAGTCTACCGGGGAGATGGCGGCGCTCGCCAGCTCCCTGATACGACAGAGACGTCAAGCAAGAGAAGGAAACAGCGACAAGGTCGCCACTTCCAAACGGCGCACCAGCCCCAGCAAAGATCCCCGCTCCTTGTGTGAGAGGCATATCTTTACTGTCTTCAGCAAAGTTCGGTTCTGCAGCGGCAAGAAAAGACCAGTCCGCAGGAAACCAGGTCAGTGACATCAGAGCAGCACTACGTTCAGTACATAGAAACGGAAACGGCGCTCTACTGAACGACCGTGGAAAAACGGTGGTTTCAAAATGCTCTGCTGCCCTTCAAATACTTAACTCGTTACTTCAAGGCGCACACCCACTGAGAGGAGCAAATACATCTGTTCAACAACATACAGTACAAGGACGTCTTGGGAAACGGTGTCCTTCAGTACAAATCATTCTGCAACTTAGCAAACATTCAAGCAAACTGAAAGTTTAAATAAAAAAATTGAGATAATCGCAAAGTTTGCTGTGATTAATCACAAATTCAGAATTTGATCAAATTGAGCTGTAGTCTTTAAGATTTTTTTTTTTATATAAAATCATTAAAATAATATTGACATCTTGATAATGTCCAAAGTATCGGTTAGAAAAATCAGGTACATTGATTAAGCACTCTTTCTGTAACCTCAACTTGTTTTTAGCTGTATAGATAATGTAATTATGACGTTTTCATTGTATTTTGAACGCTTTCAGACTGAGCATTTGAAATGTAACGAGTACTTTTGGGTGTAAAAAAGTACATTATTTTCTTTAGGAATCTAGTGGAGTAAAAGTAGAAGTTGTCAGAAATATAAATAGTAAAGTACAGATACCGAAAGAAAAGTAGTACTTAAGTAGTACTTCAAATAATTATTACTTAATTACTTTACACCACTGACAAGCATCAGTTTTTAAATCCATGTAGGATACTGGTCAAGTGAGTTACCATGGCAATGCACCAAGGGCTATTTAGTGTGGTTGTCTACAGGTAAATGTATATTAGCTAAGGGGTTGCTGCACTGAGTGCCCTTACAAAAAGAACATGAAATAAATCACATTAAAAAAAACACACAATCCTGTGGTTTTCATACAAATGTATGAACAAATCACATGGAATAATGTCACGTGAAACAAAATGCACGAGCCAGACACATGGTTTTCAGACACGTGACGTTTTACATGGATTTTTCACATGACTCAGACAGACACGTGGTTTCCCAACATTTCATATTCTAAACCAGCATGTGCTTTTGTAACTGGCAGGATAAATCAAGATTCATCGTAAATTCTGAATTTTATCAAATTGAGCTGTAATCTAAGATTTTTTATATTAGAAGCATTGCAAGAATATTGATTTATGTCCAAAGTATCGGTTAGCACAATCAGGTAAATTGATAAAGCACACTTTCTTTAACCTCAATGTCAACTTGTTTTGACATCGCATTGTTGTTTTTAACTGTATAGATAATGTACTGTATTTTGGATGTTTTCATAGTATTTCGAATGCTTTTAGACAATGCCATTAATCGCGCCTAAAAAACCATAAAGGTAATTCGAGTTACCTGATTAACCCAGACAGCACTAATTCACAATCATCTTTTTGTAGAAAAGTATCTGTTTACATTCATTCCAAAAGCAAACACATTCACACATTTTCAAATACATTAACATTTTGTGTAGGCCTGTGTAGTAAATGTAACAAAAACCAATGGACAGCTAACAAAACCAGACGCTATTGCCTATCACTAAGCTAGCTAGCAGTTAGCAATTAGCATGTGTCATTACTGTCCAATGGCTCAGATCAGCATGGCAATGGTTGACAACCAGACCCCCTCTCATCCACAGAGGGCTTCACATGTGAAACCTAAGCTCAGCATGTGAACAATGCTTTATTGATCCACCAATGGGCCTCTTCTCACCGTTAGGCTACAAACAAGCTAGTCAGAGGTTTAAGAGCATCATATCTATCACCGGAACACACACTTCTGCATCCTATTTAACGTATCCCTCCACCTTTCAGGGTTTCTACCATCCACTGGTTCTGCCTCATCATCATCGTTTAACTGGCACACCGACTTGCTCTAAATAGTGCTGTATTTTAGTCTTCTGCGTCTTCCTGCATGATTTAGGCATCAGGCGGCTGTGGTGCCGAGTTCCTGTCCCACATTGTGTGCCCTGTAAATGATTTGGAGGTTATTCTCTTTAACATTGAGTGACGGTCTGAGCAGGATCTGTCTGCCTCTCTGTCAACACAGATATCACATGGCAAATCATTCATTATATAGCCTATCACATGGTACTGCCATAATGGGTACTAACTCAGGCTTACACTGTAAGACCAAGAGTTTTTCCTGATCACGTGACCTGACCAGAGCAGGAAGAACTCTGGGCCCTAGGTATAGTCTAGTTCTTCCTGGTCAGCCCCTAATCATTGAAAAGGGTACTAAGGGTATGAGGGCATGGCATTCAAGTGATTTTGTGCCTGAGTGATCTAAAATGACTGTTCTTATTGGACACATTCAGGTAGCTCCTCCCTGTTAGGTGCTTAATGAACATGACCCAAGCAGCTAGCTAACCTTTATCCCTGTTGTGTTGCAGAGCCGCAGTTGAAGGGCATTGTGACGCGTCTGTTCAGCGAGCAGGGCTTCTACCTGCAGATGAAGCCGAACGGTACCATAAATGGGACCAAGGACGAGAACAGCGACTACAGTGAGTTTATATGACACACATTACAATTCCCATCTCCCATCATACAATCTGAAAGTACAATACACTTTGTCCTGGTGAGGTCACGTGAGTCCCAAAGCGCTTACGATAATAAATGCCATTTCATCATGGTAGTGTACATGGATATTGACAAACCGCAATCTAAAAATGCAAGCCTCCACACTCCACATACAGCCGTTTGCATTACCTTCACACACCTGTCGAACAGGTCTACGTTTGTGTCACCTTCACAAACACAAACAACTCTGTGTGTGACCAGCTAAATCTGTGCAGACACACTGAAAACAGTAGAGTTGAGTGATGGATGGCCCGTACTCTGTCGCTGTATTTCTCAGCCAGGTGAGCCGCTTCACCCCAACTATCAGTTTCATCACTCTCCACTCTGTTTTCTCAAACAATCTATCAACTGTTGGGCCATGATCTGCCCACTCCCTGACTGACTCACATGCAGTATCAGCCTGGAGGTACACAAGTTACGTGCATGAACACTGTGACATCAGCCTGGAGGTACACAAGTTATGTGCATGTACACTGTGACATCAGCCTGGAGGTACACAAGTTATGTGCATGCGCACACACACACACACACACACCTTTATTTAACTAGGCAAGTCAGTTAAGAACAAATTCTGACAGCCTACCTACAGGGTCATCCCCTGGAGCGAATTAGGGTTAAGTGCCTTGCTCAAGGACACATCGGCAGTTTTATTTTTCCCACCTTGTCGGCTCGGGTATTCAAATCAGCGACCTTTCGGTTACTGGCCCAACGCTCTAACCGCTAGGCTACCTTCCGCCCAGAGTTGATGTCCAGAGCTCAGTTCTACCAACTGAGGGTGAGGAGCCCCAGAGGACCACGCATCTAACCTTTGTGCTCTTGGAGTGATGTTGCCAAGGACAGAAGGAAGTGGAGGAGCTCATTGTCTCAATGGAGATGAAGAATATTAAGCAAGTAGTTAACCTGTTTGCTTGGTTGACTCACACACAACGGCTATTTCCCCTATCTATGTCAGAGTGTGTGTGTTAGTGCGGCAGCACACACTGTATTGCAGGGGCGAGATTACCTACTGTACCTGGCAGTCGTGAAACGGTAGAGAAGAGTAGGCGGCCACAGCCGTAGTTCACAGTAACTCAACTCGCAACTCTGCTGTACAGAAGAAGAAGAAGAAGGGGTTGGAGCCGGACCAAAAACTCTCTTGTTTCCCGGGCCAAAATGACAGGCAGCCGCCTGCCCAGTTGGATGGATGGTGGGTAAGGTACAGTATGTGTTTTCGTGGAGAGAGAGGATTATTGCCTGGTGAGCTGTTAGGCCGGAAGGCTCCTTCTTCACACAGGAGCTCAGTTGCACCCACTCACGCTGCGGGACTATTTCTGCATCCCTTCTTATCCTGTTGGATTTGTGTCGTTGCAGATTATATCATCTATCCCTCTCCGTTAAAAAACAACTGCTTTTATCTGCCTAGCCCACATCAGCGCATCCGATAGGCTTAACGTTGTTACGTGATCTATGAATGAGGATTGGCATTGAGGAGCTCTAGAAGGTTGGCGTTAACGTGAGGTTTATAGGCTCACGGAATCAAAGTGCGTTTTTTCTGGGCTTTGGCTCAGAATCCAGTAAGCAGTGGTGAGCAATGCTGCCAGGTCTTAGGACGGTTTAGAGGATATGATGTTAAGCAGTGGTGTGCAATGCTGCCAGGTCTTAGGACGGTTTTGAGGATATGATGTTAAGCAGTGGTGAGCAATGCTGCCAGGTCTTAGGACGGTTTAGAGGATATGATGTTAAGCAGTGGTGAGCAATGCTGCCAGGTCTTAGGATGGTTTAGAGGATATGATGTTAAGCAGTGGTGAGCAATGCTGCCAGGTCTTAGGACGGTTTTGAGGATATGATGTTAAAGGGACAATCTGTGATTCTTGGACCTTTTAATAAATTATTTGATACATAGCCATTGATTCTTAAAAAACAAAAATTGATAAATGCCTCATGAGCTTAAGTTCAATTGCCACATTAAATATAAGCTTTCTTAAATCCATTATTTGTGAACATAGCGCAGCACTGGACAGCTGACAATTTCTTTAAAGGTAGTTTCCAATTGAGCCGACATGTACAGCGTTTCCCATGAATGCAGTCACCGTGATAGCGAGAACATTGCCTTTTACATTTTTTCAAATCTTAACCTATCAACTGTTGGGCCATGAAGGTACCACGTTCCTCTGTACAAACAATAGTATGCAAGTATAAACACGATGGGACCATGCAGCCGTCATACCGCTCAGGAAGGAGACGCGTTCTGTCTCCTAGAGATTAACGTACTTTGGTGCGAAAAGTGCAAATCAATCCCAGAACAACAGCAAAGGACCTTCTGAAGATGCTGGAGGAAAAAGGTACAAAAGTATCTATATCCACAGTAAAACGAGTCCTATATCGACAAAACTTGAAAGGCCGCTCAGCAAGGAAGAAGCCACTGCTCCAAAACCTACATAAAAAAGCCAGACTACGGTTTGCAACTGCACATGGGGACTTCGATCATACTTTTTGGAGAAATGTCCTCTGGTCTGATGAAACAAAAATAGAACTGTTTGGCCATAATGACCATCGTTATGTTTGGAGGAAAAAGGGGGAGGCTTGCAAGCCGAAGAACACCATCCCAACAGTGAAGCACAGGGTGGCAGCATCATGTTGTGGGGGTGCTTTGCTGCAGGAGGGACTGGTGCACTTCACAAAATAGATGGCATCATGAGGAAGGAAAATTATGTGGATATATTGAAGCAACATCTCAAGACATCAGTCAGGAAGTTAAAGCTTGGTTGCAAATGGGTCTTCCAATAAAGTCTATAAAGTACCTATCTACCTACACGGTCATAACCATGTCATATGTAATAACAGCTGACAACTTGTCATAACCTGTTATAACATGGTCATAACACTGTCAAGACACATATTTAGAACTGTTGTGACATATTGCATTATTTTATGACTGGTTTATGATCTACATAAGAGTGTCAAACCCACATTTATTCAAATTCGTTTTCTTCCTGACAAAAAGTTTGCTTTTGTTTGAATGTTTATCTTAAATCCTTTGTTTTTGATGTAATGAATTATTTACAGTCATGTTTTTTCATCATATTTTAAATCACTGTTAGAAAGTACTCTTTATGACACTGTCATGAAGCATTATGACCATCCTGTGTCACTTTACTTGGACTAAGAAAATACACTTTATGACACTGTCAAGAAGCATTCTGACCATCATAATCATATAAGCCAGATAGACCAATCAGGTACATGCCCTTATATCAGTCATCAGTCATAAAGAGGGTGTCTTGTCCTGCTCCTGACATCTGCTCCTGTATTCATCCCAGTCATCAGCAACAGAGCATTGTGGGTAGGTGCATGTCTTACGTCAATGTGTGTGCAATTACAATGATAATCTAATATGGTTAATGTTATATAAAAATGTTATATAACATAAACATACTGTTGACAGGTAGGCTATGGTGTAATAGAATGCTTTGCCTTGTGTGGTAGGCAGGAGTGCCGCCAGTGATTTTGGGCCCCATGAAAATAAGCCCCCATAGAGTTGTCATAACCATGGCGGGCCATTATTTTAGCTAAAATGTTTATATCCCCCATCCACAGGGCACAAGTGGTCACTGAATGGTTTGATGAGTATGAAAATGATGTAAGCCATATGCAATGGCTGTCTCAGTCGCCAGTTCTCAAACCAATTGAACACTTATGGGAGATTCTGGAACGGCGCCTGAGGCAGCGTTTTCCACCACCATCAACAAAACACCAAATCATTGAGTTTCCTCGTGGAAGAATGGTGTCTTCAGACACTTGTAGAATCTATGCCAAGGTCCATTGAAGGTGTTCTGGCTCGTGGCTTGGTGTTACAGAGAAACAATACATCCTCATTTCTTTATTAATCTAGAAGGAATCAATAGTCTACACAGCTTGATCACATTCATCTACAAACATACCTCCTGCGAGTCTAACGCTGTGTCACTACTCCCTTCTTGTTAATGTAACTGCACTGTCCAATTTACAGTAGCTATTACAGTGAAATAATACCATGCTATTGTCTGAGGAGAGTGCACAGTTATGTACTTGAAAATGTATTAATAAATCAATAGGCACATTTGGGCAGACTTGATACCATATTTTGAACAGTAATGCAATGGTTCCTTGGATCAGATTAAAACTTCCATCTAGTGGCCAAAATCTAAATTGTGCCTGGAAGTAATATTATGACCTTTCTCTTGCATTTCAAAGATGATGTGAAAAAACAAAACAAAAAAAACATGTTTTTTTCTTTGTTTTATCTTTTACCAGATCTAATGTGTTATATTCTCCTACATTCATTTCACATTTCCACAAACTTCAAAGTGTTTCCTTTCAAATGATATCAATAATATGCATATCCTTGCCTCAGGTCCTGAGCTAGAGCCAGTTAGATTTGGGTATGTCATTTTAGGAGAAAGTTTTAAAAAAGGGTCCGATCCTTATTAAATGAGAGATGGGTAGGAATTTACCTTTATTATACCTGCATTTAACTCAGTGTTCTTTCTCCCTTTCCCTCTACCATTATCTCTCTCTCTCCCTCTCTCTCCCTCTACCATTATCTCTCTCTCTCCCTCTCTCCCTCTCTCTCTCTCTCTCTCTCTCTTTCTACCATTATCTCTCTCTCTCTCTCCCTCCCTCTACCATTATCTCTCTCTCTCTCTCCCTCCCTCCCTCTCTCTCTCTCTCTCTCTCTCTCTCTCCCTCTACCATTATCTCTCTCTCCCTCTCTCTCCCTCCCTCTCCCTCTACCATTATCTCTCTCTCTCCCTCTCTCTCTCTCTCTCTCTCTCCCTCTACCATTATCTCTCTCTCTCTCTCTCTCTCTCTCTCTCTCTCTCTCTCTCTCTCCCTCCCTCTCCCTCTACCATTATCTCTCTCTCTCCATCTCTCTCCCTCTACCATTATCTCTCTCTCCCTCCCTCTCCCTCTACCATTATCTCTCTCTCCCTCCCTCTCCCTCTACCATTATCTCTCTCTCTCCCTCCCTCTCCCTCTACCATTATCTCTCTCTCTCCCTCCCTCTCCCTCTACCATTATCTCTCTCTCCCTCTCTCTCTCTCCCTCCCTCTCCCTCTACCATTATCTCTCTCTCTCTCTCTCTCTCTCTCTCTCTCTCTCTCTCTCTCTCTCTCTCTCTCTCTCTCTCCCTCTCCCTCTCCCTCTCCCTCTCCCTCTCCCTCTCTCTCTCTCTCTCTCTCTCTCTATCTCTATCTCTATCTCTCTCTCTCTCTCACTCTCTCCCATTATCTCTCTCTCTCTCCCCCTCTCTCTCACTCTCTCCCATTGTCTCTCTTTCTCTCTCTTCTCAGCTCTGTTTAACCTCATCCCGGTGGGGCTGCGGGTGGTAGCCATCCAGGGGGTGAAGGCCGGCCTCTACGCAGCCATGAATGGAGAGGGCTTCCTCTACACCTCAGTAAGTCCTGCCTCTTCTACGCTATCCCTGACAGAGTGTTTGTGTGTGTTTGTTTTTTGTGTGTATGATTATATTCTAGATATATTGAAACTGGTTTGACACTTTTAGAAAATAACTCGTAACAGGTTTTGTTGTACTGGATAATACTGACTTGGTACTGTGGACCAGTCAGTTTAGATTCGCTGTAGGTCTGCATTTGAACACTGTTTGACTGGTACTCTATTCCATCCCTCCTCTTCTCCTTCCTTTCCTTCCCTCCTCTTTCTCCCTCTTCCTCCCTCTTCCTCCTCTTCTCCTTCCTTCTCATGTTTTCTATTTTTCTATTTGTCCACCTATGTTACCTTTCTTCCTCCAGTCTGGTGGTATTTAATCCTCTCTTCAGTGTATTCATGTAGCTTTTATCATGACTCAGGGTGAGACCCAGATGCAGACACGTAAGGCAGATGGTTCAAGTCTCAGAGATGTATTGAATACACAGAGGTTTGTAATCCTGGTCAATAGTTGGCAGATGTAGAAACAGAAGACACAGGAAATGGATGCGGAGGCAACAGAAGACACAGGAAATGGATGCGGAGGCAACAGAAGACACAGGAAATGGATGCGGAGGCAACAGAAGACACAGGAAATGGATGCGGAGGCAACAGAAGACACAGGAAATGGATGCGGAGGCAACAGAAGACGAACAGCAGAAGGATTTTAGAGAGGGCCGATGAAATGGGGGGGAAAGTTTGCAGGGGCTCCACCCAGAGGAGCCGATCCCAATCAGACAGTCCTCTGCCCAAGACGATAGCCTGGAGACGGGGTTCGCTGGCGATCTGCTTGTCGACGATGCTTGGAGGTTGTCTTAAGAAGAGCGGACCGGGCTCTCTTCCAGGTACGGCGAATGCGGCGGATGAACATGGCTGTTAGATTGTGGATGAAACCCGGAGGACAGGCTGGCCGACGACACAATGAGGGTGCAGAATGCCTTCCAGAATCGGGACGAGAACTGAGGACCACGATTGGAGACTATGTCGACCGGAAGTCCATGGATTTGGAAGAGGTGCTGTACCATGAGTTGGGCCGTCTCCTTGTCTGAGGGTCTGAACTTGGGAAAAGGGGGATGAAATTGGGTGGCTTTAGAAAACCTATCCAAATCCGGTTAGCCCCTGCTCCTTGCGGACCAGGCCCTCGATACCCCAGACAACTGTGGCTGCTAGTCAGGAGGTAGGGAGGTCTCTGGATCTGTGTAGCTACACTGTTTATATTCTGCCATATTCCCAGTCACCTTGCCATTGTTAAATGCAGTGGTTTGCGCTTTCAGTTTCGCACGAATGCTGCCATAGCTTGTGAATGCTACCATCTAGCCACGATTTCTGGTTAGGGTAGGTTTTAATAGTTTAATAGTCATCTCCTATACACTTCCTTATAAACTCAGTCACCGTATACATCTAGATTATTTTCGCAAGCTACTCGGAACATATCCCAGTCCGCGTGATCAAAATAATCTTGAAGTGTGGATTCCTATTGGTCAGACCAGCTTTGAATAGTCCTTAGCACGGGTACTTCCTGTTTGAGTTTCTGCCTATAGGAAGGGAGGAGCAAGATTGAGTCTTGGTCAGATTTGCCAAAAGGAGGGTGGGGGAGGGCTTTGTAAGCATTCCGGAAGTTTGAATAGCAGTGGTCGAGAGTTTTAGCCACGCGAGTTGATGTTGGCAGCCTAGTCCTCAAATTTGCTTTGTTAAAATCCCCAGCTACAGTAAATGCAGCCTCAGGATATGTGGTTTCCAGTTTGCATAAAGTCCAGTGAAGTTTTTTGAGGACCATCGTGGTATCGGCTTGAGGTGGGATATAAACGGCCGTGGCAATGACTGAGGACAATTCTCTTGGGAGATAATACGGTCGGCATTTGATTGAGTTTGTGTATGTTACTACAATTACATCATGAGTCGTTATTCATGAAACACACACCTCCGCTCTTCTGCTTCCCGGAGAGATATTTATTCCTCTCTGCGCGATGGACTGAGAATCCTACTGGCTGCACCGACTTCGACAGAGTATCCAGAGAAACAAAGTATGTTCTCTCTGGAAATAAATCTTTGCCCTGATTTTGTCAACATTGTTATCCAAAGACTGAACATTAGTGAGTAATATATAATATATATATAATATACTCGGAAGCAGTGGGTGGTGTGCGTGCCTCCTAAGTCCAACCAGCAGGCCGCCTCGAGTGCCTCTCCTCCGCCAGGGATGTTTTGGGTCGGCCTCTGGAATCAGTTAAATTGCTCTGGGGAGAGTGAACAAAGGATCTGCTCCAGGGAATTCATATTCCTGGTTGTAATGCTGGTAGTTCTGGTGAGTTACCGCCTCTCTAATATCCAATAGTTCTTCCCGGCTGTATGTAATGACACAAAACATTTCCTCAGCTAATAAAGTAAAAAATAATATATAAACAAACAAAATACTGCATAGTTTCCTAAGTTTCCTGTTCTTTCTCTGTCGGCCATCTTCCATCATGTCATAGAAATGTTTTCTTATCTGTGTGGCTCTTAGAGAAGGCCAGAGTGGGACCACTGTCTTTGTATGCCACTGTGCTGTGGGTCCATCCCTAATTCATTATTGATGCCTCCGTCTATAAAAGTTTAAATTGCAATTCTTGATTTTCTATATACAGAGAAGGGGGGTTTCTTTCAGTGTGAACAAGCAACCATTCTTTTACGAACAAACCACTGTCATGGGTCTACTGCATCATCAGTATTTTTTCACATCAGGGTCAAACGTGTTTTTTTGCGTTGCCTACAATGTGAATTTAATGAATACTACAGTACATTTTTCAAATTAATCAATGTCAAAACTTACTTGACTGTCTTGCATATTTATTTATTTTTTAGCAGTAATAGATTAAAATGTCAGGCAAAACCTTCCACAGCCCCCTCATCTCCCCACCTCACCCATAATGCACTACGCCAGGGTTCATCAACTAGATTCAGCCAGGGTTCATCAACTAGATTCAGCCAGGGTTCATCAACTAGATTCAGATGGTATACTCTGAATTGGGGGCTCCTTTGTTGAGGGATCAAGGATGTCTGAGAGAGGACCAAGGAACTCCCTAAATCTTTCTCAGATTATTAGCAATCCCACTAGGTATGACTCCAAACACCCAGAAAAGGCAACTCTTCTTGATGTTATTCTCACAAATAATCCTGATAGGTATCAGTCTGGTGTTTTCTGTAATGACCATAGTGATCACTGTTTTATAGCCTGTGTTCGTAATGGCTGCTCAGTGAAACGACCAGTCCTGATTTGTCATAGACGCTTGCTAAAATGAGCAAGTCTTCCTTCATGACCGGGCCTCTGTAAAATGGAATGGAATCAGCTTGATCCCCTCTGTTGAAGACACTTGGACCTTCGTTTTTCATATTTTCAGTGGTATTGTTAACGAAAAACCATAAGAATTGAGAATTAAAAACAGGTTCAGCCCCTTGTTCGACCGTGATCTTGCAGAGTTACTCCACCTCAAGAATTGCATTTGGCGAAAGGCCCGGCACACGCTCACTCAGGCTGACTGGCTCTCGTTCAGGGAAATGAGACATAAGTGCACTCAGGCTATCCGGAAGTGCACTTGACTCAGCCACGCCTCCTTGCCCGTCCAACATTTCCTCATCTGCCACCCATTCTTATGCAACTAGCCACGATGCTCCTCCCTCTTTTCCCTGGAGGCAGTTACTGAGTCCGAGGTTCTAAAGGAGCTCCTGAAACTTGACCCTAAAAAACCATCTGGGTCAGATGGTTTAGACCCTTTCTTCTTTAAGGTTGTTTGTTATGTTTTCGATTTTTGTTTGGTGTTCTTGTGTTTCAAGATTTGTTATTGTATTTCATTTTATTGTGAAGCACTTTGTGATTTTTATCTGTGAAATGTGCTATATAAATACATTTTACTTACTTTACTTTACTTACTTAAGGTTGCTGCCCCAATCATCCCATGGCTTGGAAAGCAGCCACTGTTAGTCCTTTATTTAAAAGGGGAGATCAAGCTGATCCTAACTAACTGTTATAGGCCTATTTATATTTTGCCACGTGGGTATATGCTCCTGAAAACCAATGAGGAGATGGGAGAGGCGCGCGAGCAGTGTGGGTGCAATGATTGAATGACATGTATGTCAGCATGTAAGGCGGGGAATTGGGGTTATTAAAGCTTAAAGAGAAAGAACTATTTTCATTGTCGGAGAAATGTTTGGATTGGATATCAGTGGAGGCTCTTCCTCAGAGGAAAGGGAGGACCATACTCCTCAGTGAATTTCATATAAATGTAAATATAGATAAAACTATATTAGCCTCAACAGCACTCTGTAGGGCAGTGCTTCTCAATCTTTTTTCAATAACGTACCCCCTATCAAATGTTTCCTCAGCCAAGTACCCCCTGACCGGCCCCAATCATTAGAGATAGAAATAAAAGCTATGACCACGATATAGTGATGATCCATCATTATGAGATTTATTAAACATTGTAAATGAAAAACATTTGCAATAATAAACATTTGCAATAATAAACATTTGCAATAATAAACATTTGCAATAATAAACAATGTATAATTACGATCATACAGTTTCAGTAGCCCATGACTGGCCCCAAACATGTTTGATAAAAGAAACCTATATAAATAATATATATACAGTGTGTATATATATATGATGTTTATAATGTAATCATAGCAAACACCCCTAGCCCATCCTCCTAATTTCTTCCATCAACAGCCTCCACTGGTAACACCCCTTCAGGCAAAAACCATAACTAAAAATGTATGTCAATTTTTGATTGATATTTATTTGACTTGTCAACAAACCTGAATTCTACTTTAAATAAATAAAACCTTGAAATCTTGTCATTGATTTGTGGCTGAAATCCGTTTAGAATTAGACAACTATCTGCGTTTTCAACCAAACATTCCAGTGATATTCAACGTATTTTAAACCGTAGCACTTTGATCACTGGAATACCTGATCTTGACTTGTCTTCCTCTCTTTGTTCCTCAGGACTTGTTCACAGTAGAGGCGAAATTCAAGGAGTCTGTGTTTGAGAATTACTACGTCATCTACTCATCGACGCTGTACCGGCAGCACGAGTCTGGCAGGGCCTGGTACCTGGGCCTCAACAAGGATGGCATGGTCATGAAGGGCAACCGGGTGAAGAAGACAAAGCCCTCCTCACACTTTGTGCCCAGACCCATTGAAGGTGAGACCGAAACAGTCTGCCAGCCAGCCTGCCAGCCAGCCAGCCAGCCACACTCAGGGCTGGATTCAAATGCAACACCTGCCATTAATCAAGTCAAGTTAAGGTTTATTTAACGTGCATTTCATAGGGGTCACGACACACTTTACAAGCCATAGCTATGTTAATGAGGCATATTTGTGTATTTGTTTATAAATTACCCAGCAGGCCAAAATTGTCATGGGACATAACAACATCATATTCTGGTTGGGGTAATGTCAGATTGACAGATTACAAGAATTCAGGTTTGTTTGAGTCCTCAGACGCAGGTACCCAGACTTCCTCTGTACTGGGAGGTTAGGATTCATTTTAAGTCACATGATTTAGGAAGTATTCTGAATTGTATGTTATAATGTTATGTTAAAACTAATTTAACTAAACTAACTATAAACTAATGCAGACTCTCTCAATTCATCTCCTCTGTTTTTTCTCTCCCTCTCCCGTTGTCTTGTCCCACTCCCTCTCCCGTTGTCTTGTCCCTCTCTCTCTCGTTGTCTTGTCCCTCTCTCTCTCGTTGTCTTGTCCCTCTCTCTCTCTCGTTGTCTTGTCCCTCTCTCTCTCTCTCTCGTTGTCTTGTCCCTCTCCCTCTCCCGTTGTCTTGTCCCTCTCCCTCTCCCTCTCCCGTTGTCTTGTCCCTCTCTCTCTCCCGTTGTCTTGTCCCTCTCCCTCTCCCGTTGTCTTGTCCCTCTCCCGTTGTCTTGTCCCTCTCCCGTTGTCTTGTCCCTCTCCCTCTCTCGTTGTCTTGTCCCTCTCCCTCTCCCTCTCCCTCTCTCGTTGTCTTGTCCCTTTCCCTCTCTCGTTGTCTTGTCCCTCTCTCTCTCCCGTTGTCTTGTCCCTCTCCCTCTCTCGTTGTCTTGTCCCTCTCCCTCTCTCGTTGTCTTGTCCCTCTCCCTCTCTCGTTGTCTTGTCCCTCTCCCTCTCCCTCTCTCGTTGTCTTGTCCCTCTCCCTCTCCCGTTGTCTTGTCCCTCTCCCTCTCCCGTTGTCTTGTCCCTCTCCCGTTGTCTTGTCCCTCTCCCTCTCCCGTTGTCTTGTCCCTCTCCCTCTCCCGTTGTCTTGTCCCTCTCCCGTTGTCTTGTCCCTCTCCCTCTCCCGTTGTCTTGTCCCTCTCCCTCTCCCGTTGTCTTGTCCCTCTCCCGTTGTCTTGTCCCGCTCCCTCTCCCGTTGTCTTGTCCCTCTCCCTCTCCCGTTGTCTTGTCCCTCTCCCTCTCCCGTTGTCTTGTCCCTCTCCCTCTCCCGTTGTCTTGTCCCTCTCCCTCTCCCTCTCTCGTTGTCTTGTCCCTCTCCCGTTGTCTTGTCCCTCTCCCTCTCTCGTTGTCTTGTCCCTCTCCCTCTCTCGTTGTCTTGTCCCTCTCCCTCTCTCGTTGTCTTGTCCCTCTCCCTCTCTCGTTGTCTCGTCCCTCTCCCTCTCTCGTTGTCTTGTCCCTCTCCCTCTCCCTCTCCCTCTCTCGTTGTCTTGTCCCTTTCCCTCTCTCGTTGTCTTGTCCCTCTCCCTCTCTCGTTGTCTTGTCCCTCTCCCTCTCTCGTTGTCTTGTCCCTCTCCCTCTCCCTCTCTCGTTGTCTTGTCCCTCTCCCGTTGTCTTGTCCCTCTCCCGTTGTCTTGTCCCTCTCCCGTTGTCTTGTCCCTCTCCCTCTCCCGTTGTCTTGTCCCTCTCCCTCTCCCATTGTCTTGTCCCTCTCCCGTTGTCTTGTCCCTCTCCCTCTCCCGTTGTCTTGTCCCTCTCCCTCTCCCGTTGTCTTGTCCCTCTCCCGTTGTCTTGTCCCGCTCCCTCTCCCGTTGTCTTGTCCCTCTCCCGTTGTCTTGTCCCTCTCCCTCTCTCGTTGTCTTGTCTCTCTCCCGTTGTCTTGTCCCTCTCCCTCTCCCGTTGTCTTGTCCCTCTCCCTCTCCCGTTGTCTTGTCCCTCTCCCTCTCCCGTTGTCTTGTCCCTCTCCCTCTCCCGTTGTCTTGTCCCTCTCCCTCTCCCTCTCCCTCTCTCGTTGTCTTGTCCCTCTCCCGTTGTCTTGTCCCTCTCCCTCTCTCGTTGTCTTGTCCCTCTCCCTCTCTCGTTGTCTTGTCCCTCTCCCTCTCTCGTTGTCTTGTCCCTCTCCCTCTCCCTCTCTCGTTGTCTTGTCCCTCTCCCTCTCTCGTTGTCTTGTCCCTCTCCCTCTCCCTCTCCCTCTCCCTCTCCCTCTCTCGTTGTCTTGTCCCTTTCCCTCTCTCGTTGTCTTGTCCCTCTCTCTCTCCCGTTGTCTTGTCCCTCTCCCTCTCCCGTTGTCTTGTCCCTCTCCCTCTCCCGTTGTCTTGTCCCTCTCCCTCTCCCGTTGTCTTGTCCCTCTCCCTCTCCCTCTCCCGTTGTCTTGTCCCTCTCCCTCTCCCGCTGTCTTGTCCCTCTCCCTCTCCCGTTGTCTTGTCCCTCTCCCTCTCCCGTTGTCTTGTCCCTCTCCCGTTGTCTTGTCCCTCTCCCGTTGTCTTGTCCCTCTCCCTCTCCCGTTGTCTTGTCCCTCTCCCTCTCCCGTTGTCTTGTCCCTCTCCCGTTGTCTTGTCCCTCTCCCGTTGTCTTGTCCCTCTCCCTCTCCCGTTGTCTTGTCCCTCTCCCTCTCCCGTTGTCTTGTCCCTCTCCCGTTGTCTTGTCCCTCTCCCTCTCTCGTTGTTCTTGTCCCTCTCCCTCTCCCGTTGTCTTGTACCTCTCCCTCTCCCGTTGTCTTGTCCCTCTCCCTCTCCCTTTGTCTTGTCCCTCTCCCTCTCCCTTTGTCTTGTCCCTCTCCCTCTCTTGTTGTCTTGTCCCTCTCCCTCTCCCTTTGTCTTGTCCCTCTCCCTCTCTTGTTGTCTTGTCCCTCTCCCTCTCCCTCTCTCGTTGTCTTGTCCCTCTCCCTCTCTCGTTGTCTTGTCCCTCTCCCTCTCCCTCTCTCGTTGTCTTGTCCCTCTCCCTCTCTCGTTGTCTTGTCCCTTTCCCTCTCTCGTTGTCTTGTCCCTCCATCTCTCCCGTTGTCTTGTCCCTCTCTCTCTCCCGTTGTCTCTCTCCCTCTCCCGTTGTCTTGTCCCTCTCCCTCTCTCTCTCCCGTTGTCTTGTCCTTCTCCCTCTCCCTCTCCCGTTGTCTTGTCCCTCTCCCTCTCCCGTTGTCTTGTCCCTCTCCCGTTGTCTTGTCCCGCTCCCTCTCCCGTTGTCTTGTCCCGCTCCCTCTCCCGTTGTCTTGTCCCTCTCCCTCTCTCGTTGTCTTGTCCCTCTCCCTCTCCCGTTGTCTTGTCCCTCTCCCTCTCCTGTTGTCTTGTCCCTCTCCCTCTCCTGTTGTCTTGTCCCTCTCCCTCTCTCGTTGTCTTGTCCCTCTCCCTCTCCCGTTGTCTTGTCCCTCTCCCTCTCCCTCTCCCGTTGTCTTGTCCCTCTCCCTCTCCCTCTCTCGTTGTCTTGTCCCTCTCCCTCTCCCTCTCTCGTTGTCTTGTCCCTCTCCCTCTCCCTCTCCCGTTGTCTTGTCCCTCTCCCTCTCCCTCTCTCGTTGTCTTGTCCCTCTCCCGTTGTCTTGTCCCTCTCCCGTTGTCTTGTCCCTCTCCCTCTCTCGTTGTCTTGTCCCTCTCCCTCTCTCGTTGTCTTGTCCCTCTCCCTCGCCCTCTCTCGTTGTCTTGTCCCTCTCCCTCTCTCGTTGTCTTGTCCCTCTCCCTCTCCCTCTCTCGTTGTCTTGTCCCTCTCCCTCTCCCGTTGTCTTGTCCCTCTCCCTCTCCCTCTCTCGTTGTCTTGTCCCTCTCCCTCTCCCTCTCTCGTTGTCTTGTCCCTCTCCCTCTCCCTCTCTCGTTGTCTTGTCCCTCTCCCTCTCCCTCTCTCGTTGTCTTGTCCCTCTCCCTCTCTCGTTGTCTTGTCCCTCTCCCTCTCCCGTTGTCTTGTCCCTCTCCCTCTCTCGTTGTCTTGTCCCTCTCCCTCTCCCGTTGTCTTGTCCCTCTCCCTCTCCCGTTGTCTTGTCCCTCTCCCTCTCTCCTTGTCTTGTCCCTCTCCCTCTCCCCTCCTGCTCTCACCTGTATCTCTTTACGATACTGTATAAATATCCCTTCTTTCTCTCTCTCACTCCTCTTCGCTCTCCTTTTCTCTCACTTGCTCCGCTCCCCTGCCCTTTCTACAGTTTGCATGTACAAAGAGCCATCGCTGCATGACATTGAGGAGAAGGGCCGCTCACGGAAAGACTCAGGGACCGAGGCTCCCGCTCTCCTGAACGGAGGAGAAAAAGTGGCGGGCCAGGACTCCACACAGCAGGACGGCGGCTCATAGCCTGCACATCGCCCCGTGGATTTCTTACCTTGTTCAACGACAACAACAACAACAACAACAACGATAAATGACAACAACAACAAAATAGAAAAAAATAAATAAATCTTGCCTGTGAAATATTTTAGAAAAAAAGGGGGAAAATATTTAAAATCAGGACGTTGAATTGACATTTTATGCAAAAGCCTGATGTGAATGTTAGCACCGGGAAATGTATCCTCCACATTATGACAATGTCAATGTTTCAAAGTCCAGCTCTAAAATAAGCTTTAAACCGTGGTAGTTCACACATGTTGATTTTATGAAGGCAACAGCACTTTCACTCACTTTCTTTGTGTTGTTATAATCATGAATAAGAATTGTATTGTAATTGATTTAAGGCGCTATTCAATCAGATTGGCTTTAGTCGACACCCGCATAGCAGTTGTCTTGGCGGTGTCGGAGGTGGAACTGTGCTAGAGCTGTCCAATCAAGATGCGGCTCCTGGCATTACACCTACAGCAGACATTGCCATTAAGAGAAATCCCATGCAGCCTTGTTTACAAGTTGGAACACTGGAATGTCAGATGTTATCTACACCTCCATTAGGTTGATAGAAAACCTCATGACAGCTCCGACGGAGTTCCACCTCCGACACCGCCAAAACATCAGCTATGAGGGTGTCGGCTATCGCCGCTTAACCGCTTGATCTGATTTAATCTAGGCCTAAGACTCTTTCCCCGCCCTCCTGTCATTTCTATTATTATCAGTCATGGCGGGGTAAAGGCAGGGGTTTGGCACGGGAGGTTCGAGGGTCTCTTCTGCAGACACTGCCGTCATAGAGGAATAGGCGTGTATCACAAATCCTGCTCTCTGATGTAATATGATGTTCTCAAGGGGATGGGAAAGGGGTATCACTGGGGTAGGGGGGGTTAGCTACCTGTCCAAAGGTAGGCTGGTCACATGGTACAGTTTAGTGGAAACGTTAGTCACTTGAGCTGTTAGTGCAGCTACTGTTCTCCTGCACTCACAGAGCAGTCACATGCCATGGTCAAGACGTCTGGGGTGCGGTCACGCTGGTACAGAAGTTTCTGTGAGACATGTAGAGTTCCGATACTGCACATGTACAGTAGTCAAGGGTTCATAGATTTATTTTGTTACGCCAAGAAACATTGTATGTACAGTATGAAACTCTAAAAAGGAAGTGTTATAATTGGTGTGATGCTTTTTTTGAATTATTTGCTACACTAACAAGCATTTGAACAAAAGACCCAGACAATGATTTGAATGTGAGAGACGTGATGGACACTTGAAGGATCCTGAATGTGGGGACAGCTACGGCTAACGAGAGAGATCAAAGGTCAAACCCTGATGTCAGATGTCATGATACTTACTCCTGCCATCAAAACCTTCCACACCCAGTCATACCTTCAGACGTCAGGAAGTCCTTCATATTTCATTGGGACCTCCACTTATTATAGCTATGGATATTTTAGAGTGCTGTGCTACAAGCACAGACTGCATTCTCAACCATCCAAATCATACAATGTGTCATTGTATGAAACCTCAGCATTCCTCTGTGATAAGTTGCACTACTGGGAATCTGTTATACACTGCCCTGATTCATTGTAGACTGGATCCGCTGCTGGGAATATCTACACACATCTACACGCACTGCCCTACATCCTATTGTCTTATCTCTTTACTCACCACGGTCCACCAACATTGGAGGAGAGTTTTTAGATATATTCAGATTAGCCTATTAAGGAGTCATGAGGTCTATCAGGTCGTCTCTGATTGGCTGCTGTGCTGAAGGAGGCCCCCCCCCCCCCCCCCCCTGAATTTTCTTTGTGTAAATTGGTGATTTTGCATTTCATTGGTGTACTACTCCACTAAGGAAAACAATTATCCAATCACTCCATACTGCCTCTGAGAAGTCTTCCATTGGGGGAAATGACACCAGCACTAGGACTAGTTGTGGTTGGGCACTAGGACTAGTTGTGGTTGGGGTCATTGATATGAGGTCAGGTCTATGACATGCAGGCAATGGTATGGGGGCAAAAGGAGCCCTGCCTAAATGTGTACCGGTGTGTTTGTCGATCTCACCCTGACCATGGAGGGTAAAACTGAAGGGTGCGATTAATGCCATATTTACGGTAAATGGTCTTTGTGGTGCGATTAATGCCATATTTACGGTAAATGATCTGTGTTTGCTAATGTTTGCGCCTTTATTGAAACATCTTCATATGCATCATATAATAGAAAAACATTGCAAATAAACAGCAGGATGAAAAAATATAACTGAACAATAAAAAATAATGGTACCAAACCTCAGTCTCTGTGGCTTTTTATTGCTCTTGTAGTTTAAACAGGAGTCTGTGGCTTTGGAACATCTTTAATGTTGGTTCATGTATATGATGTAATGCTAATCAATTTCCTGTCATGAAACTACACATCATTAGTTTTAGGCAAACAAGGTAATTTGTTGGACAATATTGTAGTGAAGTAATATTTGATATGTATATTATATACTCCTCACATGTGACTCGTAATAAGACTAAGCAAATAGCCCATTAATTATCTGACTCTATAAAGATAATAAGCAATGTGCTAGTGACTATAGTTAAACCAGTATTATGCGTTTAGCTGACAGATCAAGGAATGGTCACGTGGATTGTTTAGATCAAAGGCAGATATTTACACTCATCAAAATATAAATGTAACGTTTTGGTCCCATGTTTTATCTGCTGAAATAAAAGATCCCAGAAATGTTCCATAAAGCACAATAAGCAAATTTCTCTCAAATTTTGTGCACAAAATTGTTTACATCCGTACTAACGAGCATTTCTCCTTTGCCAAGATAATCCATCTACCTGCCAGGTGTGGCGAATCAAGAAGCTGATTAAACAGCATTATCATTACACAGTTCATCTGTAGTGTTATTATGTAGTGTTACCACTCTATGGAAAGAGGAGGTTCTCCGTTTTGTTACAGCCTGAATTCAAAATGGATTCAATGGTTGTTTTGTTTCTCACCCATCTACACACAATATCCTCTATTGACAAGGTGAAAATATATTTTTTGATATGTTTTCAAATGTATTGAAAATTAAATACAGAAATATCTAATTTATAGACGTATTCACACCCCTGAGTCAATACATGTTAGAATCACCTTTGGCAGTGATTACAGCTGTGAGTATTTCTGGGTATATCTCTAAGATCTTTCTACACCTGGTTTGTGCAACACTTGTCCATTATTCTTTTCAAAATTCTTGAAACTCAAAATTCAGCTCCAATCCATAAATGTTTTATCCTGAAAAACTCCCTAGTCCATAACGATTACAAGCATACCCACAACATGATGCAGCCATCACTATGCTTGAAAATGTGGAGAGTGGTACTCAGTAATGTGTTGCCATATTTTTTTGCAGTTCTACTTCAGTGCCTTGTTTCAAACAGGATGCATGTTTTGGAATATTTTTTAATTCTGTACAGGCTTCCTTCTTTTCACTCTGTCATTTAGGTTAGTATTGTGGAGTAACTACAATGTTGTTGATCTCCTATCACAGCCATTGAACTGTAACAGGGCGGCAGGTGTCTTGGAGGGTAGGAGCATTGGGTCAGTAACCGAAAGGTTCCAGGATAGAATCCCTGAGATGACAAGGTATAAATCTGTCGTTCTGCCCCTGAACAAGGCAGTTAAACTACTCCAAGTGGTCAGAACCTTCCCTTTAATGCTTCTAGCACCGACAGTGCAGTAATATCTAACAAGTAATATATAACAGTTTCACAACATAAACCCAAATACACACACATCTAAGGAAGGAATTATATATATATGTATCCTAACCATAACCCTAAACCTACACCAACACTTATCCAAGCATACACACGGGCACTCACTGTAGATACTCGCTCATACTCTCTCCCTTCTGCTATATTAACACAAGACCTCCTTAAAAAGGGGAGAGCACAACCACAGTACAGGCTGGAAGTAGGTATAAATAAACCTTTCTTCGAAAAAAATCCACTTTAGGGCCCTGTGTCTTCAATGTCTTGCTGTCTTAAGAGCAGGAGATGGTTATGAAAGATATATGAAGGCCAATAAAAATACATCTCTTTTTCATGCTGTGTGACAGATAAAACAAGACTCCACGTCAAAACGTATTTCTGGGTCTTCCATTCCTGTGGCGGTCCTCATGAAGCTGGTTGAGAGAATGCCAAGAGTGTGCAAAGCTGTCATCAAAGCAAAGGTGGCTATTTGAAGAATCTCAAATATAAAATATATTTTGATTTGTTTAACACTTTTTTGGTTACTACATGATTCCATATGTGTTATGTCATAGTTTTGATGTCTTCACTTTTATTCTACAATGTAAAACATTGTGCAAATAAAGAAAAACCCTTGAATGAGTAATATTCCAAACTTTTGGCCCCCAGTGTGAGCATTCAGACCCTTTACTCAGTACCTTGTTGAAGCACCTTTGGCAGAGATTACAGCCTTGAGTCTTCTTGGGTATGACTACAAGTTTGGCACACCTGTATTTGGGGAGTTTCTCCCATTCTTCTCTGAAATTCCTCTCAAGTTCTGTCAGGGTGGATGGGGAGTGTTGCTACAAAGCTATTTTCAGGTCTCTCCCTCCAGAGATGTTAGATCAGGTTCAAGGCTGGGCTTTGACTGGGCCACTCAAGGACATTCAGAGACTTGTTGGAAGGTGAACCTTCACCCCAGTCTGAGGTCCTAAGCGCTCTGGAGCGGGTTTTCATTAAGGATCTCTGTACTCCGCTCATCTTTGCCTCAATCCTGACTAGTCTCCTAGTCCCTGCCGCTGAAAAACATCCACACAGCATAATGCTGCCACCACCATGCTTCACCGTAGGGATGGTGCCAGGTTTCCTCCAGATGTGACGCTTGGCATTCAGGCCAAAGAGTTCAATCTTGGTTTCATCAGAACAGAGAATCTTGTTTCTTACGGTCAGAGTCCTTTAGGTGTCTTTTGGCAAACTCCAAGCGGGCTGTCATGTGCCTTTTACTGAAGAGTGGCTTCCGTCTGGCCACTCTACCATAAAATCCTGATTGTTTAAGTGCTGCAGAGATGGTTGTCCTTCTGGAAGGTTCTCCCATCTCCAAAGAGGAACTCTAGAGCTCAAAGCCCTTGTGTTCTTGGGGACCTTTAATGCTGCAGAAATGTTTTGGTTCCCTTCCGTAGATCTGTGCCTCGACCTCATGGCTTGGTTTTTGCTCTGATATGTACTGCCAACTGTGGGACCTTATATAGACAGCTGTGTGCCTTTCCAAATCATGTCCAATCAATTGAATTTACCACGGGTGGACTCCAATCAAGTTGTAGAAACATCTCAAGGATGATCAATGGATGATCCTGAGCTCAATTTAGAGTCTCATAGCAAAGGGTCTGAATACTTATGTAAATAAGGTATTTCTGTTTTTAATCTTTAATACATTTGCAAAAAATGTCTAAAAACCTGTTTTTTGCTTCATCATTATGGGGTTGGTGAGGATTTATTTTTATTTAATTCATTTTAGAATAAGGCAGTAACGTAACAAAAAGTCAAGGGGTCTGAATACTTTCTGAAGGCTCAGTATATAACCAGTTTCTCAGGCTCCACCTCAGTCTCTGGCCACAGACTCCTGATATCTCCAGGAGGGATGAGTATAATTTGTGTCTTTATCTGCTGTCTAGTACTGTCTTTTTGCTAGCTAGGGCTGTCTACTTTAAGTGCTGCATGTCTTCCCAGAAGCCTACTTAGCCTACTTAGCCTACTTGGTGTGGGAACTGCTGACTTCTCATAACTTACAGCTGATTGTTGCGACATCAACCAGGATCAAGAGGCAGTTTGTGACTTGTTTTGGTAACCAGTGGCTGTATTGGAGGGGGAGTGGTTATATCTCTCCTAGGCAATCAGCACTTAGTAAAGGGAGGTGTGCTCTCAACCTCTCCTAGGCAATTAGCAATTATTGTTAGTATTTCAGTCTCCCCTGGTTTCTCAAAAGGCAGCTGGAAGCAGACCAAAGGACACATTTCCACCGGTCTAATGTCCATTGCTCGTATTTCTTGGCCCAAGCAAGTCTCTTCTTCTTATTGGTGTCCTTTTCTTTGCAGGAAATCGACCATGAAGGCCTGATTCACACAGTCTCCTCTGAACAGTTGATGTTGAGATGTGTCTCCCACTTAAACACTGTGAAACATTTATTTGGGCTGCAATTTCTGAGGCTGGTAACTCTAATAAACTTATCCTCTGCAGCAGAGGTAACTCTGGGTCTTCCTTTCCTCTGGCGGTCCTCATGAGAGCCAGTTTCATCATAGCACTTGATGGTTTTTGTGACTGCACTTGAAGAAACCTTTTGACTGACCTTCATGTCTTAAAGTAATAATGGACTGTTGTTTCTCTTTGCTTTTTTGAGCTGTTCTTGCCACAATATGGACTTGGTCTTTTACCAAATAGGGTTATCTTCTGTATAACAACCCTACCTTGTCAGAACACAACTGATTGGATCAAATGCATTAAGGAAGTAAAATCCACAAATTAACTTTTAACAAGGCACACCTGTTAATTGAAATGCATTCCAGGTGACTACCTCATGAAGCTGGTTGAGAGAATGCCAAGAGTGGTTAAAGCTGTCATTAAGGTAAGACTACTTTGAAGAATCTCAAAGGTAAAATATATTTTGATTTGTTTATTTGTTTGGTTACTACGTGATTCCATATTAATTATTTCATAGTTTTAATGTCTTCACTATTATTCTACAATGTATAAAATAGTAAAAATAAAGAAAAATCCTTGAATGAATCAGTGTTCTAAAACTTTTGACTGGTTGTGTATTAAAGTAAAAGTTAGCCATCAAATCTATTTTTATTATGTCATAATAAACCCTTTTCTAACTACATGTTGATACTGATACTATACTAAAGGAAAGCATTTATCTAGTAGTAGCGATAGACTTCCACATAACCCAGAATTCTTACGTATGTGCTTTTACTTGACCATGGCTAAAAAGAGCCACTGAGTAAACAGCACATAGGGTGTTTGATTGAAGGGAGCCCTCTGTATCACTGTTCAGAGTTGCCCACTTGCTGAACTAGAGCCGAGCAGGAGCATCCTTTTCTACTGACTCTGAGAAAAAGAGGTAGTTATACTCTGACGATTGACTCTTGAACTGATATAGAGCCCACCTCTCACCCAATGACATTCCCTTGCACTTGAACACAGCATCTCCTCCTGTAAGACTGAGCAGAAGGAAATTAAATCATGAATTAAAATCCTTAAATTGAATTGCCATCTAATCCAGCAGAACACACATCTGATAATGTGAGCTCCCTGGTTTATTATAGCCTGGACCCAGATCTGTTGTGCTGTATAGGCAAGCTATGGCCAAGCTATACAGCACAGTACAAACAGATCTAAGATCTGATTAGATTTCATCCCTTGGGAGGATGCTGATCACTTCCTTGTGGTGGTCAGGAAGTGATCAACATCCTCCCAAGTCACTCAATTCAGGAATTAATTTGAGTGTAAAATTGAACAAATGGAAAAACATTAAGTAAATAGCCTCTCCTCAGTTTATTGAGAAATGACTGAAAATGGATGCCATATTTTCAATCATTGCTCACCACCTGCCAGCCCTGGGTGTACAGGTATAGGCTTGATGCTAAAACATTTGTGTCATAAAGCATATTCTTAGAGGCTCTGAAGATATGGGTGGTATTTGTCAACCTGGTATTTCCATTATCTGAGAACTGGAGAGAGCCTGTGTTGTTTTCTCATGATAGGCATTGCTCACCACCTGCTGGTCGTAGGTGGATGGTGCATTTGGGAAGCTGCAGTGCAGTCTAAGGGTGAAAAATATTTTCCCTTGATTCCTCCCTTGCATCCTCTCCTCACCTTGTCTCTCCTCACCTTCGCAGAGAGAAGTGAGGAGATCATTAGAAGAGAGATATCCATGGATCTTCTCCTCAGTGTTGTGTTTGTTGATGAACTTTTACAACTAAATAACCAAACTGGACACAGTAGAACCGTTTCAATGAGTTCAGTCAAAAGTAAAAGCTTGAGATATAAAACAGAACGTATTTATATTAGAGAGGTCAGTCGATGGCTAATACAGAGTTCTTATTCTAAGCATTCTTTATACAGTAAACGACTCTGTCTCTACAACTCTAACGTGCTGGAATAACAGTACTTAGTTGTTTAATAACTAAGCTCTTGTAAGATGACTTTGTCCACACAACCCTTGTGCTGTTCTGTTCATTCATTTCATTTTTCTTTACACGCTGTGGTGGGATATGAGTCAGTGTAGGATAACGTTTCTCTTCAGAAGTTGAAGCAGGAACTGACAATGCTTGGCATTGTGGTGATGCTGCAACCACTTGGGGTTTCCTCCACTTCACTTACAGTAGTGGTAGGTTATACGTGAAGGTAACATCTGGAAGAGTATCGTCCAGAGGAACATCTGATCTGAACTGGTTGATATGGAGTCTCCAGATCACGTCTTTGACCCCTGTTGACAGGTGCCCGGGAAGGGAGTCATCAGAGCAGTCACCTTCTCTATTGGTGTCTCTCTGGGATTCTCAGAGTTCTCTAGGCATCCGGTACAATAGGCCTTACCCTCTGTTAGCCATAGGGTCCAAACTCCCACATTGGCCGCATTCCCCCTGCCAGAGTCCAGTGCACATACACAAGCATTATCATTTCATTTTTCATCATTTTCTATTCTTATAATTCATTTATTTTTCCTTAAAACATAACAAAACTACAATCCAAACAAAAAAGAAATCCTGTTATTTTCCAAACATAGCCAGTTATACCGGGCAGACTCCTCAAAATGCCATCCTCACTTGGATCACACCTTGAGTGCCCTCCCCTGACTAGTCAATAAGACTCAATATCTCAAGTGACTCAACATCAGTTTCTCCCTCCAACTGAGTCTGAGTGTTTGGCACAGCAATGGCCCTTATTTGCCAGTTACTGATTTTTGTAATTCGATTATTGTGTTCTGTGTCTGGTACTACTTATACAGTATGTGTTCATGGTACTACTTATACAGTATGTGTACATGCAAAAGTTCTTATGCAGGAAAGACTAAATAACTACAGACAGGTTCCTTTATCTTTCAATTAATGAAAGAGAAACAAACCAACAAATCTGTCAGCGCTCCTAGTGGCCAGGGACTTTAATGCAGGGAAACTTAAATCTGTTTTACCTAATTTCTACCAGCATGTTAAATGTGCAACCAAAAGAAAAAAAAAAACTCTAGGCCACCTTTACTCCACACACAGATACGCGTACAAAGCTCTCCCTCACCCTCCATTTGGCAAATCTGACCATAATTTCATCCTCCTGATTCCTGATTACAAGCAAAAAATTAAGCAGGAAGCACCAATGACTCGGTCAATAAAGTAGTGGCATTGAGGAGTACACCACATCAGTCACTGGCTTCATAAGTGCATCGATGACGTCACCCCCACAGTGACTGTACGTACATACCCCAACCAGAAGCCATGGATTACAGGCAACATCCACACTGAGCTAAGAGAAACACGACTTGTCAAGCATTTCGCTACACCCGCAATAACATCTGCTAACCACGTGTATGTGACCAATACATTTGATTTGATTTTGTCAGAGCTGGCAAGCTGCACCGACTCGAACTACGTCAGACTCACCTTCTTATGCCACTTGCCGTTTTGGAAATTTCCAGTGGCAAAGAAGTGAAAAACAAAGAGCTCACCCTAGCGTGCGATGACCTCATAACCCAACACGACATACAGGTGTATTGGAAGAAAGTCAAAGGACACTCCAAATCGGCTGGTCCTGATAAACTTGGCAACGACCATGCTGACAGCATGGCGAAAACAGTCGCAATTCACGGCATCCCTTGGGTGTTCGATGCTCAAGACGCACTGATTGCCGGGAAACATCTTTGCAGGAACATGGTGTGTTGCTAACCCATTCACTCCTGAATGGCGACCTGGTAGCGATACAACACCAAGATGAGTTGGTTCTGGCTGGTAGATGACCTTCTGGTTTATGTTTCAGAAACCAACGCAACACAAAGGTGGGTGGTTCCTAAATCACAGATGGGGTCAAGGCTACATGCAAAACATTGCGACAGGTGGCCCACTGGCCTCACATGGAACAAGACGTGGCACAGTATGTGAGGGTGTGTTTAGTTTTCTGCCAGTTTCAACCCTCCAAGTCACTTCACAGAGCACCCTCACTAATTATGCATTTCTATAGGATGAAGTTCCTTTGGCTGATCCTGACACTCTGCACCCTGGTCAAAACCACTCCAGCAGATGTACTCACGAGCGGACCCCCTTTGGGAATCGTTCTCCGCGATGATCCAGGACTCCTTATAACCAACTGATAGATAGATAGATACTTTATTGATACCCGAGGGGAAATGTCTTTAACTGCAGAGTAAACACGCAGAGGGTGTACCTCCGCCTAGATGCAGAGAACATGTACCGCCAACACATTTCCCCTGCGGCACATCTGAGTTGGGCCGTGGCTGACTGGACCGCTCAGGCAGTTAAGCACCCCAAGCTAGACACTGCCTATATGTTGGCCCAACTCCAAAAGTTCACAGTCACCCAGTAGGAACTAGCAGAACCTAGGCGAGACAAAATGATTCATCAGGGCCCTACTCTCAGTAGGTGTAGCCATAGGGTCACTATTTGCTCTAGGTACCACTGCCGTCAACGCAGTCAGTCTAGCCACAGTCAGAATGTAAGGGAGATTACTGAAGAGATGCCCCTTAACCAGGAACAGATAGAATTACAGGCACTCAGGTTGCAGCATGTGGGAAGGTCTCTCCAAGTCACTATTCTGGTGGTGAACACCCGCTACTCTCCTGAACAAAACCCTCCTGTCGGTAGGAAAGCTATTAGAGGTCAAGAACCACGACTATGCCCGTGTCCAATTGGTTCGATTGTTGTTGGATGATTTTCTCTGTGAGTTTAACTCTTCTATGGACACGGGCATAGTCTTCACCCCTAACCTGTTAATGTGTTCTCTAACCAAAGATGTCCACTACCTTTGTCCTAGCAAACTCTTCGTCAGGGAAAACACTGAGCGTCTTTGTGGTCTAAAGCCTATCACCAGCGAAGAACGCTGTAGAGCCAAACTAACAGAAAGGTCACCACCACACAGGTGGGGTTGGTAGGGAACCGATGGCTGGTTCACGTCCGCCACTATGACTTATGAACGCCATGACTCAACCAACCAACTGAACCTCCCCAATCAGACTGTTGTTGTTAAGGTACCAGAGGGAGCGATTGTCCACATAGACGACCTAGTTCTATACCAACTTCCCAACGACAGGATAGACACAGATATTGAAATGCCTGACTCTTTTGCTAAACATTCCCTTGAGTTACCACTAACCATTCAAAACCAAAATCAGTATGAGGGACCAATGACTGTCGATCTCAGCGTACTGAATGAGGCACCTTTTAGTTGACCCAACTGACTATAAACCAAAAGATTGGTCGGTTACTCGCTCTTGGACGGTGCCAGACAGTATCCTGACTGTTACTATTATCCTTGGTCTTATGGCCATTGGCGTGTGCACCTACTACGTACACAGGCCCACAGGCGCAATAGAAGACCAAGGAGGCCTACAAACCTGACTCAGTTACACCAGTTCTGTCAGGAGGAATGGGCCAAAATTCACCCAACTTATTGTGGAAAGCTTGTGGAAGGCTACCCAAAACGTTTGACCCAAGTTAAACAATTTTAAGGTCTTATGCTAGGATCACCAAAGGGACGGAAGTAATCCCAGTTTTCGGAAAGTTGGCAATAGATCCCAAAACCCCATTAGAGGGCCCATCCACAGCATCCTCAGTCTAATGACTGAAGACAACCAGACCCCTCGCCTCTCCCACAGGACCAGTTTATCTCCTTGGAGCCAAAGCTTTATGCCAATAAGACAAGACATTGGAACATGATTACTTTTATCCGAAATGTGGAAAATGAGGAATGTTGGTCAATGAATATGAATGTCGATTCTGTGATGTCATTAACTTTACTGTGTAAATTATGTTTACAACCTTTACGTTTTGTAGAAAATATCCAGATTAAAGAGTGACGATAAGACTGTTTTTAGCTGCTTAAACGAGATCATAGTAGATTCTAATGCCTTGCTTGTCACTAGCTCCGCCTCAGGGAATTCAGCTAGCGGGTCATAAAGAGAGAAACGCCCCGTTCCGCCCGAAAGTATAAAGCATGTGAGTCTCGAATCAACCTGGTTGACTAGGAGGACCCCGCTCTGCAGCCCAGGTCTATGATAAGTCACGACCCCCAAAAGACAACAGAAGGTTCTAGAACAAAGGAACCACTTAAATATCAATGCTCTGGTCGAGGACTGTATCAAAGGACTGTATATAAGAACGTGGATTCAAGCAGGACCACCCGTTTATTCTCTTCAAGTCATCGCTATCTACACTGCTTTCCTCCCCACGTTGGGAGTATCTACATGGCTGATTAGCAGTTCTCAGACGACCAATCTTAAAGGAAACAGACAACGAAAAGGAAGGACATCGTGACATCTTGTGGACAATCAGAGACTTACACCAGAAGACAAAAGACCAGGCCACCTGAAGTGAGCCCAACAGAGATCACCAACGGAGACCTTCAACAAGGAAATACATCCTTACGTTTTGACCCATAGAGCGGCAGTGCGGGGCAAGGTATTAAGGCTAAACTAAGCATAGTTTCCACATGTATTGAAATGTGTTTCTCTTTATCTCTCTCTCGAAATCTCCATCTTGTGTAACACTTGTCATATTGTGTTGGTTGGCTAGGGACCTGTTATCATATTAAGTTTCATTGTAGTAGAACCATATTTTATAACCCATTACTGTGTGTATCCTGTATTATCATTTAGTTAGTAAATAAATAATTAAACCAATTTGTGTATTACAGAAGGATTAGTAGGCTGGGGTTTGTGCAGATTTACGGATTCTACGATGTTTAGAACGAGACTGATAAGGCAACATACATTAAATAAGGGACTGCTATATGATATGACAATACACTTGAGTTAAATTTGGAAAATGGCAATTCAGTAAAAATGTACCTTTTTCCGTGGTGCCCCAGGATTCCTAATGAGCGAATTATTGCAGGATTAATTGAATCCAATAATAACTAGATGTAGTAGGTAATTATTCGATAAATAGCGGTCACCACTTTAATGATAGGCAACGTTACGACACCCCCTAGCCACACCTTGTGCTTAGGAAAATAAAAGGACACTAAAATGTGCAGTTTTGTCACACAACACAATGCCACAGATGTCTTTGAGGGAGCGAGTGATTGCCATGCTGACTGCAGGAATGTCCAACAGAGCTGTTGGCATGCTGACTGCAGGAATGTCCACCAGAGCTGTTGGCATGCTGACTGCAGGAATGTCCACCAGAGCTGTTGGCATGCTGACTGCAGGAATGTCCAACAGAGCTGTTGGCATGCTGACTGCAGGAATGTCCACCAGAGCTGTTGGCATGCTGACTGCAGGAATGTCCACCAGAGCTGTTGGCATGCTGACTGCAGGAATGTCCACCAGAGCTGTTGGCATGCTGACTGCAGGAATGTCCACCAGAGCTGTTGGCATGCTGACTGCAGGAATGACCACCAGAGCTGTTGGCATGCTGACTGCAGGAATGACCACCAGAGCTGTTGGCATGCTGACTGCAGGAATGTCCACCAGAGCTGTTGGCATGCTGACTGCAGGAATGTCCACCAGAGCTGTTGGCATGCTGACTGCAGGAATGTCCACCAGAGCTGTTGCCAGAGAATTGAATGTCCATTTCTCTACCAGAAGCCAACATCATTTTAGAGAATTTAGCAGTACGTTCAACCGGCCTCACAACCGCAGACCACGTGTAACCACGACATCTGCGGGATCACCTGCGGGATCATCTGAGACCAGCCACCCGGACAGATGATGAAACTGAAGAGTATTTCTGTCTGTAATAAAGCCCTTTTGTGGGGAAAAACTGGCTGATTAGGGCCTGATTAATTTATTTAAATTAAATTTCCTTTATATGAACTGTAACCTTTTAAATTGTTGCTTATTGTGTTTATATTTTTGTTCAGTATAGATTTGACATGTTGCAGTTTTGGCTCCTGTTTACCTTTGACTCTGTATCCCATAGCTTTTCCCTAGTTCATTTTATCTCTTGGTTCAAACCCACATGGACACCAGAGATCAGCTTCCCTCAGCCTACTCAGGGACCTCTCAGGGACCTCTCAGGGACCTCTCAGGGACCTCTCAGGGACCTCTCAGGGACCTCTCCCTTCAGGAGTTGTTTTCCAGCTTCCCCCCTTCCACTATAATTCTCCTCATCTGAGCAATAGCATCTACTTCCTCATTACCCTGCCAGTACTCTCTTCTTTCAAAGTGCTTTCTGGTGTATTATTTAATGTTGCAAATCCATAAGCAACTCAGCTATCTTTAGGGCGGCAGGTAGCCTAGCAGTTAGAGTGTTGGACCAATAACTGAAAGGTTGCTGGTTCGAATACCCGAGCAGACAAGGTGAAGAAAAAAAAACTGTCGATGTGTCCATGAGCAAGGCACTTAACCCTAACTTACTCCAGGGGCCCTAACCCTGTAGGTAGGCTAGTTAAATAAAACTCCTTCACAACCATTATGTTCCCTGAGTCTTCTTTTAAGGCTCTATCAGCTATTATTCTCAAATGTTTAATATGCCTATCTTTAGCAAGGTTGTCATGCTTACCTCTTGTGGTTGCGGTAACCCAGCTTCCTGTAGCAATTTGGCAGAACTCAGATTGAAACTGCCAGCACTTCCTGTTGAGGAAGCACTGGGGGCCCAGATGCCTTTCTAATCTTTCTCCCAACCTCCAGCAAGGAAAAGTAGAACTGTTTGGCCATAATGACCATCGTTATGTTTGGAGGAAAAAGGGGGAGGCTTGCAAGCCGAAGAACACCATCCCAACCGTGAAGCACGGGGGTGGCAGCATCATGTTGTGGGGGGGCTTTGCTGCAGGAGGGACTGGTGCACTTCACAAAATAGATGGCATCATGAGGAAGGAAAATTATGTGGATATATTGAAGAAACATCTCAAGACATCAGTCAGGAAGTTAAAGCTTGGTCGCAAATGGGTCTTCCAAATGGACAATGACCCCAAGCATACTTCCAAAGTTGTGGCAAAATGGCTTAAGGACAACAAAGTCCAGGTATTGGAGTGGCCATCACAAAGCCCTGACCTCAATCCTATAGAAAATATGTGGGCAGAACTGAAAAAAAGGCCTACAAACCTGACTCAGTTACACCAGTTCTGTCAGGAGGAATGGGCCAAAATTCACCCAACCTATTGTGGGAAGCTTGTGGAAGGCTACCCTGAAACGTTTGACCCAAGTTAAACAATTTAAAGGCAATGCTACCAAATACTAATTGAGTGTATCTAAACGTCTGACCCACTGGGAATGTGATGAAAGAAATAAAAGCTGAAATAATTAATTCTCTCTACTATTATTCTGACATTTCACATTCTTAAAATAAAGTGGTGATCCTAACTGACCTAAGACAGGGAATTTTTACTAGGATTAAATGTCAGGAATTGTGAATAACTGAGTTTAAATGTATTTCTAAGGTGTATGTAAACTTCCTACTTGAACTGTATATCTCTCCTCTCTCTTTTATCTCTCTCTCTTTCTCGATCTCCCTCTCCCCCTCTCATCCCTCTCTCTTCACTCTCCCTCTATCCCTCTCTCACGCTCTCTTCTCTCCCTCCCTCCTTGATAGCATAAAAGGCCCTTCTTGCCTTGTCTCTAAGATCGTTCACAGCTTTGTGGAAGTTACCTGTGGTGCTGATGTTTAGGCCGAGGTATGTATAGGTGTTTGTGTGTTCTAGAGTAACGGTGTCTAGATGGAGTTTGTATTTGTTGTCCTGGCAACTGGACCATTTTTGGATCACCATTACTTTAGTCTTACTGAGATTTACTGTCAGGGCCCGGGTCTGACAATCTGGGCAGAAGATCTAGGTGCTGCTGGAGGCCCTCCTTGGTTGGTGACAGAAGCACCAGATCATCAGCAAACAGTAGACATTTGACTTCAGATTCTAGTAGGGTGAGGCCGGGTGCTGCAGACTGTTCTAGTGCCCTCGCCAATCCGTTGAAATATATGTTGAAGAGGGTGGGCCTTAAGCTGCATCCCTGTCTCACCCCATGGCCCTGTGGAAAGAAATGTGTGTGTTTTATTTGCCAATTTTAACTGCACACTTGTTGTTTGTGTACATGGATTTTATAAATGTTGTATGTTTTTCCCCAACACCACTTTCAATCAGTTTGTACAGCAGACCCTCAAGACAAATTGAGTCAAATGCTTTTTTGAAATCAACAAAGCATGAGAATACTTTGCCTTTGTTTTGGTTTGTTTGTTTGTTAATTAGGGTGTGCAGGGTGAATACGTGGTCTGTCGTACGGTAATTTGGTAAAAAGCCAATTTGACATTGTTTTCACTGAGGAAATGAACTTTTCTGCTGTTAATGATAATGCAGAGGATTTTCCCAAGGTTGCTGTTGACTCATATCCCACAGTAGTTATTGGGGTCAAATCTGTCTCCACTTTTGTGGATTGGGGTGATCAGTCCTTGGTTCCAAATATTGGGGAAGATGCCAGAGCTGAGGATGATGTTAAAGAGTTTAAATATAGCCAATTGGAATTTATGATCTGTATATTTTATCATTTCATGAATATATATATATATATATATATTTTTTTTTTCAATTTAACCTTAATTTAACTAGGCAAGTTAAATAGAGGTGTACTAGCAAGACAATGACGGCCTACCCCTGCAAAACCTGGACGACGCTGGGCCAATTGTGACACAGCCTGGATACCATCTGCACCACAGGCCTTTTTGGGTTGGAGGGTTTGTATTTTGTCTTGTAGTTCATTCAATGTAATAGTTGATTCTAAGATTTGTATTTGATCATGTATATGTTTTTTCTGTGTGTTCTTTGTTATTTAGCCAAAAAGATTGGAGAAGTGGTTTATCCAGACATCTCCGTTTTGGATTGATAACTCTTCATGTTGTTGTTTGTTTAGTGTTTTCCAATTTTCCCAGAAGTTGTTAGAGTCTAAGGATTCTTCGGTTACATTGAGCTGGTTTCTAACTTGCTGTTTCTGTATTGTTTTAGTGATTCACCATAGTGAAGGCATATACTTGGTTGGACAGGTTTCTCCATTTCTTTCTTAGGTTTTTGCATTCTTCATCAAACCATTTGTCATTGTTGTTCATTTTCTCAGGTTTGAGGCTGATCTTCCCGTCACGCCTGCTCCCGTTCTCCTGCCCAGCACTACGCACATCTGCTTCCCTCGTCACGCCTGCTCCCGTTCTCCTGCCCAGCACTACGCACATCTGCTTCCCTCGTCACGCCTTCTCCCGTTCTCCTGCCTAGCACTACGCACACCTGCTTCCCTCGTCACGCCTGCTCCCGTTCTCCTGCCCAGCACTACGCACACCTGCTTCCCTCGTCACGCCTGCTCCCGTTCTCCTGCCCAGCACTACGCACACCTGCTTCCCTCGTCACGCCTGCTCCCGTTCTCCTTCCCAGCACTCCGCACACCTGCTTCCCTCGTCACGCCTGCTCCCGTTCTCCTGCCCAGCACTACGCACACCTGCTTCCCTCATCACGTGCATCAGCGATCATTGGACTCACCTGGACTCAATCATCCTGTTTATTACCTCCCCTATATCTGTCTGTTCCCCGCTGCTGCATTCATTGTTGTATGTCGTTTAACCGGTGCTGACTCTGTTCCTGTCTTGTTCTGTGTCCATTAAATGTTTAACTCTCCATACTTGCTTCTCATCTCCAGCGTCATTTAATGCAATGTATTAATTTAGACTCATCTATTGTGACGCCTTTAAAATAAAATAAAAAACGTACCAGATTTACGCTTACCGGCTGATTCCAGGCTGAAACCCCAACTAAAGTTGTGAAATACCTTTAGACTGCAGTCACCGCACAACGGGAAAGACCCGCCTATTGGGGGTTTCCGTGGAGGGGAGGAGTTTAACTTTCTGGTACAATATTCACTTCCTTCATCGTGGCAATAAGCAGAGAATTAAGAAAAATGACCATTTAAATATGTTGTTATAGTTAGCCTGTAACTATAAACCGCCAACGCAGTTTATGTTGAAGCCTAGAATAAAGAATGGTGTCTGATTTGAGTAATCCAATAGCCCTCTGAAAGATTAATTTATTTGGTGGCTTTATGTAGTCCTAAATCCAGCAATAGTTGCACCGGAGACTCATTGAGATTTGCATATCAAGTTACCGCAAAGTAGTTTAAGACCGCTGGCGGTCATCCGTCTTCTCTGTAGCCTACTGCCGAGCTGCATCTTCTCTCGACTGTGTGGCTCTGATTGGAAGGATTCCCAAAACCGTGTGGTTGCGGTTTGTCATATGATTTGTGTTCCGGTGCTGAATGGTCCAGTAAATCAAGCCGGGTACTGTCTCGTTCGGCTGGCTCCTCACCCTGCGACAGCCACTCTGCCCGGCCCGTCTTCCGCGCTACAGAGACAACCGGTGGATATGTAAGTATCACCTCAACATATTCATTCCTTTATTACTCGTTGTGCACTGTTGCAGTACTAGTTGTTGCAGTACTACTAGTTGTTGCAGTACTACTAGTTGTTGCAGTACTACTAGTTGTTGCAGTACTACTAGTTGTTGTAGTACTACTAGTTGTTGTAGTACTAGTTGTTGCAGTACTACTAGTTGTTGCAGTACTACTAGTTGTTGCAGTACTAGTTGTTGCAGTACTACTAGTTGTTGCAGTACTAGTTGTTGCAGTACTACTAGTTGTTGCAGTACTAGTTGTTGCAGTACTAGTTGTTGCAGTACTACTAGTTGTTTCAGTACTACTAGTTGTTGCAGTACTAGTTGTTGCAGTACTAGTTGTTGCAGTACTACTAGTTGTTGCAGTACTAGTTGTTGCAGTACTAGTTGCATGCAGCCTATAGATCGCTTTTTATCAACTCTCAGCCTATAATCCAAGCAATAATGTTTTCCCCATACAGTGCAAGCAGAGACATGTCTATACAGCTATTTTAATTATTTCCACTAATGCATTTTCATAGAGTTAGTCAGTTTTGACAGAAATAACCTCATCTTCTCCATCCAGATTCTGATCGGACCTGTTTAAGCGTTTGACAGACTGAGACATTGTCGTGTCTCGCTGTTGTCCGAGCTTGCCAGAGGACACGGGAAGATCGTGATATCGATCATAGCAGATAATTAGATTTTCTTTCAAACACATAATTAGTGCTCTTTTGTGGAAGCAGAATCAATAAATGTATTATACAGATGTATGTCCCCTTTTAAGTAATTTCGTGACTCATTAGAAAACTTCTCCCTATCGATCCCCTGGTTGAATGATTAGGAGAGATTCTAGGCTAATTCAAGGAGCATTGGCAATGTTTCCAGAATAGTGGACAATAAAGCAGTCATTTTTAAGTTAAATTAGCCTAAGTAGCATAGCCTAAAATCTAAATGCTGTTGTGTTCAATATTGTATTGTACATAAAATGAAGTAGCCTAACTTTATTATACACCTATCAGCATATGCTACTTTTGAGAAGAAACTGGAGTGAGTATAAAGCGATAGTTGAAAGACATGGTTCACCTAAATGTCACAGTTAGGCCTAAATGTTGGTTTCCTGACCGCGTCAACAGACCGCTTACAGGGTCAGGAAACCAACATGTCATTTGGTTGAACCATCCCTTTAAGATCTGTTTTCAGATAACACATCTGTGTGAGTTTAATCTTATTTTTGTTTTCATGTTACATTCAGTGTCTGTATTTATATTTGACCATGTTTTGTGCCATCGTCATAGTCATCTCATCTTCATCTCTTTGTTTCTAATATTCCTCTGCCACGAGTCACCACCTCAACAGTTTCTTTAATTACAAACGAATGCTCATGCATGCACCGTTTTTATTCTGACAATTGTAAGTATCTATACTCTGTGTGGGCAGTCTACCTGGTATCTATACTCTGTGTGGGCAGTCTACCTGGTATCTATACTCTGTGTGGGCAGTCTACCTGGTATCTATACTCTGTGTGGGTAGTCTACCTGGTATCTATACTCTGTGTGGGTAGTCTACCTGGTATCTATACTCTGTGTGGGTAGTCTACCTGGTATCTATACTCTGTGTGGGTAGTCTACCTGGTATCTATACTCTGTGTGGGTAGTCTACCTGGTATCTATACTCTGTGTGGGTAGTCTACCTGGTATCTATACTCTGTGTGGGTAGTCTACCTGGTATCTATACTCTGTGTGGGTAGTCTACCTGGTATCTATACTCTGTGTGGGTAGTCTACCTGGTATCTATACTCTGTGTGGGTAGTCTACCTGGTATCTATACTCTGTGTGGGTAGTCTACCTGGTATCTATACTCTGTGTGGGTAGTCTACCTGGTATCTATACTCTGTGTGGGTAGTCTACCTGGTATCTATACTCTGTGTGGGTAGTCTACCTTGTATCTATACTCTGTGTGGGTAGTCTACCTGGTATCTATACTCTGTGTGGGTAGTCTACCTGGTATCTATACTCTGTGTGGGTAGTCTACCTGGTATCTATACTCTGTGTGGGTAGTCTACCTGGTATCTATACTCTGTGTGGGTAGTCTACCTGGTATCTATACTCTGTGTGGGTAGTCTACCTGGTATCTATACTCACAGCCAACGAACGCCTTTAGGTTCTTTATATAAAACAATGTGTGGTTTTATTTGACCGTGGTAATTAAGAGCTAGGCTATAAATACTGCAACATGGGTTTGATTGAATTGCTCCCTAAGTGTCTCAATGTATTTTTAATTCAGCGTCTCTGTTCAGTGCCAGTGTATCTGGACAGGCAGACCAAGCCAAGGCCATGCCCAGTTCTCTGAGCGCCTCAGTCAGTGATAATGTGGCACAGAGACTTTGGGCAGAAGGCAGCCTCTTGCTCATCTCCCTCTGTGCTGTTGCAGTAAAAAGCAGTGATCAATGTTGTTGTTGTGGAGGTGGAGGCACCCACCCTCCATTACCTACCTCCCCCTCTCTCCTTACTGTCTCCTTTCCTCCCCCTCTCTCCTTACTGTCTCCTTTCCTCCCCCTCTCTCCTTACTGTCCCCTTTCCTCCCCCTCTCTCCTTACTGTCTCCTTTCCTCCCCCTCTCTCCTTACTGTCTCCTTTCCTCCCCCTCTCTCCTTACTGTCCCCTTTCCTCCCCCTCTCTCCTTACTGTCTCCTTTCCTCCCCCTCTCTCCTTACTGTCTCCTTTCCTCCCCCTCTCTCCTTACTGTCTCCTTTCCTCCCCCTCTCTCCTTACTGTCTCCTTTCCTCCCCCTCTCTCCTTACTGTCTCCTTTCCTCCCCCTCTCTCCTTACTGTCTCCTTTCCTCCCCCTCTCTCCTTACTGTCTCCTTTCCTCCCCCTCTCTCCTTACTGTCTCCTTTCCTCCCCCTCTCTCCTTACTGTCTCCTTTCCTCCCCCTCTCTCCTTACTGTCCCCTTTCCTCCCCCTCTCTCCTTACTGTCTCCTTTCCTCCCCCTCTCTCCTTACTGTCCCCTTTCCTCCCCCTCTCTCCTTACTGTCTCCTTTCCTCCCCCTCTCTCCTTACTGTCTCCTTTCCTCCCCCTCTCTCCTTACTGTCTCCTTTCCTCCCCCTCTCTCCTTACTGTCTCCTTTCCTCCCCCTCTCTCCTTACTGTCTCCTTTCCTCCCCCTCTCTCCTTACTGTCTCCTTTCCTCCCCCTCTCTCCTTACTGTCTCCTTTCCTCCCCCTCTCTCCTTACTGTCTCCTTTCCTCCCCCTCTCTCCTTACTGTCTCCTTTCCTCCCCCTCTCTCCTTACTGTCTCCTTTCCTCCCCCTCTCTCCTTACTGTCTCCTTTCTTCCTCTTCTCTCCTTACTGTCTCCTTTCTTCCTCTTCTCTCCTTACTGTCTCCTTTCCTCCCCCTCTCTCCTTACTGTCTCCTTTCTTCCTCTTCTCTCCTTACTGTCTCCTTTCCTCCCCCTCTCTCCTTACTCTCTCCTTTCCTCCTCTTCTCTCTACTCTCTCACAATCCTTATCTAGTCTCCTTCCCTGTCTCTTTCTTTCTCCTTCCATCTCTCTCTCTCTCTCCCTCGTCTGCCCCTCCTATGACCCTGTCCCATCATTTTGTCTCTTTCCCCACAACTCCCTCCAAAGTTTGACAGAACTGACTGAGTGCTAAATCAATGTATGTATAATTAATAGCTGAGTTATTTTAGAGATCGAGGCTGACATATGGTAATAATTTCCCTCCCCCTCCCCAGGGCTCTCTTCATCACAGTTCTCCTGTCTCTCTCAGTTGCCATGGTGGGATTAGGAGGGGCTACTCCAGCCACCACTCCATCCAGTGTCCACTCAGGTGAGTGACAGTTCAGACAAGGAGGTTTTGATTGGTCAGTATTATTCTCCACTCCAAATATAACCCCTAGTCACCTCTGTAGGCAATTCATGTAGATTAGAAAAGATTGGATGTGAATATAAGAATAGTTCCACTTTGCTAAATAGAGTTCACACCATATCTATTACACCTATCCAGTCCTTAATCCCACAATTATGTATAGGATTGTTCTGAGAGCCGATCCGTTACCGGTCATATGACATAATTTTAATGAATTGTTTTTATGACTCCTGTAGAAGGCTTTATTATAATTATAACTATTCTCTTTCCCTCTGTGAATTAATTAATGTCTATTCAACATTTGGATAAAAAGAAACCATGCCATGAATTAAGAACTATATATTTTTATTTTCACAATGTGATGTATCACAGAAATTGCCTTCTATCACCTAGTAGATTCTGAGTGGGTCGAATGTACTTGGTTCTGATGTTAATTCCAGACCAGTCTTGGCGCCGCCCTGAGTGGTCGCCTTTTAAGCAGCTCCCGTTGTCAATGACTTCAGACCTGTAGCGCTAACATCCCACATCATGAAGACCCTGGAAAGGTTAGTCCTCGCTCACCTCAGACCCCTGGTGTGTTCATCAATGGACCCCCTGCAGTTTGCATACCAGCGCAACATCGGGGTGGATGATGCAATCATCTACCTTCTGCAGAGGGCCTACTCTCACCTGGACAACGCAGGTTGCACTGTGAGGGTCATGTTTTTTGACTTCTCCAGTGCCTTCAATACCATTCAGCCCCTGCTACTGGGTGAGAAGATGAGGAGGATGAAAGTGGAAGCACCCTTAGTCTCCTGGGTCACGGACTACCTGACCGGTAGGCCACAATTTGTGCGACTACAGAGCTGTGTGTCAGAACGGGCAGTTAGCAACACAGGGGCCCCCCAGGGTACGGTCCTGTCCCCCTTCCTGTTCACCCTCTACACCTCAGACTTCAGATATAACTCTGAAACATGCCACCTACAGAAGTTCTCGGATGACTCTGCTATTGTAGGGTGCATCAGGGGTGGGCAGGAGGAGGAGTACAGGAGCACAATCAGTGACTTTGTGTTGTGGTGTGAGCAGAACCACCTTCAGCTCAACATCAGCAAAACTAAGGAGATGGTGGTGGACTTCAGGAGAACCAAGGCACAACTGACTGCAGTCCCTATAAAGGGGATGGATGTGGAAATGGTTGAGTCATACAAGTTCTTGGGGGTCCATATGGACAACAGACTGGAATGGGCTGGTAACACCGGGGCCCTGTACAAAAAGGGCCAGAGCCGACTCTACTTTCTGAGGAGGCTCAGGTCCTTCAACGTGTGCAGTAAACTACTGCATACCTTCTACCAGTCTGTGGTGGCCAGTGCCATCTTTTTTGCAGTGGTGTGCTGGGGAGCAAACATCAAAGCCGGTGATGCTTCTCGGGTAAATAAGCTGATCAGGAAGGCTAGCTCTGTCCTGGGGATGAGCCTTGACACTCTAGAGGAGGTGGCGGAGAGACGGATCCTGGCCAAACTGCTGGCCATCATGGACAACGTCACCCACCCTCTGCACGCTATGGTTATGACGCAGAGGAGCTCTTTCAGTCACAGACTGATCCCACCACGGTGTGCCAGAGAGCGCCACAGGAGGTCCTTCCTGCCGGCGGCTATGAGACTATATAATGCCTCACCGGGGTGCCGTGCCGTCGGCAACACAGATCTGGAACTGTTGGGGTGCTAGGACCTAGTTTAACATCCGTGAGTAACTCTGTTCCGTCAGCACTCATCCACTCAGGACCTACTTATTCATACAGGTCTGTATATACATACCCATGTACAGTTGTTATATTATATCACATGCAATATTGTAAGTAATTATTGGACCTAGGCATTCACTCAGGAATGCATATTAGTATCCTGCCAGTTGCACCTTTTCTCATTGCTTTTAGTATATCAAATGTGCAATAAGTGCAGTTGTCTGTAATTAAACCCTGCGCACTAAGGACTGTATTTTAAGGGAATTACTATTATTACCCCAATGATATCATACACACATTTAGCTATTAAAGTATCTCTTCCTGTCATTTACCTGTACAGTTTGTGTAAACATGCAAGTATTCACTTATCTGTAAATATAACTGTATACCTAACTGTACAGCTAATTTAACCATGCAAAATTTTCACTTACCTGTTCATTTACCCATTCTGTCTATTAAGTAAACTATTATTACCCTCGCTCATATCATACGCATTTTTAGCTACTGAAGTATTTCTCTGCCATCGACCTGTATAGTATAGTTAACCATCCAACATCCACCAATGTATAGTGTACATATTCAGCCAACCACTCATACTACGCAATGTCCTTTTATAGCTTTTTTTTGCACTCCAGATATCCTGTATTTCTATACTTTTTCATACTGCCGCTCTATGTATCATGTACCATGTATCTGTCTTTTGTGTACTTTCGTTGTGGCATTTTGCACCTGCCCTGTGTTTTTGTTGTAGCTGCTTGATAATGAAATTTCCCCCCCGGGGGATCAATAAAGTACCTATCTATCTATCTATCTATCTATCTAAATGGAATCAAAAACCTATTCAAACACTTCATGAGAGCTCATGAGCTCATGTTGCACAACATTTCTATAGGCTAGGCCTACTATTTATAAATGATCCTAATATTAAGCACATTGCTTCTCTTTACAACAGGAGTATAGTCTACCTGGCTGGCATGAACATGAACCACGGGAAAAGCCTCCTCTAATTGCTATTTAAGTGCATAGATGACACATTATTTAGTTAATTAGTTAGTTTAGTTAATTTTATTCCAATCCATTTAAACTTAACATCCTGGTCATTTATCACACTCCTGGTTCCCTTGGAGAGTTCATCAATCAGCTTGACGCCTTGATAAGTTCATTTCCTGATGATGGCTCACCCCTCAGAGTTCTGGGTGACTTTAACCTCTCAATGTCTGCCTTTGACTCATTTCTCTCTGCCTTCTTCTTTCCACTCCTTTCCTCTTTTTACCTCACCGTCTTACAAGGCAGGCAATAATAATAATAATAATAATAATAGTAGGTAATAATAGTAATTCCCTTAAAATACAGTCCTTAGTGCGCAGGGTTTAATTACAGACAACTGCACTTATTGCACATTTGATATACTAAAAGCAATGAGAAAAGGTGCAACTGGCAGGATACTAATATGCATTCCTGAGTGAATGCCTAGGTCCAATAATTACTTACAATATTGCATGTGATATAATATAACAACTGTACATGGGTATGTATATACAGACCTGTATGAATACGTATGGCCTGAGTGGATGAGTGCTGACGGAACAGAGTTACTCACGGATGGATGCATAATTATTAAACTAGGTCCTAGCACCCCAACAGTTCCAGATCTATGTTGCCGACGGCACGGCACCCCGGTGAGGCATTATATAGTCTCATAGCCGCCGGCAGGAAGGACCTCCTGTAGCGCTCTCTGGCACACCGTGGTGGGATCAGTCTGTGACTGAAAGAGCTCCTCTGCGTCATAACCATAGCGTGCAGAGGGTGGGTGACGTTGTCCATGATGGCCAGCAGTTTGGCCAGGATCCGTCTCTCCGCCACCTCCTCTAGAGTGTCAAGGCTCATCCCCAGGACAGAGCTAGCCTTCCTGATCAGCTTATTTACCCGAGTAGCATCACCGGCTTTGATGTTTGCTCCCCAGCACACCACTGCAAAAAAGATGGCACTGGCCACCACAGACTGGTAGAAGGTATGCAGTAGTTTACTGCACACGTTGAAGGACCTGAGCCTCCTCAGAAAGTAGAGTCGGCTCTGGCCCTTTTTGTACAGGGCCCCGGTGTTACCACCCCATTCCAGTCTGTTGTCCATATGGACACCCAAGAACTTGTATGACTCAACCATTTCCACATCCATCCCCTTTATAGGGACTGCAGTCAGTTGTGCCTTGGTTCTCCTGAAGTCCACCACCATCTCCTTAGTTTTGCTGATGTTGAGCTGAAGGTGGTTCTGCTCACACCACAACACAAAGTCACTGATTGTGCTCCTGTACTCCTCCTCCTGCCCACCCCTGATGCACCCTACAATAGCAGAGTCATCCGAGAACTTCTGTAGGTGGCATGTTTCAGAGTTATATCTGAAGTCTGAGGTGTAGAGGGTGAACAGGAAGGGGGACAGGACCGTACCCTGGGGGGCCCCTGTGTTGCTAACTGCCCGTTCTGACACACAGCTCTGTAGTCGCACAAATTGTGGCCTACCGGTCAGGTAGTCCGTGACCCAGGAGACTAAGGGTCCTTCCACTTTCATCCTCCTCATCTTCTCACCCAGTAGCAGGGGCTGAATGGTATTGAAGGCACTGGAGAAGTCAAAAAACATGACCCTCACAGTGCAACCTGCGTTGTCCAGGTGAGAGTAGGCCCTCTGCAGAAGGTAGATGATTGCATCATCCACCCCGATGTTGCGCTGGTATGCAAACTGCAGGGGGTCCATTGATGAACACACCAGGGGTCTGAGGTGAGCGAGGACTAACCTTTCCAGGGTCTTCATGATGTGGGATGTTAGCGCTACAGGTCTGAAGTCATTCAGGACAGTGGGGTGTGCCTTCTTGGGCACTGGGACGAGGCAGGATGTTTTCCACAGCACAGGGACCCTTTCTAGGCTCAGGCTAAGGTTGAAAAGACGCTGGAGTATTCCACACAGTTGGTCAGCACAGACCCTCAGCACCCTTGGGCTGATGCCATCAGGGCCCGCCGCTTTCCACTGGTGTAGTCTCTCCAGCTCTCTCTTCACTTGGTTGGTGGTGAAAGCCAGCCCAGGTAGGGAGGTGGGGGGAAGGGGGGTGTTGAGGATCAGTCCAGGGGGGGCAGGGGCGGAGGTGGGGTCACTGATTGTCTCAGCAGAGGTGCTGTGAGCAAAGTGGGGGTGGGATAGCCGTGAGGGTGTGTGGTCTGGGGAGCTGGAGGGGAGGTGGACAGGGCCAGTATCGAACCTGTTAAAAAATTGGTTCAGCTCATTGGCTCTGTCCTGGGTCCCCTCCGTCTGCCCACTGTTTGACTTTTTGAAGCCAGTGATATTTCTCATACCCTTCCACACCTCTCTCACCTGGCTCTGCCTCAGCTTGTCCTCCATCTTCTCCTTATACACTCCTTCTCCTTATACACTCATCAGTATTAGAGGGACAATAGAGTGCTGAGTACCAGGCAGGCAGCATCAGAGCTTGGAGAAGACTAATTAACGTCTTTTAACGGAATTTGACTGCCATCATGACTCGTGACCACCGGTGTGGCGTAATACAGTTGTGGGCGAAGAGGGAGTATAGCAGAGGCCTGTGGTCTGCCCTTCATGAAGTCCAGGATCCAGTTGCAGAGGGTGGGGTTCAGACCCAAGGCTCTGAGCTTGGTGTCAAGCTTGGAGGGAATAATGGTGTTGAATGCTGAACTGTAGTCAATGAACAGCAGTCTCACATAGGTGTTCTTCTTGTCCAGATGTGTTACGGCCGTGTGAATAGCGATGTAAATGGCATCTGGATCTGTTGGAACGTCTATCTATGTGATATCAGCTTAATCAATCTGCTAACGGAAACTGTAACTACGTACGAAAATGTGGTTAAAGAAAATCTAGTCCTCAGCAGGACAGAGAATGGATGGTTTCAGAAGGTATTCATTTGTAACGTTTAATAGGAAGACTAATACTCTCTCTGTGTGAATCTGACAGGGTAATTACCATCAAACTGCCGTGCATCAGAGAGAGAGAGAGAGAGAGAGAGAGAGAGAGAGAGAGAGAGAGAGAGAGAGAGAGAGAGAGAGAGAGAGAGAGAGAGAGAGAGAGAGAGAGAGAGAGAGAGAGAGAGAGAGAGAGAGAGAGAGAGAGAGAGAGAGAGAGAGAGAGAGAGAGAGAGAGAGAGAGAGAGAGAGAGAGAGAGAGAGAGAGAGAGAGAGAGAGAGAGAGAGAGAGAGAGAGAGAGAGAGAGAGAGAGAGAGAGAGAGAGAGAGAGAGAGAGAGAGAGAGAGAGAGAGAGAGAGAGAGATTTGTCTAGAATAATCCCTCTCTCAGTGTTCCAGTGCCACGACTGGGGCGAGTCAGGCGATGGAGCCGTGCGGGTGATGGAGGGGGAGGCATGCTGGCTGCCCTGCCCTCTCTTCTCCCACCCCACTGTCTACAACTACAGCTCGGCCCAGGCAGCAGGCCTCAACCTGGTGTGGTACCACATGGCTGCAGGTCAGGACCTGGAACAGCCCATCGATTTCCATCACCCTGACCAGAGACTCAGCAAGGAGAGGGAGAAGCTGTGGCTGCAGCCCACCACCATGCAGGACGCGGGCCAGTACATCTGCATGCTGAGGTAGGTTGGAGACTGGGCTCGGTAGTCCAGGAGTTTTGACCCAGGCAACCAAGAAAACCTGTCTATGAGCAGATGTTTGTATAAAGAATGTGTCCTTTTGAACACATCATCAACATCTTACTGAACTTCCTACAAGATCAGTTTTTTTGAAAGATGACAAAGTCAATGTTTGTCTGATTAACATGATCTTTGTGTGTACTTCCGCTCTCAGAAACAGGACATTGTGTGCCAAGATTGCCGTGCGTCTGGAGGTGGTGCCACGTGGCCAGGACCCTAACTGTGAGGTGAAGGCTGCTGTGCCTCCCACCCTAGTCATCGCGCCCCTACAGGAGGGCAGGACCCTAACCTGCCCTGACCTGGAGGACATCAAGCTGCCAAGCACTAGCCACTCTGTCACCTGGTACTATGTAAGGTTACCCTCGGTCTGTCTGTGTACAATTAGAATGGCTAGTACTATCACTTAGATGCAGTACATAGTACCAATAGCAGCTAAGAAGGTGTATTACTTGATACATTGTGGCCAGATTGTAAACTAGGTTGTAAACATGTTTTGGTTATAAAATATAACCAATTGTCCTCTTCATCGTTTTTTTGCTTTCACTTCAGTGATTATTAGCAAGCTGAATACAGTCAAGAATCTGTATGAATGTACACTGGGGGCTAGACAGTCAGGGAGCATCGAAAAGGGTTTTTCTTTATTTGCACTATTTTTTACATTGTAGAATAAAAATGAAGACATCAAAACTATGACATAACACATATGGAATCATATAGTAACCAAAAAAGTGTTAAAAAATTCAAAATATATTTTATATTTGAGATTCTTCAAATAGCCACCTTTGCCTTGATGACAGCTTTGCACGAACGTTGCCAGCCATCATGAGACATAACACACAACAGCCACACTATTGCCAAGCTCAGGGCCTGTCCATAAAGACGTAATGTAGATGGGCTATATCACCACAGGGTTCTATACCCTTCGAGTGATTTACTTAAACTGTGCTCAGGTCCATCAGCCTGTGTACGTAAGTCATTTCATATCTGTTCTAACTCTTTCTTCACCTCATTCTGTCACTGTACAGTATGTGTTCACATCAAGTGGTAACTCAGACTAATTTGACCTCTTTGGTCCCTCTCTTCTGCTCCAGTGGAGGCTGCTGAGAGGAGGACGGCTCATAATAATTGTTGGAACGGAGCCATGAGTTTGATGTATTTGATACCATTCCACTAATTCCGCTCCAGCCATTACCATGAGCCCGTCCTCCCCAATTAAGGTGCCACCAACCTCCTGTGATCTACTCTGCTCTACTTAACCCCCCCCCCCCCCCCAACCCCCCCCCCCCCCCCCACCCCACCCCCCCCCCGCCCCCGCCCCCCCATCTGTGTTGACCTTCAGCAGGACTGTAAAGCCGTCATCAGGAACATCGAACGCATGTTCAAAGGAGACAAGCTGGTCATCAATGTAATGAGGGAGCACTACCAAGGACTGTACCACTGTGTGGTCACTTACGAGACCAAAGCAAGATCCATCAAATTTACCAGAGTGGTCAATGTAACCGCAGTGTGTAAGGCCTTTTTCACAACTATCTGAGTGTTTTGAAACGATGAACGTTGCAACTATACATCCTTTTGTTAACATTTGAAACCATGAAAACAATTCAGTGATATGTTTTAGAGTATTTCCTGTAGTTAGGGTTAGGTTTTATGGATAACTATTTGATATTGCAGTATGATAATGTCAAACTTTAAACAAGGTGAGTGTATTTTCTGCTTTGTGTTTCTCTCAGCTTCCAGTGGTTTACCCAAAATGCCCAATATACTCAACCCTGCCAAGGAGCAACTCTATCGTGTCAAACAAGGTAGGTACAGAAGGACTATCAGATACATCAGCATATCAATATATTATATATTGATCAAGATATACACTGAGTGAACAAAACATTAAGAACTGCTCTTTCCATGATATAGACTGACCAGGTGAATCCAGGTGACAGATATGGTCCCTTATTGAAGGGGAGGAGACAAGTTAAAGAAGGACTTTTAAGACTTGAGTCAATTGAGAATATGTGCCATTCAGAGGGTGAATGGGCAAGACAAAAGATTGAAGTGCCTTTAAACGGGGTGCCAGGCGGTATGGTAGTAGGTGCCAGGCGGTATGGTAGTAGGTGCCAGGCGGTATGGTAGTAGGTGCCAGGCGGTATGGTAGTAGGTGCCAGGCGGTATGGTAGTAGGTGCCAGGCGGTATGGTAGTAGGTGCCAGGCGGTATGGTAGTAGGTGCCAGGCGGTATGGTAGTAGGTGCCAGGCGGTTTGGTAGTAGGTGCCAGGCGGTATGGTAGTAGGTGCCAGGCGGTATGGTAGTAGGTGCCAGGCGGTATGGTAGTAGGTGCCAGGCGGTATGGTAGTAGGTGCCAGGCGGTATGGTAGTAGGTGCCAGGCGGTATGGTAGTAGGTGCCAGGCGGTATGGTAGTAGGTGCCAGGCGGTATGGTAGTAGGTGCCAGGCGGTATGGTAGTAGGTGCCAGGCGGTATGGTAGTAGGTGCCAGGCGGTATGGTAGTAGGTGCCAGGCGGTATGGTAGTAGGTGCCAGGCGGTATGGTAGTAGGTGCCAGGCGGTATGGTAGTAGGTGCCAGGCGGTATGGTAGTAGGTGCCAGGCCCACCGGTTTGTGTCAAGAACTGCAATGCTGCAGGGTTTTTCATGCTCAACAGTTTCCTGTGTGTATCAAGAATGGTCCACCATCCAAAGGACATATAGCCAACTTGACACAACTGTGGGAAGGATTGGAGTCAACATGGGCCAGCATCCCTGTGGAACACTTGACACCTTGTAGAGTCCATGCCCCGACAAATTGAAGCTGTTGAATTAGGAAGGTGTTCCTTATTCAACTCAGATTCAGTCCTTTCCCCATAACTCATACAATTCAGTTGAAGATCAGACCATCACTTCCCACTAAACCCACTACTCACTGTTGTGATCATCGAATTAGAATTATACTAAGCATATGGTTGTGACACACTTGTCTCAATAAATATAGAACAAAATAATACTCAATATTGACACATTGAATCATCAACGTCAGAGTTTTGGCTGTTCTTTTTTTCATATTATTCAAATGTTTCATGTGACAATGTTGTAGTCATGGCTGTAGCGGTGATATTGTCGTGTTGACAAATAAATAAATTGTTCCCATGGTAATGCAGCAGTATTGATCGCCTTGGTGACTGTTGCAGGGTCGGAGGTGAATCTCACATTGAGGCCTCTCCATCTCCAACATTTTAGTAACTGACTTGAGATCAGTTTTAGAACTTAGAAGTTAACTGAGTTTGCTAAACTTATTTTATGTGTTGGTGGTCACTAATTTGAAAGTTGAGATGGGCGATGATTATTGAGTGCGTTTTTGGACATGCATATGTGATAACAGATACTTTGATTAGTTTTTTAACAGCACGGCTCAACTTAACTCAACATGCACTGTAAACGTTTGACAAAATATTACACTGCATTGTGTGAAAACTGTCATGTGCGAGGAAAGAATATCTGTATTTCAGGTGTTAGAGTAATATCACCACGTGCGTAGAATACAGTACATTTCCAACCTATTGACCAATTGTGGATGCATGGTATTGTGAATTTCACAGAATGTTACTTGCATTTTTTTGTGAGTTGTTGCTATTCCTTCATATTATAAAAATGTTCATGTGACAAAGTTGTAGTGATTGGCTGTAGTGATTGGCTGATATTGTCATGGTGACACAGTAGCACAGTAGACATTGTTCCCATGGTAATGCTGCAGTATTGATTGCTGTGGTGCCTGTTGCAGGGTCAGAGGTGAATCTCACATGCAAGGTGTTGTTGCCCTACCTGGAAGGACCCAGGGAGACCTGGTGGACCATCGATGGGAAGACTGTGGAGCAGCTAGGTGATCCCCGTATCTCATTCACTTCTAGGTAAGTCTCATCCTCTTCTGTGTTTTTTTTGTCTCGTCTTTTCTGTTCCGTTCTCTTCTCGTCTCGTCTCATTCCTCTCTCCTCCCCTCATCTCTCTATCCTACAGGAAAGTGTCAGATTATTTTGGGGACTGGACAGTTGAGAATGTGCTCCATATCCAGTACTTCAGCTCAGAGGACCTGACCAGAGAATACAACTGCTCCGGACGCAACATTCGAAGCTTGGCCACCCGCAGGGCAGTGCTAGAAGAGGAGGGTGAGGAATGAGTTAGCACACCACAGAGCATGGCACGACACAACCAGACATTAGTTGATCATTTGTGTGAGAATGTGCTGGATGTTGTATTAGCAGTGTTTAGCTGGTGCTCTGTGCACTGCTGTGTGATCGTTTCCATGACAGAATAAAAACACAGAGTTAAGCAGCAGAGATTTGGACTGATTACTGTAACATTTAATTAAATATTTGAAATATTCTAATTATCTATATTTTTTAACTAGTTCGCCTTTTATTCACAGTTTTATTTCTTTTAACATTTACATCAATTCTCATCTTTTTTTCTTTATTAGTATTATTTTTATACCATTGTTTTATTTCTTACTCTGTTTTATCACTTGGATTTTTTTGTTTTATTTTTACATGCTACATTCTTTAGTGTACAACTATGTTTTATTATTTCAAGCAATAACTTGTGAAGCGCATTGGGCTGCAATGACTGTGTGAAAGGTTCTTAACCCCCTAGAGTTGATTGACGCACCAGTGCAATCTAAGTTACATAATAAAAAAATCCCCATCAAAATCTGTCAGTTTAAGCTAGAGATATCTGAAGTCGTTAGTCAGTACCGTACGCACTGTTTGGGCTATAAATTAAAGGTACTGCCCTGTGGAAAGCTGACTCTGTTTTGACCCCCATAAGTGTAACCGGTACCGTAAAAAAAAGAAGTATGAAGGTATTTATGTGACCAAAAAATGGGTTAAATATGTAAAAATGTATCTTTAAAAAATTCCATATTTCATCTTAGCCCCCCCCCCCACCCCCCCCCCAATGTCTTCGGCAGTATATTACAGTAAATTATCATTATCAATATTATACCTGAAAAGATTTGACAAGGGTCCTCAGATCCTCAAAAGGTTCTACAGCTGCAACATCGAGAGCATCCTGACTGGTTGCATCACCGCCTGGTACGGCAACTGCTCGGCCTCCGACCGCAAGGCGCTACAGAGGGTAGTGCGTACGGCCCAGTACATCACTGGGGCCAAGCTTCCTGCCATCCAAGACCTCTATACCAGGCGGTGTCAGAGGAAGGCCCTAAAAATTGTCAAAGACTCCAGTCATAGACTGTTCTCTCTGCTACCGCACGGCAAGCGGTACCGGAGCCCCAAGTCTAGGTCCGAAAGGCTTCTTAACAGCTTCTACCCCCAAGCCATAAGACTCCTGAACTGCTAATCAAATGGCTACACAGACTATTTGCATTGACCCCACCCCCTCTTTCACGGTGATTCTAGTCTGGGTTTATTATCTGTGCATAGTCACTATAACTCCTGTATAAAGCCTCGCTACTGGGATTTTACAGCTGTTCTTTAATTATTTCTTATAAAAAAATGTTACCCAACACTTATTTTTCTTAACTGCATTGTTGGTTAAGGGCTTGTTAGTAAGCATTTCACTGTAAGGTCTACACCTGTTGTATTCTGCGCATGTGACAAATAAAATTTGATTTGATTTTGATTTGATTTGATTTATTTCCAGTGAGTGCAGGTCACACCAATCCTGTAGCCTAGAAGAGCTGGCTATATCACACAGACCTTTTCCTATTTTGTGAATTTTGTTGGGATAAGCAGTCATAACAGTGAGGGAGAGCTGGACGAGACATACAGGTAGGAGGGGTGGGATTTGATACCACAGACTGAGGGTGACATTTTCGTAGTGCAAGATAATTGTGTGAAAGTCCTAAAATGATAATAAACCTCATTATAATCCGTGTGATTACATTTTAAACTTTTTCTTCAACAATGTGCGTTATATATCAGAAGCAACTACAGATGTATTGTTGAATCATACTTCCAGATTGGTTTTAATGGGAATCACCTGAATATACAGTAGGTAAAATAAAAAGATAGGTTTACTTTGCACAGTTCTTTTGCACTGTGAAAATGGCGTGTTAAATAGAGGTTCAGTATATGCTGCAGGGGATGGTGTTACCCACTAGGCCACCAACCTGTTACCCAAGGCACCCAATTCTCTATTGTAATGATTTTCAGTGTACCTGCCATCCGTGGAGCTGGGCTGTGGCCTGGGTGTGACTCTCTTCCTGATGCTGGTTCTGTTCGTGGTCTACCACATCTTCTGGCTGGAGCTGCTGCTGCTCTATCGCTCCTGGTTCGGAACCGACGAACGCTCTACAGGTGGGACACCTGCTGTACTGACAGCCCTTGCTAACAATAACCAACTAGGGCCAGTAGTCTTTCCTGACCAATTAACCTGGCCAACAATGTGTAGCTCCAACTTATTAAACCTGACCTGGAAAAATCCCAAGAAATAGCTGTGACTTAACTCCAGGGCTTAGTTAGTTAGCTGGAAATGTGCCTGGTCAGGTCATGTGGTCAGGAAACTCCTGACCCTAATAATTTTCTTCTTACCGAGTTTCCTCTTCCTCCCTCATTCAGACAACAAGGAGTACGACATCTACATATCGTACGCCAGGAATAGCGAGGAGGAGCAGTTTGTCCTATTGACACTGCGCAGGGTCCTGGAGAACGAGCTCGGCTACACCGTCTGCATCTTCGACAGGGACAGCCTTCCTGGAGGGAGTGAGTATGAGAGAACCTCTACCCCCGATATCTTCAGGCACCGATATCAGTATGTAACAGTCCAACAGCAGGATGAGGAGTGTATGAGAGAAAGTCGAACAGTGTGTAAGAATGAACCAGTGGGTAGAAATGTGTAGGAATTGTGAGGGAGATGATTACAGACCAGAGGTTTTCCTGGCCTGACCTGACCACGGTCAGTAAACCTCCACTGGTCCTAACAATGACACATGCTATTACCATTTGAGAATTCGGAGGATTGGCCTGAAATGAAGGCTCTGCTCTGAATCACTGATGACTACTCATTATGTGATCAAGGTCAGTGAATCTGCTCAGGCCAACCCCTCGAACGCGCTGTGTGACTGAGTGAGATCCCCTCCCCCTTCCCAGCCATCACAGACGAGACGCTGACCTTTGTGGGCCGTAGTCGCCGCCTCCTGGTGGTGCTCAGTCCAGGATACGGCCTCCAGGGGACACAGGCCCTGCTGGAGCTCAAGGCAGGGCTGGACAGCATGGCATGGGGTGGACATCTGCGGGTCATCCTGGTCCAGTATAAGCCGCTGAGGCGGTGCGGCTGGGTGCGCGAGCTGAGGCGGGCGAGGGTGGCCCTGGCGCTGGTCCGTTGGCAAGGGGACAAATCCAGTGATCTCTCCTCTAGGTTCTGGAAGCGACTCCGGGTCGAGCTGCCTGTCAGAAGGATTAAAGACTTTCTACCGAGCCAAGATAGTAACGCTATACCACTGCAGAATATAGCTAGCGACTAACAGCGTGCATAATAGCACAGCATATACGCAGAGTTGGGGAGTAAGGGATTACCAAAAAACGGTAACTGTAATACGTTACGTTACCAGCTAAAATATTGTAATCGGATTAGAGATACTTTGGTTGAAAAAAACTAGATGATTACTTCGAGGATTACTTTTAAATTCTCTGTTTGAAAAAAAGAGCAAGTTTAAATTTGTTCCACCTGAGCGAGTCTGACCACCAATCAGAGACCACTATGATGACACACCAAATGTGTTTGATGGAATGCGTGAAAAGAGCAGGAATAGGCTTTTGGAGGCTAAGGTCCAAGCTATGTCTTCCAATGGTGCGACTGCTGTCGGCATCCAAAGATTATCCAACTTGAAAACTCTTCGAGGTAGGGATGATGTGTTTAACAAATAAATATATTTTAGATTTTAGATTCTTCAAAGTAGCCACCCTTTGCCTTGATGACAGTTTTTCAAATCAGGCCATTCCATGAGAGCAGCATTTATTTTTCAACTGGAATCAATGAGCCCAATCAGTCTCCATGACAACAACATCATAAACACCAGAGTAGGGCTGGATAATAAAGTCCTTAGTTTTGGGGTCATGCTCAGGTTAAACTATTTGGCTAATCTATACTTCCATATTTCAAGGTCCTATTCTTGAAGGTCAAGGGGTATAACATTTATTGGAATGACTGGAACTCTGATAGACTTTAGTTTTTAATGTAAAGATATAATTTAATGGTATTATTATATACAGTGGGGAGAGCAAGTATTTGATACATTGCCGATTTTGCAGGTTTTCCTACTTACAAAGCATGTAGAGGTCTGTAATTTTTATCATAGGTACACTTCAACTGTGAGTGACGGAATCTAAAACAAAAATCCAGAAAATCACATTGTAATGAGTGGAGAACAGGAGGGCTTCTTAAAGAAAAACTAACAGGTCTGTGAGAGCCGGAATTCTTACTGGTTGGTAGGTGATCAAATACTTATGTCATGCAATAAAATGCAAATTAATTACTTAAAAATCATACAATGTGATTTTCTGGATTTTTGTCTCTAGTAGAAAGCGATGGGTTAGAAGAAGCCTCCATAACCAACCCATAAAGTAACATGTAACATCCATATAACATCCAGCTATGTAAACTTTAACATGTATTTATCCTGTAATAGATGTTGTTCAATCAGTAACATCCATGTTAGTCTTCTTCTAACGACTCTTAAGGGGAAAGTAATCTAACAGTAACTGAATGTAATCAGATTACGTTACTGAGTTTGGGTAATCCAGAAGTTACATTACTGATTACAATGTTGGACAGGTAACTAGTAACTGTAACGGATTACATTTAGAAGTAACCGACCCACCCCTGCATGTACGTGACATACACTCACACAAGCACATACACACACACCATTATTCCATTATTGCAGTGAATGAGAGAACACGAATCCATTTGTTTTGTTAAATGCTCTTTTGAAAAGAGTCTCACATGTTGTATCATTTTGTATAATTTTTTCATATTATGTAAATGTTTGTTATCTGAATAAACTCATTTTTTCTCAACATATCCATTTCATCCATGTCATTTAATTTCATCCCATTTTCATTCGTTTGTCATATGATGCATATTATTATCTTCCACTGTGTTTGGAATTGCTGGTTAAAATCTGTTTCTGGAAGGTGATATCTATGATAGCTATGATAGATAGATAGATAGATAGATAGATAGGTACTTTATTGATCCCCCGGGGGGGAAATTTCATAAAAGCATGTTGACATTGTGCATTAGTCATTGCTTTTCTTAATGGAAAATGTACAGGCTGAAATTCAGTTGAACCTGCCATAGCTATGTCTAATCAGTGTGATTAATGTCCACTTCTTAGTGATTAGTACTTTTTCACAGTATGTTTTTTTTTACAGTACATAAAAAACTTTTCTGTAATTTTATTTGACCATAGGAAATAAATCAAGCTTTGTGCCTGTAGGGGTGCTCTTCAGCCAAAAGGGGTCCCCTAACTAGACATAAATACTGTATTGTCTACAAATGAGCCAACCTCTCCTCCCCACATCCATGAGCAACATCATATATGTTTGTTTGCCTAAAATTAAAGATTTGTGTGTTCTAATGAGATAAGAAATCTGTATATTAGTGTATTCATTCAATCCCAAATTTGACTTTAAATAGTCAGCAACTAAACGCACATAGTGTGTCTAATATATAGATTTTTAAATATCTGCAATGCGGTTTTATTGAATGTTGCCCATAGTGTCATAGTCCTGTCCTGGTGGGTTCATAAGGTGAGTCTCTCTCCCCTAGATGTGTCAGAGGCTGTCCTCAGGTGTATGCAGTCAAGTCGCCGGCTCCTGGTGGTCCTGAGCCCTGACTACCTGACAGAGAAGAGTGTCAGCCTGCTGGAGTGTCGCCTGGGCCTCTACATCCAGTTCACCAGCCACGCCCACATCATCACCATCCTTTACAGCCCCCTCCCGAGACTACCGGCCTCTTGCACTGAGGCCCAGCAGCTACGCCGCAGTACCGCCACCATCACCTGGAGGGGACACCAGTCGGAGCCGCCTACCTCTCGCTTCTGGAAGCGCCTGCGCCTGGCCCTGCCTGTGAGGCCGCTGGCCCTGGGGAGGAGGCTCATCGACAGCACCTCGTCCCACTCCGACCTGGCCGCTTCGTTGGGCCTGCAGCGTCAGCAGCTGGATGCCGCCGAGCCACAGAGGCAGAGGGACGGCAAGGGTTCTGCAGGCAGCGGTGGCAGAGGCAGGGGGCGCAAGTGAAGGATGCAGAGGATACAGGAGGCACAGTAGAGAGATGTTGAAGGTTAAAGAGGAGGATGCAGGAGGTGCAGCAGAGAGATGTTGAAGGTTAAAGAGGAGGATACAGGAGGTGCAGCAGAGAGATGTTGAAGGTTAAAGAGGAGGATACAGGAGGCACAGTAGAGAGATGTTGAAGAGGAGGATACAGGAGGTGCAGTAGAGAGATGTTGAAGAGGAGGATACAGGAGGTGCAGCAGAGAGATGTTGAAGAGGAGGATACAGGAGGCACAGCAGAGAGATGTTGAAGGTTAAAGAGGAGGATACAGGAGGCACAGTAGAGAGATGTTGAAGGTTAAAGAGGAGGATGCAGGAGGTGCAGCAGAGAGATGTTGAAGGTTAAAGAGGAGGATACAGGAGGTGCAGCAGAGAGATGTTGAAGGTTAAAGAGGAGGATGCAGGAGGTGCAGCAGAGAGATGTTGAAGGTTAAAGAGGAGGATGCAGGAGGTGCAGCAGAGAGATGTTGAAGAGGAGGATACAGGAGGCACAGCAGAGAGATGTTGAAGGTTAAAGAGGAGGATACAGGAAGTGCAGCAGAGAGATGTTGAAGAGGAGGATACATTAAGAACTGTAGGGTGCCCCGCTGGGTCTTGGGTAGGGCGGCGGTGAAGACCCAGCTTAATCATCAACCCGTAGCAAACAGTAACAGACCTGTGATCCAACCAGGACTTCATCCAAGCAGTACAGAGACCCAATTAGAACTTAATTCAAGCAGCACAGAAGCCCAACCAAGATTTCATCAAATCAGCACAGAAACCGAACCAGGACTTGACCCTAAGAGTACTGAAACTCCAGCAGAACAACCACATCCTTCCTCTAGCCAACCACAGACTTCTGACAACTGTGCGACCTACAGTAGATAACAATAACAGCATAAATATCAGCCATGGCTGTGCACTGTAGAACATTGTCTGAAGACAGGGGCAACTGCAATAGACTTGACTTACAACTTGTTGGTGAAATGCCAAGGACGCATCGCATTGGAATAGCAAAGGGGACAACTTTGTTTCTTAAGTGGAGAAATTTGGAATTTTATGCGTATGACAAACATTTGACATGAAATATAAAAGGCCAGTGTTTATGTGATTGATTGTCTGTTCTGTGTCTCATTTGGTTCTTCATTGACCTATCGAGACCTATCGAAAACCTCTTGAAGACGTCACTAGATGTCACCATTCACTGTGTGTTGGTTGGTGGTATGTGGGTGTGTTGGTGGGGGGGGGTATGTGGGTGTGTTGGTGGGGGGGGTATGTGGGTGTGTTGGTGGGGGGGGTATGTGGGTGTGTTGGTGGGGGGGGTATGTGGGTGTGTTGGTGGGGGGGGTATGTGGGTGTGTTGGTGGGGGGGGTATGTGGGTGTGTTGGTGGGGGGGTATGTGGGTGTGTTGGTGGGGGGGTATGTGGGTGTGGTGGTGGGTGGTTGGCGGATTAGCAGCCAGTCAGACAGGCTTCTGGGAGAATGAGGACCATAAACAATTAGTTGTTGGAACTGACTGACAAATACTAACTAGCTGTCCAAGCAAACTGCTCTGTGCTGAGTGTTTCTGGATGATCATATACTCAGTCTAGTGTCCATGTTACTTCTTTGGTGGTCCTTTGAGCCCATGACTAATGGTACTCAAATGTGGTTTATGAATGCCGTATGTTCAGAAATCCATACAGCTCTATCAATGCATGTTTTAAGACTGGGTTCTGATGTGCCACACAACAATTTCCTGTCTAGAATTAACTGTCTAGAATTCCTTCTACAGGAACCATGACCTTATTGTGTATTTCCTTATGGAATGAATGTGTTGTATTGAATGAGGGTTGTATTATCAAAAGCTGAATCCTTATTCCATGTGGATCATAGAGTGAGGCAAGTTCAATGAGGATATAGCGTGTGATGAAGCACATTCACCATGCTGAAGTGCAGAAAGAGAGTAGAGAGAGAGAGAATATCGTTCTGGGTCAGGGGTCAGGGGTTAGGGTCCTTTTCTCAATGGCTGCTTTCAGTGAAGATGCCCATTTCATTCCATTGATGCATATTACTCACATTGAAGGTAATTGTTTAAGCCTGAATAGGAGACATTACCTTTATAGTCATTACACTTTTAAAACAACATATTATTTGACCTTATTCAACAAGGTAAGTCTCGTTTAGAAAAAAGAAAAGATTTTTCAAGAGACCTGTAAATTGATTTGATCAACCTGAGATACAATTAGAGCATGAGCAGGGCAGACAGGAACCCAATCACTCCTCAGATTGAGTGGGAGTAAATTGGTTTAGAAGTATACATTAACACAAACAATCACTGAGCGTTACTTAGTCCGACAAGGGGTCTGGAAAGGAGCCCAGAAATGCCATCTTAAGAGAAATGGGCAATTACTGTATATATTATGGGAAACTATTTGACAGAAGGTGACGAGAATATGATTTATACCATATTAGTATCACATAAGGATTTAAACAACAATTTACTCTCAGCTATGACAATTATCACTGATCATCAGTTATACAGGGTTGCCCAACATTATCGTTGTATATGGTGTGTTATGATGAGAGACTTCATACAACACAGTGAGAAGTGGCCATCCATGCCACAGGTACTATGTTCTATTACATAGGATGTTCCAAGTACAGTACAGTACTATACCACTGTTAGTTTAATGATCATCTACTGTTAAAAGTCATAGTGGTTACAAGACGGTCCCTGGCAGGAGTAACAGGAAGGCCCCGCCCTGTCCCCGCCCTGTCCCCGCCCTATACTGACTTCCTAATGGCTTCTTTATAGCTTCTGAAAGGTCGACCAGATAAGGACTGTGATTGGAGGCGTGTGTGTGTACCGTAAGTGTGTGTGTCATAGACAGGTGCGAGTGTTGGTGACAAAGTGCGTGTTTAGGCAGAGCTCAACCCGTTATCTGTCTTTATGGCGTTATTGGCGACCCACTGCATGCTCCGATGGACCAGTAAAAAGTTCATCGGGGGGCGTGGCTTTCTGGGGTTTCATTTTGATGGACGTTTCTGTGATATAAACACTGAGTATACCAAACATTAGGAACACCTGGGGCTGTTGGTGACCGTATTACCGCCACACCAGCAGTCATGAGTCATGAAGGCAGTCAAATTCCATGTGACTGTTTAGTCACGGTAACGAGGCTTCTCCAAGATCTGATGCTACTGATGGTCATTAGTTTAATATAAGGGAAAACAGACTGAGACCTTGATCTCTTCTATGGCCCTGTGTAAACATGTTTAACATACAAAACAATCACAGACAACATCATATTGATCCTCCATAACATTTCTGAAATGGGCTAAGGACACCAGAGTGTCTAACTTAAGTTGGATCTGCAGTTTGTTCCATAAATAAGGTGCAAAGGAACTGAAGGCAGTCCTACCCAACTCTGGAGACCGCAGGAGTCTCTAATGTAATCCACGTCTGTGATCTGGTTTTGAAATGAGTATGTCTAGTGGAAATGAATGCTAATATATATGGAGGTAGTTTTAAAAGAAGTGCTTTATAAATAAACGAGAGCACGTTGCTCTCGCCTCACAGACAGAGAGGCCCAACCCACATGTTGATATAGAATACAGTGATGAGTTCTGAAACTATCACCCCTGATAAACCTGAGTGCACAATGGGAAATAGCATCCAGTAGTTTTAATGTGTTTGCTGAAGTATGCATATAGATAATATCACCATAATCTAAAACGGACATAAAAGTAGCCTGAACAATTTGTTTTCTATTTACAGAGGACAGACAGGCCCTGTTTCTGAAAAGGAACCCTACCTTGTCTATCAAACTAGCTGACTGTCTGGTACTCAGCACTCTATTGTCCCTCTAATCCCGCTGACATCAATGCAAATGTAATGGAAGATGTTATCTAACACTTCATGAGACCATGAGCTCATGTTGCACAACATTTCTATAGGCTCTGTAATTACGTGAGAAAACAGAGTGATGGCCTCTAATAAAAAGAGGAGGATTCGATCAGCTTTCTATAGGCTAGACCTACTATATTTATTTATCAACTTTCCTAATATTAAGCACATTGCTTCTCTTTACAACAGGAGTATAGCCTACCTGGCTGCCATGAAAATGAACCACAGGAAAAGCGTCCTCCATTCTCTATTTAAGTGCATAGATTACAGGTGCGTGATAATGGTCCATTCCAAATCAAAACAAATGTCACATGTATTATTTAGTATATGTAAAGACAAGATTAAATCAAGAATAGTGTGACAGTGACAATATTAGCCTATCACTTGCGAATTATATATTATCTCTAGTGAATGATATATTATCACTTGCGAATGATATATTATCTCTAGTGAATTATATATTATCTCTAGTGAATGATATATTATCTCTAGTGAATTATATATTATCTCTAGTGAATTATATATTATCTCTAGTGAATGATATATTATCTCTTGTGAATGATATATTATCTCTAGTGAATTATATATTATCTCTTGTGAATGATATATTATCTCTAGTAAATGATATATTATGTCTAGTGAATGATATATTATCTCTAGTGAATGATATATTATCTCTTGTGAATGATATATTATCTCTAGTGAATGATATATTATCTCTTGTGAATGATATATTATCTCTAGTGAATGATATATTATCTCTAGTGAATGATATATTATCTTTAGTGAATGATATATTATCTCTTGTGAATGATATATTATCTCTAGTGAATGATATATTATCTCTAGTGAATGATATATTATCTCTTATGAATTATATATTATCTCTTGTGAATGATATATTATCTCTAGTGAATGATATATTATCTCTTGTGAATGATATATTATCTCTTGTGAATGATATATTATCTCTTGTGAATGATATATTATCTCTAGTGAATGATATATTATCTCTTGTGAATGATATATTATCTCTTATAAATGATATATTATCTCTTGTGAATGAAGCCCAGAATAATTTGTTTGTGACTTTTTCTAACCATTTCTTGTTCTGAGAAATGAAGGCTATTCCATGCAAGTTCTTCCACACCGATCTCGACAAACCATTTCTGTATGGACATCGCTTTGTGCATGGAGGCATTGTCATACTGAAACTGTTGCCACAATTTTGGAAGCACAGAATCGTCTAGAATGTAATTGTATGCTGCAGCATTAACATTTAACTTTACTGGAACTAAGGAGCCTGAACCATGAAAAACAGCCCCAGACCATTATTCCTCCTTCACCAAACTTTACAGTTGGCACTATACGTTTGGGCAGTTAGCGTTCTCCTGGCATCCTATGACGGTGCCACGTTGAAAGTCACTGAGCTCTTCAGTAGGCCATTCTACTGCCAATGTTTGTCTATGGAGATTGCTTGGCTCTGTGCTCGATTTTATACACCTGCCAGCAACGGGTGTGGCTGAAATATCAAAATTCACTCATTTGAAGGGGTGTCCACATATGTTTGAA